>JANUYF010000005.1:57207500-58407500 GCA_026167975.1 Phrynosoma blainvillii
GAAGTGAAGCTACCCCACAGACCCATGGAAAACCCATAGACCCATGGGAAAACCGGGAAAACACTACAAAGGAGATTTGCTTTTGCGAATTTGATTTTCACATTACAGTATAATAATAATAATAATAAAATTTATTTGTACCCCGCCCAATGGTACACCAATCCGGGCGGCTTCCAGATTAAAAATGCAACAATAAAAACATATAATACAAAGAACACCCCCCATCCCCTTAAAACAATATTAAATCACAACAGTTTAAAATATCTGTATTTTAAAATTACTGTAATTTCGCAAATGCATTTCCTCTAAACTCCCGAAATTAAAAAGATCTCGGATAATACCACTTTCTGTCCACTTTCTGACCAGTTTCTGTGCAACGTCGTGTGAAATCGTGAGGCTCAAATTCGCTTTTTGTTTGGGATTTGTGTGGATTAACCAACAGATTTCCCCCATGTGATAACATCCCTAGACACTTGTGTCTCCGTCACAATTTCATTTCTCTTCCCATAAAGATGGGGAGGAAGGAAAAGGCACACACACACACATGAAACAAAAATGGGTAGGGACCAAAGACATTGCCTTGAGCTGTGCCTGACCACTGGTTCATCTAGCGCAGTATTGTCTGTGTTGGCTGGCAGTGCAACTCTCCAGGGGTTGTCAGTTTCACTGGAATTGCCAGGGATTAATCCTGGGATATCTGCATGTGAAGCATGTGCTTTCCTCTCTCCCAGGAAAGCAAGCATAGGTGGGCAGGAGGTGGCAAAAGAAAGAATTTGTTCCAGAGGAACAATAATCAAGGTTGACTTCATCTGCAGAACAACTTGAAGGATTCTTTCCAGATGGTTTGGTTAGAAACCCTCTTGGAATAGATTACTTTCAGCAGAATACACTCCAGAATAGGCTCTTTCCTTTAGAACAGACCACTTTTAGTGTGTGTGTCATGGATTTCCAGTATTACAATGTTGATACCCTATGAATGTTCAGTGTTGATTGTTGAACGGCAAAGGATAAATGAATAAAATAAATGAATTTTTCAAAAAGCAAAAACAAAATACATCATTCCATGATATTCCTCTCAGGAAATCTCCCTTTCCTTACTCTCATATCATGCAACATTCTATGTAGTTCTCTAGGGCCCAAAGATATGGTAGTTTTGCAAAGGAAAGAAGCAGTCTTGCTCTGCCGGGTTAGAAGATCTGTACAGTCCTTGATATCTGCACAGCTTAGAACAGGAAAAAGGTAGTAATGTTTCACATAATGCTTAACCAAACTATGGCATTCACAACCAAAATATATCATTATGGTCACCAAGTTGGATAACTTTAAAAGAAAGATTAAACAAATTCATGACACACAAAGCTATAAATGACTACTAATCATATTGACAATAATGTTTTTGAATCTAAAGTTGTATTTTATTTTTTTTGTAGCTATTTGTACTGACTAACACCAATGGGAGGGTGTGTGTGCTGTGCTCATGTCTATTTGTAGGCTTCCAATAGTCATCTTGTTGGCCAGGTTTGCTGGACTTAGTATGCTTTTGGTCTGTTCCCGAAGAACTTGTGTTCCCTAGGAAATTTAACAAAGCTTCTCTCTCTTTTCATTTGTAAATGGCTTTTGGAGACCTTTTTATCTTTTCTCAAGACTTTCTGTATAATTCTTTTGTGTAATACCAGATCCAGCATTTTACACTGCTTTTTTATTAAAAAAATAACTTTTTGTTATTTATTTCCTTTTTATCCCATCTTTCCACTAAAAATAGCACTCAAAGAAAGAGGCAGCATCTTTAAACACAGTTTAGAACAAAGGAAATTTCAAATCATTATAACAAGTAAAACAATGTAAAGGGGCAAACTGAAAAGACATGTGATCACCACTTTGTTAAAATAAATAAATCTGCAAATTGGCAACTCTCAGGTTAATCTCTTTGCTTTTTAATTGTGCTGATATTGCATTTGTTTTTGAGTTTGATCTGTAAAGATTTTTTAATTTAATAAATTAGTTTTTTTTTTTTAAAAAAAACAACCCTGCAACAAGGAAAAAACCTGCCTTTGGAGATGGAAATCATCTGTCAAATGCTTATTTAATTTTGGCAGAAATCTTTTGACCAGGAGCCACACAACACTGGAGCTGGTTGTGGATTTCCCAGTACTAAGAGCTTTATAAATTGTGTCCCTTTATGATGCTGAACTCTTTATCTTAACAACTGAAAACATGGATTGGGAGGCTGAGTGGAAACTGAGGATGCTTCTGCTGTTTCACAATAAATTCCTTCCAGATGAGACACTGTGACAGTTGCTGAAGCAATGCAATCACAATTGAATCCCAAGGTGATCAAGCTCCTTTTAAAATTCAATTTTCTTTTGTACCTTTGAAATGATGTTTAGACTTTCAGACAATCACAGAAGTACATGGGGCTGAGCTTAGTTCCTTTTGCTCTTCAGAAAACCATTTTCTCACTTGGATTCTCCAACTGCTGAAGTTTGCTTATGGAGTTTACAGACCTTGTATAGGTTGATTTCTTATTTAAATACTTTTGAGAAAACTGAGGATATATAGGATCTGCTCATTAGGTTTGGGGAAGAATGTAAGTGCTTTTTTTTTTTTTTTTACTTTGAGGAATGCATCCCCAAAGTTATTGGCTGGGTTATCCACATGCATGTGTATATTTGTATGCACATAATCATACTCAGTCTCACACACACTAACAGATTCCTCGCTCCATTGCAGCCAAGAATGGGAATTTTAATCCAGGGACCAATGACTGGCATCCTGTTAGTAAAATAAGAAGGAGTAAATAGTGCATGAATGACTATGTGTCCAAAAGTGATTTTTTTTTTTTTGGACAATGTACAACTGTTGTATCCAGCTGATGTTGATGTATCTGGAGTGGCATATGCAGTAACATTGTTCTTGTGGTAGTATATTAAAGTGTAGTAACTTGAGAATGCAATGGGGATATGGTGGCTTAGTGGTTAAGACACTGATTCTGATGATCGGAAGGTTGGCAGTTCAAGGCCCAAGTGCTGCATGATGGGGTGAGCTCCTGTCAATTGTCATGCTGGCCACAAGATCACTGGAGTTGTCTTTGGACAACGTTGGCTCTTTGGCTTAGTAACAGAGATGAGCACTGCCCCCTATAGTCAGTTATGATTAGACATTCATGTCAAGGGACTACCTTTACTCTGAATTGCAATTGTCAACCATATGCATTGATCACAGATCCACACATATTGCATTGTTGATATTTGCTATAGGGGTTGTGTAACATAATTCCATTGGTTGATATTTATGATATGCTGAAGTGATATAGGATCTTGGCCATTCTCTGTGTGTGTGTGTTTGTGGAAGCTATATTTCCCTCCCACCCTAATGGGAAAACAGTGGTTTCAATATACAATGAAATAGTGATTTCTGCATTTGTTACCTCTGGGTTTTGGGGAAAGAAATCAAAATCAAAATCTATTCAGCTCCAGAGGATGATGGGGAAGGGGCCAAGGGCAGCATGCAGCACCAGAGATGAAGGTTTGGCACCCCTTATACTAGGTAAAAGAAGCATGCTAGTGATATAGAACTGTACAATTGTGCTGGATTAACAAACAGACAAATGAAGACTAAATGTTTGATTGTAAGGGAAATGCAAAAATTAAAAAAAAATGGAGTGGATTTTGATCATAGTGTGACCCTGTTTGACTCTCAGACCTATGGAATGGCTTTGATTTTTCTCCTGCCCATCTCTTTCACAATGAACATACCAGGCAAGGTTCCTTTCAGAGATTTTGTGGGATTTACTGCCTCTTCCTTAGCTGCTATTATCTGCACTGGTATCTCTAGGGTTGGTGACACCTGGTGCGGTAACTCATGGTGTGTCCCCCCCATTGACCTCATCCCATTTCACACCATATTTAGTAATGATTTTTTGCACTAATGTTACTCATAAATCATAATTCCCCTGTACCACTGAATGTAATGTTAATAGTTGTGACATAAACGACTTGCAAAATTAAAATTATACCTTCAAATTACAATAGCATATGCACAACCTAAATGTATTTACATATGCATAGTGAAGATTTGGTTAAAATGTGATGTTTTGAAAGACAATTTAATTTTTTTAAAATTGAAAATTTTGAAATTTGAAATTTTAATTTTTAAAAATTCTGGGACCTCTCCTTTCCCCTCCCACTGAGCTTCACCCCACTCCCACCATCTGTTAAAGCATTTTAAAGGGAAGCAAGTGAATGCCACAGCCCATTTCTGCCAAAAGGCAGGTGTTTGAGGAGAATTGGTTTCACCCCCCCTTAGGGTGTCACCTGGTGTGGTCTGCACCCCCCCCCCCCCAGTGCTGCCACTGGTTACCTGTAAAAGCTTGGAATAAATTGCTTCCTCCTAGCAACTGTCAGTGAGTGTCCTGAAACCTGGACCAGGACATGGGGAAAGGTAGGATATAAATAATATGATACAACAGAAAAGGAATTCACTAAATTTACAAAATTTGCATTTTCTGTACCAATATTTATTTATTAGTTAAATAGTGATATCTTACATTTTATGGTTTAAAATGTAAAACCGTAAAAAGAATTTAAACATTAAACACACACACACACACTGAAATGCATCATTCAAACTGGAATGGAATTATCCTTCATTTCCTTAAATGTTGTGATATAATTCTCCAATTAAAATGCACATTCTCTTCTGTTCAAAGAGAATTAAAAAGGGGGGTTAGGTATTTATGAAAGGTAATAAATTTGTTCCAAGCATATCAACAATGTTTGTCTGCTGTTCAAGTTGCAACACATCAATCATATACTATGAACATTATAACTTCCATGAAAAAACTTAAAATGCATACAATAAGGACAAAGGTCCTTACCCTTACCTCCTTTTCTGTGCTGGTTTTTCTTTGGCTGTGCAGCTTTGCAGAATCTAGCACAGCTTTGCCTTGGTCCCAGAGGCCTTAAGGTAGCCGCACCAGCCTTGCCATGGTCCCAGAGGCCTTGAGGTGGCTGCACCAGTCTTGCTTTAGCCCTGGAGGCTTTGAAGCAGCAGTGCCGGCCTTGCCTTGGCCCTGGAGGCCTGGAGATGGCCAGCGTGGCCTTGCCTTGGCCCAGGAGGCTTGGGGTGGCCACACCATCCTTCTCTTGACCCTGGAGGCTTGGAGGCAGGCAGTACAGCCATTTGCCCGCTGCACCATCCTTCCCAGGGAAGGGAAGAAAGAAGTAAGGAGGAAGGAACAGAGGGAAGGGAGGGAGGGAGGAAGGGAGGGAAAGAAAGAAAGAAAGAAAGAAATACTCAAGTCTGCCATTGAGGACAATGGGACTTGAATATTCACAACATTTCGTATTCACAGTGGGGTCCGGAACGGATTCCCATGAATTCAGAGGGATGACTGTACAAGTAAAAAAAACTTTTAAAATGGTACTTTTTTGGTTAATAGGGTTCCTAAATGATGCTAACTTACAACAATTGTTGTATTATGAAATAAATTGTTGTATTATGAAATAGGAAGTAATAAGTAATCACAAAGAGTACCATCTTAAAAGTTTTTTTACTTGTAATTCTAGTGGATCATTACCCAACACAATTCTCTTTTCCACTTTGTTCTCGGAAAATGCCATAGAAAGGAAAAATCATTATGCCACATTAGTGTAGCTAGGAAGATTTTCTTCATTTAGAAAAGATCAATCCAAAAATAAAGCAAAGCAAAGCAGCTTCATTTATATACCGCTTCATATCACGCTATGGGATGTCTAAGTGGTTTACAACTGTGAGCTGATTGCCCCCCAACAAGCTGGGTACTCATTTTAGCGACCTCGGAAGGATGCAGGCCTGAGTTGAGCCTCAGCCCTGGCTGGTATTGAACTCGCAACCTTGTGACTTATGAGTGAGTGGCTGCAGTACAGGCATTTAACCACTGCACCACCAGGGCTGATTTGTGTCCATCCAAACATCTTTTTGGTCTTGTGGAGGTATTTGTCATGAATTTTTGTTAACATAACCAATAAAAAAAATTGACCAATCCTCTTGGAACATGTTGTGTCCTTTGTGTCTGTGACAGATTCTTATATTATGTGAAAATTTAGATCACTAGCTGGTCATGTTAAAATCTCCTCTCTTCCTGTGTTTAGCTACCTCTGGCCTAGCAGCTGCAATTTTAAAAAAGGGTATTAAATTTTTGGTTTCAACCAAATGTTGTGTTCAGCATATAGGGATAGCAATAGGAGGGCTGAGTAGAAGTCTACAGTTTGTCAAGTAATTACTGATATCACATGTAGGACTGTGGTTCAGAAGCATCTAATTTTGGGACACTCAAGCTACATGTGGGTGTACAAGCCTCGATCTTTACATTCCCTCCAACTTCTCAGAGCAACCATATTAGTCATTCGGGATAGTATAGTGTCTCTTTCATCTATTGATCCCACTAGATGAACCAGTTAATGGAAAGATTTCATTAGTTTCCCACATAGTCTGCAATTCTTTCTGCTGGGTCTCCAGGCATTCACAATCCAATGGCTTGTCCCTGCTAGTCACTTCTTGTGAGCTCTCATCAAATACACATCTTTATAAAACAGATTTGGTTGCCTGGCATTAATTATCTAAAGAACTATAAACATACTTCATAATGTAAAAACAATAGTTGCTTTGTACTCTGTTACATAATTCAAGAACAAAGGAGAGTAAATGTTATTTAAATATATGTTCCCAAAATGGAATCTGAGGATTGTTTTCTTTTTAAAAATGCAAGTAATCTGTGATCATAGTCATGGAAATTGAATGGCTAATACCAGATTAAATGAATGAATGGCATCTACATTTGCATTACACTGGATTAAAAAACTGAAAGAGGAGGGGGTTTGGTGGCACAGGTTATGTTTCAGGGGTTAAACACATTTCCAGATTGCTTGTGGCCCATTTCTCTATAATTGTTTATGTTGCAGGCAGTGACTTTGAACCAACATAATGACATTTTTTTCCCTTTTGGTGATTGTTGCATGCTGCTTCCATCACAATAATGAGCAGATTGTTCACAAAGCTAATACTGTGCTCCTCCAGTTATGAAGTACACAGAGGTCTGATCTTGCAGTGTGATGAAGAAGAATGCTTTAGCTATGCTTAGTTTGACAACTTTGCTTTAGTTTCTGGTGATGCAACACTAGATGCTCTATCAGGAAGCGGCTTTCATGTCCATTGACTGACTGGTGAATCCTCTCGGAGTCCAAACTTTAAAGGAGATATCCAAAGCACTGAACAATATCATCCCAACACATTCTGCACATTGGTCATCTCCTTTACAATTCAGTTTCCTTTTAAAGTTCAGATTCACACCTCAGTGCCATGGCTAGCCAGAATGTGTCAGAATGTGACATAAAAGTAAATAAGCTGTACCTTAGTGATAGAAAATGTACACAGAAGATCCCAGATTCTAGATTAGGTAGGCTGAAGCATATTGACATCATCAGCTGAATGCCTTCCCTATGTGGCCACATTCCCTGATGTCATCCAGTCTTGGCTGAAGTACTGGGTGCTATTGGTACTTTGGCCAGGGTCTTGGCTTTGCTGCTCCTTTTCATTTGAATGTCCAGAGCAGAAAAACCAAGCGTCTTGGCCTGAAAATGTTGGCTTAGAGTAGTTGACTTTGCTTCTCCTCTTTCTTCCTTATATGGTGCTTGCAGCCACTACCTCGTGGTGGCCAGCTTTCTGGAGAAAAATTAAAATTAAAATTAAATAAAAAATTAACATTTCAGGCCAGATTCTGGTCCTCCATGGGCTGAGTTATATAAGGTTCTTCCTTGTTCTATATGGTTATTGGTCTGATCTAGATCTTCTTATACTCATAAGACTCAGCGGGTTAGAGAAATGAGACAGAAGAAATATTATGCAAGAAAACAAACTGTGTGAACTTGTGGGTGTGTTAAAATAGGCTAAGATGGACATAATTTTGTGTTTAAATAAGGAAGATTGAGTTTCATTAGTACTTAGACATCATGGAATACATCAGATGTCTTGGACAAATCATTTTCTTTATAAACCTATTTATGAGGTTAAATGAGGCATGAATTATAAACTGCATGCACTGATGTGGTGTACAAACTATTAATTATTCTACAAATACATGCATGTCTAAAGAACAAAGTGACAAGTAATGAAGGAGGCAAAAATGGAAGTTCATGGCTACCTGCTGGGGATGCTTAGCTAGAGAGCTATCAGCATGGGTTTGGACCTGATGGCCTATAACCCCTTCTAGCTCTATGCTTCTATGATATTATACATCATCTATATCAAGGGCATGGGCCATAAGTCTTGTGTACACAGCCTCCTAATGCTTTTCTTCTCAAAAAGCAACTCTTGCTCTCTCTGGAACAACTATCCTACAGATCAACTAGTCAGGAACAACTAGCCTCCCTGGAACAACTAGCTTAGTGAAGAGCCATGTGGTGGTAACACAAAGCTCACAGAATGTATGGTGAGTCATAGTTAGTTGGATACAGCTTGAAAAAGGTACTTTTTCACTTAAAATTCACAGAATCCTCTGGCCAGAGAGGTCCAAAAATAAGTTTTCCTAGCTCTGTCCAGATACATATTTCTTAGCTCTGATCAGTACTTTCTTATATCTCTATCTCTATCAATAGCCAGAATCCTGCTTGGGAGCTGTGTCTTTGTAAGTGGACTTAGTTTGAGAGAGTTAGAATTGGGCAGTTCCATAATGTCCATATCTAGCAGAGGGCTGCTGTTATATAGTACATAGCAGGGCCAGCAATGTGCCGAATGCTCAATGGGACTGGTGCACAACAGGATCAATGCAGAACAGGATGTGTATTCCATCATTCCCAATGCACATCAGACACTCTGGCCAGTATCCTGTTATGCATCTTTATAATTCACTATCAGGGTTGCAGGAATGCATTATTTCATTTCCCTGCTACATAGCTAAGTATATGTAAAACTACATAAAATAGAAGGTGATATAGGCATGTATCTATATTCTCATACACACATGAGAGAGCAACA
Source organism: Phrynosoma blainvillii (assembly GCA_026167975.1). Lineage (NCBI taxonomy): Eukaryota > Metazoa > Chordata > Lepidosauria > Squamata > Phrynosomatidae > Phrynosoma > Phrynosoma blainvillii. The sequence goes on from JANUYF010000005.1 coordinate 57,216,513, forward strand.
GAAACAGACAGAGAAAGCAAGAGAGAGAGAGAGAGAGAGAGAGTGGAGACTCAGAGATAGAACAGTTATGCTGCTTAGGAGTACCAATATGGGGATACTGAGAAGTAAGGAAAGCAGTATTATCATGCTCAGAAAAACTATAGGAGCAACACAATTAGAAAATAATTGTTATTAAAAAATACCCCAAAGCCAGTCCTGAACTATTAGAAGTTGTCTGCTTCATCTATATAGAAATGGATACATGCAGGCTGAAGGAGCTTTATAAGAACTCCTGAACCCCTCTTCAAAGACCATTTGAGAAATAAACTTCACATTAAAACCTTCAAGTATTAAAATCACAAGCTGTTGGAAAAAAATAACTTCCATGAATCACACATTGAATAAATTGTCAAGTTATTGATTTACATCTTAGAGCACATACATTTGAAAAAGCTGACGATTGCTAATTTTGCACACTTTGTACAATATGCATGCTTATGTTTGGGTAGCTAAGTTTGGTTAGTTATTGATGACTGATTTAGTGACAGAAAAGCATTTAAACTTTGCCTTTTTAAAACAGATGCTGTTTTTTCTGAACAACATGTTAATCACATGAAAATTGCTATATTTAATAATTTCAAGAAATTGCTTAACACAACAGTGGGATAGTTTCCTTGTTATTTTCGTTTTGTCAATATCAATTACAGTTACACAGTATGTAAGGGTAAGTAAGGCATGACCTAGAATAATGAAGTACTTTGCTTATAAAACAAATGCTGCCATTCTCAAGAATTAGAAATTCTTTTGAAACACGCTTTCTTACTGCTACAATTTTTTGGAACATAAGATTCTGGCAGCATGGCACTGTCTGATAAGGAGCCTTGGTATAGCAGTGGTTAAATATTGGTCCTGCAACCACAACATTGTGAGTTCGATCCCAGGGTTCCAAGGTTGACTCAACCTTCCATCCTTTCGTAGGTCAATAGAATGAGTACCCAGCTTGTTGGGGGCAATTGGCTTACAGATTGTAAACCACTTAGAGAGTGCTGAATTCACTATTAAGTGGTATAGAAATGTAAATGCTATTGCTATTGCTATTCCTATTGATAAGAAGGCATTGTCATGACAAAGCTTTCTAAATGGTTCCAGACTGTGATGTGGCTCTCACCATAAACACTTAAAACCGCTCACACTGTTAAAATCATATAGGAGGATTTTTTTTGATGATGTTAGTCACATGACTGCATTTTGTCAAGATGTAGCTGTTCTCAGTTAAGATGGCATGGAGGAATATTCATGTAGGCAGAACCCTCCTCCTTCTAGCCATGTGTGTACTTCAGGAAATAAACTGTAAGTACCATTAGCAAGATAAAATGAGATGTTCCTCTTGAGATCTGAGTTGTCACCGTCCTTTGTGAAGCTACAGGTTTCTTTGTTAGGCATTGAATTTCTAAAGAAGCCCTGCATTAGGAAACATATTTTAGGTGCTGTTTTGGGGAAATATGCCAAATGCGGTCTATTTTTTAAAATAATAATAATAAATAATAATAAATTTTTATTTATAGCCCGCCCCTCTGCCCAGCAATCGAGGCGGGTAACAACATTTAAAACAAAACAAGTTAAAAGCATTCCCCCCTCCCTTGATCCACCCTCCCACCCCTTAAAACAGAATTAAACCAAGAAGAATTAAAACATAACGATGGAATTAAAGCAATAAGCTAACAGCAGAGGATCAGTTGTGCCAACAAAGTAAGAATAAAAACTCATCTCCCTACAGCAGCTGTTATTCTGGGATGGCCTGCTGGAAGAGATCCATCTTTACTGCTTTTTTAAAAGCAGCAAGAGTAGTAGTGAGACGGATCTCGTCTGGCAGGCCATTCCAGAGTCTGGGAGCGGTCGCAGAAAAGGTCCTCTGGGAGGTCTGAGACAGCCTTTTATTGGCTGTAACAGATTCCTGCCAGAGGACCGCAGGGTGCGGGGGGGATCATACGGGGAGAGGTGGTCCCTGAGATAAGATGGACCCAAGCCATGTAGGGCTTTAAAGGTCAAAACCAACACCTTGTACTGCGCCTGGAAACTAATCGGCAGCCAGTGGAGGGATTTAAGCCAGGGGTAGGCAACCTGTCCCCTTTAAGGGCCGAGGGACTTCAGCTCCCAGAATCCCAGGAGCTATTGGCCAACATGGGACTATTGGCCAACATGGCTGAGGCTTCTGGGAGCTGAAGTCCCTCGGCCCTTAAAGGGGACAGGTTGCCTACCCCTGATTTAAGCACTGGTGTTATGTGCTCCCTCCTAGATGTTCCTGTAATTAACCTGGCTGCCATATTTTGTACCAGTTGTAGTTTCCGGGTTAGGCACACGGATAGCCCCATGTAGAGTGTGTTGCAGTAATCCAGACGAGAGGTTACCAGCGCGTGTACCACAGCTTCCAGATCCCTCACATCCAGATAAGGGCGCAGTTGGCGTATCAGCCGAAGCTGATAACAGGCACTCCTGACCGCCGCATTCACCTGACTAGTCATGTGAAGTGACGAATCTAAGAGCACCCCCAAACTGCGAACACAGTCCTTAGAGGAGTGTGTGACTCCATCCAGGACTGGAAGCTGTATTCCCAGATCTGGTTTCAGGCCTGTAACCATCAGTACCTCCGTTTTGTCTGGATTCAACTTCAATCTGTTTTTCCTCATCCAATCCATTACCGCTCTGAGACAGTCATTAAGAGGAGAGATGCCATCTGAAGTCTGAGACGCTGATCTGGTCATGGAGAAATATATCTGGGTGTCATCAGCATACTGAAGACACTGTGCTCCATGCCTCCGAATGATCTCACCCAGCGGCTTCATGTAGATATTAAACAACATCGGGGACAGGATTTAATCCACAATTAAAAAAGAAAATGCTTTACCTTTGTTGGAGGTAGAAACCAAACAGCTTAAAAATTTCATGTTTTTTTGGTAAAATATTTTACCAAAATAGCACCTAAAAATGTTTCCCAATACAAAAACTTGCCTGTTGAAGAAGCCAGCAGAGCTTTGAAAAGTTGTAATATTTATTTTGTGCATTTTGGATGGCCCAATAACATCACTGTTTTGTTGATTTTGAATGTTATTGTACAGCCAGTTCTCCATATCCACAGATTTCTTACCTACAGATTCAACCATGTATACCTTCAAAAATGTAAACAATGATTTTGCCATTTTCTATAAAGGGTGCCATTTTACTACAACATTGTATTTAAAGGGACTTGAGCATTCACAGATGTTGGCATCCATGGTGGCTCCTGAACCAAGCCCCAGTGGATACCAAGAGCCCACTGTACTTTTCCACATGGCCAACATTGCTACCCTTGAATATGTTTTCCAGAACTTAGCTGTGAGATATGATTTGAAATTGGGGGGTGGGGGGAGAAGAACGACAGTAAGCAGTAAACATGACTCTTAGCTCATATCAGAAATGCAATGCAGAGTATTTTTATGTGCCAGGGACTTCAGCTGATGCCTTGACTCCCATTTGGTAGAAAGGCGGGATATAAATCCCATAAATAACTAGATAAATCAATCAATCAAACTGTTGTATGTGCAGGACCTAGAACCTTAGCAGATGAGGACCTATGTCTAGGCTATAGTACTCTGTCTCACACACACACACACACACACACACACACTTCTTTTTCCCCCTTTTCTTCCAATGAGCTCAAAGTGGCATACATGGTTCTTTCTCTCTCCTCTATAGTCACCATACCTATGATTTGGCTGGTTTTTACCCAGATTCTGGGCATGTCACCCAGTGTCTGTTTTGACTGTAATCTGGCCAAGAGTCCAGTCTTTCAGTTTTTGAAAGTGAAGTCTTTAGCCTTTGTAAGAGCCAAGATAGGCAAAATGTGAGGACACTCTTCTCTGAGACTGTTCTGCAAGAAAAGAGTCTGTCTCTCCATTTTGGGGCATGAGGAAAGGGAGAGCGAGTGGTATTGGTGGCAGTGTGTAAGAAAGGGAGTGAAGTATTGTGAAAATGCAAGGTGAGATGCAAGAAGAAAAGGAAGAGAGGCATTGCAAAGGTGTGAGATAAGAAGAGGGAGGGAATAGGAGGGAAGGGAGAGTGAGCAGTGCAAGGCGCTGCATGTAAAAAGAAAGGGAAAGAGGCATTGCTAGGGTGTGAGCCAGGGGTATGCAACCTTTTTGAGTGGGGGGCTGGTCCCCCAAAGTCATCCCTTCCGCTGGGCTGAGGGGGGGGAATGGCGGCGCGCGTGCTCACGTGCACGTACCTCCCACTGCCGCGCGTCACCACCCCGCACGTGCTGCTGCCGCCGCTGCCACCACCACCGCGCTCGCTGCCGCAGCCACCTCCACGCATGTCGCGGCCGCCATTTTGATTTCCAAAATGGCAGTCACGACGCGTTTGCGCATGCGCAGGAGTACTGCACATGCGCAAATGAGTCGTGACCGCCATTTTGGAGAACAAAATGGTGGCTGCGACTCGTTTGCGCATGCACAGTACTCCTGCTCATGTGCAAACGCGTTGCGACCGCCATTTTGGAAATCAAAATGGCGGCCGTGATGCGTGCGGCCGCACGGCGATCAAAACGCGTGGCGGCCATGGCACGTGGCGGTGGTGGTGGCGGCAGCGGCAGGGGTCCGCCTGGGCCGGTAAGTGCGGGGACCTGGGCCGGAACCGGCCCGCGGGCCGTAGGTTGCCGGTCCCTGGTGTGAGCTGAGGTAAGGGAGGCAGTAGGAGCTGCGTGAGTGATGGTGTGTAAGAAGCAAGGGATCTTCTGGGGCACAATTGGACCAACTATTAGACCACAGCAGGAGATGCTTTCTATAGATAGCCCTCCTTTTTGGTAATGCAAATTGCAAGCATGGAAGGAAGGGCACAATGCAGAGAGGGCATCTTGATATGTGTCAGGCCCACTGTGCTGACAATTTGTGGAAGGAAAAACAACAACAATTCAAGGGCAGGATGGTAGCTTGGCCATGCAAGTTTGGTTGTAGTGAAGCTGTGGTGGGAGAGCTGGAGAGCTGAGGAAGGCTTTGTGGAAGGAATGACTGTGGGAGAAGTTCCTGTTAGTGTTAGAAGACTCTTGTATTTAGGACTTCATCCCTTGAGCTGGAAAGTGCCAAGACAGACATGGCCAAATCAGTGTCTGATGATGATGATGATGATGATGATGATGATGACAGTATTTATTTATTTATTTATTTATTATCCGTCTCTCTCTCCATGGATTGACGCACAGAACAGCAACAAATTAAAATACAACACATGTAAGTTAAAAACACATTAAAAAGGTATAAGTTTTCCTTTTGACAAGGTTGTCAAGTAGTGTCCAACTGTAGGGGGTGGTGCTCATCTTCATTACTAAGCCGAGGGAACCAGCATTGTCAAAGATGACATCTGTGGTCATGTGGGCAGCATGACTGAATGGAACGCTGTTACCTTCCCACCAGAGTGATATCTGTTTATCTACTTGCACTTCTACATGCTTTTAAACTGCTAGGTTGGCAAAAGTCGGGACTAGTGATGGGAGCTCACTCCATCATGTGGCACCTGGGTCTTGATTTGCCGATCTGCTGACCTTTAACTGACATAACATCAGTTAAAATATGTAAACCAGTTAAAACACAGAACATCAGTTTAAAAGAACATATAAGACTAAAACATATTAAAACAACCAATCCATAGTTTAAAATTCATAATTCAAAATTCATAATTTTAAAAAATCTTCTGGATGGGCCCGCTGTTCAATCTCTTCTGACAGATTGTTCCACAATCTTAGGAGTGGCTGAAAGTCCTCTGGGTGACAGTAGCCAACCTAGTCCTGGCTGATTGGAGTAAATGTCCCTCAGAGGACCTGAGTGTATGGAGCAGATTATAATATGTAATATTTTCAATCCTAGATGTACCAATAACCAAGCTGGATGCCATGTTTTGAACTAATTAAAATTTCCAAACTTGTTAGAGAGGTAGCACAATGCACAGTGGATTGCAGGAGTCCAACCTTCAGGTTACCAGCATGTGCACTGGCACCTTTAGATCTTCCAGCTCTGGGAAGGGACTCAGTTCATTTCTTATCAGCCAAAGCTGATAGTAAGCATTCCTGGCCATCACATCTATTTTGGCTGTCATTTGGAATGACAAATCCAAAAGCATGCCCAGGCTACATACACAGTTTTTGGGAAGGAGTGTAATCCCATCCAGGACTGGTTGACACACCCAGGTTAGGACCCTTGACAGTAAGCAAGGTTTGAATCTAGTCTTGATTCAATTTCAGTTTGTTTTTGCTCATCCAGCCCATTACCTCCTCCCAGTGGTGCCACTCGGTTTGGTGACACCGGTGTAGTAACTCTTGGTGTCACCTCCCACCCCCAGACATCTTCCTGTACCAGACCATACAGAATCCTTAGTAATTTGACAAAATCAGTGACTATAAAACTAAAACAACACCATCATTGCAATTGGGTAATAATGACTGCATGTGCATTAGAAGGTTCAATAAGTTAATTAGCATAAGGTTTTAGTTTTGTCAGTGAATTGATACAGTATAAACTGGGCTTACAAAAATGTGTTTCTGGTTATAACAAACATTGTGTGCCTGGAAGTCCCTTCTGTCTTCTGGCAACTGGGCAATCTCTCTCTCTCTCACACACACACAGACAGAGCAGAATGGGTTTTGAAACTCTGCTGCTGCTCCTTGTGCAGCTTTTGCCCCCTCAACTCCATACTTGGGGTGTGTGTGTGTGGAGGTAGAAGGGCTACAGGGAGCTGCTGTAAAGGAACATAACCCACTTTTGCCCCACTTTCCCTTTCCCTCCCTCCAACATTCTCAGTTTCAGCCTCTTTTGGCAGGACAGGAGGAAGAGGAAGGGGTGTATCTCCTCCGCTCCAGGCTGGGCTGCAATTGGGGTGAGAGAAAGCAGGAGCTCTGCTACTCACTCTGAGGTTTGGAGGCTGAGTGGATGGAGAGAGGGAGGGCCAGCTCCTTCCCCCTCCTCCTTCTCTTCTGCTGACTGTGAGTTCCAGCATTGTAAAGAGACAGGGGAGAATAAATGCCCCACAGCTTGTTTCTGCCAAAGGTAGAGTTTGAGGAGCAGTGGTGTCACCCTCCCTTTGGGTGTCACTTGGTGCAATCCGCATCCCCCACATTCTCCTTGTGACTCCACTGCCTCCTCCAGACATTCATTCAGAAGAGACACACTGTCCTTAGCTGAGACTGTATTTGAAGGCATGGAGAAATATATTTGAGTGTCATCAGCATACCAACAGCACTCAACACATGCCTCCAGATGATTTCTCCCAATGGTTTCATATAGAGGTTGAACGGCATGATGGTAGAACTTCCACACTCTTGGTTGCTGGTTCCAGTATGATTATTTTACTGCTTTTCAGGCCCTGTGATGCATGTAGCCCAATACACATAAAAGGATTGTTAAAGGGTAGTCCCTAATGAGTTGCTTGCCTGTTCATTAGACAAAGTGGGGAAGATACTTCACTTCAGGCATCATATAATGGGGGTGTAGCATACCGCTATAGATCCAGCATGATGTTGTGGTTTGTTAGTTGAACTTTGACTCTGGAGACCAGGGTTTGATTCCCAGCTTGGCTATGAAGCCCACTGGGTGACCTTTGGCAAGTCACATGTTCTCAGCCTCAGGGGAAGGCAATGGCAAAACTATGAACAAATCTTTCCAAGAAAACTCCATGATAGGTTGGCCTTAGGGTCACCATAAGTCGGAAACTACTTGAAGGCACCACACAACAACAGCAACAAGCACAGAGCTATATGGGCTTGCCCTGTATCTCCTATGCTGATCTGCTGTTCTGTCTGTAGAACATCCTTTTATGTATTGCATAATTATGTATTACAGTAATAAAATGGAAGTCAGATATGGGAATCTCATGCTGTGATCACAGATCTCTGCCACTGACAGTAGTTCCATCCACGTGTATTCTGGGTAGCTAGCTGAGAATGCAGCTTGTGCAAGCATTTTGCCTGCGCTTAGAATCAAAGAATTGTAATGTTGGAATGTATGTAAAAGATAATCTAGTCCAACCCCATTAGAGAATCCCTTAGAATTGGCAATCTAACCACTGTTTAAAAGCTCCCATGAAGGAGTGGCTACACCTTTTTAGGTAGAGTATTCTACTGTCAAACAGTTCTTACCATCTAGATGCTCTTACCAACATTTAGTCAGAATATCCTTTCTTATAATTTCAGTCTGTTGGTTCAGGTCCAATCCTCTGGAGCAGCAGAAAACAGGCTCATTCCATTTTCTGCATGGCAGCCCTTCAGAGCTTTAAAGATAGTTATCACCTCACCTCACAAATATTTTTGTCTCCAGGCTAAATGCACCTAGCTCCCATGACCTTTCCTCATAGTGCTTTGTTTTCCAAACTTATTACCATTTTGGTTGCCCTTCTCTACACATTTTCCAACTTGTCAATATTATTTTGAAAATATATGTCTAGAATTGGGCACAGTATTCCAGGTGAGATCTGACCAAAGCAGAACAGAGTAAGGGCCTCTGCAAAGGGCCGGCCTAGAGGTAGGGTTGGGCAGGGCAGACGCACGCTGGCCAACCCAACCCCATGCCAACGCCATCCTGACGTTGCACGCCATTACGGCACATGGCAGCAGCACAACCTCCTGGCACAGTGTAAACACGCTGCGCCAGAAGGGTGCTGAAGAGCCGTGGCACTGGCTCTTAGGGCGGCCTTTTGCCACCCTTAAAAGGAGAGGTATTTTGCCACTCTTTTTGGGGTGGCAAAAGGGAGGATTGGGGCTGCGGCATGGGGTTGCCACAGCCCTAATCTTCCACTTCCCGGGGTGGTCCAAAGCTGCCCATCTGCATAGGCCCTAAGACTATAACTTCTCTTGATCTGCACACCATAGTTCTGTTGATGCGATCTAGAACTGCATTGGCTTTCAGAGCATGTCCCACTGCACTGAACATTTAAACAATTTTGTTTTCAATCTAGAGTATCAGAGTTTAGGGGCCACATGGATTGCAAATGAGCATTGTGTGGCTATACCTTGATTTTGTATCAGATATGATTTACACACCATTGTGCAACTGTACTGACAAGTCCTAAGACAGAACATCAAGTGCTCTGGCACTGACATCCCTTGAATGTGATAGAGGTTTAATGTACCCAAAGGGTGTGTAAAAATGAAATGCACAGAAAGGAAATGAAAAGCTAAATGTGCTTCATGGGGCTTCATAAAGAATGACTTAAACAGGCTTTGTGGATGCTGAGGGTTCCCCCTGCCATTTGTCATGCTTTCATTTTCAGAAGGTATTTCTTTTTTAGCATCTAGCATGATAGATCTATAGTAAACTACCATGCCCCTTTCTTTAGCCTAGAAATAGCTGTTAAGAGCTACTGAGATAGCTGAATTGAACAAGTTGTTTAAAATCTTACAATCACTTGACTAAAAAGTTCAGCTGAGATCAGCTCAGGTTTCTTCCTCTCAAACACCACATTTCACAAAAGGGAGAACTACTTATCATTCATATCAGAAACACTAATAATCTTGTAGTCCATGCAGAAGCCGTGGCTTGTATTTAACATGATTATCCACCCCCCCACAGTTCTAGCTCAAGGGTGGCTTTTTGTATTTTAATTGTTCTCTTTAATGGCTCACATGGCCAAATTGCTTCTGCGAGTTGAAGGGAAAAATATAGTTATTTAAGATACAAATAGATCCTTGGGAGCTTAGGGTTCTGGATTATGCTGATTTCCATTAGTGAAACAAAAATTATTCTTCAATGAGAGGTCTCTGAGCCAGGAAGAATTAATTTTCTTCTTCTTTTTTCACAATAAGTGATGGTTTCATTACATGATTTAAAAATACACACGGGTATGAACCATAATCACTGCTAGTGAAGTAAATAGGCTGTTTTCCATTCTCCATTTCTTTGAAGTTCTTGTTGCCTTTACAAAAAAGGACAGAAAGAAAGAACAACCTTTCCCTGTCACTGCAATGGTGTCAGAAGCAGGACTGTGGATCTCACTTACAGTTCAGGTAAGGAGGCAAACAGCCTTTGCAGACTGCCAGAAATAGTGCACATTAAATTGAGGCACTGCCCTGGCTCAGTGCTAGGGAATCATGGGAACTGTAATTTATTGTGGCACCAGAGCTCTCTGACAGAGAAGGCTCAATGTCCCAGAAAAAAATACAATTCCCATGACTCCCTAGCACTGAGCCAGGGCAGTGCCTCAATTTAATGTGCACTATTTCTGGCAGTCTGCAAAGGCCCTATAGTAATCTTCCAAGATCACAAAGAGCACTACTTTATCTCTACATGCCCCTTTCTTTTGTATGAAAACATGGATCACATTGCTGGACTACAGCTTCCAAAAACCTCTGGCCATGCTGTCAGGGGATAGTGGGAATTGTAGTCCAATCTGAAATATGCTAAGCTGGGGAAGGCTGTGGCAAACAGTAGTCTTAAAGGTAATGATGGAAAGGGAGCCATCTCATGATGATAGGTGTGTCAGTTCAATTTTTTTTTTAATATACTGCCTTTGAGGATTTGCATGGGTGAGTACAACAGTCATCCTAGGAAAAAAATCTATTACCATTTGATGCCAACTTACAATGCTTTCCAGAATGCTTTCCTCTTTGATGCCCTCAAGTTCATATACAATGCATGTAAGGGGGAGGGTGAATCTTGCATGCTGGCCCTGTCTCTGAGATTTGTGTTTTCATGTTTGTTTTTTTAAATCATTTTATTGAATCTAAACACAACCACAAACAAATTTTAAACCTACATCTAAAACACAAACAACAATAACAAAACAAACAGAACTAAACTATTGAACAAAAATAAACATACACAATTGATTCCTCCAGAACTAATGGATATATACCACTATTTCTCTACTTCTTTATATATGAGAATATATGTATGCCTCTACAACATACCAACTCTGTTTATTTTACAAAACCTAAAGCTGATTCATATACTCAATGAGACTGTTAAGTATGTAATAAATAATTCTCAATCTTTCTTAAAATTATTCAAAAATTTCTCTTTGATCAAAACTGTCAATTGTTTTTATCACCGGTCTACTACATATGGAAAAAGGAACCTATTTTCTGTTTACATTTCCAATATTTGTTTGAACTATTCTTGTACATTTTAGATAACCTATCTAGTGTTAAATTCCATCTATATATTTTTTACAAATGTTGTCCTTTACACAATAACTCAGTGTAAACGTCAAAGTCTTTGTCTACTTTGTCCACATTCTTTCCCTGTGCTCCATTTGAACATCAAGAGGGTAACCTTGGATATAATCTTGCTTTATATTTGTTCCAGATACTCAATATGATTGTCTTACATAGTGATACTTTTTGAATCAACCTTAGCTATTTCATAATACAGACAACCATGTAATCCTGAGTTCACATCTGAACTCTCTAATTGTGAGAGAACCATGAGATTTGTATTTTCAATGGAAATGTAAAAATGGCTTTTCCAGACATATGGTTCTTACTTGTTTATTAGTTCATTCATTTATTAAACCATTGATATCAAAAGCATGCAGTAAAATCAGCTGAAACAATTTTGAAAAATACAATTTTAAGAGTTCTAAAACATATATTTAACAAGACTTATGGCAATTTAAAAGATGTTAAAACAGTTTAAAACCATGACCATGAATGAATTAAAGCCAAAAGCTTTACAGGTATACCTCAGTTAGGGCCGATGCAGCTCTGTGCCGCCCCTGGGAGCGATGGATCAAGACCACAGCAACCACACGCTGTGGCCCCAATCTTCCTTTTTGCTGACCCAAAAAGAGTGGCCAAATGCTGCCCTTAGAGCCGCCACCATGGCTCTTTTGTGCACCTTTGGTGCAGTGTGTGTGCAGGCTGCAACAATGGGCCGCTCTGACACCGTGTGCTGTGCGGTCAGGTGTGCAGCGTTGGAGCAGAGTTGGGGTGGAGTTGGGGCAGCCAGCGTGCGGTCACCCCACCCCAACTCCACCCCAGGCTGGCCTAAGAGCTGGGCTGGGCTCCCATAAAAAGACTTTCTTTGTCAGAAGCTTTGTTAACTGAGTTATGTCTGTAATTGAAAATCATGTTTCATCTGGCAGGAAGCATCAATTGGTTATCCAAGAGGAAGACATTCTTCAAGCAGAACACCACAACAGAGAAGGACTTCCCTCATATCCTCCTGTAGTATATTGCCCCCACCACTGGTGAGAGATAGAGGAAGGCTCTTGTAGCAAATCTCAGTCCATGGGCAGCTGTACATAGGGAGAGCTGCTCTTTCACATATCTGTGTAGGGCTTTAAATGTCGTCACAAGGACCTTGAATTTGGACTGAAAACATATTGGCAGCCAGTTGTTGTTGTTAACTGCCTTTAAGTCAACGTCAGCCCATGACAACCCTATGAATGAGAGATCTCCAGGTCACCCTATCCTCAACCACCCTGCTCAGGTCTTGCAGATTTATTGTTGTGATAAGCTTGACCTTTGATAGAGTCTATCCATCTGGAACGTGGGCTTCTTCTGTTCCTATTGCCCTCCACTTTACCAAGCATTATTGGGTTTTTTTTCTAGTGAGTCCTTTCTTCTCATGATATGGCCAAAATACTACTACCTCAGTTTAATCATCTTTGCTTCCAGGGAGTGTTTGGGCCTGATCTGCTCTAGGACCCAGCCACTAGTCATTTTAGCTGTCCATAGTATTCTCAGCACTCTTCTCCAGCACTACATCTCAAATTAGCTAATTTTCTTCTTATCAGCTTTCTTCATTGTCCAGTTTTCACAACCAGTACAAGTCTTTTAAAACCTGCATTACATTATACATATATAATATTCTAGTCAATAGTTGTTGTGGTCACCCTGCCCATCCAGGTACCGCTGCCAAAATTGATGCTACCACAAAACTGGTGCCTACCACAGATGTAAGGAGTTGGTTGGCATATGGCTCCATGTGCAAAGACTCCTCCATGTGATCTTCCCTTTTGGAAGAGAAGGGGGAAAAGGGGCTTTGTATTGTACCAAATTCTAGCAGTTTGTTTGTATCAGTAGTGACACCAATTGGGGTGGTGGTAGTAAGTAGGAGTGGCAGGAGCTTCATGCAACCCACATATTGCCCCCTTCTGGTGTAAAGACAGCTGCCATCTTTCAAAGGTATCCAGTGTTGATGCATGGCACTCTCCCAGACAGCACCTGCTGAAGGGTTTCAAAGTTGGACAGATAATGTAAAGTATGTAGTAGAGCAATTTCGTCCTTCTGTCTAGTTCTTCAGACTGGTGGTTATTTTAAAACATTTGCTGATTAAAATAAATGGTGAAGATCTGCTTCAATAAATTAATTGCCTATAAATAAGAATAAAGGGCAAATGGAAGAGAATTCATAATTCCAGTCCTTAGAAAGAACAATTATGTGGGAGGAACAAGCACTCAGCACATTATGCTTTAAAGCAGGGTTGTTATGTTTCAATTTCCATTGTCCCTCAACACTGGCTATAACAGCTGGAGTTGGTAGGGGTTAGATCCAACAACATTGCAGAGCCACAGATCTCCCATTCTTCCTACAAAATCTCAAAGCCTCCATTCCTTGCTTCAAGCAATGTTCAGATAAAAATGTCCACAGCCGAGCCTAATTCATGAAATGCAAAGTCTGGATTCTGTTACTGAGCAATGACTGTTTCTTTCAGAACTGGTGATACATAGACTATGCACTTGTGAAGCAGCAAGCAAGCATTTGCACTTGGGTGGGGAATTTATGATGACCTTTAGGGGTCCAGAAACACAGGTGAGCAAGCAATTTCTACAACAGAGAGAATGTTAATGGCCATGAAATGTTTCAGGTGTTTAGAATCCTTAATGCAAGGTGCTCTATGGATATGTATAAGTCATAGAATCATAGAATCACAGAGTTGGAAACCACAAGGGCCATCCAGTCCAACCCCCTGCCATGCAGGAACTCAAAATCAAACCATCCCCGACAGATGGCCATCCAGCCTCTGTTTAAAGACCTCCAAAGAAGGAAACTCCACAACACTCCGAGGGAGTGTGTTCCACTGTCAAACAGCTCTGTTAGGAAGTTCCTCCTAATGTTGAAGTGGAATCTCTTTTCCTGTAGCTTGCATCCGCTGTTCCAAGTCCTATTCTCTGGAGCATCAGAAAACAAGCTGTGGAAAGTCCTTCCATGAAAAGGTAGGATCACATTGACAGTGATTTACACTGGGATATCGGAAAATGTGTCAACTTTTCTCATGGGAATCACTACCAGAAAGCTGTGCTTGTCAATATAGTTGCATCAGCACATATGTTAACTTCGGGCCTTTGCAGACTGCTAGAAATAGTGCAAATTGAGTCCACTTTAAGGGTTAGGGTTAGGGAATCATGGGAACTGTATTTTATTGTGGCACTAGAGCTCTCTGACAGAGAAGGCTCAATGTCTCAGGAAAAACAACAACAGTTCCCATGACTCCCTAGCACTAACCCTAACCCTTAAAGTGGACTCAATTTGCACTATTTCTGGCAGTCTGCAAAGGCCCTTCATCCATGTTTCCAACATGGCCACATAAATATTCCATGTGGAACAGTGGTAGACAGAAGAGTAACATCTTTGAGTGAGATTTGTGGTTAACATTAAACAGACTGCAGCTGGTTTTTACTGATCATTTATCTGGCAGCTGCATGTTGCTTATCCGTAGAAAAAGTGGTTGTTTTAACCAGGACTTTGTATAGCCACGTTGTCCATTTTTAGAGTTCGAATATGGCTCAGCTGTAGTAACATAGATGTAGATTTGTGCATGAAGACTGATTCCTGCAAAAGTGGTTCAGTCCCTCCTGCAAAGCTCCATTTTGTATCACAGACTGATTTTACATCAGGCTTAGGTGGTGGATTTCAAGATTCCAGAAGAAAAAAGTGTCCTTCTCATGGCAGAGTCTGAATAGGGGGATCAAAGAGTAAAAAGGTTCAAAAAGCCACTGGGACCAGCCATAGTCTAAGACAGGGGTAGGCAACCTTTCCCCTTTAAGGGCCGAGGGACTTCAGCTCCCAGAAGCCTCAGCCATGTTGGCCAATAGTCCCATGTTGGCCAATAGCTCCTGGGGTTCTGGGAGCTGAAGTCCCTCGGCCCTTAAAGGAGAAAGGTTGCCTACCCCTGGTCTAAGAGATCATCGAACAGGGAGATATTCCTTCCATTAGATCTGATCCATACAGAGCTTGCAGGGGTGGGAATCCCCCCCCTTTTGAAAATATTTTTTTAAAAAATAAATTAAATTAAAGCTCTCAGATTACCCCAGCCAGCATGGCCACTGGCCCTGGTAGCTGGGGCAATCAGTGTGATTTGTCCAGAACTTTCCAACCACTGAATTTATTTATCTGATCTAGGCTACAGGATATGCCACTAACAGAGAGCAGATGTACTGCATAATTTTCCCCCTGCTGAATTAACATCACAAACTCTTCCTCTCTGTCTCTCAAATCAAAGGCTGCTGAGACAATTCCGTTCTTCATTTTCTTTTTTGGGAGAGGCAGGAGGGAAGAGGAGAGGAAGGACTGCAATTGGCAAGAACTCATCCCACCTCTTTGATTCCTAAGTCATGTAAACTTTAACAAAACAAAAGGAGAGGGATGTTTTGGGTGGCAAACACTGATGGGATCCAGGCCAAATTTCCTGACGCAGATGGCACTTGTCAGTTATAACAGCTGCATGTGAAAAATCTGAGAGACAAGAGGGATAATGGACAAAATATTTACGCACTGCTGCCAGCCATTATGCCAAAATGATACCAAGAGAGGAGAATGTTTTGTATTCTGGCTTTGTAAGCACTTACTAATCTGTTGCTGGTGGGAAATTAATGAAGGATTCTATTAGGTATTTCAAAATTGCACATGCAAACTTTGTGTACTACTCATTTTCTTTTTATTTTAACCCTTGTGCAACAGTACAAAAGTGCATGGTACGAGTTGAATATTTTCAGATTCCAATGAAAATTTGAATACACTGAGGGGTATTAAAATGCTACATGTAAAAAGGAATGTTTATGTGTGTGGAATCAATTGTGTTCCACCTGAACACCAAGAGCCAGAAAAGGCAAGGTGGAATCAAATCAAATCAAAACAAAACAAAACAAAACACATACTTCTTGTCTTGAGGGATATGCCACTGTTCTCCTCAAAGGGACAAACCTACTGACATCAGAATCTTGTTTACTTTGCTACATTATAGTTCTGTGAAAAACAGCATGGAGTAATTATCGGTGAACTTCTTGAGACAATAAATAGTAGTGTCTCCACCCTGGGTGTCATACAGTGGGCAGGGGGGGTTGCTGCCAGGGAGGCTAATGGGGAACAGAGAAAAGACACGCTCTTCCTTCTCCTTTGCCACGGTGATGGTCTTCTCCTGAGGAGGGAACCACTGCCAAGATAAAGCCTGAGGTGTGAGCGCTCCCTTCTAGGCTTTGCCATGGTAGCAGCTTCCTCCTGAGGAGGAGGCCACCACCCTGGCAAACTCTGGAGGAGTATACTTGCTCTTCTCCTTTACTACAGTGGTGATCTACCACCACCACAGCCACTGCTTCAGCAAAGCCTGGAAGGGTGTGCTCAGCTTTCTTATTCACCACAGCAGTGGCCTCCTCCTCAGGAGGGAGCCGTGGTGGTAGCAAACTTGGAGGGGCATGCTCACCCCTTCTCACTCACCCAGCAGGAGGAGGGCCCAACCGTGTGTGACCCCCCTTCGGGGGTGTTACCCAGTGTGGGCCACACACACACAGTGACACCACTGATAATAAATGTGAGACAATAAATGTTTTCTTTCTTTTTTTAACCTCACAAGAGCTTCCTGAGTAATTTGTCTTGTCTTTACGACAAGTTCATATTTCACTAGCCCTGCAGTACCGTACTCTGTTTAATATAGATATCAAATATTCCTACATTAAATAGGTTGCACATCCCCAGCCTTGTGTCACATAAAATACACACATCATATATAGTCACTTCAAATTTTGTTTTGGTTTTTTATTTTTTTTGGAGAGCATTTTTCACAGCCACTGTAGCAACAGATGGGTCCTAAGGCCAAAACAAAACAAACAAACAAAGAAAGAAAGAAGCCCATAGACTAGCAACAGTTGTCTAGCCCTGTCTAAAAAAGCAGAATGGGCCGAGGAAGGACTCAGATCAGCACCACCAGCATTATATCAGATTAGCTTGTTTTAGGAAAGAGTCTGATTGGGAGTTGCAAAACCAGGGAGCCTAGGGGGGGAAGCAGACGAGGGCGTCCAAGACGCCCTGCGATGGTGCACCACGGGACTGGAGCAGTCGTACCGCGGCGCATCGTCGGCGCCTCTGAAAGGAGCGCAAAAATAGCGCTCCTTTCAGAAGTAAGTGAAATTGCGCCCTAAAAGCGTCGGGCACACTTTCACTGACTTTTCCGCCGCAGCGCATGTGGTCGCTGCGGTGGGAGGTTGTCCCCGGAGTGCCGGATGTGCGGAGGGCCAGCGGCTCCGAGGACGACCTCGGGAGGAGGAAGGGGCGCCGCGCGTGCGGCTGCCCCTCCTCTTCTTTGCCTCGGAGACGGCTCAATAAGCCGTCTGCTAGTGACAGCAAGAATCACCAGCTATGGTAGAAGGAGATCCTAGAAAAGATCATGTCTGGAAGGCTGTTCTTGGAAGTATGAGCCCAGAGAGCTAGTTAAATATTTTGAATGCTGTTACTGGACCTAGAAACAAGAGTTCTGAGAGCTGTATTGGAATTATTCTTTGAAATTGGCAGCCTTTAAAATATTTGCTTGTGAGGTGGGCTTTATTTTTTTGAGAGGCAGTATGATTTTTTAAATTTCCCAGTCATTAATCTTACTGGCATCAACAAAATTATAGAAAAGCCACTTCAAAATAATTTCTGTGCCAAAATGTTGCAATGAAGCTTAATTAGGGTTGAAAGGGTGATCAATTTTCTTTTTTCCTTTGATTACTGAAAGATTAAAAATATTTGTGAATGGTTAACCACTGATTTTTGCATAGCATTCAAACCTGCATTATATAGCTTGTGAGTACTTATCTCACAAATAATAAATGATTTGTTACAATGACACCTTTAAATACATTATCTCAGTCCTTACAGATGTTTTTAATCACAATTTATCCCTACACCTAATGGTTCATTAAGTCATGTACAGGTTATTAGAAGGGCTGTGTCACTTTCTTGTATGCTGGATCATCTCTGTGGACTGACACAAAGAATTCTGTCTGCTGTGTCTACCTGGTTCAAATCTGGTCAGCTATTGGTGATATAAGGCACTGCTTCTTTTGTGGGGGGCGGTGGTGGCAGAATTCTTCCCCACAATGTGCCATGTGTTGGAGTATTAGCATCAATGCTTGTGTGTAGTTCTATGTTTTCCTTGAGAAGGGGGTGCTCTACACAGGAACACTGATGTATATCTCTATGGTCATTTGGTCAGTGTTGCTTGTGAAGAGGTCACTTCCCATACCGCTCCTTTTCCTGAGGGTAATAATGTTTTATGATTCTTTGTCTGCTAGCACACTTTCCTCTCTGCTCTTACCAAGCAAGGATGCAGAAACCAGGCTTTGCTCCTAAAGATGTTTTTCTTCTTACTTGCACACATGGAGGTCAGCTATCTAGGTACCAAAGTATAGTTTTTATTTACTGATTAGTTATTTTTTCAGAAGCTAGATGTAACAATAAAGTAAGTTTCTGTTTACCTACCTGATGTATCCTGTTTATTTAACAGAAGCTCAGATCAAGTTGTTTTTACCAAATACCTGTGTAGTACACGCTGTTGCTGCTGCTGCTAAACTGATTTAATCACAAAATAACCAAAACCCATAATTCTAACATGATAGACTGGCAACATATTTGTGTCTGTTGACTACAACTGTTTCTTTCTTTCCTAGAAAGTCAATGGACTAGTCGTGAATAGCTTATGGCACCGGTTCACAGACCACCACTTTGAGAAGCACTGGTGTAGAGGCATTTAACAGCTATAAACTAATAGCTGCTTGTCTATGATGAGTTTCTAGGGAAGAAAGAAACAGTTGTAGTCTATGGACACAAATATGATGCCAGTTCTTGTCATATTGCGGGGAGGAACTTTACTGGTCAATGAAAGATTGAAGAGGGGTAGAGAAGAACTGTATACTTGCCAAAAATTTTGGAAGCCTTATTACCTTCCTATCACTACTTTGTTAATTGTGAAAGTACAGTTGGCCCTCTGTATTGGCAGGCTAGCCACCTGTGGAGTGGGGCATCCACAGATTGCCTCACCCCATTGTTCTCAATGGTAGGGCATGCCTGCAGCAATGCTAATGCAGCCACTTGCACATCAGCATTTATGACACTAATGGGACTTGAGGTCCCACATTTTTTGTTATCTGTGGGAGGGTCCTGAACCAAAACCCCACTGATGTGGAGGGCTGACTGTATGTGTATATATATATATATGTGTGTGTGTGTGTGTGTGTGTGTGTGTGTATATATATATATAAATCTTTGTATTTGTTCAAATGTATTACTAAAAGTACAAATAAAATAAATATGCTTTGTCTAGTTAAGATATTGTCTGATTAGTTCACTGGCAAAGTTACTAATTAGGGAACCAATTATAGTTAATTAAGTATACTGTTTAAGATGCCTATATCTAAAGTCTTATATAGTCTGTTTGCAAGCTGATTAATATCAGTACATATGTCGACCAATATCAATACATATATGCCTGGCCCTCTACATATGTGGCTTTGACTTCTGCAGATTTGATTATTTGTGGTTTGTTTTCTCTAGGAATCTCTAAGTCCTCCAGCACAACTCTGCCAGAAGTTGACCATAGAGTTGTGCCAGAGAACCTAGAAGTTCCTAGAGAAAACACTTCTCTAGGCATTTCTAGGTCCTCCAGCATGATTCTATGATCAATTTCTGGCAGATGTTGACCACAGAGTTACACTGGAGAATTTGGAGATGCCTAGACAGGTGTTTTCTCAGGTAAGAAGAACAGTGTTTTTTTTTCTTCCTATTTGCGGTTTTTCCACATTCATGGGAGTCCTTCACCTCTAACCCCAGCAAATGTAGAGGGACCACTGTATTGGCAATTTTATCTTTGCAGAAACCAAAGTAAAGCTAATTTAGTGTTCACTGGCTGTTTTAACCTCTCCTCACTTCTAACCCTAAGGTATAAGCATGAAAAGTGTAGGCTTGCCTATGATACAAATAGGCTTTAGGCTCCATGCTGTTGGCCAGGCTGTTTTACCAATTCTTGAAATTAAAAAGAAAGGCATTAATCTGGTATTTAATGGGAAAGAGGATTGTTTTCTGTTTTTACTTGTGACATGAGGGGGGAAATAAATAAATAAATAAATAAAGGCACAGAAGTCCATGATCTCTCCTTTACCCTTCACATTATATTATGCTGCCACATCAGATTGCAAAGCATTACATCTTATCAGATGCATTATTGTACTGCCTTGTCAACCATAAATCACACACAGATGAACAGACTGTTCTTTGCTAAAAGAACTTCACAAAATGTGATATAAACCAAGCATTCTCTGTTCCAAGATCAACACTTTTTCTGTTTGACAATACCTATATTTTCAATTTCTCTTCTAATAATCTAGTTTTATACAAGTATATTGACACTACTCTGTCAAATAATATGTGCTTCCTCATTCCTTTCTTCTCTCTTTGCTCTTCTCCCCACTCCAAATGGAATTCACCCCTTGAGCTGTAAGAGTTCACTATTTTTGCTTTGCAGGGTTGTTGTGAGGATTTCAACCAGATAATGTATATATTATGGATATTTTTAAAAGCTCTCTCTCTCTCTTTCTCTCTCTATGCATCCATCCATGACATACAAACCTCTTCAGTAGACCATGTCCCAAGGGAGTATAATGGAATGAGCAGAAAATACATAATTTCCTTGCCTTATGGCTGGCTGCCCTCCATTGACCCTGCTACAAAATTGTGTGAGTGTGTTCTTGGACATTTTTAGAGCTGTAGGTTAATGTGCTTCCTGCTGAACTCTTTTCTAGAGCACACTAAGTACAATTCCAGTATAATTTAAATGGCTGCAACTTCTTTTCACTCCATTTATGCCAGGCATTGGATGGACTTCTATCCAATATCAATTAGAATGCACTATCACAGATGCTCTTTTAATGAAATGATGTGTCTGATTTATTTCTTGGTTTTTTAATTCCTCAACTCTGTAGGCAAAAGTAATTATATATTTTTAAAAGATAAAACAGTTTAGAGGCACACATTATTTCAGCACTGCATGATAATTGCATAGTTGAAGTAATCCTTTTTTTTTTTAATGGAGTTTACAAAATATAATCAGTGTCCAGTGAAGGATTTATTTCATTTTATTTTGTTTTGCCAAATCATAATATGTTATTATTGCTGCTGTTTTTTTTATTGTCAATCTCCTTGATGTTTAATGTTCTAGTCATATCTTATAGGATTGGAATGTGTTTATCTCAGAGATTCAGAACACATTTAGATAGTGTGCTACCATTTTATTAGACCATTTGTTACTGCACATGGTTACTGCACAAGTGCAGTAAACCATTATATGTGAAACCAATTCACATGCTTCTGGTTAAAGTATATTTTCTCTTCTGTTATGCAAGTCATCTAGCCACATGAGTAGTAGATGAACCAAGAACTCCCATAGTTCAGCTGACGTAACTTCCAGAAAGTCTGTAAGTTTCTGGTTCTCAAAACTATCTTACTCATGTAAGTAGAAAATGTCATCAAGAGAACAGATCAAGAAAATAAGAATCAAAATTAAATATACCTCACTGTTTCTAACCTGGTCTCAGATTGTTTGGGAAGTGTCTGCATGAAAACTTCCCTGTTTTCTGTATGACTATCAAACCAAGGTTAGTGGATTTTGGTGGTTAAAATATTCAGCTAGGACAGAGATGATCCAGGTTAGTTTCATGAAGTTAACCTGTTGTTCTCTCTTAGAACAACTGAAAAGAACAAGTTTGAAATAAGATGAGTATGCCCATTAGAAAAGTGAACAAAAATCACAATAAAATGGGATGTACTTAACAGTCATGAAAAAGACCATTATATAGGAAAGGTGTTTTTGCTCAAACTAATGTAATTATTAAGTCAATTTCTCCTGCTGCAATCATTAAAAATGTCCTATAGTTTGGAATACTATAGCTGTTCCCCTCAGCAAGATGGGAAAGGAAGTGTTCAAAAGTTTCCTTCTTCTTGAACATCTCATTGGAGAAATTTGAAATTAATTTCAAAAAGCAAAACTAAATATGCAATTAGATAGATCAATAGATCGATAGAGTTCTAAAAAGCATCTTTTTTTTTTAAATCTTCACTTTTGGTATACTTTGTAACTATGATTTTTTTTTTAAATGTAGGGCCCTAAAGACCTATTTCATGCACTAACATTGTGTGTGTGTTTATGGATCAGGAGAATCATGTATATATGAGTGGGCCAGTAGAAAACAGCAGAATCTAAAGTACTAAAGACAGATAATCAGCACACTAGCTGTCATTGCAAAAGCTACATCATTAGAAAGTAGAGTCTAAACCTCTTTTCAGTACTGTAAAACAGCACACTGTCAACTCAGTTCTAGAGTCTGTGACTGCTGGAAGGAAAATAATGGTTGACTGCACTTTGGAAATGTTGCTAGAAGTGCAGAAAATGATAGAAAACCATAGAAGTGGTTTGCATTCTGAAAAAAGAGCACAATAATTTTCCCTGAGCAAAAATGAGTTTTGGAAATAAAAGTTCTAAAAAGCATCTAATGGTTTTGTTTTTAAAATCTGCACTTTTGGTATACTTCTTATGCATTTTTTTAAAAAAATTGTAGGGCCCTAAATTGCTATCTCATGCACTAACATTCTTATACTAGTGCTGCTTCTCAAGACACAAAAGGCTAATTTCTTAGATGTCCCCATGGACAGGAGGTGAAGGGTGGTAAAAGCAATGCTTTTTTTCTCACTGTAAAGGTCAAAAACTATAGTAATTAAATGCAAACTAAAAATTTGGGAAATATAACAAAACATGAAAAGAGTGAAATATTATATGGCATATATTATATCTAAATATGATTTAATACAGGATGCATTCTATACACAACATCTCAGTGAGTTTGACTGGTGAGGGAGGGAGAATTCCAACTCCAATAATTCTCCATCTTCCTTTCCCTAAGAACTGGGGTAGGAATTGTGTGACTTCCCAGTTGTTGAACTGCAGTTGAGTAGCCTTGCCCAGCAGAGACAGTGATAAGGAATGCTGGGAGGACCAGATTTACACACAGAATATCCATCCCTGAACTAGAGTATGGGTCAGTCCCCCATATCCACAAGTTCTGCTTCCACAGATTCAATCATTCATGGCTCGAAGTATATTTTTTAAAAGATTCCAAAAAGCAGACCTTGATTTTACCATTTTATATAAGGGACATAATTTTATTACATCATTGTACACAATGGGACTTGTGAATCCAAAAATGTTGCCATCCACAATGATTACTGGAACCAAACCCCAGCAGATTCCAAGGGCACACTGTATTTGTATCATTGTTGTTTGGCATCTCTTTCAAAACTCTGAAGTGTTCCCTGTGTTTTATCTAGCAGTATTCTCCATAACAGCATATCTTGCCTTGGAGATGTTGTTGTTGTTCTTGGTTTGTTGCACAGTTCATGAAGGTCAAACCAAGTAAAACAGATTTTTCTTTTTTAAAAAAAGAGGTGCTCCCTCAAGTGCCAAAAGACATCTATTTGTAAGTGTAGGCCATTTTTCTTAAGGTGGTTCAAACACCACTGTTTGAACAACATTTAGTGTTCTTTGGCCACTGGAAGATAAATATGGCCTTAATTTGGAAGTCTGATTATTGAAGAACATATTGTTTTATAAAAAAATATAATTCAGTTTCTAAACTGATATTGTGATATTATTGGTGAACTATTTCTAAAACTACTTCTCTCTCTCTCTCTCCTGGCAAGGGCAGAAGGACTTCTAATCTCTCTCACATGATGAAAATAAAAATGTGGGAAGCTTTTGCATCGCTGTTTGCTGATAGTACATGCTCCTTTCTTTGTTGACCATCAGATTTATCTGTACTTCCACAAGCAGTCAGGTTAAAGATTCTGTATAATGATTTTAATCACTGGAATGAGTTGCAGTGGCTCAAGTAGTTAAGGCACCGATTCTGTTGATTGCTAGATCAGCAGGTTGGCAGTTCGAAGCCCAGGTGCCGCATGATGGGATGAGCTCCTGTCACTAGTCCCAGCTTCTGCCAAGCTAGCAGTTGGAAAACATGCAAATACAAGTAGGTACCATGTCAGTGGGAAGGTAAACAGTGTTCTGTGTAATCATGCTGGCCACATGATCACAGAATAGTCTCTGACAACACTGGTTCTTTGGCTTAATAACAGATGAGCACCGCCCCCTACGGTCAGACACGACTTGACAACCTTGTCAGCAGAGAATACCTTTACCTTTAATGAGTTGCCAATAACTTTTGATGAATGTTAGCATGGTAGTAAGTGGCACTAGTTTCCATATCTTTTATTGCAATTCTAAAAGCAGGTGGCACAGAATGGATCTCATCATTACCTTGTTCACAGAATGGCTTCAAAATGGTGTGTTTTATGTAAATAAACATAATTCTTTGAGGTAGGCTGCAGATGGGGGGGGGGGAGGGGAGGGGAAGGACCAGAGGAAGATGAGAACATAAAGATCCACTGTACTTTGAAGCTGATGGCAAAACTGACTTCAATATAGCCTGGTTTGGCACAAATGCTGGTGTTGTTTTTAAAAATCTAGCACTATTTGTGTTAGAAGGAGCAGGAATAAATAACAAGCATTGAAAACCCTCAACTTTAAAACAGTGTGTGAATATTGGTAGTTGAGTTTTATGGCAACTGAACATTGTTTGATGCTGATGGAAATGCACTGGTTGCCTTGAGAAAGTTAAAGGAAACTGCACGGTCATACAGGCTCTTGTTATGCTAAGAAGAAAGAACATATTTATATTACCAAACAGCAACAGTGTATCGTGGAGAATCAGATATTTATCTACATCACAGATATGTAGTCCTCCTCTAAACAAAGGCTGGCACCTGTTCATGAATTATGATGGCATACATCTGACTCACACCTTCATAATTCACTTTTATGGCTGGTATGCAGGTCAGAAGTCTCTTCTAACCAGCAACAACCAAAAGTCTCCCCCCTCCACAACCTTTGATTTAGGTAGTGCATCCCCCCTCCCCAATGTGGCCATTTCTGTGTTGCTGTAGAATGGGGGACAAATGGGAATATGTACAGCTCTTTTGTTGTAGCTGGATGCTCTGTGACGACTTCTGCAGGGGAGGTCCCTGCCGGTGCCACTTGTGGAGTGTCCAGTTACTGGAAAATAGTAGCTGCTGCTTTCCATGGATATTATTATTGTGGAGGGTCTGCACCATTTAAAAGATATGTTTTGGGAGGTAGCATTGGGAGACTTAGGGCCTTTGCAGACTGCTAGAAATAGTGCAAATTGAGTCCACTTTAACTGCCCTGGCTCAGTGCTAGGGAATCATGGGAATTGTGTTTTTTTCTGAAACATTGAGCCTTCTCTGTCAGAGAGCTCTGGTGCCACAATATACTACAGTTCCCATGATTCCCCAGCACTGAGTCAGGGCAGTTAAAGTGGACTCAATTTGCACTAATAGTGACAGAGGCATAACTGTGTCTTCATAGCTGTATGTCCTGATGCAGGATTTTGGTCACTGTTTAAACAATAATTAACAATATGCATGTACAGTGGTTATGAATTCTTTCTGATGTTTGAGCTGCCATCTGTAAAGCAGAAATAGGTAACTGTCTGCCTGCAAGTCCAATTTGGCCCTCAAGGATCACTTCATCTGCATCTCAGCATGACCTATGATTCAAAAGGTTCTCTCAGTTATTATGCATCACATCCACTTCCTCCTGAACTAGACAATACAAAGGGCTCTTTCACAGCATGAACTGTAACAGAGACATGGTGGGGACTCTTCCATGGTTATCACACTTGCTTTGTGTGTGTGAGAGCCAAAGAAGAGATAGATGAGAGTAAGATGCTGAAAGGGGAAAGCTCCATTAAGAACTCTTGCTGTTTTGTTCTCAGAAGAACAGGTTAAAAAACTTATTGTAGAGGTCATAGCTTGAAAAAGTTACCTTGGGGCTATAACTCCCAGAATGCCACAGATAGCATGGTGACTGGTATCATAGCTTGCTAGTACTAGAAGATTAATTTACACTGTGTTTTTGGCACCTCAGCCATTGTTCAGATAAAGTGACATTATGAATTGTGCTTTATGAGTAGTCCAGATCCTATATGATCCCTATATGCCTGTGTAATCATGTTCAATTTAAAAG
Source organism: Phrynosoma blainvillii (assembly GCA_026167975.1). NCBI lineage: Eukaryota > Metazoa > Chordata > Lepidosauria > Squamata > Phrynosomatidae > Phrynosoma > Phrynosoma blainvillii. The sequence continues at coordinate 57,242,852 of JANUYF010000005.1, forward strand.
GTTATAGTGCTCCTGTAAATGATGGTATCTCTGTTTTATCTTAGTTCCTAAGTATAGGAACTCTGTAACTGTGTTCACAGATCCCTAGACAGTTGTGACATTTTGTTGCTCACTAAGGGCAACACATTTGTATGGGTTTTGGCAAACTCCCAGGTAACGCTATAGCTGATTATTAGTGTTAGAGATCTGCATGATGTAAGTAAGACCTTTTGAGGATGGCAAAAGGCAACATTCACACAAGAGGCCTACTGCTTAAGAGAAAGTGTGAAAACTTCTGGATTCCTTTCTTGGCATAAAATATTACTCTGCAAGATTGATGGAGAGGCAATCAATCTCCATATATTCAAATAATTTCCCCAATAGGCAATCATTATTTGAATGTGTTTGAATATGGTTGAAAAATGTGTTTCTTGAGTTTGGGGAAAACTGACGAGGAGAACTCTGGACTGATGAGAATCTTTGCAGTTTGGGACTTATTCTACACACAGTTCATTTTTAATATTTTAATGTTTAATATCTACATGAAGCCGCTGGGGGAGATCATTCGGAGGCATGGAGCTCGGTGTCTTCAGTACGCTGACGACACCCAGATATATCTCTCCATGACCAGATCATCGTCTCAGACTTCAGATGGCGTCTCTCCTCTTAATGACTGTCTCAGAGCGGTAATGGGTTGGATGAGGAAAAACAGATTGAAGTTGAATCCCGACAAAACGGAGGTACTCACAGTTACAGGCCCGAAACCAGATCTGGGAATACAGTCTCCAGTCCTGGATGGAGTCACACTCTCCTCTAAGGACTGTGTTTGCAGTTTGGGGGTACTGCTTGATTTGTCGCTTCACATGACTAGTCAGGTGAATGCGACGGTCAGGAGTGCCTGTTATCAGCTTCGGCTGATACGTCAACTGTGCCCTTATCTGGATGTGAGGGATCTGGAAGCTGTGGTACATGCCCTGGTAACCTCACGTCTGGATTACTGCAATGCACTCTACATGGGGCTACCCTTGTGCCTAACCCGGAAGCTTCAACTGGTGCAGAATATGGCAGCCAAGGTAATCACAGGAACATCAAGGAGGGAGCACATAACACCTGTGCTGAAATCCCTCCACTGGCTGCCGATTAGTTTCCGGGCTCAGTACAAGGTATTGGTCTTGACCTTTAAAGCCCTATATGGCTTAGGTCCATCTTATCTTAGGGACCGTCTCTCCCTGTATGATCCCCCCCGTGCACTTAGGTCCTCTGGGAGGAATCTGCTACAGCCAATAAAAACTAGGCTGTCTCAGACCTCCCAGAGGGCCTTTTCCGCTACCGCTCCCAGACTTTGGAATGGCCTGCCGGACGAGATCCATCTTATTACTACTCTTGCTGCTTTTAAGAAAGCAGTAAAGACGGATCTCTTTTGGCAGGCCTTCCCGGAATAACTGTCAGCGGTGAGATGAGTCCCTAATTCGTTATTCTGATTCCTTATGTTATTCTGGTTGTTTTTACTTTGTTTTAATGTTGTATTTTTAATTTGTTTGCTGTTTAATTTTGTTTTAAGGGGATGGGAGGGTGGGATTATGGGATGAGGAAATGTTTTAATCCTGTTTTGTTTTTAATATTATTGTACCCCGCTCCGATTGCTGTGCAGAGGGGCGGGCTATAAATAAAAATTATTATTTTATTATTTATTATTATAGTTCATACATGGTTTTTGTATAGGAAACAGTATTTTCTACACACATTATTTCTTGCACAGAAAATGCTGTTTCTATATAAAAATTCCATCTGCAAATTTTGCACAGGATAAGCCTCTGAATAGACTTTGAAAGATACACAATTTTTGAAGAGTTCCCCACAGCAGGAAGAAGATTATTAAAAGTACTTGTTGCTTCCTTTAAGAATGAAATCAGAAAAGAGACAGAAAGGGTATCCTGGGAAGCCTGGTGGGGAACTGTAAAAACAAACACACACCATCCAGACAGAGCCCTATATCGAATTTCAATGAATAAGGGTCAGAAATGCTGCCCTGATATTTGCAATGTTAGAAGCTTACATTTGTACCCCTGTCCCTATGTACGGTTCTGCCATACAGAAAAACAGGTTAACACCTGCATCAGTCTATATTTTCCTTGCTGAAAACTAATTGTAGCAGAGGAAAAAGTAAGGTTTGAAAAAGCAGGTTGTAATATATTGTCACCAGGCATCACCAACTTACACAGTTCATGTAAGGGACAGGATGGGGCCATGGTCACTGTCCCTGCCTCTTTGGTTCCATTATTGCAGGCCTAGCTTCTCCTACCATTTGCTGTGAATGTGGTATCTTCTGCTAGATCTGTTCCTACTTTCCACACATAGGGTCTGAAGCAGTTAACCTAATCTGAGCTTCCCATATGATTTAGAACCCTGACTGTATAGGATAATCTATGTGTATGAGGGCATTTTCCTTGCTCTTCCCAACCAACGTTTGGGCAGCAGGGATATGGCCAACTTTCTTCTCTCCTTCTGTGGTGCTAATTGCATGAGTGAATAACTCCTGAATATGTCTAATAGGCTATCTATTAAATGAATGAATGAATGAATGACTGAATGAAATCTATCTGGAAATAAACTGTACATAGTGTTGCTTTTTTGGAGATGCAATTAGTCTGTCTATGATCTGAAACACACTAGCTCAAAAGAGTGGCTTTTGTTTGCTTTGGTGGTGTGGTGTGTAGATGATGCATGGAGCTGCTCCAGGGACACTGGAAAAAGGAGTACAGAAAAAGCGCTCCTTGCCAGTGACCCATTTGGGACCATGGCAGCAGCCTGCTTTCAGAGCGGGCTGTCTGGTCGCTGCAGCCCCATGCTGATTGGGGCCAAACAGGGCTGGAATGGCCAGAAGAAGCTCCAGTGCACCAGTCTACTTCATCCCTATGTTGCAGAAAAACAACAACCCACTTTTGGAGGGAGGGGAAAAAATTGCCACCCCTACCTTTAAATCGTTAATATACATGCTAGTGTGGTTTCAGAAGCAAAGTATTCCTAGCCATTCATGTGCTCCCTAAATCCCAGCAAGCTCTGAGTTAGCAGTAGACGTACTCTCATCAAATCAGAAGTAGTGCCCTGGAGTCATATGTTGGCTGACAGCCCAGGTGTATCTGGCATAGTTACAAAGAGAAACATACCTCTTGGCTCTTGGCAATCTAAGTATCTAGTCTGAAGCCTTGCAACCACTAACCTGTAAAAGATCTCTCACCAGTGATTTGGTGCAACAAACTTGCATTTGAAGAAAAGTACCAGACTATAACTGGTGTTCAGGGACTTTACAGCAAATTCTATTTAACTTTATAAGTTGCTTTGTACCAAGGTTTATATAACAATACTTCTTATCATTCAGAAAAGCCAACTGAATAGAATACCAATGAAATAGGCAAGTTTCTTATATTAACATTAAAATGACCCCATCATGATAGCTTAATAAAAAAACCCCATCAAACTCTAGGTCAAAAGAAAGGCTTATAATATTACCAGAATGAAGTCAGGAGCAGACTGGCAAAATTCCAGAGTAAAGGAGTTCCACATTGCACTTAGAATGATTTTTTGTGCCCAAATGGGTCACTGGCAAGGAGCGCTTTGGCTTCCTGTTTGGTATGGCATCAAGTTGAGTGGAACTTTAGGATAGCTCCCAAGGTTTCACCAAATGTGGCAGGGGGGCTGTTTCTCCTTGAGAAAATAGCCTAAAATTGTTCCTTAGTTATAAGGGACTCGGATGTGTTCCACGGAGGCCCGGATCCCACCCAGGACAACAGGAGAAGAACGTTAAAAGCTGTCATTTGGTAAGGAGTGGAGGGGCCCGAAGAACTATACATGGCCACATTTGTGCCACCATCATGATGGCTCACAGACGCCACCAACTAAAAATAATTGAAATTGGAATTGACAGCAATATTAGAAACTTTTACTTTTGATATATAGTCACCAGGCATTACTAGCTTATACAGTTCATGTAAGGGACAGGATGGAGCCTGTACTTTCTACCACAAGAACACACTGGCTTAATTTGGCAAAGGAAAAAAGACTGCACATTTAAGAATTGGACACAAGAAAAACTGAGATGGGCAGAGAGAAGCGGAGAAATGGAGTGTAAAAGAAGAAGATCTGTTCAGAGGCAGAAGGGAGACTGAGTAGAAAGAGAGTGGAGCTGAAGGAAAGAGTCTGTGAGGGGCTGACTGGAGGCAGAAGGGAGACCGAGGAGAGAGAGAGAGTGGAGCTGAAGGAGAGAGATTGTGAGTGGCTGACTGGAAGCAGAAGGGAGACCAAGGAGAAAGAGAGCAGAGCCGAAGGAGAGAGACTGTGAGTGGCTGACTGGAGGCAGAAGGGAGACTGAGGAAGAAGGAGAGGAAAGAATATTTAAGGTTTAAGTTTTGAAATCCAGATATTTTTATTTATTATTGTGAGATTGGCGTTTTCAAGGTCACTGAGCACGTGGGGGAGGAAGTGGGACTGTGGGAAAGATTATGAAAAAACTGTTCAAAGAAAGTAAAAGACAGTACCTACTGTAACTTGTGTCTTTAACAAGTGACACCTAGTAGTCAACTAATAGAAAAGAATTTTCGGAGAGGCATCTAACGGTCATACACTGATATAAAAGAACTGTTTGTGGGCCAGTTAGGAGTCAACTAAAATAAAAGAACTGATTAGGTGACACCCAACATGCAACTGAAACAAAAGGAGAAGGAAAGAAATAGAAGAAGAATCTGAAGAAGAGAATAGAAATCAAAGAATCATTGAAACAGATCTTGCTTGACTCTTAAAATTAGTAATAAAATTGAGCATAATAACATTTATAGAACTAGAGAAATACCTAATAACAACCTTTGAAAAATAAATAAAAAGTTTGAGGGTAAACAAGCAGATTTAACTGGAGTAGAATATATAGTGAACCCAAAATATTTTAGATATAGATATTTGAAATAGAATTGAAAATTATATAGAGAAAAGATTTAGCTTTACCTCTGCTTAGCAATTTATTTCTCATCTACTATATATTATATTGTTGTAAGATAGACGTATGATTAATTGCATAACAACTGTCTGTGTAGGTGATTTAAGGAATTCAATTATTTTGGGATTTTGAAAGTAGTTGTTTTATTTTATATTTTTTTCCTGGCAATAATATTGTGAAATCTATTAGATAAGGTAAAAAAAAGCAGATTGCACTCAAAGACTACAAGACTACAATCCACAAAGATGCAACAACAATAGACTCAAATAAGACCATCAATAGAACCACCTAAATCACAAGACTTTAACATACTTTTAGATGGAGTAAGACAAATGAGACAAGAGATGAAGAAAAAATGAGTTGAGACAAGATATGGAAAATATGAAAGGCAAAATAAAAATGGAAATAAGATCTGATCTTAATGAAATAAAGGAACAATAAGATAATGTCTACAAATGTAAAAATAGTAAAATCAAAAGTAAAAGAATTAGAGAAAAAAAATCAAGAATTAGAAGAAAAATTAAATATGGAAATTGGAAAGAGGAAAGACATACAAGAAGAGCAATTATCCTGGGAATGTCAAATGAGAGAGAGATGCCTGAAGATTAGAGGTGTACCAGAAACAGAAAACAAAAATTTAAATGAATTACTGACAACAACTTTGGCAGACTTTATTGGAAGGGACAAGGAAATGATGGAACTGGAGATAAATAAACTATTTTGAATTAGTTCATGGATAGCAACACAAAAGTAATTACCCCGAGACTTTGTAGTTTATTTTGTAAGGATGCAGCTGAAGAAGACAATTCTACAACATTTTCTGACAAGATTGTGCATAGAAGGAGTGGAAGTACAGTTACTGAAAGATATCCCTGGACCAATTTTGAGAAAAAGGAAGGAGTATGGCTTTCTAACAAGGAAGCTCTGAGAGAATGGAATAAGCTATAGATGGGAAAATCCTGAAGGTTGTCCTTTAGATAGAAACATAAAAGGATTATGATAAACTCAACACAAAATGCACAAGAAATTTTGGAGAGGTTCATAAAAGAGAAAGAGCAAGAACAGGAAAAAGAACAGGATGAAACATAGTTGAATGGATCATATTTAGAGGATAATTTGAGAAGAAAATCATGGATAGAAACAGGAGAGGAGGAAGGAGAGTTGCAACCAACAGAAGAAAACCAAAATTATGACTGCTAATACTGTAAAATGTCTTTTGTGGAATATAAAAGAACTAAATAATCCACAAAAGAGGAAAATAATTTATTACTATCTCAGAAAACTAAAATACAATATCCTTTGTTTACAGGAGACTCATATAAAGAAGACTGAAAAGAAGTACTTATCTAATCAGAAATTAGGAAAATAATTTATATTGGCAGGAGACAAAAGGAAAAAAGGAGTAGTAATTTATGTCAATGACAAAATAGAAGCAAAAGAATTATTTAACAACCCAAATGGACATTATATAGGATTGGAAATTGGAAATCAGAAAAAAACATTGTTAGTAGGAATATATATGCCTACAGAACAAAAAGACAATTTTTTTTGAGAAACTAACAAAAAACGTGTGTCAATATGAGTATATAAGCACAATATTACTAGGGGACTGGAATGGGGTGATAGACCCTGAAATTGATCAAAAATCAGAAAAACAAATTAGAAGAAAAACAAGGTAAATTACCAAAAACATTTTTTGAGATGAAAGAGGTACTATCACTACTGGATATATGGAGAGTAAAATATGGAAATACAAAGACCTTACATTCTATTCTGAAAGACACAAATCATGGTCAAAGATTGACATGTTTCCAATATCAACATAATTGGCTCCAAAGATCAAAAAAATGGATATCTTACCAAAAATTACATCAGACTATAATCCCATAACTATGGAGATATGAATTATATCAAAAGAATTTAACTGGAGATTAAACGAATTATTATTGAAAGATGAGGAAATTCTAAAACAAGCAGAGAGAAACCTAAAATTATTTTTCTAAGAAAATCTAAATGAGGTGAAAATGCAAACAGTTTGGAATACCTCAAATGCAGTCATGCAGGGTTTTTTCATTTAAAAAAGTGCAGAAAAGGAAAAAAAGGAGAGGAGAAAAAATGGAACAAGCATTGCAAGAAATAAAAAATATGGAAAAGCAATTAGAAAAAGAGCCAGAAAAAAAAAAAAACACTGAGAAAAGAAATTCAGATATTGCAAAAACAAATCTCAATAATGATGGTAGAGGAGTTGGAGGAAAAAAAAATCAGATACACTAAGCAAAAATATTTCGAATCAGCAAATAAACCCAGAAAATGGTTAGCCTGGAAGTTAAAAAGCAAAAGAGAAAAGAAAACAATTTGGAAGATAAAAGAGGAGATAAAATTTATACAGAACAAACATAATTGAAAAAAAGATTTCATAGAAATTTTAAAGATTTATTCACAAAGAATAAAATAGATAAAGAAGAAATGGAGAAGTTTGTGGACAGCCAGATGATACAGAGAATAAAGAAAGAACAGAGAGAGGATTTAAATAAGAAAATCGCTATGATGGAAACAATACAGGCAATAAAAAGGCTAAAACCAGGAAAGATGCCTGGACCAGATGGATTCCCAGCTTTATGCTACAAGAAATTTGTGATCCAAATAGCCAGATCATTACAAACAACAATGAACTCAATATTAGAAGGGGAGGTGCCGGATACATGGAAATCATCACATATAATTTTAATTCCTAAAGAACAAAAAGAAATTCAAGAAATGAAACATTTTAGACCAATTGCACTTCTTAATATGGATTACAAAATTTTTACATCAATATTGGTGGAAAGACTTAAAAAGATACTAAATAATTGGATAAATAAAGATCAAACTGGCTTCTTACCTAATAGGTATATGAAGAAAAATGTAAGGAATATTATCAATATTATTGAACATCATGACAAAAGACCTGATAAACAGGTTTCATTAATATTTCTTGATGTGAGAAAGCGTTTGATAATGTTAACTGGGACTCTTTAATAGAAATTATGAAAAAGATGGAGATCGGACCAAACTTTCTAAAGTGGATGAAGGAAATTTACAAAAAGCAAGAAGCTAGAATAATAGTTAATGGAGAAAAAACAGCAATCTGCCAAATTCAAAAAGGAACAAGACAAGGTTGCTCACTGTTCTCTTTACTGTTTATAATAACATTAGAGGTACTTATGAACAAAATTAGACTGAATGAATCAATAAAGGGAACAAAGATTAACAGATATGAATATAAAGTATGGGTATATGCAGATGACATAATGATAACATTATCATATCCTCTAGAAAGTATCCAACCATTAATGGAGACAATTAAGGAATATGGAAAACATGCAGGATTGAAAATAAATGAAAACAAAACAAATATGTTGGTGATAAATATGGACAAGATGGACAGAGATGCACTTCAACAAATTTCCAAATTTGAAATAAAGAAAAAAAATATTTGGGGATCTACCTCAAAGCTAAAAATTCAGATCTATTCAAAAATAACTATGGCAAGACCTGGCAAGAGATAAAAAAAATCTACAAAGATGGTCTAAAATGAACCTTTCATGGATTGGTAGAATTTCAACTATCAAAATGAATGTTACATCAAAAATGATATTCTTTTTCCAATCTCTTCCAATCATAACTAATGACATACCTTTCAAAGAATGGGAAAAGGATATATCAACATCTATTTGGAATAAGAAGAAAGCCAGAATAAAACTGAAAAATTTACATGATAATAATGAAAGAGGAGGTATGACGATCCCAAACTTAAAATATATATTATTATTCATGTTGTCTAGAATGGATCAGGGAATGGGTGATGATTAGAGATGAAAGATTGTTAAAATTGGAAGGTCCAGAACTTCCTTTTGGTTGGCATGCATGTTTAATATGTGATAAAGTCAAAACTAATAAAGAATTCAACAACCACTATATAAGAAAATCATTATTGAGAGTTTGGCAAAAATATCAAAGAATATTTATTCAAAAAGTCCCAAAATGGACATTGGCAAACAAGGCTTTTTATAGAAGGGAAAAAATGAAAGAAGGAGAATGGATGACATATAATGATTTGTTGATTTGGGAAAGAGGAAGATTCAGAATAAAAACAATGGACGAACTGATGGCGGAAGCACTAAAATGTAACTGGTTCCTCTACAGACAAATTTTAGAAAGATTTAAAATGGATGAAAGAACAAGACAAATTGAGAGGAAGAAACAGAATTTGAAAAATTGATGACAGATGACACACAACATGTAGTTTCAAAATTGTATAAAATATTATTGAAAACTGAAATGGAAGATGAGACAGTTAAACAATTTATGATAAATTGGGCTCAAGATGTGGGCAAACCAATACTTTTTAAAGAATGGGAGAAAAATTGGAAAAGGAGAATGAAATACATGGTGAATTATGATATAAAAGAAAACTATTATAAAATGCAATACAGATGGCACTTAACACCAGAGAAAATACCAAAGATCTATAAAAATAGTAAAGGGGATTGTTGGAACTGTTTGGAATCCAGTGGCTCTTATATGCATATGTGGTAGGAATGCAAAGGGGCAAAAAATTATTGGACACAAGTACATACAGAAATAGAAAAAATTCTAAACATTAGGATGAATTTGGAACCCACCACATATTTATTAGGAATGATTGACAAAGAAAATGAAAAGAAATTTGGTAAGATTATATTTTATTTGATATACGTAGCAAGAACTGTAATTGCAAAAAAGTGGAAAAGCAAAGAAGCACCAACTCTAGAGGAATGGTTGTTTAAAATATATGATATTATGGAGATGGACAAATTGATGAGTCTTTTGAGAGGGCAAACCAGAAACAGATATGAAAGAGAATGGTCCCCGATCACAAAATATATCACGCAAAAATGGGGAGAAAACAGTGTAATAGCTCTGAAAGAATAAATAAAAAAGGGGAAAATATATATGATACAGAGACTCAGAGTAAATAAATAATAAGTAAAGAAAAGGAAAACATATATACATACATATATATAGCTTGATCTTAGTAAAAAATATTAGAAATGTTCAGGCCTTGTATACAGTGTGGAAGAGATAAAGAAAAATGATGTAATTGGATGAAACACATAGAATAATATAGATTAGAGCAGGGGTTGGCATACCTTTTTTTAGGGGGGCCGGTTCCGCTGGCCCCCGATCATCGGTGGGCCGAAGGGGGGAAAATGGTGCCGGACTACTCCCGGCGTCATGCACATGCGTGCGCGATGCAGGGTGCCATTTGTGTTCTAAAACACAAAATGGTGCTTCCGTGTCGCGTGTGCGCGCTAGAAAGGGCCCGGCATCGCGCATGCGGTGGCGGTGGCAGCACCGGCCATGGCCCGGTTCAAAGGCCTTGAGGGGCTGGGTTCAGCCCCCAGGCTGTAGTTTGCCGACCCCTGGATTAGATAGTATTCTTATGTATTAGGACAAGGGTAGGCAACCTTTCCCCTTTAAGGGCCGAGGGACTTCAGCTCCCAGAATCCCAAGAGCTATTGGCCAACATGGGACTATTGGCCAACATGGTTGAGGCTTCTGGGAGCTGAAGTCCCTCGGCCCTTAAAGGGGAAAGGTTGCCTACCCCTGTATTAGGAAATAAGAAGAATTAAGGAGAATATGTGGAAGTCAGTTTTGTTTTTATGTTTGTTTGTTAATGTTTGTCATTGTTTATGTGTTTTATGAAAAATAAATTAAAAAAAAAGAATGATTCTTTGTGCCCTTTTCAGAAAATTCTAAACACTAAGGCAGAAAGTATAGAGGACAGCACTTTCAATAGATATCAGCAATTGTAACAGGACAGGAGGTGGAGAATGATCCAAACCATTTAGGGTTTCCTAAATTAAATTTGCCACCTTAAATTAAGTCAGAAATATATTTTCACTATCATTTCTATTCTGATGTTGTTGGAAAGAATCAAATAATATTCTCCCTGTGAGCTGTCAGGACAGAGGAAGTCTTAAAATGGTTCCTTTTCTGGCGTGTGAGGGTACCCTGAGATATGATCCATTTTTCAGTTGTGGAAGAGGACTTTCTGTGTGGTTGAGGCCAGGGACCAGGAACATTTGGCCTTCCAGATGTTTTGGACTTCAACTCTCAGAAGACTTAGCCTGCATGGCCAATAATAACAGCCATTGTAAGACAACATTGTAAGTCTTACTGTAGTAGCACAAAACATCTGGATCAAAGTTTTCCCACCTGTGACATATAGAACACTTTCTTGTGTGACACCCCTTTAATTCTCATCCTCCTGTATTTTTTTTGGTTTTTTTTGCTGCTAAACAGTTTCCTTTCCTTCCTTCCTCTTTCAAATTCTGGATGTCATTAAGTTGCCAGGTTGAGTGATTTTTAATGATCTGATCACTTCATTTGGAAATTCGTGTTACATACTGCTGCAAACTGTCTCCTGTTTCTTTTCAATCACTGTTTTGTAACTTGTGGGATGAATATAGTAAACTGATGTAAGCTGCCTGAAGTATTTTTATGGCAATAAGCAGGATAGATACAAATCCTCATTTCAAAGAAAGAAAATTAAATTACATGCTGCTTTTCAACCAGAATGATAGAAATTATTGGCAACCACAGGCAGAAAATTTAAAGTAGTGCTTCTGACCAGCCTTTAATGTGTGCCTTCAAGTTGGCTATTGATATATGGCAATCCCATGAGTTTCATACAGTTTTATTAAGCTAAGAATACTTGAGGTTGTTTGTCGTTGCCTTCCTCTGAAATATAACCTACAGTATCTGGTATTACCTCAGTCTCTCTATTCCAAGTACTAACTACTAGGCCTGATCCAGTTTTACCTTCTGAAATCAGACAAAATCTGGTACCTTGATGTTATTTAGAGAGATGTTCTGCTTTTCATCTTTTTCTGCCTATTGTGACTTCTCATGGAGGGCTGAAATCATTTATGGGAAACAAGATATATGGGAGAAAGCACAGATGTTCCCCCTCCCTTACAGAATGGGAGGGAGACACAACCAAAGGAATAATTTGTAGTGGCTTTTGCTTGCTTTGCCAAGGCGATTGCACCTGCTATGTGCACAGAGGAAGAATTTATGCTCCATGGCTGTCAGCTTGACATCTCTCATCAGTATTTCAGTCTGATATGAAAAAAGTAATCATATCTGAATACACAGCAAGTGGTTAAATCTACCATGAAATGGGAGAATACTGCAAACTTAGAATGAAATAGAACCATGAACCAACCTAAATGAAATCTTTGTCCTTTTCTTAAAATATTAGTCTGGTACCAAAATTTAATATTCACTTTTTATTTAAAATCATTTAAAAAGACCAGAGGTCCACTAAAGTAAATTTATAGTAATTCAGCTCTGAGTCTTTCTTCCCTTTTTAGTAGCTTTGTCTGTTGTAAATGTAGGAGATTATCACACAAGCATAAAATCCTGGTTTACCTCTCCCGAATTCAAATTTTATGCTTGTGCGATAATCTCCATACTTATGTAGGACCATAAGTGCCTCCAAACTCCTCCAAGCCATTGAATTGTGGAGTATAAAAGCTTTGCTCCATTCCTGTGAGCAATGATAATTGCACACTGTCTTGTATGCTAGATATGCAGTCACATTGTCCAGACTTATGAGGTAAAACCTACTTGAAGTAGAGTTTCATTAACTGAATTCATCTTTTCCTCCTTCTTCCCCTTCATTGTATTTTTAAGTTAATGGAAGTTAACTCTCCATGCATTATAACTATCTCTTTGGTCATGTAAGCATGGGAGATTGGTTTAACACTGTTATAAAAGGCCAGATTTTCTTCATTCATTGAGGACATTTTGTACTATGGCCTGGGGATCATTATTAATCCTGTTTCAGTAATGCATTTATGCTTCTCGGAACAAATTCTGTTCTGAAGGTGAATAAGCACTATGAAAAACTAGAATCTGTTTCACTTTCTCCCATATTAGATTTTTTAAAAAAAATATTAAGTTCATTCGATTCCGTTTAGGTAGATATTTAACAATTTTGAAATTCTCTTCAAAAACAGACTGAATAAAATTCTCAGCCCCCAGCACTGGCTAAATTAAATAGGTACAGCTATTCCAAACATGGAGAGGACCATGTTGTACCTACCTAGCATATAGTTGTTGAAGCCTGTTAAGACTAGAGGGAAAATATACCTCCCTTCTTGTAACAGCTCCAGTGGCTGGTGGTCCATTTCTGGGCACTGGCTATCTGACAGACTTTATTTCAACAAAAGAGATTGCCCATGCTATGATACCTTCTGGAGAGGTGTTTCTCTCTGGCCCATGTGTTCACAAGTACATCTGCTGGGAGCATTGGAAAGAGCGTTTTGTGTGGCTACTCCCAGCTTCTGAAACTGCTGTCTGGACTGGTACCCTCTTTACTATTTATCCAAAAAATGAAAACTTTTCCCCCTGTTTCTTTTGGTTTTGGCAGGTTTTGGAAAACTCATGGGGAAAGGGCCTTTAATAATGTGCTGTATTAGCCATGTTAATTGTTTTTCGTTCTTTTTTCATGGGCGTGCCTGTAATTGCTTTTAATTCTATTGCTATTTTAATTATATTTTAATTTTTATATCATGTGAACTTTTAGCTTTTATCTGCTTTAACTTTTGTAAACTGCCTTGAGTTCTAAGACCTGGGAAGAAGGAATAAGAACAGCAACAGCAACAATGACTATAACAATCACAACTCTGATAGAGATGTGGAAACAACCCCACTTCAGCATCATAGATGTGATTGAATACAAAGGGAATCAACTCAGACTTTTTGAATCAACTCAGACTTTTAAGAATAAAGCACTTAAGTCCTCTGCCTGGATGGGCAAGCAAACCTATCAGGTTTACTCTCACATTTAGATCTTTTTAAAAAGCTTAAGTTCTTTGTGTCATATTTATGAAGAAAGTTGAATGTGGAAAGTTCTTATTAATAAAAGAAATTGCTACCCATCCCTATCAAAAACACTCATGGGTTTGTTTACCCTTTCTATCTTCTCTGTGGGTAGAGTTAGTTCCTACCGCTGTCTGGAACTACTTTTTCACAGAGGTTTCTATCATAAAATTTCTCTTTTGGGAGTTTAGCAGTTGAAATCAGAAAAGTATGTCCTAGGCTACCTACGGTAGATTTTGATAAGGATTTTGTTGTTGCTGTCATAGAATCATAGAATCATAGAGTTGGAAGAGACCACAAGGGCCATCCAGTCCAACCCCCTGCCATGCAGGAATTCCCAATCAAAGCATGCTATGTACCTTCATGTTTACTCATACTTAAATGGCAACCTTCTCAGAGTTTTCTGAGCAAGATTTATTTAGAAGAGCATCTGAGGATGACAGTGAGTGAGAGGAACCCTCTGTGCATACATGTGGTTAGAGCTGAGGCTGATATTTATATCCTATTTCATAGCCTTGAGGAGTGATTGATGCTACCCCACGAGTGTAACAAAAACTTGATAGGTTTCTTGATGATGATGGTGATCTGGGAATGGAGGAGCTTTCTACTGTTAATTGTTATGGACAAATAATATCCTGGTTAGGTTTAGAATTGCTGGGATTCAGAACCTCTGCAGGGGTGGAGCACCCATTAAGATGGTCCACCCCAGGAGGCTTATGGATCCAGATGGATTCCTGATGGCTCTTGGGGAGTTTTTGCTACGTTAGCAGAGGATCCTGTAGAAGCACTGGTTGATCTCTGAAATGAGGAAGTGACCAGTGCAGTTGACATGATTGCTCCTAAGCGTCCTGTTTCACAGAGTGGAACTAAACCAGCTTCCTGGTTTTCTAAGGAGCTGGCAGCAATGAAATAAGATGGAGGCTAGAGTGACAGTGGCAAAAAAGTCAGAATGAATCTGATCGAACAGGCTAAAATCTACATGAAGGCATATGGTATAAAGGCAGAAAAAAAAGGCTCTTCTAGCTAAAACTGTTGTAGCTGCACAGAACTGTTCAGCTGAGTTGTTTGAAGTGGTCAGAGATCTGTTGTGATCTGCTCCAGAGGAGAATATAAGCCACTCAATAACTCATTGTGAAAAAATTTGCCCAGCATTTTGCACATAAAAGTGCTCGGATTTGCTATGACTTAGATGCCAGAGTTGATACAGTTCCTTTGGATGTAACTATGGCTCCTGCTTGCCCAGTGTTGAGAAATACTTTTTAATTTGTGCAGCCTGAGGATGTGGACAGGATCCTTGGAGACGTGAGAGCCACCACATGTGTACTAGACCCTTGCCCCTCCTGGCTAATTAAACAGGCTAGAAGAAGACTGGCTGAGTAGGTAAGTGATGTGATTAATGCCTCTTTACAGCAAGTCAGGGTCCCAACATGCCAGGAGGAGGTTGTGGTAAAACCTCTTCTGAAAAAACCTTCCCTGGACCCTTTAATATTAGACAAATATAGGCCAGTCTCCAATCTTCCATTTTTGGGCAGGGTGCCAGAGTGCATGGTGCTTCTTAGCTCCAGGGGTTCCTGGATGCGATGGATTATCTAGATCCATGCCATTCTGGTTTTAGGTCTGGCTGTGGTACAGAAACAGCTTTTGTCTCCTTGGTGGATGGCCTGCACAGGGAACTGGATGGGGGAGTGTGTTCCATACATACATATATGTTTATTTGGTCAATGACCAGCAAGATTTAAAAAGGAATACAAAGCATAATACATAAGTACAACAATGCACTTCAAGTAACACACAATAAAATAAAATAAGGTAAAATAATATAAAAATACACTCTCCTGTGATTTTATAAATTTCATGACTCCATGAAAGTAAAATATGCTAACATCCTTTGTACAAATAGCAAAGAAGCAACGGCAGTATTTTAGGGATGCCAACTTTTCTATGTCCGTTCTGACATGTCATCCCCATATCCCTTGTACTTTTGCAGAGATGTCTTGGGGCAACATGCTGACTGAGGGGCAGCATGGTATAGACAGACATATTTTATTTGGTCAATGACCAGCAAAATTTAGAAAGGTTACAACGCCCAGTACATAAGTACAACAGTGGACTTCAAAGTGACACAGTACAATAGAGTAGTATGAAATAAATTAAATTAAAATGGAGTACAGAGTTTATATTTCCCCTGACAATTTTCCTTTAGAACTTTAAAATTAAAATAAGATAGAAATATATTTAGGATAGGGAGATACTTTTTGTCTGAATTTGTCTTATTTTCATTGCAGCAACACAAAATTTAGCAACTCTACCTGTAATATAGGGGTTTAGATCCTGAAGTAGGGGAGTGTGTTCCTATTGATTTTGCTGGACGAGCAAAAGCCCAGTGGCTTTTGATACCATTGATCATGGTATCCTACTGAGTCACCTCTCTGGAATTCCTCACAGAATTGGCAAAAGAGGCCGAACTGGCTGACGCTTTAACTTTGGAGTGACAAAATACTGATAGAATTTGAGACAACCTTTGACTAGTCCAGCGGTTCTCAAATAGTGGGGCGCGCCCCCCAGGGGGGGCGCGAGGCTCCATAAAAGGGGGCTTGTTACAGCTGGAGAGAGGGAGATTGTCCCAGCACAGCCCCAGTAGCAGCCCAACGTGCTCTATCCTGATTGGTCAAACCGGCCCATGTGACTATTTACAGTCACGTGGGGGGGGCACGAAATGTTTTCTTCTTTCCTGGGGGGGGGCGTGACAGAAAATAATGGAGAAGCACTGGACTAGGCAGACAGGAAGGTTGAATAGAAAGACAGCTTAGAGTGAGGTGGAGATATGCTCCTTAACTGCTTTGTAATGGGACTTGGTCTCCATTGCAAAAGAAGTGAGAAGAGCCTGGGGTATGATGGAGTAAGCAGCAAACCCATGTAACTTTTAATAATAATTAATAATAATTTATTTATTTATATCCCTCCCCTCTGCAGAGCAATCGGGGTGGCTTACAATATTAAAATTTCCATACTTATATGTTAACACACTGTAAACAAAACCTAAAAATCCCGAAACCCACCCGCCCCTTAAAAAGTGAGGATTCTTCTTCTTAGGCTAGGCCCAATGGAGATGGGCCTGCATCTCTCCCCCAGATGACGTTGGATGGAGTAGAAGGAGGGCTCTTCTACTTAGGCTAGGCCCGATGGAGATGGGTCTGCATCTCTCCCCCAGATGACGTCAGATGGAGTGGAGGGAGTTTTATTTTAGCGCCATCTAGATCTCCCACATGTCCTAGGGCCAGCTTGCCTTCTCATGTGTGTAACTCCCTAATGTTTGAAAGATCATTATGACCACTTAAAAACTTGCCTGATGTTAGATATCAAATATGAAAATATGAATTCCCATATTCAGTGTGAGGAGAATAGGGTATGCTAATACATCTGAAGTATATTTCATGATCTTGGATTAAAGTAAGGCACATAATGTCCTATTTGATGCTTAGTGAAGCCTAGCATGGCTCAGGAGTGTTATTAGATTGTACCAGTCCTTCCCACATAGAATAATTTCAAATATTAAGGGGATCATTTGAATTTATGGCATCTGAGGGATAATGTGTGTGCATTTGCAGCAAGTCCTAGAGAGCAGTGCCTCCAGTGGGATGGTGGATCTACTACTGAGTCTGAATGTCAAAACTGCTACCTTGGATAGCTCCTTTAAAGTCTGAAATAAAGCCCACAGCAGTTTCACCATCCCATTGATTTGGGGGCCATGAGTTGCCACTGCTAGAAATATAGGAAGATACCTGATATTGAGTCAAAGCATGGCCCATCTAGCTCGCTGTTGTCCATACTGACAGATAATCACTATTCTCCACTCCTATGCACAGATAGCAGAAATGAACCTGAAACATGTGCTGTACCAATGGTGGCATCCATGGCAATGGAGCGGTTAATCCACTCTGGATTTTAATCTGAATTTAAAAGGAACTATACAAGAAGCTGGACCTATTCTGAGGGCATCGTTCAGTATGATGAATAGGCTAAAAGCACTGACAGATTCTCCAACTTGTTGACATGGAAGCTGTCAGCCATCTCTGTGCAGGAGAGCTATGGACCTCTTCATAGCATACTCCAGGGATGCTATAAACAAAATCATTGTATTGGTGCTGAATCAGAGCTTGTGGGGCTATCACAGCTTGCTCACTGTATTTCTATAAATAGCAACATAGCTGTCCTCCTGCATGGTTATGCCACTCCATTCTGTAATATGGGGAAAGGATATGACACTTCTGGTGCAAGATCAGGGCTATAAGGATTATTGTGATAAATATAAAAAGAAGGAGGGTACAATTTTATTTGGTTGTGCTGAAGGCCCTAAATATCCAGAAATCTGGCAGAATGGGAGGCCTTTTGCTTTCTCATTACTTTTTAAACTTATGAAATAGCATTGTGCTTTGGATGCTCTGTGTGCCAAGGCTGCTAAGGTATATGAGTCAGATGATAAAGCAGTTTCTGAACTTCAGCAGCTTTTGAATCTTTGCTTTTGTTGCCTTCAGCAGATATCTCGCTGTTGCATTAAAGTTCCCTGTCTTTTCCCTCCTCATTCCAAGTTTTTAAAAAATAAAATATTTTTCTTCTTTTTTATTTATTTTTTCCAAAGTTTCCTTACAACATATTTTTAGCTACAATAAGTACATTACTTAATTTGCATAAGTTTTTGCTTTCTTCAACTAAACTCTCTATAAGTCATTTTTAAATAAACATAAACATTTATAGTTAATTTAGTTACATTACTTCTTTAAATATTTTCTTCTTTTGTGGCTTCCTTAAGTTTCTCTGTATAGTAAGACATAAATTCTAATGCTTGGTGACTTTTCTTCTTGGTGAGTATATTCCTTCAATGATTTCTGCTATCTTATATTACAATCAGATCTTGATGCTTATTGCTTGTCTTGTATATAGTTTGACCATTCCTTGTTTTATTTCCACTTGTTTTGACAAAATCTTCTTAATTCTTCCCAGACTTTTTCTCTTTTTCCCATGGATTTTGTTGTTGTTGATTGAACATGTTAGTTTGTCCAAAAATATTTTTCCTTCCTATTAAAAAAGGATTTGCAAGTAGGGAAGCAGGCATCTAATCAGAAATCAAAGCCAAGGCCTCTAAGCAGAATAAAATGCTGGCTTCTTTAAAACCCAGCTTCAGTCTACAAACAAAAGAAAAATAAATTGAGTGGATTCCCTGACCTCTTAATCTCCAAGCTGAGAACCCATTTTGAGCATAAATGAACACCAAATCATTCTCCTGTCAAGGAGCCCTTTGCTCAGGATGGCAGAACAAGGGGGTCAACAGAGTCAAGACAAGCTAGCACACATTTCTTCAGTGTTTATTTTTAAACTTAAGAATGTATAATGCTGAGGGAAAATAAGACAGTTTGTTTCAGAGTTTGTGAAGGTAGCAGAGATTCTATAGCAGGTTTTGATGAACAGTAGAAGGTGTTAAGTCTTGCTTGATTTCATTTAAACTTCCTATTTGCCTGGTTATTATTTGAGCCATCAAGAGTACTGGGAGGTGAAGCTACAGCCAGATGCTGTTGTGAAAAGTGTGGCAGGGAAGACTGTGGAACAGGAAGAAAGAGGACACAACAAGTAAGGGCTACTGTGGGGCTAGCCAGGGTGCAATTTCAGAACTGGAAAGAATAGTGAAGCTGATAACTGCTTACATAAAACATGAGCTCTCATGTTATTCAGTGACAGTGGGGCTCAGCATTCAGTTCTGAGATCAGAGCCATACTTTAAAATAAGATTGGCAATCCCAGTTTTAAATGCTCCTCATTTGGAAACTACAGTGGGCCCTTGGTATCCGCTGGTGTTTGGTTCCAGACACCCCCACCCCCACCCCGTGGATAACAAAATCCTTGGATGCTCAAGTCCCATTAAATACAGTGAGGTAGTAAAATGGTGTCCCTTATATAAAATGGTGACATCAAGGTTTGCTTTTTGGAATGTATATATATTTAAAATATTTTCAAGCTGTGGATGCTTGAATCCATGGATAAAAGATCCGTGGATAGGGAGAGCTGACTGTACTTGCAAGTAAAGAATTAAAAGTTTATAACTGAGATCTCTGGAAATGCAGTATTTTTCTACACGAAGAACCTATATACACAAATACAGGGACACATACAAAAACATGAATCTACCACAAAAATTAAAAAAAAATCCCAGAAGAACTCACCACATCATGTGCATACATATGTTGTTCCATCCTCACACAGAGGTGGGTGGTGGCTTCCATACCATTAGAGGAGGTGAATCTATTCTGGATTGTCATCTGAACTTTAAAGGAGATATTCAAGATACTGAATCTATTTTTGGTATAGGGTTTAACATTTGGGCATCACTTTTACCATTTGGACTAAAACCTGTAACAGACTTATTGCACCATTGGCCTGGAAGCCATCAACTACAGCTGCTTTTAGATTGGGTGAATTTGCATAACCATTTTCTCAGTTTGAAATAGTTTGGATCATGTAGTTCTGCTCATTTCCACCCGAAGTTCCTATTAGAGTCAACTGCAACTAGGAGATTAGTTAATAACATGCACCAAAAAAGCTACAAAGAGTGTGCTAGGTTTTCTGAAGCTTGATACCTCCCAATCTTGAATTCTCTTCCAGGGTAAAATAAAATCTGAACTGTGATACCTTTAATAAAAATAATAGCCACTAGAACTGTTTGCAGATCAAGACTTTATACTGAAGCTGTGGTAATAAATTTTCTGTGCCATTTTAAAAAAAATCCAGACTGATTTATATACAATTTGCAAAAAATAGGTAGTAGAGAGTTATATTTGAAATCTTTTACATAAGCACTTCAAGACTATAAGTGGTGACAAAAGATGATAATTCTACATTTTTTATCTATGTGTATGCTTTTAATGTACATATGTATAAAATATTATTTTGCTGGTCTCTGTTACTTTTAGCACCCAGTTTACTTCTCCGTATGGCAAGGACTGGCTTTGTCTCCCCAGATTATGTGCTGGATCACTGGTGGGGTTTTTCTATATTTTATTTTATCCTTATGCCTCACATAGAAGAGAGAATTGCAGAAGAAATGAAGATATAAAAACCTCTATTTGTTCATTCAATTGTTTCAGGATTTAACAGTGCCTATATATTGGAATAGTAAAACCTGCTCGATGATGATGATGATGATGATGATGATGATGATGACAATGATGACGACAACAACGACAACAACAACACCCACCCATTGGCACTGCCTTTCTGTGGTAGTTGGATTACATGTTTCTGGACTTTATCGCACTGCTTTTTAAATCGACTTACCTCTCCCAATATAAATTTTAATTAGGGCAGCATCCTGATGTTATCAGAAGGATTTTGCCCCCGAATGTGCTGCCCAAATACAGCCCGGGTCCATCACTGCTCACAGGGGTGCTCAGTGTACCTTTTTTTGAAGCCAGAAAACTCCTAGCTTGCTACTTTTTTAGCTACTTGCTAAAAAGAAAAACAGCAATAATCCAGGACTTGATTGTGAATCTCCATGTTGGCCTCACAGGATGAGGCAGGGTGTGTGTGTGTTAATTTCCCTCAGCTCTGTCCACCGGGGTTCTCTGCATAGCAGCAGGCAAGGCACAGGGGGTGGGGTGAGGAGGCATAATTAAGTTGCATATCATCAGTTAATCCCATCCAACACCTGAATGAGTGTGTTTGAAAGTGGGTTGCTGGGACAGAGTAGAGGTGTACCTTTTCCCTTCCTGAGCTGAGTTGGTCTCAGCACTGTTGTTGGAGTCCCTTTACTTTGTTGTGCTGAGGCAATTTAATAATCACACTGAAATTGCCCTGTGGGAGGTGGTTCAAAATGTTATGTCCTCCACAATGACATACGTCCATCCCAAGTAATATTTGATGCCCTCCATGTTTCTGGCCAGAGTAGATAGGTTTTTTTACTGGCCAGGTTAATGGTGATGAGGAACTTTCAATAGTTCTATTGCTATTAACAGATACCTGGGGGATGCAGAGTCACTGGGACTTGGAAGTCTCTACAGAGATGGGGACGGACTGATCCAGAAGGTCTGCCCCAGGAGGATTATACAGGGTGACCAGATGTTCTCTTTTTCCAGGACATGCCCTACATTTCAACCTTCTGTTCAGGAAGAATTTAAAATGTCCTCCATTTTGAGCGTGTCTAAGAAGCATGAATTTACATTTATATTAGTGTTTTTAGCCTTGATTTTGTATTGTCCTCTTTTTTTCTTGAATGTCTTACTTTTGTTGGTGCCTTGTATTCCTTTGCCTTTATGACATCTGGTCACCCTGGGCTTATAGATGTACATGATGGCTCTTATAGAATTTCTTGTTTCTAGAACTGTACTTTGAAATGGAGAAATCTCCATCTGTTTCCATGAAGTAGATCCAAAACAAGCCCCCTGGTTTACTAGGGAGCTGGTGGTGATAAAATGAATGGGATGCAGACTAGACTGATGATGGCAGAACATTCAAAGTGGGTCTGACTGAGTTCGTTTGAAAACCTATGCTGCAGTGATGGTGGTAGTGAAGAAACTCTTCCTCTCTACTATTATTGCATCTACACTGTTATACAGCAGAGGTGTCTCAAATGGTCAGGGGCTCTGTCCCACAAGAGCAGCATGTAGACCATTTGGCAGCCCAATGTGAAGAATTTGCACAACATTTTATGGCTAAAACCACTTGGATCTATTCTGACTTGGATACTAGAATTGGTACAGGTCAAGAGGATGTAAACTTGGCTCTGGCTTGTCCTCTGTTTTTGCATGTGTTTCAGTTTGTGCAGCCTGAGGATGTGGATGGGATCCTTGGGTATGTGAGAGCCACCATACATATATTGAACCCATGCTCTTCCTGGATTTTAAAAGTAGCCAGAAGGGGAGTGGCTGAGTGGCGGAGTGAGTGCCTCACTGTGGCAAGGCAGGTTTCCATCCTGTCTAATAGAGGCTGTGGTGAGATCATTATTGAAAAAAATCTGCCTCTATCCCTTCCATACTGGAGAATTATTGGCCACTCTCTGATATCCCTTTCTTGGGCTAGCTTCTAGAGCATGTGGTGGCCTCCTAGCTCCAGTGGCATCACTAGGGTTGGTGTCACCCAATGTGGTAACTCATGGTGTCATGCCCCATGGACCTCTTCACACAGCAGACCATACAGAATCCTTAGTAATGTTTTTTGTACTAATGTTACTCACAAATCATAATCCTCATATGTCAATGAATGTAATGGTAATAGTAGTGACATAAACAACTATTAAAATTAAAATTACATCTTTAAATGAAATTTAAATTGTCAGAGAAGCCTTTTGGTCCAGCTAACCCCAGGTTTAGAGCCAGTGTGGTGTAGTGGTTTGAGTTTTGGATTAAGACTGTGGAGATCAGAGTTTGAATCCCCACTCAGGCATAGAAGCCTCTTGGGGGACCTTGGACAAATCACACTCTCTCAGCTGCAGAGGATGGCAGTAGCAAAGCTCATATAATCAAATCTCACCAAGAAACTGTCCCATTGCTGTTGCCACTACCAGCATCTTCCTTTCCCTCCTGACCAGCACCGCTACAAGTCCCAGAAGGAGCTGTCAGATAGCAGAAACACCCCACCAGTAGTCAAAGTAGGGGGACAGCATGACTGGATATCCCCCTCCAAGGTGCCATCTCCAAGGTGCTCAGTGCCGTCCATATCCCCCACACCACCTAGTGATGCCACTGCCCAGTTTAGGGTCCCCACAAGTCAGAAATTACTTGAAGGCACACAGTAACAGAACACAACCACTGGTTTACTCAAGTGCAGCAGAAGAAAGGAGAAATCAGTGGGGAAGGATGAGTCATCACTCACACATTTGCTCTCAGAAAGGTTGAAGGGAGAGCCACAACTGACTTTCCCCTCAGCCCCACATGGAAGGTATGTGTATGTGAGTGTATGGTGTGTGCTGAAGAAACTCAGCAAGGAAAAGCAAGCTGCTTACTGCAGGCTTCTCCTTGTTGACTTTGCTCAGCACATGCACATAAACACACTCAGACCCACGTGGAGTGTGTGTGTGCTGAAGAACTCAGGAAGGAAAAGCCTGCAGTGAGCAGCTTGCTTTTCCTTGCTGAGTTTCTTCAGCACACACACACACACACTTAGGTGCTCAGGTTTTGGCACTGGCCAGGAGAGTGTTGCCATGGAAGGGAGGTGTCACAAGGAATAACCACAATTCACCCAATTGGAAGGAAAAAGGCCACAACTTTAGTGAATACAGCTGACAGATAGGGTTGGCCCAAAAGCATGAGGTCTGGATCTGGCATCGACCAACCCGCCTGTTGATCAACGAACCAAGTTGCCTGGTCATGGCCAAGCTTCAGGATGACAAAAGGGGTAACCTGTTGATTGTATGTCAGCCTCTTGGGCAGCCAGTTAATTGCATGTTCGCATCTCAACCCCTTGTCACCGGGGGATTCTAACCCAGTGTTGCCCACACAATGGCAACACCGCAATGCTCCCAGCACTCCTGGTCCCCTGAGGTACTCCCAATCCAGTGCTCCACAGCACAGGAAACTATGCCCACCAGATCTTAGACCCATGCTACCAGTACAAAAGGCTGGGCCCATCCCCAAGGCCCACCTTCCACCAACCCCTGCAGCAGTACCTCCTCCCTGTGGGGATCCCCCACTCTAACCTTCAAGGCAGCCCCAAGCAAGAGTCCAGTCTGGATGGATGCAGCCTGCAAACACCCCAGATTTCCACCTGCCCATCCTTTTTATTGAGTCCACTGGCAAGCCATATCCCACCGCAGTTCTGGCAGCCCTGATGCGGAATGAGTGCCCCCAAAGTCCTTTGTTGGAAGCCCGGCATGCCGTAATGCCAAATGCAGTACCAACACCACCTGGAACCCAGCAGGTTTGTGGGTGAACAGAGGGCCTTCAGTCTGAGGGTGGGATGCCATGTATCTGCATAAAGTCCAACCAGGGCACAGGTGGCAGCTGTGTAGCCTTCCTAGCACAATGGAGGACTCTTTGCCTAACTGGTTGTACTTTGACCTGTGAAGAACTAAACAGACAGTGTTTCCCACAAAAGAGACATCCTCCCTCTGTAGTGCACACTTTGAGCTGTCCATCTTGGAACCAGCTTGCCCATAGACAATGCCCCCCAAAAGGCAGTTATAAAGGTAGCTCTGAAAAGGGCAGCCTCAGCTCTGGAATCAGAGACCCGGTCAAGCTGCATGAAAAGCCTTGAAGCAAATGAAGTCTCCTGTTATCTACCCAACCTGCAGAGGTCATTCTCCATCCCTCCAATACCCTCCCGATGAGGAAGGATGAACATGGGTCCCAAAAATGCCCTGCTTTTGAGAAAAAGGAAATACTGGCCAAGTGGACCAACATGGTCCAGGGGAATGATCTCAGACTCAGTGAACCAGAGCAGAAATTGTAGGATGGTATGAGACTGTACTGGCCAGTGTGCCCAGTGGCCTATAGCCCAAATAAAGGTGTATAGCTGGAGACTGCTCACCTGTAGGCTCTAAGGGTAGCTGTGGCCAGCAAAGATAGAACGCCCTGAATCACAGCAGATTTTCAACCTCCCACGATTCCTCTGGGAAGGGCATGGGTGAGGGATCTGCTCCAGGTGCCAAGTGACAGAACCTGGCCTCCTGGAAATGAGAGAGAGAGAGTCTGCAATATTATTATTGAGGCCAGGCACAAAACAAGCCTTGAATGTTATGTTCTTATGGAGACACAGCGAAACAAAATGGTGAACCAGGAGCATGTCCCGCTCAGATTTGGAAGTTTGGCGGTTGAGGATCTTTACTATTGACTGGTTGTCACACCAGAAACAAACCATTTTGCTGGCAAAATCACTGGCCCAGATGTGGACTGCTATGGTCAGCCTAAAAAATGGAGGCATACATGCCAGGAATCCCCTCCTTGCAGCTCTAACAGCAGCAGTTCCTCCCCCAGTAGTTCCGGAGCCAGTTCCAAGGGGAAAACACAGGCACAGTGCAAAGAAGAAGAGCAAAAGGCCTTGCAACAGAGCAGCCAGGGACTCTAGGAACAGGGACAGTGAGACCTGCCACCGGGTAGGAAGCACTACTGGTTAAGGGGAACTTTGGTTCCAGGGTTACCTTCTTGAGCCATAGAGTGCAGGCCAGATGACCTGGGTTGGAGGGTGTTTGGGTGGATCCACAAGCCTCCACCTTCCGCAAGTTCTCACAAGGTGAGAACCTCCCAGGCCTTCACCTGTCCAAAAAGATTAGCAAGTGTATCCTCAGGGGATACTATGTAGACGTTTTCACTTTGTTGAAGCCCACGGGGGAGGATGGCAGCCGCAAATCTATTTATGCTAAAGTTTCAGCTGTATTACTCAACTGCCATAATCATAATAGCAGTGGTAAGATAAAGGAAAAGGACAAGTGGGAGGCCAAGGCCCACCCTGTGAAGCATTCTTTTGTTAACTGGATGGAGGGCTTTGCTGTTTTCTTGGGAGTTGTTCCCATGGCTTATGCAGAATGGGCCAGGCACTTGGCAAATCACATAGTCAATGTCCATAAAGCATGGGCCATCGTGGGCGAGGCCATAGCCATCATGTATGACATTGCCTTACACCAGCAGGCTTCCCAGAGTGACTCTGGCAGGTGAGACTTCATCAGCAGTGACATCTGGCTACTGGAGGTTGGTCCCCGTGCCAAAGGAAGAGGAGATCCCTCCAGATCTTCTAAGTGGGCAGGAAAAAAGGACCCCTGCAGGCTCATTTTCTGGGACTACTGGAGGGGTTAGCCATGGGCTGACAGGACTCCTTGGGGCCAAGTCTGCCCTGGCTGGCTCAGCCCCTGGCCTCCTCCTGTCCCAGCTGACTTTGGTGGCAGAAATGGCCTCTCAGCCCTCAATTTCACTGCTGCTGCTGCCTTTAAGCTCCCCTGGCTCTCCACTCTGGCACCACTGTCACTGTTGCTATTCTTCCAGAGCCAATCTGAGGTGGTCTGTTCAATGCAAAAGCTGAGCTGGAATGACACTGTTCCCCTGTGCCATGTGGCCTGAAATAGGCCCCTCCGCCAATCAGATGTAAGGAGGCCTGGAAGTCACACCCCTTCCGGTCTCCCAACCAATCAGCTTCATTTGTTGTCCCAGTGCACTTCTTGCCCCGATGCACACCGGGAGTTACAGTCCAGGTGCCGAGCCAGAAGCACAGCCCCTCCAGCCTAGGCAGCCAATCAGGATCTGAACAGCCCACCCCAATGCCTTTTGAGGAGTGCCAGGGCCCAGAGGACATGGCGTGGCCCAACAGCTCCCTCCATGGCAACCAGGCCAGCCCAGTAAGTTGGGTGGCCTCATTTTGCACAAGTAAAACTAGTGCATTAGATATCCCTGTTCCCAGAGATGTCAGATCTGGCTGTGGAGAAACATGCTTTTCATACATCACATTTGGACCACAGCATTTTGGGCCTACAGAAGCGTCTAAACAGTTTCCACACCCACATAGAGTGTAGACTGTATATGGGTCTGGAAACTGTTTAGAAACTTCTGTAGGTCCAAAATGCTGTGGTCAGACTGCTGGGAAGAGCTGGATACAGAGGACACATAAAGCAACAACTGGCTAATCTGGCTATCAGTCTGTTTCTGGGTACAATTCAAACTGCTACTTATGACCTTTAAAACCCTATAGAGCTTGGGTACAGGCTATCAGAAAGATCCTATTTCCTTCGATGAATGACAGATACATTCATTCACACACAAATTTTCTCTCCCCACTCCCTCAGTCACACTCTTCATCTCTTTTTAACATACTTGCATATGCACTTGTGTATATGTGCATATTCACAAAAGAATGAATGCTTCTGTGTGACTGTGTGTGTGAGAGTGAAAAAAGAATGAAAGAGCATGACAGGGGTTGCAGACTGCCATAAATAATGCAAATTGAGTCCACTTTTAGGGTTAGGGTTAGTGCTAGGGAATAATAGGATTTTTTTTTCCTGAGACATTGAGCCTTCTCTGTCAGAGAGCTCTGGTGCCACAATAAAATACAGTTCCCATGATTCCCTAACCCTAACCCTAAAAGTGGACTCAATTTGCACTATTTCTGGCAGTCTGCAACCCCCCTATATCTGTGAGCATTGGCACATGTCAGTGTGGCTGTGTGTGAGATAGTACGTGTAAAATTTACACGTGTATTAAGTTTGATTAAGTTTGATTAATTTATTTAAATAAAACTGTTCTAATCTGGATGATGTTATAAAATATTAAATTGTGGATATACATGAATGTGCAAATGAAAACATGCATGCTAAACAAGCAAAATATCTTTATTCATATAATACATCAAGTGGGGCGCACTATGTCTGCATGTAGATGTAAAGGGGGTCACAAGGGTAAAAAGTCTGAGAATCACTGGACTATAAGATTCAAACTGACAAACAATTAGAATATGCTAGACATAACTGGTTGAGAAAAAGAAAGCTTGGATTATAGATGAGGCAATCCCTGGGACAGCAGAAATGAAGGCAACAACAGGGAAAAGAAGATGAAATATTGAGACCTACAAACTGAGCTTCTGGGAAAAACAACAACTGAGGATCCAGTAGTGATAGCTACTCTGGGATCAATTCCAAATGGACTAACAAAACACTGGAATGAAATGATTATAGAAAGGATCACAAAAGCAACATTTTAAAAGTGATACTGCTTGGTATGGGCTGCATTGTCCAATTGTAGAGGAGTCTCCTTAATGAGATGGAACTGAAGAGTTGATAAACCCACTGACCCTGAACGCTAGAGGGAAAGGGCTGAGGAAGTCTCATGCCAAGAGAGTGTGGCAACTGTCTTCCCAAGTCAAAAGATGAGGCAGAGTTCCCTCCCACCTGAAGAAGTATGAGTGGTTTAAAAGCCCATGCAAAATTGTTGACAACATAAGGAGAGCCACCTACAAAGAAGGATTCCTTGAGAATAAGGTTTGTTCTGTAAGCAGAATCCTCATTCCAAGAAAGACTTTGTCAAAAGTGCCTGCTACTGAACCTTGGGTGGGAGTGGAACCTAATGCAGTCAATTCTTCTGCAAGCACACAGACAGCCTTCTTGGTGATTGTGACTTTGGTGGTTCTAACACCAAACCTGAGGCCTAGGTGCCCATGGCACACCTTTAGGATCCAGTATAATTTCAATGGTGTATATTTACCCTTTGTGTACAGAATCTTGGATTGCCCTCATCTGATTTACCTTCTCTTTGGTTGGACACGTCATATCTGAACTTGTGCTGCTTTTGACTATATATCCAGGGGTAGCTGTGTTGGCCATATAGCAAAGTACAGTATCATCCAAAATCCACAAAACAGTGATACTTTTATTGAGTCAACCAAAATGCACATTATATATATTGTGAGCTTTTGAAGCTCCACTGGCCTCTTCATCAGACAAAGGTGTTAAAAATCATACAGGAGAAAGAAAGGGATTTTTTTTTACAGTGTTAGTCATAGCCCTGCATTTGGTCAAGATGTTGTAGTTGTGCTCAGTTCAGTTGGTATGGAAGGGTATTCATGCAGGTGGGCCTCTCCTCCTTCTGACCATGTGGGTAGTGGGAGATTCAGTCCAGGAAGTAAATTTTAAATTCCACTAGCAAGCCTATAAGGCCTAAGCAGACTGCCAGAAATAGTGCACATTAAATTGAGGCACTGCCCTGGCTCAGTGCTAGGGAGTCATGGGAACTGTATTTTTTTCTGGGACATTGAGCCTTCTCTGTCAGAGAGCTCTGGTGCCACAATAAATTACAGTTCCCATGATTCCCTAGCAGTGAGCCAGGGCAGTGCCTCAATTTAATGTGCACTATTTCTGGCAGTCTGCTTAGGCCCTAAGTTTGCTTTTGACTGTCGAGAGTACCGCACTATAATGTTATAGCTCTATTATTCCACTTTTACTGCTTTGGCTGTCTCTTGTGGCATTCTGGGGTCTGTAGTTTATTGAGGTCTAAGTGCTCTCTGGCTGAGAATTCTAAACACCCTTCCCTAAATTGCAAAACCCAGGGTTCCACAGGAATCAGTCCTGGCAGTGAAAGTGGAATAATAGTGTATTCCGGTGCAGTGCAGTAATCCTATATGTCTCTTAGATTAGACTATGTGTTTTGGTTGCATTCCCATTCTCTCTGTTTGGACCCTACTGGGTAAAGCTTTGAATTGTCCGAATCTTACCTCTGGAGTCTACCTCACTTGAAACAGAACAGTCGTGCCAAGGAATGGGAGATCTGAGCTTATAGGAGATTCTTGCTTGGCAGTGAGATGGAGGATGTGACCTTCACAATCATATCTGCTTTGGCATAGTACATTCATGCCATTTAGAAATGAAAACAAGGATGATTGAGGGGTAGTGACAGCTATCAACTTAACAAATGAAATTGAGCTGCCCCATTGCCCTGGGGAACATTTTGGCAAATATTTCCTTATGCACAATTTGAACTGTTTCAGTGTAATGACAACACCATATATTTTGGTGAAAAGAATATGGAGACTCCAGACATGCAGAGAATGATGCCAAAGGGCAGCAAAGGCCATGTGTTTAGCTTCTTCTTTTTTTTGGCGGGTGGGAGAGACGGCATTTTCTTCAGAGATGAAAGTTCAAGTAATCAAAGAGACAGACAGTCAGGCATACAGAATGAGCAACCCAAAGCTCACAAAAAGATAAAAACAAAAATGAATGCATAGTCTTGTGCCATTGGTGGCAAAAAGGTTGCCTCTTTTAATAGGCAGTGTTCAAAACTATTTGAGACTTATTACTGCTGTTATGATAAATATTTTCCTGCCATGATGGCTTTCATTGTTATCTCTCAAATACATTCATCTGCAATTTCAAATATCATTAAGGTTTCCATGGTAAATTAACTTCCAATTATATTTAGTCTGTTCACATAAATAAAGGCTGGTAGCCACAGCATACATCCTGGAAGAGAACATTGCTTGCACATTCCCAGTTGGGGACTTATCATATAAGCCACAGATTTCAGATTGTGCAGCATTCTCTACAAGAGGAAAATCTGATCTCTTTTAATTCCCAACAATATATCGAGTTTAAAATGCAATTCTTTTGCTTTTGTCATCTGCCAAGAAAGCGTGTTCATAAATAAAAACTCATTTCCGAGAAATACATAAATGCCCCTCACTTCACTTTTTAAAATAGCAGTTCTCAAATGTACAGCTGAAAGGGCTGGATGGATAGTGCTGACACTACAGTCTTCTGGCCTGTGAAAATTGCATTTCTTTTACCTCCTTCTGGCATGATTTCTCTATGGAACATTTTTGAGGCATAAAAATTCTGATTTCCCAGAGTTTGTAAATGTTACCTTTTTGACTACAACACCCTATCTCACAACCAGCAAGGACATTGACCATGCTGGTTGGGGGGTTTGTAGTCTTCTAGTAACATGCATAGTGGTTTGAGTGTTGGACTAGGACTTTGGAGACCAGGGTTCGATTCCCCGCTCAGCCATGAAATCCACTGGGTGACTTTGGGCAAGTCACATGCTCTTAGCCTCAGGGGAAGGTAAATGGCAAACCTCCTCTGAATAAATCTTGCAAAAAATTATATATTTGCCTTAGGGTCGCCATAAGTCAGAAATGACTTTAAGGTACATAACAACAAAAAGTTTCCCAGACTCTGTACCTAGTGATCCATGCACCAAGTGCACTGGTTTCTGTGTCACCAATCCACACTGCATACCAGGGCATCAGATTGGATGGTACAGTTGACCTATAAAAATGTTACAGTACCAGCTCCATGCAATTATCAGTAGAATAAATGCTATCCATGGACAACATTTTCTATGTACTAATTTTATAATCTACAGATCATAGGGGGTTGCATGCCATATGGTTAATAATATAGAATTGGCCCTAAAATTAGGCAAGGTGAGGCAACATTGTGAGGGCCAGTCATACATCCTTCCAAACACCATGCTTCCTGAACCTCGTGGCCACTCTCTTCCCCTAGAGGTTAGAGATGTTTGTACCTTGCAGTGTGCCTTCTCTCCCTAGACTACCCTATAGTCCACAGGTGCAGTGAAAGAAGCTAACCCGCTGCCAGTGTTCAAATCACACTAATATCTGGTTACCTGAGACACTACCATTGCCCTTTTAGACCCAATGGGTGGCTGAGGTCATCTGGTAGGCCTTCTTGGCAGTTCCACATGGTCTCTAGTCATTTGGAGTTGGGCAATTCACATTGTGGTACCCAGTGTATGGAATGGCTCTCCTGTTGAAATTCTACATGCTAGATGGATATTGAGAACATACCCATTTGAGTGAGTTTTTCCTACATTATTCAACCTTCTATCTTTTTCATGGACAATGTATACACTGTGTATGCTATGTTTTAAAGTTATTTTTCTATGCTGATTATACAAATTATTTTTGTATGCATATTTTATACACTGTGTATGGTATGTTTTAAAATTATTTTTGTATGCTGATTTGAAACAATGAAATTACTAAATAATTTTAAATAAATCAATAAAATTGCTAGTTAACATGGAGGGAAGTGGTATCTTTTTGCCTGAGGTAGGAAACTATTTTGTTCTGCCTGTAAGGATGCTGTAAGGTCTTGTAAGGATACTCCAGGTTTTGAATAAGTGATAGAACTTCAGACTGCAGCTATTTATCTATGGAAATAAAAAAATATTTTCAGGAATGGAGATATTTTATCTTCCTCTACCCCAGAAAACCATCCCCCATCTTGTAAGAGATGTTAACAGATTTTTAAAAAAGTGTCTTAGCTCTTCTGAATAATGGTCCACACAAATTCCAAGAAGTCCATTCTTGGCAATAAAGACCCTTCCAAAATCCCAAATGGCCTTTTATGGTATTAAATAGGAATTCATATAGATCATTATTTTAGAAGAAGGGATACTAAGGGGGGATGCAGATGGGCGGCCCTGGCCTGCCCTGGGAAATGGAGGATCGAGGTTGAGGCTGCCAGACGTGTCGGCCCCAATCCTCCCTTTTGCCACCTGGGAAAGGAGCAACAAAATGCCAGTCCTTTCATAGGCGGCAAAAAGGGCACCCGAAGAGCCGCCGTGTGTCATGTGTAATGGTGTGCACTGTGATGACGTCTTTGGCATGGGGTTGGGGCACCCGGCTTGTGGCTGCCCCTCCCCTTCCCTGCCTCCAAGACAATGCAAAGCGGCCTCCAAGACAGCGCAAAGACAAGTTATATTTCAGCTTGGCAAAATCAGCAATGTTAGCTAATCATTCAGAAAGAAATGACAGCTCTAGCAGAAAACAAAGGATGAAGAAGTGTGTCCTTGTTCTTGCAAATTCATTCTGTTTCAAAATTGTGACTACCAGCCGTTCTCTGCACACTCCATGAGTTCTTTGTTTTCCTGGCTAATTTATGGCCTTATTATCTTGACACATCAGTGTAATCAAAAGGTACATAAGGACATAAGAACAGCCTTGGTGGATCTCATACAGCTTTCTTGTTCTGTCTCATACAGCATTCTGTCCACACAGTAACCATGAAGATGGCAATGAGAAACTTGTAAGCAGAACATGTAGGCAAGAACAACCTTGTGAGATCCAGTATTGTGATTTCTTGGTTCTGAGGGATACTGCCCCTCCTCCTGGTGATAATATGTAACTATAATAACCAGTGGCTATTGACTAGTAGATATCTTCCATTGAGTAGGGTTTATTACTTAGTGCAGTGGTTCACAAACTGTGGGGTAGGACCTCACCAGGGGCACAGAAGAGTTGCTTGAGGGCAGCATGAGACTTAGAGGTTCTGATTCCTTCTCTTCCTCCTCCTCTTTCCCATTTTTTTTCTGTCCTGGAAGGGAAGAGAAAGGCAAGGAAGACACTTGGAGCCTCTGCTTGAGGGAGGAGGAGATTTCCTTATAAAATGGTAAAGTATGAATATGCATGAATGTGTGAACAAAAATACACACACTAAACAAGCAAAATATTTTTTATTCATATACTATGTCGAGCAGGGGGGTGACAAAGGTTTGAGGACCACTGACTTAGTACTTTGTAACACACATTACAAGATGTACTTTTATGACATGTATATATTTAAATGAGAGCCAGTGTGGTATAATATCTTGAGCATCGGACTGTGACTCTGGAGACCAGAGTTTGAATCCCTGCTCAGTCATGGAAGTCCACTGGGTGATCTTGGGCAAGTCACACTCTCTCAGTCTCAGAGAAAGACAAAGTCAGACCCCAAGGAACAATTTTTGCCAAGAAAACCTCATGATAGGTTCACCTTAGGGTCACCATAAGTTGGAAGCAACTTGAAGACACACAACAACAACAATATATTTAAATCCTGATAAACAGAAAAGTTACATGCTCACTTATTGCAGAGGTCATACACCCCTTCATATGATTATGTACCTAGCTATCTAATTGCTCATTTTAGAGCTTAATGGGAATCTGGTAGAATTCCCGATGAGTTTATGAGATCTGAACAGCATCCTAGACCTTGCCAACTGTGCCCAAAAATCCATAAAAAGGCAATGCAGTGCAGTGGTTAAAAGCAGAGCAGAGCCATGTGTGCTGCCTTGAACTCATGGGAGCACTAAGGGGATAAACTATGACTAATAAAATTAAAGAATTTACATGTGAAGTAAGTAGGTCCTTGCAGGTCCAGTGTAAGAAAGGTGGTATGCCTTGATATCCTGCTTAGCTTTTGAGTTCTGTACTTTTTATTGCATTTGTATCAGATTCCATGATTGAAGAGCATGCAAAAATGTTCATCATATAAGAAAATAAATGAACACATGGGGCTCTGATCATAGTTGCTCACAATTTCACATAGAACCATAGAATCACTTGGATGCCTATTGTGATTTTCCCTGAATGCAAAAAGGTGTGTGTGTTTATTATTCAGCACTGATCATTGACATCAGTGTGACCAGCTTTATAAACGAAGATGGGCTGTTTATCTTCTAATTTCTTTTCTTGAGCAGACAGTTGATGAGATCCATGGCAGAAGCCCAAATGAAGTGAGGTAGTGATGTAGATCCCTGACTAGGGCTGTTGCTACATCGCAGAATGAATCCTGGGATTTGTAGTTTGTTGTGGCACTAGAGCTCCCTCACAGAGAAGGCTTAATACCTCACAAAACAACAAATCCCAGGATTCCTTAGCATTGAGCCATGGTAGTTAAAGTGATGTCAAAATGCATTAATTCTGCAGTGTAGATGCAGCTTATTTCATCCTTAGTTATGAATAAGATTGGTCATTTTCTCTGTGCTTTGGGAGAAAACAAACATTGCCTTGAGGCATTCCTCTATATTCTAACATCCTGAAGTGTTGGTGTGGAGGAATTTTTTGGTGGAGAAAAAGCATGTGGAGGGGGTGTTACACAAAGAAAAAAAAGTTTTCTGTCAAGAAACAGTATTCTCTGCAAAAAACCCCAAACAAACCATTTTTGTACAACAAATGGGGATGGTTTTGCACAAAAATCAACGTGTTTTTCTCTGCAGAATAATTTCTCTGCAACACTTTTAGATGTTAGAATCACAGCATAAAATTGTGCAAAATTCTTGTTGTTTGAGTATTCTTCCCAATGGAGATTCTCAGCTGTTGACCTGGAAACAAATAATTATGAATATTCTTTCCATGCATAACATGTGCGCACATCCTAAACCAGATTTAATCTCTCTCTGAAGTATTGTGTGCAGGAATTAGATTTTTTTTTTATGGCTTGGGTATTTTTACAGTTTATAGCCCCTAGTGGTTCTCTAAATGATACAGAGCAGAGCAGGGACAGCTAATGGATCTTTTGCTAAGGGGTGGCAAATCTCCCCACAACTGTTCCTCCTGCAACCACTATGGGTTATACAGGAGTGTGATGGATCTCCTATACAAGTTGGGCCCACAGTTCCAACTCTTGGGCTCTTACCACTCATCTTGTCCTCTTACCCTCCAGGTTCCCGCCTGGACTTTTAAGGTGAAATGTGTTTTATTTAACATGAGCTTTCATAGATGTAAACCCACTTCTTTAGATGCAGTACCAAGTGGTATTAAGCAAAGCATATTTATACAGTTGTGGGAGTGGGATAGAATGTAATAGAATGTGATCCAGACAGGTGCAAATCTTGTCCCTTGCCCATAATTTTCAAAGGGCTGAGTGAGGTGATAAAGGTCTTTCAGATCTTTACAGTGGTCAGTGTGTGTTGATGTGTGAAAGCAATAAATTTGCTTACTAAAGGTCAGTTTCCCTGGGTTCAGAATTCTCTCTGAGAAGACTCTTTTTGTTCCATGTGCAACAGCGAGGACTCTTGTATATATGAAGCCATTGTCTTTGTTCATACTTCTGCTAATGGATTAGAATTTGTGATTAGAATTGTTCTGAACACACATCAGAAAGCATCTAAGGAAGCAGATGGTTGGTGTGTAAGAGCTGTCAGATAGTCAGTCCAGTCTAAGTCAGTCATGAACTATTGGACCCGGATGAAAGGAGGGGCACAAGGGTGGTCATCAGCCTGTCCAACAGTCGCTACCAAGTCAATACTCCAGACACAAGAGCTAGCAAGGAATAAACAAAGCCATCAAAGTGTAACCAGTTCAAGGTCAAAGAAGCATGAAAGCCAGAGATCCATCAGTCACCCAGATAAGGTGGTTAAGAACAACTAAAAGACACTAAGGAGGTGCTGGCAGATTTATGGCCAGTTATATCAATAACACCTGGGGTCTAATTAATTAGCATCTCAGATTTAACCACTGGTGGGACTGGGGCTTCTCTCTTTGCCATTCAATGAAGGATGGGAGCATACTGTCTTCAGAGTCTTCAGCCTCTGCCATTGGCCACCATTACCTCAGCCCCATTTCCTCAGACTCAGAAACAGCTCCACTAAGAGGAGCTGCTGCTGCTTCCTATCTGATCCTCCTCATCTGAATCATTGAAGGGATGAATTTGATTCAGTTCTTTCTCTTTCTAGTTTTTCTTTGTAATTGTTCAGGGTACACAACCTGTAATCTGCTCTTTCGAACTGTGTTACCCATCCCTTTTACAGAAGAGCCTCTGGTTTTATATTTGTCCCCCTCCACAGTCCACCCACAGCATTACATACACTGTGATTGGCTGGATCCACACAGGGCTGCCTAGTTTTTGGCTTCATAAGGGGGCGCTGGAGCCTATACTTGACAGAGGCTGGGATACTTCTGAGAGACCTTCCTATGAAATCTCCCATATAAACCAGAGCAGCTGCAGGAGGAGCAGCTGTACAAAACTAGATTTGAGTCCCCACATCTGTGGCAATGAATCTGCTGGTACCCCTTGGCTAGAATGGTCATTCCCTGAGTCATAACACTGATACCTTGTTTTGTTTGGATTAAAACAGTACAAAGGAAGGGCAAACAAAATATGGGACAATTGTATTCTGTTTTCAGTAATCTAAACCACTCTCACTATCCTTAATTGGGGTTAGAATCCATAGCCCAATGAAACATGCATTAGAAGGTTGGGGGAAAAATTGTTGAAGGATTTGTATAATAAAAGGCAGAGGGCAGCGGCGGCGGCGGCAAGAGAGGGAAGCCGCGCTCCAGGGCCACACCCGCTCCTCCTCCCTCCCTCCAAGCGGCACGAGCGGCGGCGGCCAAGCGGCCGGAAGAACCGGGCCCATAAAAAGGCCCAAATGGGCCCTCCTTTGGCGGCTGCAGCGGCGGCAAGAGAGGGAAGCCGCGCTCCAGGGCCACACCTGCTCCTCCTCCCTCCCTCCAAGCGGCGCGGGCGGCGGCGGCTGAGCGGCCGGAAGAACCGGGCCCATAAAAAGGCCCCAACGAGCTCTCCTTTGGCGGCAGCAGCAGCGGCAAGAGAGGGAAGCCGTGCTCCAGGGCCACACCCGCCCCTCCTCCTCTTCGGGCGGCGGCTGAAGAAAGGAGGGAAGCCAACATACCTGGGTTTGGGCGAGCCCCTCCCTTCATAACTAGCACCAAACCTCTTTTTTGCCATAAAAGGGATATTTATCCTGTGGCTTCGCAGCCGGTTTGAAGTGCCTTAAGTACATTAAGTGTTTCTCTAATTACGGATTGATTAGGGATTTTATTCAGTATTATCATTATCATTGTTGCTTACTGTTATTGATATTACCATTATTTTCATATATTTTATACATGTTTATACATGTTACATATTTGGTATAATTTTAAATATTTTAACATTTTGATTGAGGTCTATTACTTTAGTTTGATCACTCACTGGGATAATTCATTAAAATATGGTAGCTAAGAATAGCATTAAGCGGAAAAGGAGGTCAGCTAATAAAGAAGCTTGTACTAATGTTAAAAGGATCAAGAAACTCACCAAGAGTTCAGGTGTGAGCTCAAAGAATTCAAAACTATTGGAGGCTGCTACTACCTTGAAACAATTGAAAACGGAAGAGCTATTTGTGTTTAATGACAACGATAAGCCTACTTCTGAAACATCTTTTCTCTCCTTACAAGAAGAGCTTGTTCCAGATACTGACCCAGATACTGGTATTAATCATATGACTGATTTAGACACTGTAGCAAGAAATTGCTTACTTACCGCCAGAACAGTAATTGCTATTTTTGATAAACTAACAAGCATAGACCAGAAACTTGATAGGCTGAAAGAACTTATGACCAAGCCTAAATGTCCATCAAATTCAGGAGCATCACCTAGTAAAAAAGACTCTGAACAAACCCAAAATAATGTTAAAGCTAGGACCAATGATAAGATTGTACTAATGCCAAATATCATAGCATTATTAGTAGCCAATAATCATTACAACTATGCCAGATGGCATAACAAGCTCGTTATATTGCATTCACTATCTCTTCTCTTACATCGTCATTTGCATTATAACGAGCTGCTTGGAATCGATTGGCTGCCTTCCTATAACAACTCCAAGAGAATTGTTTTGAGGTTTAATAACGCAACAATACCCTCTCTGATATTGAAAAATTGGAGTTCATTCAAGGAATTTTCAATCACGCCAGTACGTGTCTTCTGTAATTCAAATATCCAGCCTCTGCTCAAATCTTTCTCTAGACGGGAAGTTTTCCATCAAAAAGTGAACCTTAATGAGGATGCCAGGGGGATAACACCAATCTCTGAGAGTCTCCTAGAAGATGATGGAAAATTGGCCGAGATGTTTGGCTCCCTCTCTAATGAGGAACAAAAGCAAGTATTAAACAGGTCCGATGCTGTCAAATCCATGTTAATGTCAGTAACTATGGCAACTAAGTCAATTAAGGACTTATTACCCACTAGTTGTCCCTTACTGGACCCTTTGTTACAATCCAAAAATGGACTTAAACGGCATATTGGAGAGGAGGAAGATGAAATGATTCCTTTAATGTATATGTCTCCCAAACGTCCAACGGACAGTCTAGCGGATCCGCTCATTCCATTAACTCAAATTTCTCCTAAACATAAGACTGGACATCACAGTGAGTCTATGCAACTAATAACACTAAACACTCCTTCTCCTAAGTCCACCATGAATATACAGTCATCTAAGATTAAGAAGAGGAGATGTCTTAAGTAT
This sequence comes from Phrynosoma blainvillii, assembly GCA_026167975.1. Taxonomy (NCBI): domain Eukaryota; kingdom Metazoa; phylum Chordata; class Lepidosauria; order Squamata; family Phrynosomatidae; genus Phrynosoma; species Phrynosoma blainvillii. Next base: position 57,282,220 of record JANUYF010000005.1, read on the forward strand.
AATTCCCCTGCAGCAAAAACACTTAAGCAGAGTGTATTTGACAGTTTAAATAGTTCAGTACCAGAGAGGGGAAATATATTTAATGGAAATACAACTGTTAATGAACTGCAAGCTTCCAAACCTCAAGAACAGTCTGTAGTCTTAGGCAATTGACATCTAACTGACCGGTCCTCTTTGTCTATCATCTCATGGAATTTAGTTGGTTGGAAACCTAGATGTAGGGACCCTACCTTTATGCCCTTTGTTTGTAGACATAATATTATTCTCTTACAGGAAACGTGGCTTGCTGAAGAGATATCCATAGAGGGATATAAATTCATGGGTTTAAATGCTATCCCTGGCAAAGGTAACGGGAGACTATGTGGCGGCTTAGGGGTATTGATATCTTTGGCACTAAAGGTTCAAATAGCTAAGGTCTCGGTACTAGAGCAGTATGCCCTAGCTGTTCTTTTGAAGTTTAACAGCAATTTATTATATTTGATTAATATCTATATCCCCCCACTTCAAGGCCAGGCTAAGATATTAAGTGTATGGAACAAACTTAATTCCTTTATCAAAGAATTGATGTCTGAGACGCCAACAGCTAACTTTATTGCTGCTGGGGATCTTAATGCTAGAATTGGAGCCGATGATGTGTCTCTGTATGCTAAATACAATTGTCAACCTCCGTCTCCTATAGTTATCCCACCAATAATGTGTCGTAAATCAAAAGATATGTCTTGTGATTTTAAGGGTTTTTGTTTAGCTCGCTCCTTTGATGAACTAAATTTAATTATTTTGAACGGTAGTTTTAAGGATGACTATCCAGCCGAATATACACACTGGGCAGGTGCTAATCCATCGGTTCTTGACTATATGGGGGTTTCTCCAAATCTAATTTCTCACATTTCTAAGTTTGCCATTGTTAGCAGACCCGATAGCGATCATTTTCCAGTTTTTTTGTGTTTAAAATTTCAGGACTGTCTTACTTTGTCTCTTGATAAGATCTCAATCTTTACCAATGATGTTAGTCTAACCCGAGTCAAATGGTTCCCCCCAACTGTCTGATACCCTTACTAAGTTTCTCTCTAGTGAATCAACCAAGCTGCTTTCTTCCAAAATAGTGGATGCTAATTTGGACTCTGTGATATTGTCAAACTATAATACTTTAATTAGCTCCTTACAACCACTACTTACTGTATCCAAAAGTAACTCTGCCAGATATAAATTATTTCATCATCAGAGCTGGTTTGATTCAGAATGTGAAGAACTATGGGTACATCTTAAATATTTGTTCAAATAACATAAATTAGATCCAATACAATTTCCTGTATCTGAGCTTCTGGAACAGAAGAAAAGATACAAACTCTTAGTAAGACAAAAGAAAAAGGGAGCCATGATAGACTCTTGGAATAAATTAATTATGACAGCCAGTACAAATAACCCCAATTTGTTTTGGAAAGAGGTTGCTCCTTCGTTTATTAAAACTGCAGTTAATCTTACAGCTCAGATTCCAGCTAATATATGGGAAAGTCATTTTGCCAATCTTTATGACTCTCCTGGAAATAACTCAAGCTCATTAGTATTGGAACTTATGACACAGGTTTTGTCTCTCCCCCCCTTGGCCACCAGTGTCGCATTCCGAGGTAAAGAGTCTCATCACCCAACTTAAACCGGCTCGTGCCCCTGGTGCCGATTTTATAACTGGCGAAGTACTTAAAAATAATCTGGAATGGTGGGTTCCGGTACTTTCCAAATTATTCACGGCCATTGATAGATCTGCTTCCATTCCCGAAAACTGGGGCATGGTCATTGTTATTCCGATTTATAAAAAAGGTAATAGAACTGATCCCTCTAATTTTTGTCCAATTAGTCTCTTGAGTTTGGTGAGCAAGTTATATACAAAACATTTGTTAAATAAGTTCTTAGACTGGCTTGAATCTGAGGATATTTTGATGGCCGAACAGGCAGGCTTCCGGCCCGGACGTTCTACTATTGACCAAGCAACGATATTGCATTACCTTGTCGAAAAATATCTCCACCATGGTCAACCTCTATATGCTGCATTTATAGATTTCAAGTCCGCTTTTGATTCAGTTAACAGATCTAGGTTGTGGGAAAAACTATTGTGTACTAATATAGATAAACGACTCCTTCTGCTTCTTATCAAGATTCACGAGAATTCTAGTATCAAGGTTAGATGCAGTCCCCTAGGACATGTCTCCAAGGCAGTCCCTGTTAAGACGGGTGTGAGACAAGGATGTGTCCTGGCTCCCACTCTTTTTAATTTTTATATTAATTCCTTAGTTACTGCTTTGAATAATCTTTCTTTTCCTCCTCCAAAGCTGGCCAACAGGCATATCAGCCTATTGCTTTATGCGGATGATGTCGTCATTCTTTCATTATCCCCCATTGGCCTAAAAAGATCTCTAAATTCTCTTGCTCTGTACTGCAAAGACGAAAAACTGACAGTTAACTCTTCTAAGACCAAGATTCTTACTTTTGCTCATCGTCCTAAATTGCTACAATGGACACTTGATAGACAACATATTGAGAAGGTTAAGACTTTTAAATATTTAGGAATTGTTTTTCATCATTCTGGTAGGAGAACTGCCCATTCTGAACTTGTCATCAGTAATGCCCAAAGAACCATAACAGCAATCTTAAGATTCTTTTTTACTAAAGGCGCTCAGTTCATTCCGGCCGCAATTAAATTGTTTAATGCCAAGGTTCGCCCACAACTTCTTTACGGAGCCCAATTGGGTCCATATAGTAACATCAAGGTATTCGAACGTCTCCAAACTAAGTTTCTTAGGAGAATTCTACAGGTTGCTCACTGTGTTCCAAATGCTCTTCTTAGGAGGGAGACTGGGTCTATTAAAATAGAGTCCAGTTTGTGGATCAGTATACTCACCTACTGGCAAAAACTGCATAAAATTCCTGGAAGGCTGATAAATTTAATCTTTTTGGATTCTTTTAAAGCTACATGGGAAACTTCTATTCATAAGAAACTAAATGAGCTAAGATTTGATAAAAATGAATTTCTAAATCTCGATGTTGATAGAGCTAAATCTATTATTAAACAAAAAATTATAGAAGCAGAAAGACTTATGGATTCTGCCTCCCTTTCTAAATACGTTTTGTTTAGCTCACAGAACTTGGTCCCCGTCACAGCCCCATATTTATTTCATGTTACTCTTCCGAAGTTTAGAAGGGCTTTAACCTTGGCACGTTTTAATGTGCTGCCTACGGCCATGTTGGACAGTAGATATAAAAAAATACCCTTTGAATTTCGTCTTTGTCCCTGTGGTTCGGGCGCCATTGAGACCAATGAGCATGTTCTACTTTATTGTCAGTTCTACAGGGATACTCGTCACCAACTGATTAGCCCATTAGTAAGTAAATTCCCAGGTAAATCTGATTCCTTTTATTTATGCCTCCTGTTAGATAACAAAGACCATACAATATCTCATGTGGTGGCCAAATTCTGTTATATTGTTTGCAAATTGCGACCTCAATTGACAAATGGATATTTTACTACAGTTTAGATAGATTTGGCTGACAATGTATATCGGATACAGCTTATTTTGTATATTAATCTGTATATTAATTTGTTAATGTATATATTTCATATATTTTTATAATTTATACTGGTCAAAGACCGAATAAATTGAATTGAATTAAAAGGCAGAAAATAAATAATTGGAATGAGAAAATGAAACAGCTTTCTTCAAATAGTGCATTTACACTGTAGAAATGATGCAGTTTGACACTATTTTAACTGTCATGGCTATCTTATCCTGAGATTTGTAGTTTTCTGAGGTACCAGCAAGCTTTGGCAGAGAACCTTAAAGACCTTGAAAAATTACAAATCCCAGGATTCCATAGGATGGAGCTATAGCATTTAAAGTCATGTCAAACTGCATTATCTTTACAGTGTAGATGCATCTCAAGTCTTACCTGGTCCTTGTTTATGTGGTGCTACAAGAGTCTAATCACATTTGGATGAGGTCTCATGGGATATTTTTGGCTTAAGTCTCATAAGCCTTGCATTTATTACTGTGGAAGTGCCAGAACAGGTGGCAGCATGCAGAGCATCATGCGACAACAGTGATGGGGAGTCAAAATATTTGGGCTATCCCTACATGGAATATATTTTGAAAGCTTTTTCAAATTATGCTGACCTTTTTTTTTTTTTGAGGAGGAAAAGATCCTTATCTTCTTCCTTTTCATGCATAATTGTCTACGGCAGGGTAGGCAACCTTTCCCCTTTAAGGGCCGAGGGACTTCAGCTCCCAGAAGCCTCAGCCATGTTGGCCAATAGTCCCATGTTGGCCAATAGCTCCTGGGATTTTGGGAGCTGAAGTCCCTCGGCCCTTAAAGGGGACAGGTTGCCTACCCCTGGTCTACGGCATACATACCCAGAGATCAAGTTTGTGGCAGATGGGCTGAGGAATGAAAGAGGGGATGTGCCAGTTCAGAGCAGAGTTCTAAATCTTGGCTTCAAAGAAAGTTGAAAGGAAATAAAAGAGATTGGGGAATAATGTGAATAATTAAGCCATCAGCGTCACCGAGAATCTCCTCTATTGATAGTATGACTTCACTTTCCTAGCCTATAATGGACTTTAAATAGCTAAAATATGCCAGTTCCTGGCCAGCTACACGAAGGAGCTATTGCTACCATGGCAGTAATAAGAACTGGATAAAATAAAACATTGGCAATCTTCTGCATTCTATCATAATGCTATCAATGTAGACATTTTTCTTAGAAAATATGCCATTTTTGTCTTCTATTATTTTTATTTATATAGGCATGAATCAAAAGTGTTGTCCAAGTGGGATTTTAGACTTACTTTCTTCTTTGAATATCATACACACATATTCTTCCTGTTACACATTATAAACCTCTTTAGAAAGCCCTCTTTGGGGGGAAGCAGACGGCGCAAAGCGCCGTTTTCGGGGCAAGGAAGGGGAGGGGCAGCTGCACGGTGGGTGCCCCAACCCCTTCCCCAAAATGTCCTCAGAGCAGCCGGCCCGCCGCACGGCCAGAGCTCCGAGGATAACCTCCCGCTGCAGCATCCATACACGCTGCAGCGGAAGAGTTGCCGAAGGTGCGCCGGCAGCCTTTTGTGGCGCACCTTCAGTGATTTGTGGAAGGAGCACTATTTTAGCGTTCCTTCCAGGGGTGGCGAAGCTGTGCCGCGGGGCTGAGGTGTGCGGATACCTCGGTCCCACGGCGCAGCTTCCTGGTGTGGCCCCATGCCGCCCGTCTGCTTCCCCCCTTCGTTTCAGAAGAGATTTCATGTGTGTAGAGCCTGGAAAGATGACTTTTCTGGGTTATGGTTCTCTGAATTTCCCAGTTAACATGGCCACCGTATTTATTAATGCGATAATCTCCTTACTAAGGCCTTATATTCACTTTCTGACCTTTCCTGTTTATATGCAGCTCCATTTACCTTGGAGTGTTTTTATCTCCCTTATTTATTTAGCAGCAGATTAGACAATATGGAGATGAGTTGAACTACAGGCTACAGGTTATATCCCTCTACCAACCTCTGTCTGAAAAAAAAAATCAAGGGAAATGTCCTTGGAGAAGGAGGAAATGTCCTTGGAGAATGTGCTAAGACTCAGCACATATGAGGATCAAGGGACGCAATAGCTCCTTGACACACAGACCTTCACTAAAAGACTGATACTTTGAGATATGTACCTTATAGACAGTCAGTAGCAATAGAAAAAGGGCCAGTGTGATGTAATGGTTTGAGCGTTGAGACCAGGGTTTGAATCCTGGCTTGGTCATGGAAATCTACTGTGTGACCTTGGACAAATCACACTCTTTCAGCCTCAGAAGATGAATAGTAATGGTAAACCCCCTCTGAAAAAAACTTGCCAAGAAAACCCTACAATAGGTTTACCTTAGGGTTGCCATAAATCAGAAATGACTTGAAGGTACACAGTAGCAGCATCAGTGATAGCAGTGCATGAGTGCTGTGGCTAGCTACTATTATTAAGGAGCATTGACACCAATAGCTATGGAAAATAAAATAAACTTTTATTTTAGGAACTTCATTAGTGAAAAGAAAGCTTTCTAATAAGGCTGCTGAGCTAAGCTAAATTAGAACAGGAAGAGGATTAAACTAGTTTTACTTTTGAAGCAGTGGAAGAGTAAAAAGGAAGTGGAGAGAAGAGGTGGCATGATCTCTAAGGGGGGAAGCAGACGAGGGCGCCCAGGACGCCCTGGGCCGGCACGCCGCGGGGCCGCAGCCTCCGCACCTTGGCGCACCGGCGTCGTCCCTGGAAGGAGCGCTAAATCAGCACTCCTTCCTCAAGACAGCAAAAATGCGCCCTAAAAGCGGCGGGCGCACTTTCGCTTTCTTTTCCGCCGCGGCGTGTCCGGTCGCCGCGGCATGAGGTCATCCCCGGAGCGCCAACCGTGTGGAGGGCCGGCGACTCCGAGGGCAACCTCAGGGAGAGGAAGGGGCGCCGCTCGTGCGGCTGTCCCTCCTCTTCCAAGCCTCCAAGACGACTCTATTAGTCGTCTGCCGAGGCCCTTAGAAGATCAGTCTAAGGGGTCATTCACAGGTGTTTTTTTTTTTTTAGTGGGACTATGCAAATAATCTCACTCATGTTTTTTGGGATTGTTGTTCACACTGTAGAACCTCATCCATGCACAACTCTGCAAGTTTGGTTGCTCACATGTGTCAGCACACAAATAAAGATGAAGTTGATGATGCAAATGTATTTGAAACACATTCAAGGCATGCAGAACTTTATCTCAGTTTACCCCAGGTCTATTCACATCAGTTATTCACACAGCCATGAATCCAATTCTTTTAGAAAAACTCAATTATCCTGAGTTAAAAGGGTTTTTTTTTTTTTTTGGCAGTCCCCCACTCCAACTCAGATGCATTTGAAATACATGTGAACAACAAAGATTCAGCCAAGATTCTGCCTGGATTATTGTCATCCTTAGAGAGGTTAGGATAGGTGGATAAGATAGGAGGGGACCTTAGGTAGCTGAAACACTCATTAACCCTATCACTGCTGCTCTTTCTAAGCCATATTTAACTCTGAGTGTTCTTGCCTTTTCTACACATAGAGCTGGGAATTTTCTACACATACAGCTGGGAGTTCCCCAATTGCCCAGAGCCATCTGCCTTCAGTCTTATCACAGTCTCCTTTCAGACACAGCAGAAGAGTCTAGCCAGCTTGGACCAGAAGGCCCAATGTAGGGGGGAAGCAGACAGGTGGCTGTATCCCCACACCTCGGCCCTGCGGTGCAGCTTCGCCGCCCCTGAAAGGAGCGCTAAATTGGCGCTCCTTTCACAAGTTGCCGAAGGTGCGCTGCAAAAGGCTGCGGCACACCTTCAGCGACTCTTCCACCACAGCCTGTGCGAACGCTGAGGTGGGAGGTCCTCCTCGGAGCACCGGCCATGCGGAGGGCCGGCTGCTCCAAGGACGACCTGGGGAAGGGGTTGTTTTTGTTTTTATGTTCCTGCTTCAAAGAAAATGTACAGCTGTAAGTGTTGTCCTTAAATGTTTGAATATCAATCTGGAAATATCATATAAATACCTCTACTAATACATTCTGCTCCAATAAATTGAAATTTGCATTTTGATAGCACTTTTATCTTATAACAGTTTGTTAAAAGTTAGCAGACAACTCTAAAGAAAATGCCTGTGTCTCCTAACTGCTGCAAAGAACTGGTGAAGGAGAATGATACTTCTTCCATTCCACATTTCAAATGGCTCAGTGTTTGCTTATTTAAAAATATTTCAATCACAGTAAAACTAAAAACACAACGTTTCAGATAAAGACATGTATGACCTGCATCTTTGATTGCATCACAACTTGTCCCTTTTATTTAAATGCTGTTACTCAGGAAAGAGAAAGAGGATGACAAAATGCTGTACAGATGACTTGTCAATGTTTCCCTACAATAGTCAAAAGGGAACACTTCCATATAACCCTGAGGCAAGATGCATATGCTGCTCAAACAATGTACATTTCAACCAATGTGTGGAGAGGAGCAAAGGCAGCATCAAGGATTGATACTGATGGGCACCTCTCAAAGGACACGTCTCAACAGTGGCTATTATTGCGAGGGCTGTCAACAGCAGGGTCAGGCCCCAGTGGTATTTTTTGTGTATGGGGAGATCTCTAGCAGCACGTTTGTGTGACAGGTGGGGGCCACCAGTGGGTGACTGTGGTTGGCTAGTCACCTAGCCAGCTAAACACCTCTGGGCTGGGAACAGAGTGGAAAAGAGCTCCTGGCTGTGCATGCAGGGGAGGGATCCAAAGTTGGGGCTCTTCTCCTGCAGGCTGGGAAGAGACTCTGGAGGTCTACTGGGAAAATCATACACACACACACACACATGTCAGGGATGATGGGAGTTGTAGCTCTTCACCTCTGGCTCTAACTCACCACCTTGTTATGCAGCAGAGCTGACCAGCTTTGATCAGTGGTTGATGCTTCTTTCCCAAGCAGCAGAGTTTCAGAGAATAGGCTGAAGACCCTGACAAACTCTCCAAGCCTTCTCACTCTTCTTCCTGAGATGTCTTCAAACTTCTCCAGGATTCCTCTGGCTCTTGTATCTTCCCTCAAGACACCAGACAACTCAGTAGTCTTATATAAAAGATCTACTTTATTCTACTATATACATAAATACTATATGCCCTACAAATCACAATCTCTACACTTCACAATATCTCCAAAACTACTCCAAACCACTCCACAATATGCATTGGCAAACATTGCACTTATAGCCATTGTTAGTCACCACCCACTAGTCAGTTTCCACCCAGTGGGCGTGTACATTCATTTTGATTGTTTACATAGATCACCCCATACTTAAGACCAACCCAAGTATTTCATCATTTTACCTTGACTACTTAATGAATCTCAGGTGTTTGCAATCTATAACAGGTGTTTTCAATATACACTCTATAACTTTGTCCTTGGCTCTCAAGGCTTCCAAATTACATTATCCTTTTCACCTGTGTAGCTTCATGATTGTTCCTGCTTAGTCACTCTGACTATCACATACATATTTTATTTCTATTACTGTATGTCCCATGTTGCATTTATTTCTATTACTGTATGTCCCATGGTTTTAGTGTTGTGGTTTTCAAAGTCCATTCTTATTTTTGTTGTTGTTGTGAAAAGCAAATCTGTCAATTTTGGCAGTTAGCACTCTGTCTCACAATGTTTACTTTCCTTTTATTCTTTGCAGCATGATTACTAGGAAAATTTATGCAAGGAAGATGAACCCAGGTGTTACCTGTTGTTCTTGTTGCTGTTGTTGTTATTTGCCTTTAAGTAATTTTTGACTTATGTTGACCCTAATGAGAACCTATCATAGGGTTTTCTTGGTAGGTTTCTTCAGAGGGGGGGGTGCCATTGCCATGCTCTGAGGTTGAGAGATTGTGACTTGCCCAAGGTCAACCAGTGGGTTTCCATAGCTGAGCTGAGATTCGAACCCTGGTCTCCCAGTGTCCTAGTCCAATGCTCAAACCACTACACCAGGGGTAGGCAACCTTTCCCCTTTAAGGGCCGAGGGACTTCAGCTCCCAGAAGCCTCAGCCATGTTGGCCAATAGCTCCTGGGATTCTGGGAGCTGAACTCCCTCGGCCCTTAAAGGGGAAAGGTTGCCTACCCCTGCACTACACCATACTAGCCCTCACCCAGATCTACACAATAATGAACAAAGGGAGAGAGGAGAAGGCAGTGGATTTTCTCCTTGGAGAAAATGATAGAAGGGGTGTTGTGCAGGGGGTAAGGACACACCAGGTGACACCCTAAAGGTGTGTGTGTGACACCATTGCACCCCAAACATCTGCCTTTGTGTAGAAATGGGCTGTGCCATTCACGTGCATCCCTTTAAAATGCTGGACATGGTGTGAGTGGGGTCACAGTTGGAGAAGAAACGAGAGGCCTCAGTTGTTTTTTTAAAAAAATAAAAAATTAAATTTTAAAATTTTAAATTTTAAAAATTCTTGTAAAACTTTCTTTAAGTGCACCACATTTTACCAAATTTTCCCTTTAACCACATACAACGATGTCCATGTAAATACATGATGATATTGTAATTCAAAGGTATAATTTTAATTTTGCTAGTTTTTTAGGCAGGAGGGAAAATAAATAAATATTAATAAATAAAGTACAATAGAGTATTCCCCATCAAGTGCTTAGTGACAGACATTGTTTTTTTAATTTGCCTATTGGCAAATTAAACTTAATAAATATTAGGAACAATATTCTAGCCAGCTCACTTCACACTGCATTTATCTTTTTTTTAAACTAGTGGGTTATTTTTTAAAAATGCTCTCCCTCATTGACAATCTTTTCTCCCATTTTAGCATGGTGCCATCCCATCTTCATAGCATATATAATACAAGGGAGTGTTGGGGAAGGGCAGAGAAGACAAATAGATGGTAGAATGAGCAGCCATTTCAAGAGAGTGACATCAAGGTGGTAATTTTCATTTCCAATCAACAGATCTTTCTATAGAAGACATTTCTTTGAGGGAGATTATAAAAAGGAAAGACAGCCAGCTTTCACTTGTGTGAAATGTATCAGTTTCAACTAAAAATACATCCTTGGCAGAAAAGGAATGGATGCCTGGCTTTTGTGTGTGTGCAGTGTGTGCGTGAGAGAGAGACAGAGATGCATTTATTAGGTTTTTTCCACATCCATGTAATAAAATGATTGTCTCCTTACCAACTTTCTCAACCAACATAACTTACATATAAAACAAACAAAACATTACCTAACATTGCTTGAATAACCTTTACAATGACCATATATAACTAATATATAACATTTACTTACTTGCTTTCCTATAGTTCTTGGTTATAACCATCTGTTGGTATATCTATCTCTTAAGAGAACATTCCAATAATGCTCTACAATCTCTAATTAGTTTTCTATTTGTTTTCATTTCATTGATAGTACTGTTAACCTCTGGATCCCCTTGTTCATTCAATCACAGTTATGTGCATGTGCTGAGCCCCTGTCTCATATTCTACATGACAAGGTCCCAATAGAGAAAAACAGAAAATGTGTCTGCATAATATGTTAAAGGTGTCCATGATACAGGATCAATGGCGATCATACCTGCACCAAGCCTGGGAGGTATCCTAGTGCAAGAGAGATGAACAGAAAGACAGAATAACAGGGAGAAGCGATGCAAAGAAGAAGAGGAGCTGGACAAAGAAGGGGAGATGATACAGGAGAAAATGTGAGAGAAGAGTAAAAGAGAAAGAAGAAGGAAAGAAGAGAAGGTATACATGATGAGGAAGAAAAGAAGGAGAAATAAAGTATAGCCCAACCTATGATTTTTTGGGAGGAGAAATAAAAGGAGGAAGATACCAGGGATGGGACAGATTAAAAAGATGGAGCAACAGTTATAAAAGGGGGGCAGGTGAGAGCAAGAGGGTAAAAGAGAAAGAATAAGATGAGGGAGGCAATATTGGTTTGGTCTCACCTACTTTAATAAAGTGAGACCAAACAAATTTAATACTGTTTAAATAGGGATTTTAAGAGGGTGCTTTATCATCATCTCTGTTTTTCATGATTATTTCATATTTTGTAGTAGTGTCATGGCTGGTCACTGTCAGAAGCATGGTCCAATTCTGGAGGACTCTGCTTGCATTCTTAGGGGCTAAGCAGATGGGCGGTCGTGGGCCGCCCTGGGAAGGTGCGCCGCGGGACCAACGCATCCCCATGCCTCGATCCTGTGGCGCCCTTCGGCGCCCCTGAAAGGATCGCTAAATTAGCGCTCCTTTCACAAGTCAACAAAAGTGCGCTGCAAAAGGCTGCGGCGCACTTTTGCTGACTTTTCTGCCGCAGTGCGTGGAAAGGCTGCTGCGGGAGGTCCTCCTCGGAGCGCCGGCCGTGCAGAGGGCCGGCTGCTCCAAGGACGACCTCGGGAGGGGGAGGGGGCGCCGAGTGTGCGGCTGCCCCTCCCCTTCCCTGCCCCCAAGATGGCCTTTTAAGCCATCTGCTTAGGCCCCTAGTTAGTGATTCAGAAAGCAAGCCTATATATAGTTCACTACAAGGAGGAGCTGGTGCTTCATTCTGCTTCATTTTGTAGGACTGTGGAAGATGGAACCAATGAGCTAAATGCAATTATCAGTCCCAACTGAAGTAAATCTACTGATTTAATGGGACCATAAGTCAAGACTTATATAAAACCCATTAGTTCAGTAGGTCTACTGTACATGGAACCAGCAATGAAATTCAGTCCAATCACTGCAGGAAAACTAAAGTATGGGCCTTTACAGACTGCCAGAAATAATGCAACTTGAGTCCATTTTAACTACCCTGCCTCAGTGCTAGGGAATCATGGGAACTGTATTTTTTTTCTGAGACATTGAGACTTCTCTGTCAGAGAGTTCTGGTGCCACAATAAAATACAGTTCCCATGATTCCCTAGCACTGAGTCAGGACAGTTAAAGTGGACTCAAGTTACATTATTTCTGGCAGTCTGTAAAGTCCCTATCTTTCCTTGTGTTCCTGGATCAGTGAAGGGGGCTGGGCAGAAGAGACAGAATCAGAAACAAGGGGGTTCAGAGGTTAACGGCACTATCAATGAAATGAAAACAAAAAGAAAACTAATTAGATTCTAGTCTAATTCTCTCTTTTATAAATAAATAAATAAATAAATAAATAAATAAATACTTTTCCTTCTTAAAGGGCCTTTGCAGACTGCCAGAAATAGTGCAAATTGAGTCCACTTTAAGGGTTAGGGTTAGTGCTAGGGAATCATGGGAAGTGTTTTTTTTTCTGAGACATTGAGCCTTCTTTGTCAGAGAGCTCTGGTGCCACAATAAAATACAGTTCCTATGATTCCCTAACCCTAACCTTAACCCTTAAAGTGGACTCATTTTGCACTATTTCTGGCAGTCTGCAAAGGCCGTTAGTTTTATAAGCTGCTGTTGGCTGTCTACGGGCCTCGGCAGACAACTAATAGAGTCGTCTTCGAGGCCCGGAAGAGGAGGGGCAGCCGCACGAGCGGCGCCCCTTCCTCTTCCTGAGGTCGCCCTCGGAGTTGCCGGCCCTCCACACGACCAGCGCTCCGGGGATGACCTCACGCCACAGCGACCGCATGCGCTGCAGCGGAAGAGTCAGGGAAAGTGCGCCCGCCGCTTTTAGGGTGCACTTTCCCTGACATCTAAAAGGAGCGCCAATTTGGAGCTCCTTTTAGGGACGCCGCAGGATATATATATATATGCCTACATATACAGAACAGATGCTGATTTCAGTCACACTCACAAGGCCTAAGCAGACGGGAAAGAAAGGGCGACCTGAATTTACCTTTTCCCGAAACCGCAGCAACCGCATTACATGCCCTGAGGGTGCACTAAGTGGGGACGCAGCAACCACATTGGGGCCAGTTAATGCAGCTTTTCTGAGCCTCTATTAAAGCCTCAGCAACCGCACTGCTGGCCCCGAGATTGCCCCAAATAGGAATGCAGTCACTGCACTGGCAGCAGGGGCGGCTTTAATTTTTTTTCCGTTCTCTGCGGCGCATGCGCATGTGCGCAGGGACATCACAGCCCCTTTAACAGAAATGTTGGCAGTGCTCAGGACCTGCGCACTATGTGCTGCAGAGAAATCATGGCTGCCTCGGCAACCGAGTGCTCCGCGCTGCTACTCAGCCTGCAATGCAGTCATGGTCCGTGCTGCAGATACATTCAGGGAAGACAACAGTGATAACTTTGCGCTCCGACAAGTGACACCCGTGAGACCGGGCACCGCAAGACGAGTCGCATGGTTCACCACCATGGCCGCTGCCACTCTGATGACCCCGAGAGAGCCCCGCGCCACTGGTGGATGTTCCCCAGAAGCACCGACTGGTGAGACGGGTTCATCACATACATCTGGTTGGATGAGCAATGGAGGATGTTCTTCCAAATTCCCCGTGCCCTCTTCCACAGGGTAGTAGAAGTACTGCGTCCAGAAATGCAGCGGGAAGACACCGTGATGAGGAAGGCCATCCTGGTAGAGAAGAAGGTCGCCATGGCTATCTGGGTGCTCGCCCACAGATCCAGCTACAAGCAGGCGTCAGAGCAGTTTGGGGTCGGCCAAACCACTGTGGGGGAAGTGTTGGTGGAGTTCGCCCTCACCATGGAGAAGCTGCTCCTGTCACACACAGGGGGGAAGCAGACGGGCGGCTGTGGGCCGCCCCAGGAAGCTGCGCCGCGGGGCTGAGGTATCTGCACACCTCGGCCCTACAGCACAGCTTCGCCGCCCCTGGAAGGAGCGCTAAAATAGCGCTCCTTCCACAAGTCACCGAAGGTGCGCCGCAAAAGGCTGGCAGTGCATCTTCAGCGACTCTTCCGCCACAGCATGTGCGAATTCTGTGGCCGGAAGGCATCGTCAGAGCGCCGGCTGTGCGGAGGGGCCGGAGCTCCGACGATGCCTTCGGGAAGGGGTTGGGGCGCCCACCGTGTGGCTGCCCCTCCCCTTCCTTGCCCCCAAAATGGCCCTTTTAGCCGTCTGCTTCCCCCCCCAGTGTATCTGGGGGACCCCGCTCAGGTAAGGACACTCACACACACTTGTCACTTTCCCCTCTTGCGCAGAACATGTCATGACATGGCATACAGTGTGGCTGTCACTGTTTAGAGTCAGCTGCTTAGACTAATGAACCGACACAGGGATGCCTAAAACTTCAATAGCAACTGTATACTTGGCAGCTTGTGCTGATGAACCTGCACAGGGATGCCTAGTGGGTCATGACTCCGCATACAGTGAGAGTCCTCCTGTCTACTCAGGAGCAAGGGCAGATGAACCTGCGCAGGGACGCCTAGTGGGTCATGACTGCATATAGTGAAAGTCCTCCTGTATACTCGGGAGCAAGGGCAGATGAACCTGCGAAGGGATTCCTAGCGGATCATGACTCCGCATACAGTGAAAGTCCTCCTGTCTACTCGGGAGCAAGGGCTGATGAACCTGCACAGAGATGCCTAGTGGGTCATGACTGCATACAGTGAAAGTCCTCCTGTATACTCGGGAGCAAGGGCAGATGAATCTGCGAAGGGATGCCTAGCGGATCATGACTCCAAATACAGTGAAAGTCCTCCTGTCTATTCAGGAGAAAGGGCCGATGAACCTGAGAAGGGACGGGGAAAACGTCATTAGTTTGGCAAACGCCATGGCTGCTTATCATTAAATCTCCCCTTCTCCCCCTTCTTGTCACCCACAGATCATGGAAGGGTTCAGTGAGCTCGGCTTCCCTCAAGTAGTGGGTGCCATAGACGGGTGCCATTGTCTGATCGTGCCACCTTTGGGGAGGAGGAATAAGTTTGTCAACTGTAAGGACACCTACTCTGTCGTCCTCCAGGGGATCACGGATCATCGAGGACACTTTGTGGATGTGGAAGTGGGCTGGGCTGGATCGACTCACAATGCGAGGGTGGCAAGGAATTCCATTATCTTTCAGGCCATGGAGGCCAAGATCTACGTGCCAGGGAACCCCACCATCACCCTGAGGGGTCAGCAGATCGACCCCCTCCTGCTCGCTGACAGTGCCTACCCCATTCAGAAGTGGCTGATGAAGCCCTACCAGGGCACCCTCAATGCCAGGCAGAATGGATTCAACAGGAGGCTGAATCGTGCCAAGAATATGGTGGAAAGGGCCTTTGGGTGGCTGAAGGCTCGGTGGAAGTGCCTCACTGCCCCACTCCTGGTGGCAGAGGAGAATGTTATCCCCATCATTGCCTCCTGTGTCATCCTCCAGAACATCTGCGGGACCAAGGGAAGAGTCCTGGATGAGGGAAGGCGCTACAGGTGGTGCTTCGTGCTGCCCACCCTGGGGGCACCCATTGAGGACAATGACCTCGTGAAGCAGAGAGAAGGGGAGGCTGTGAGGGAGGCCCTGGCAGAGTTCTTTGACACCAGGAGGATCTAACATCATCCCCTCTTCTCCAACTGTAACCCAAGGTCAGCACTGCACTGTGCCATGAGCTTAAAAGCACCTCAACACCACCTTGCCTATCATCCCCACCCTGTGTGTGGCTTGCATTCATGTAGGATAGATAGATAGAATTTATTTACGGTCTTTGACCAAAATATCACAAATTATATAAATATTAGCCAATAAAATCACACACAACTGATAAATCTAAATAAAATAAAATTAAAACAAATGTACATGTAAACAGGAAACATTACATTACATACCAACATAAAGAAAGGGATCTTTTAACATCTCATTTCCCTCATTTAGGAATAGTTATGGTCTTTGATAATTTGTTTGCATGTAGCAATAACTACAGCACAAAATCAGGCCATGTTCTCGGTTATTTGTGGATCTACATCCTCGAGTAGTAATAACAAATAGCGATCGGCTGTTCGCCCCGGAAATTTTTGTAAAATCGGATAAATTAAAGAGGAGCGCACACCTTGATAGAAAGGGCAATATAGTATAATATGCTGGAGTGATTCAACTAAGGTATCAGAGCATAAGCATGTCTGGTTCTCATAAGGGATCTTCTTGTATTTTCCTTCCAAAACTGCAGAGGGAAGAACATTGCAGTGCGCTGCAGTGAAAGCTGCCCTGAATTTGGGTACTATTAGCTTGGTCAAATAAGTTGGCCTAACAAAGGTCATTTCCAAGCTTCCTAAAACTGGAATGTTCCTGACTTTACCTCTATGATTCTGTAGTTCTATATCCCAGATTCGTTGTCTAAAGGCTGATTTTGCCCTTTCATGGCCCATTTGTATCAGGGTAGTTTGTGAAAATCCGCAATTGCTCAGGATGCTGTTAATCATCTTTTTCCAGGAGGAAAGAAAATTATCTAATAGAACCAAAGGAGCCAACCCGCATGGGGCAAATGTAAGTTTAAGCCAGAAATTAATTATCAGAATCCAAGCTCGTGCTTTGATGGTGATCAAGCCCGCCTTAAGACGCATTACTGCATTTAGCACAGAGCATGGTACTGAAAAAATACCTCTTAGAAATTTTGTCTGTATACTCTCGAAGTTAACAAAGTTATTATAGGTACAGATTTGTGCTCCATATAATAAAACTGAGATAATTTTAGCTTCAAAAACTTCTATAGCGGCTGGTATATAATGACCTCCTTTGGTATAGAAGAAACTTCTCAATGCTGTCATATTCCTATATGCATTTTTAATTGCCAATTCTGCCTGGAGTTTCCATGCCCCTGTTGCCTGAAAGACTACTCCTAGATATTTGAAGCTGTTTACCTGCTCGATTGTTACTCCGTTTATTTGCCATTTATGAATAGTTCTTTTTTTTGGAAAAAACTAGTACCTTAGTTTTATTGTAATTTAGCATCAGGGCTTCATTGTGACAGTATGTAGCTAATTGTCTAAGGAGTCTTCTTAGTCCAATTTCAGTGTAAGATAACAAAACGGCATCATCTGCATATAGCAGGATAGATATGGGGTGATGAGCCAGTTGAGGCGAATGGAAAGATTTTCCTTTTAAGAATCCAATTAAAGAGTTAAT
This sequence comes from Phrynosoma blainvillii, assembly GCA_026167975.1. NCBI lineage: Eukaryota > Metazoa > Chordata > Lepidosauria > Squamata > Phrynosomatidae > Phrynosoma > Phrynosoma blainvillii. The sequence goes on from JANUYF010000005.1 coordinate 57,299,680, forward strand.
GTACAGGTTAAATAGTAGAGGGGCTAAAATGCAGCCCTGTTTAACACCTCTGTGAGTAGAGATAGCATTTGTGAGGTGTCCTTTGTTATTATACTTAACTTTAAAGCTCGTGTGTGTATACAGGCCCTGAATAAGTATTAACAACCTTTAGTCTATAGATAGATCCTGCAGTTTTCTCCATAATAGATCTCTATCAATTGAATCGAAAACAGATTTAAAGTCAATAAATGCTGCATAGAGTTCACCTGTGCCTGAGGCCATGTATTTCTCAGTCAGGTGTTTCAAGATGAGCCCTTGATCCAATGTTGAATGACCAGGTAAGAAGCCTGCTTGTTCTTCTAGCACAGGGGTAGGCAACCTTTCCCCTTTAAGGGCCGAAGGACTTCAGCTCCCAGAAGCCTCAACCATGTTGGTCAATAGTCCAATAGCTCCTGGGATTCTGGGAGCTGAAGTCCCTCGGCCCTTAAAGGGGAAAGGTTGCCTATCCCTGTTCTAGCAGGATGTTGTCTAGCTCTAGCCAGTCCAGTAACTTGAAGTACAAATGTCTGGCATATAATTTACTAACAACACTCAATAGACTGATTGGCCTATAATTCGCTGGATCTGAGTGGTCGCCTTTCTTATAAATGGGGATCACTATAGCTGCTGCCCAATCTTTAGGGAAGACAGCTGTTCGATCAATCCAAGTAAACAGATGTGCCAATATTGGTGCCCGCCATTTTAAATTTCTCTTTATAAGCTCTGGAGGGATATTGTCACATCCTGCAGCCTTACCTGGCTTTAATAGAGCAATTAGTTTCAGTATCTCCAATTCTGTGACTGGTGGCCATTCTGGTATATTACTGTTAAAGTTCAGTTTATCATGATTACTAATTTGTTCTTTTGTAAAAATCCTACTAAAAAATGATTCCCATGATGTTGCTGATATATAGCAATCTGCCCTTAGATTAGTTTTTTTTGTATTACCCGTTACTATTTTCCAAAATGCAGAAGAGTCATGGGACTTACAGGCACAGATTAACCGATGCCAAGTTGTTCTTAGGGCTTGTTCTTTTTTTGTTTTTATTAGGGCCTTATACTTCTTTTTTAGTAAGTACCACTCTTCTGGAATAGAGGGCATGTTACTCTCCCTGTACCTCTTGTAGCATTTAACAAGTGAATCTTTCATATCTATACATTCTTGGTCAAACCAAGAATTGGGCCTATGGTTTGATATTTGGGGTCTATATGATGCATTATGAAGCAATGTCTTTTGCAAGGAAGATGTTAGTTTTTGATATGCCTCTATAACCTTCCCCATATTATGTGCTGTTAAGAGATCATTACGAATTTCCAGGAGAGGTTCAGATTGCAAGGCTTTGGGCCAGGGGTAGGCAACCTTTCCCCTTTAAGGGCCGAGGGACTTCAGCTCCCAGAAGCCTCAGCCATGTTGGCCAATAGTCCCATGTTGGCCAATAGCTCCTGGGATTCTGGGAGCTGAAGTCCCTCGGCCCTTAAAGGGGAAATGTTGCCTACCCCTGCTTTGGGCCTCGGCAGACGACTAATAGAGTCGTCTTCCGGGCAGGGAAGAGGAGGGGCAGCCGCACAAGCGGCGCCCCTTCCTCTTCCTGAGGTCGCCCTCGGAGTCGCCGGCCCTCCGCATGGCCGGCGCTCCAAGGATGACCTCACGCCACGGCGACCGCACGCGCCGCGGCGTTTGAGTCAGGGAAAGTGCGCCCGCCGCTTTTAGGGCGCACTTTCCCTGAAATCTAAAAGGAGCACCAATTTGGTGCTCCTTTTAGAGTCGCCGACGGTGCGCCGTGGTGCGGCTGCCGCGGTCCAGCGGCGCTCCGTCCCGCGGCTCACGGGAAGCTCCCGTCTGCTTCCCCCCTTTATCTATTATAATCTCAATCTTAGGTGACCATCTAATAGAGTAGGCCAGGGGTAGGCAACCTTTCCCCTTTAAGGGCCAAGGGACTTCAGCTCCCAGAAGCCTCAGCCATGTTGGCCAATAGTCCCATGTTGGCCAATAGCTCCTGGGATTCTGGGAACTGAAGTCCCTCGGCCCTTAAAGGGGAAAGGTTGCCTACCTCTGGAGTAGGCCCTTGTCTCAGATGTCATTTCTTTGGTAACACTTTTGTTAGTATATAAAAAGGGATCTCTTTCATATTTCAAGTTCATAATCAATGGTAAGTGATCGCTGCCTAGTTGGCCCACAACCCTTAATTCAGCTATTATTTCCAAAACGTTGTGAGAGGCCAGAAGATAATCAATAGTGGAGGCTCCTTTAGGTGTTAGGTGGGAAATTCTCCTGGGATATCTCCATCAGTATTGCCATTCAGGATAGCCAGATTGTATTTGTTGGTCAAATTTAATAACAAGGTTCCTGCATAATTAATGCCCGTGTCTTTGAAGCATCTGGATGAAATAAGATAAGGTTCAGCAACTAATGACGGAGATTTGTACATATGGGAAAACAAGACCTTATCATTTGGTCCCATCCGTGCATTAAAGTCGCCCCCCATCAGAAAAGCAGCTTTAGGGTTCTGAGTGGTTAGTTGATCTATATATTCCTCTAATCTTACCCAATCCTGTTTTACTTCTGATTTTGTCTGATGAGGGGAGAGATATACATTAGTAACAAGTATAGAGAGCCCATTACAATTAACTAGGACTGCCATAGACAATGGTGGTAAAGAGGGTAAATCAGTAATTCTAGCCTGTAATTTTGTACTTATTAGAACTGCTAAACCACCATGTGCTCTGCCTTTCTTATTACTAGGTGAGGCTTTTACAGAATATGAAATAAAGTCATTTAACCATAATTTCTCAGTATACCATGTCTCTTGCAAGAGGAGAATATCCACCTTAGTTATAAAATTTATAAAAAAGTGGTCTTGGTGTTTGTTACTCCATCCAGCAATGTTCCAGCAGAGTATATTAAGCTGATAACCATGCTGGGGTAATTCCCGTCATATAGTAAGAGAAGAAGGGGCCTTTACTATGTCATCTTCTGATCTTGTATTTTGTGTGCTTGGTAAATGTTCTGTTGAAACTGGTTGAATGAATTGTTCTAGTGTAGATGTCAAGTTTCCAGTCTGATCAAATATTGATAATATCTGGCTTTCCTTTGCATATTTAGAAGAATTATGCGAAGTTGGAATCTTTGACTGGGGTACAGAGAATAACAACTGGTCTAAGAGGAGTTCATTTGGATTTGTAGATAGTATTGCCATGTTGGTTAGTTGCTCATCGTTTGTGGCTTCCCAGGAACAGGATAATTCTAACTTGTGCTCTGACTCCAAGTGTATCAGCATAGAACTCTGATCTATTTTAGTGGTCTCCTCTTGTTGATTTAAATGTTTGCTGTCCATTAAATTGTTATGAACTATATATGGGGATAGAAGGTTGTGATCTTTTATAGGCTTTTCCCTGTGGCTAGCAACCCCTAAGGGTTGCCATAGATCACGTAGAGGTCTAGCACTAATTTCAACAGAACGGCCCAGAGTCTTCAAAGTGTTTAGCTTGTTATGTATGTCTGATTGTATCAAATTTAATTGTTGAGTATCATTTTCCAGGTAACCTTTGACTATAGAAAGATCCTCTTTCCCCATTGTTGGTGTTCTGATGGGATTAACAGGGCTATTTTCTTTTCCCTTTGTTAAATTATGGATATTGTTGAACAGGGAGGATACCATGCCAGAATTTTGTATAGATGATGAGGGTAAGTCCGTTTTATTACGTGGGATAAGCGGGTACATCACCGGATCATTAAAGACCCTAACTGGCATTATTTGTAGGGAGGTGAGAAAGTTTTTCATTTTAAGCAGCATCATTGGAATGGTGGGGGTTTGAAAAGTTAATAGAATTCTTTTGTTTCCTCGTACATACGGTAGCCAATCTACATCGATGATATCAATAGCAAATATGTTAACTCTCATAATCTTACTAAGTGCAAGCCTTATTAATTTTAGAGAGCTCCAACACCTTTGAATGATCTTATTAGCTGTAATTAGTAGCATAATTTTGTTTTGTGAGAGAAATTGTGTAGAGCATTGAAGTGGAATTTTTTGTTGTGTAGGATGCTTTTGATGCAATGGTTGAGGATGGTTCTTTCTCTTCATATATTTATCAGATGGATCTTCTGTTGGTCTTTCAGGACTCTTTCTGCTTCCAAGACCTATGCCCTCTGAGCTTGGATGAGGTGTCTCTCTGAGGGCCAGTTTTTTCAGCTCATTATGCTTATCCATGAATTCATCGAACATATGTTCTAACTTCCCGATGTGGCAATTAATGTTGGCCAACTGCTCAAAAATTGATATGACAGTATGGGCTGTCAGTAGGCACTGAGATGCCATGAGGTCTAGTGAGGAGTCCTGTTGAGAATGTATTTGTTGCTGTTTTCTCATTTTTGAAAAATACTTGTTGTTGATTGTAAAGGAACAAATGGAAGGATCTTCCATAGGTGCCGAATGTGCATCATTCCCTTCAGCTTCAAAAGAATCCTGAAATTGGGTAATCGACTCTGGATATGAAGAAGAGAGTCTACTTTTAGTAGGAGTAGAAACGTGGAGCAAATTACTCTCAGGATTCTTCGAATTGTTTTCAGGTTCCTTCTGCTTGATTAGTTGATCGATCTTAAGTTGTTTTGATGCTCTGTTGGTTTGAAGCGACCCAGAATTCATTCTTGTTCGTTTTATCCTCCCCATTTCAAGAATAAATACTCCTCTCTTTTTATAAAATGGTTGCTGTGCCTTGGCTCCTGGTGTCAATGGGAAAGGAGGAGGGTCAGCGTTTTATGTCCTTCCCTCTCTCACCTCTCTCTCAGCTGCTGCTGTGTTGCTGTGCCTTGGCTCCCGGTGTCAGTGGGAAGGGAGGAGGGTCAGCATTTTATGTCCTTCCCTCTCTCACCTCTCTCTCAGTTGCTACTGTGTTGCTGAGCTTTGGCTTCCAGTGTCAGTGGGAAGGGAGGAGGGTCAGCGTTTTATGTCCTTCCCTCTCTTACCTCTCTTTCAGCTGCTACTGTGTTGCTGTGCCTTGGCTCCCAATGTCAGTGGGAAGGGAGGAGGGTCAGCGTTTTATGTCCTTCCCTCTCTCACCTCTCCCTCAGCTGCTACTGTGTTGCTGTGCCTTGGCTCCCGGTGTCAGTGGGAAGGGAGGAGGGTCAGCATTTTATGTCCTTCCCTCTCTCACCTCTCTCTCAGCTGCTACTGTGTTGCTGTGCCTTGGCTCCCGGTGTCAGTGGGAAGGGAGGAGGGTCAGCGTTTTATGTCCTTCCCTCTCTCACCTCTCTCTCAGCTGCTACTGTGTTGCTGTGCCTTGGCTCCCGGTGTCAGTGGGAAGGGAGGAGGGTCAGCGTTTTATGTCCTTCCCTCTCTCACCTGTCTCTCAGCTGCTACTGTGTTGCTGTGCCTTGGCTCCCGGTGTCCCATTCATGTAGGATACCACTGTAGAATGCCATGAGCCTAAAAGCACCTCAACACCACCTTGCCTATCATCCCCACCCTGTGTGTGGCTTGCATCCATGTAGGATACCACTGTAGTATGCCATGAGCCTAAAAGCACCTCAACACCACCTTGCCTATCATTCCCACCCTGTGTATGGCTTGCATTCATGTAGGACACCACTGGTGTATGCCATGAGCCTAAGCACCGCAGTAAAGATGTACTGGTATCCCCACCCTGTGTACGGCTTGCATTTCTGTGGGACACCACTGCACCATGCCATGATGAGATCCTATGATCCTCACTCTGCATATGGATGGCAATCCTGCTTTCATGTAGTTATCCTTGAACATGAGCCTAAGGGAGGCAAACACAAACACACACACACAAAAGGGCATGGAGGGGTGACCTGGTGCCAGATTTCCTGGCAATAGAAATATACAGTGCACAAACCACCAACTGAAACCTCTGACAATGTTGCCAAATCCCCAACAGTCAGCTTTCCTAATGGCCCATTCGATTGTATCAATTGGTAGCCCAGAGGGCAACCATTGGGGATCACATTCAAACTTCTCACATGAGGGTCTCCATTGGTCAGGGCCCAGGTAAGGCCACCTGCCCCTGCAACATTCACTTATAAATGCTCCTGCGGACCTCCGTCGATCCCCAGGACGACGATGGTGGCCAGGGGGACAGTGCCCATCCGCATCACTTATTGGACTAATGAGGAGGTGGGCATTCTCCTCCAAGCCCTGAACCCGGAGCCGGCTGCTAGGAGGGTGATGGCCAGCTCCAAACCGGGGGTATGTTTCCCAGGCCTCCCGGGCCCTCAAGGACCAGGGCTTCACGAGGACCCCCCAACAATGCCGCACAAAATTTAAGGCACTGAAGGAGGTCTTCTTTGAGGCCCTGGAAGACTATGTGGAGCATCCTCTGGTTCGGCGTCACCCACCCTTCTACCAGCAGCTCCGGGAGCTGTGGATCAGGGCCGGCCGCCCTCGATGGCAGGATCGCCACCCCCCTGGTAAGTGTTGGGCCCTTACCCTTGTCCCTCATGCCCTCCCTTCCCCCTCACTCTTCTCTATCCCTCCCCTCTCTCTTGTCCCCATTCTATGGGTTCTAATGGTGTTTCCCTTCTCTCCCAATGCAGGCGTGCGGCGGAGGCGGCGACAGGGATGGAGGGGGGACCCTGCTAGTTCCCCCTCCTCCTCTTCCTCCTCAGATGGAGAAGCTGGGCCAGCCAGGGAGGCCCGTGCAGAGGGGCCCACTGCCATCCCTCTGCAGGCACAGCAGCCTCCCATGGCTGAAGGTAGGCCCCTGAGGGGACGGGTACTGGCTGCATAATTGCGGCCTCCATGGCATTCCTGTCCCTCCCCTCCCCCACCACTTTCCAAGCTGGCTTCCTAAATGGTGTCTTTTTTCCTTTCACAGGTATACCTGCTGAGGAGGAGCAGCCTGGCCTGAGTCGCCGGCTGCCAGGCGGAGGACACCAGGGTCCCATTGCTGTTGCCCGCCTGGAGGTCATCCAGTCGACCCGGGACTCTGAGTGGGGTAAGTATGGCAAGGACACAGAGGGAGGGGGTTGGGGGTGCAGAGAAAGCTTCTAACCACACGTTGCTCTTCTCTGTTCCTTTGCAGATCGACGGCTGGAACAAAGGATGGCTGGAACAAAGGATGGCTGCCATGGAGGAACAGATGCAAACTGTGCTGAACTCCATGGCACTCATCCTGCACCACCTCGGCCTTCCCCAACCCCCCATCCAACCCCCCCTCCCCATCCCTGAAGGACCTTTCCCTCCCCCTTCCTTCACTACTTGTCCTGCCCTCCTCCCTCCCCTTCATCCCCCATTGGAACTTCCCCTCCCTTTTGTCCATTCTCCCCTCCCCTTCCCCATTTGTAAATTCTTGTAAATAGTTTTTATGTATATTAAAAGAAAAATTTATTTTTTAAAAAATCATGACGTAATCTGCGCTCCGATGCAGGTGCGACAATGGCGTTTCTATGAATAAACTTTCAATTTTTAAACAGTGTCTGCATTTTATGCAAAGGTGTGTAGGTCCGTCGAAGGATCCCTACAGGCTCCCAGTGAGCAGCGGCGGTGAAGTGGGCATGGTGTGCAGCGGCGGTGGCAAGCAGCGAGGTGGCCATAGGTGGGGACTAGTAAGCGATGGCTGCCTCAGTACTTAGTGCTGCTCGTCGCAGCATCTCCATCCCCCTCTACTTGCTCTCTGCCTTTGTGGGCGGGCAGTGGGCGTTGGGACTACCACATCACTGCTGAGAAGGGTGCTAGACTCTTCTAAGGGCTGTGGCTCAATGATCTCCATTTCCATAGCAGCCTCCTCCTGCATGGGTGGACCCCTCTCCCTCCTCCCTCTCTCCACAGCAGGCTCGACATCCAGGGGTGGAAACTGACCCCTCCTCTCTCTCCCCACAGCAGGCTCAACATCTAGGGGTGGAAAGTGACCCCTCCTCCCTCTCCCCACAGCAGGCTCAACTTCCACAGGTGGAAAGTCACCCCTCCTCCCTCTGCTGACCCCCACAGCCATCTCTTGCTGGCCCTGGAGGATAGCCCTCCCTCTTCCACCATCCTGCACACCCTCCCCGCTGACAGCCCTGGCCCTCTGGGGCCTCTCCATGACATCCACCATTCAGCCCATCAGGCCAGTCAGCGATTGTAGGGTATCAGCTATACGCCACTGTTTGTGGGCCATTCGTTGATCATGCAGCCTCCGATCCTCAATCTCGGCCTGCCTCTGCTGATAGGAACGTTCAGCTAGTTCATAGAAACATCCAGCAATTTGTTTATCCTGCTCTGTGGCTTTCTCCATTTGTTCTATGCTGCGTCCCATGTACTCCTGCTGGACAGTCATATTTGCTGCGGCTGCTGAGCGACGTGTCCTCTTCCCTCTGATCTCAGCCAGACGGGCTGCTGGTGGCATTGCAGCTCGAGGATTAACCGTTTCATCCTCCTGCTCCTGTCTCTGTTCTGCTACTTCTCATTCTAGGGACACATCATATGTCAGAGGACACCGTTTTCACACACAACATCTCCTGCACATTTCAGGGGGGAGGGGAGAGGTACATGCTAGGGAGGCATGTGCGAGCACACTGGATACATGCAGGTGGTGGTCATGCGAGGGAGATAGTGAATGGGACAGATGGATTACCGTTTCTTCCCCCCCCCACATGCTAGGGTGCGAAAGCGGTGTGCGGGGGAGGGGGAATTCTGCAAACCAGTGAACCAACGCAAAAAATGTCACAAAAACCATACAAATTGCTTTGCTTTGTTGGGGGGTGCAGGCGTACATGTGATGGCATGTATTTTTTGTCATAACAGGGAATTTACCATGTGCAGCCTGGACCTGGTTGATCAGCTGGATGAATGGCCCAGGGCCTGCCCTCTCCTCTCCCTCGCTGTCCTCATTACTCAGTGCTGTACTTGTCCTTGGGACAGGGGAGCGATCCCAGTGGCTACCGCTCCTGGAAGATGTAGTGCTCCAATGTGAAGTACAAGATCCTGGCCTGCTGGTGGACGATGTGGAGGTGTGGGATGGTGGTCTCGTGGCAGGAATGTCCATAGCCCTCTGACTGCAGGATGTCTCATCTGAGTCGGGGTGTTCCTCCTGGTCACCTAAAAGTGACATAGGATGGAGCCATCTCTGCTCTGTGGGCACCCTACTGCTATCCCCTGCACTCCTTCCCAGGGCCCCTGTCGCATCTTACCTTGAGGGGGCACAATTCTCCCTGGGAGATGTCCTCCATGGCTTCTGCTCTGGCTGTCTGGCCGACTGGGACCCTCATGGCATCGCTGCTGGTGCCTATTCTGCTAGGCCGTATGCTGCCGTCCCTGGTGAGGAAGGCATGGAGTTCCTTGTAGAAGGGCATGGAGGAGGGGCCCCGTCCGGTTTTGGCCTTGTGGTCCCTAAACTTTTTGTAATCGGACCTGAGGTTTTTGGTCTTCTGACGACACTCCTCCCAGGTGCGTTGGTGGCCCTTGGCCCTCATGGCTGCTGCCAACTCCTTAAATGTTTCTGCATTCAAGAAGGAACTTCTCAATTTCTCCAAAATGTGTGGCTGCAACCACAGAGCAAACAACCCAAAACAACCCTATTAGCCTGTCTGCATCCCCCCCACAGTTTATGATGTGGTTTTAAACTCTAATTAGTAATACTATAAGCAAGCCAGAAATGTTCAGAGGCATTGCTGGCAAGTCATCAAGTATTCCATTGATGGCTCTGGGAAGCTTTTTAAATCACCTATACCCAAATGATAGGCGTGCATAATAACAGGATAGTCTGCACGGCCGGCACTCTGAAGATGCCTTTCCGCTGCAGCGTCCGCACACGCTGCAGTGGAAAAGCCGCCGAAGGTGTGCCGGCAGCCTTTTGCGGCGCACCTTCGGCGATTTGTGGAAGGAGCGCTATTTTAGCACTCCTTCCAGGGGCGGTGAAGCTGCGCCGTGGGGCCGAGGTGTGCGGATACCTCGGCCTCACGGCGCAGTTTCCTGAGGCGGCCCCATGCTGCATGTCTGCTTCCCCCCTATGTTTCCCATTCCATTCTAGCAATTAACTCAGCTTTGCTTCTTAATGTACAAGTGAGCTTCATCACAAGTATGCACCTTCAGGGAATCACACTATTATTGACACTGGAACTGAACACTCTCTCACAGCACAATGGAATAACTTATTTTACTGCAGCTATTTTTATTCATGATTTTCCCCAAAGAGCCATCTGCTGCTTGCAATATGTTGTGAACTTCTTCAGTAAGACTTTCTGCATCTGTATCTCTCTCCTTATCACTTGTGTATATTGCTAACACATAGCCCTTTTTGATGAATGGGTGAGGGATTTTCCAGCTATTTCAGTTTAAAAAATAATTTGACCATCACCTGAAGCCAGAAAAAAATAGATCAAGGGACAGCACCAGAGAAAGAGCCTAGTCCTTTCAGCAGTTCTGAATTCTGGTTAGTCCAAGAATTTGAATCACTGCCTTGAGTCCCTGTAGTGGGAGGAAGGCAGGGCATATGTGAATAATAATAATAATAATAATAATAATAATAATAATGTGTGTGTAGCTGGTCTGATGACTTATGACAAACCCATGAATGTTCTTGGAGGTAGTTTTACTCATCCCTTCCTCTGAAATACAGCCTACGGTAACTGGTATTCATTGGCATTCTCCCCTGGTGGCCAGATGTCCTATTTTTCCAGGACATGTTCTACATTTCAATCTTCTGTCCAAGAGGAATTCCAAAATGTCCTCCATTTTGAGTGTGTCTAAGAAGCTCACTAACACACATTTGCTGTTCTCCTTCGAGAAATGTGACTACTCGGCAGCATGTTCTCACTGCAAATAGGAGGATAGGCTGGATCCTTCTAAAGTTATTTTTGCTAGGAGCAGCAGCAGATAAGACTTGTCCCCAAAGTACAGGGTGCATTTGTTTCTCTGAGAGAAAAGGGGCACCGAATGTGGTGTTAGACAATGGGCGGCTTGAGGACATAATGCAAATGTTGAAAGGGGTTTTCCCATTATTTCATCACAGTGGACAAATGAAAGGAATAATTTAAATGTTGATTCATTTAAGGATTTGTTGCTAGTAAAGTACAATTTTAAGTATTTGTCTAGCACAGGTTTTTTTTAAGTATATAGCAAGCCAACAAGACCTTTCAAGAAGGATAAGTTCATCAGAAAAATACAGTGTAAGTAATACAGGAGTAAATAAACCATATGAAATGAATTTTTATTTATATTAGTGTTATATTAGTAAATAAACCATATGAAATGAATTTTTATTTATATTAGTGTTTTTAATGTTTATTTTGTAATGTCCTACATTTTGAGGTGCTTTGCCTCCTTTGCAATTATAGCGTCTGGTCACCCTGCTTGTGGACAATATTTGCAAGGTCTTCTGAATAAATCTCTAACGTTCTCCTACAACACATTCATGCAGAGGCAGCAGTATGAAATTGCTCTTCTGTGGTCCTCTTATTGAAAGTCTTGTTATTTGAAACTTCAATTGACTGGTATGGATTTTGCTGTCAATGAAATCTTCCTCTAAAAGCTCCTAGATACCTGTGTTATGATGCAATGTCAGTGTTTTTTGGGTACTGAGTTTTAGTGTGATAAATAAATCTTGGGTATCAAAATCATACCTTGATTGCTAAATAGTTAAAAAGTCAAGAAAAAAGCTTCACTAATTAGATTGAATTTGTGGGTTGGTTATAAAAATAGACATTATTGAATTATTAGCTTTGCTGTTTCTGATATAGTCTGTGTAAATACTTTAATCATATCCATACACCAGAGTATCTCTTATCTGATTAATTTTTATGAACATATTAAAAAGTAAAGGTGGCGTATTAAGATAACGCCACATGGCTTCCCTAAGGAGTAAGGAATAGAAGATCAAAAACCTGATTAGTGCTTAATGAGGAACTTTCCTTTCTCATATAAAATTAGGCGGATTCTAAAGTGTCATACTTGAATTACAATGCAACAGCCTCAGCAAGACTGTTGCAGAGTGAGAGAGCCAGAATACAAAGAAATAATCCAGTATGAACTAATAGGCATACTGTAGCAACTGTTCTTGAAGGATTTGAACCTGAAAGCCTCTGTAATATTAATTTTTGAGGGTTTCTCATACATGCCATTTTTTCTACAAAGATGTGCACCACTATGTACAAGAGACACCTCTGGTCTTCTTGATGTTTTCAACTACATTTCCACAGTCTGTCACCATTGCATATCTTCCAACATTTCACATATGAAAAATGGCTGAGCAACATCAAACTGTTGTAAAAATTATGAATGAGGAAGAATAGACAAGAAAGGAGAGGCTGCAGCAGTTTACTTTTGCCTGATCCTACTGGGAAGAGAAAGATTTCTCTCATCCTCTCCTCTGTCCCCTGCTGAGTTAAATGAGTACAAATACAGTTGGCTGTCCTTATCCACAGATTGTTTATCAATGGATTTAACCATCCACAGTTTGAAAATATTTTAAAAATATATAAATTCCAAAAAGTAAACCTTGATTCTGCCATTTTATATGAAGGACACCATTTTACTACGGTATTATACATAACTGGATTTGAGAATTCATGGATTTTGGTTGCCGGGAGGAGGTCCTGGTACCAGACCCCAGCAGATACCAAGGGCCCACTGTACGTTTGCACTTTGTACTCAGTTTGCAGCAATTGTAGTAAGTTGGCAACACAGGAGAAAGTGAAAGGCAGAGCGAAAAACTGGGAGATTTTAAAAGCATCAGAAAAAGTGGAATGGCAGAGGATTAATCAGAACTCTGCCAAATTGGGAGAGTTGGCGGGTATGCAGTTGGCCATGCTAGCTAGGACTTCTGGGATCTGATGTCCAAAGACCTGAAGGGAAAAGCGTAGTGACCTTGGTAGACACAGTGGTGCACATTCATATATGAAGGAATAGGCCATGGTTTGTGCAAAGACAGTGCTTCATTTCACCATCATGGAGTGATGTGTGTCCTTTTGCTTGGATCATGGGCCCACATTATGCATATCTTCAAGGAATATGATACTATATGATGTAGTATTCACTTCTTCATGAACCCAGAAAGACTTGGTTGAACCATAAAATCCAAGACAGCAACTGCATCTACTTTGAAAACAAGCTGGCCTTTTATTTACCATTTTGAATGCGCTGTGGGTTTAACTCAGCAATACTTTTAAAGAAAGCTCTTCTTTGGTTTAATCTTTACTACATGCCCAGCCTATGAAAGATCACAAGCCTTCTTCATTTCACAGACCCAGTTTTCACTTTAATGTGCTGTCACAAATTCATCTTTTTGAAGCATTCACAGTGGTGTGCTAAATCAGGGCCTGAGGTGCTTAGTCGCTTGCCCTCTGTATTTCTGAACAACATTTACTTTTCTGAAGATGAAAAGAACCTGGTTCTGTTTCTCTCTCTCCCTCTTCTTTCCTAATAGTGAAGCTAGTAATGATTATTTATAGAAGTTTGTTTGAAACAGGCAATGAATGAATAATTAGATCTGTGTATGAATTTCAGAATATGACCCCCACACTTTTCACCTGAATTTCTTGCTGGACTTATTCCAAAACTCAGGAATGCTGTGTTACACGCTGACACTACCTGTACAGGAATTGTCTCTCCCTAAATAACTTGAGAATGCTTAACTGTAAGAGCAAGCCTATGGATCTTCCCAAATAATTCTCATTACATAAGTTTGCTGTAATGCTCAGATAGCTTAGCATTGTTCAGATTTGATGTATTCCCCTCAGTTGCCCATTTTTTTTTGAATACTTTAAAAAAAGAAACATTATTTTTAAATAATTAAAAATATTTTTAGGGAATAAGCTGATATATAGGGATTTTTTTTATCACTAATATTTTTAGTAACATAATAATATTAGCGAGAGCCAGTGGGTCAGGAGCTCAGTCCTTCAGCTTGCTTCAGAGAGTTGGATTTAAGGGTTATAGCTTTGCTTGCTCACCATCCATTATAGAGTACTGCTGTTAAATGATGAGACATGTAGTAGTATGTTAATTGCTAAGACTGTTGCCCACATTCCTTTGTGATTAACATACAGGTGGGAATGGAATTGAGGCTGTTCCAGGAGATCCAAGGTCAGTCCCTTGAGAATGGATGGAGTGAAAACAGAAGGAAAGGTGCCTATAGGAAAAGGGAAAATGAGAGTGTTTTGGTTTCTTGAAGAAGAGAATGTAGCCACTCAAAATGAGAAAACTGTCAGTATATTTTTGCCCTAGGCTGTGTAAAATGTCTCAGTTACATGCAATGGGTTAAGGAGGAAATGCTGACTCAGAGGAAGCTGATGCAACTTGAGCATGAAGATGAGACATAGCAGGTCAAAACTGCATTGTCACTGTGGACACATGACAGGAAGCTGAGGAAACACCAGCAGGGGGTTGGATCAGAATTGTAGCTGTGTTTGTGTATATAAGGATGAATGCTCTAGTACACAGTGTGTGGTGTGGATGTTGCTTGATGTCAGAGCATTATGCTGGTTTGTGTAAATATTGCTATATCATGATTGTAAATATTTATTGCAATTAAGATTAAAAGCCTTCGGAAGATCCCCAGCAATTGTGAACTACTTCTAGACTTGGCAGTGGTGTTGTCTTCCTGGCTGGCAGTCTTCTGCATGTGGACACACTGTACCCCAGTGCCAACAAGGATTATGGGCCCAGAAGCTGCCAGGACAATGCTCAGAGTTCTGTGTGAGTTCACCAGTTTGTGTATGTTCAGCCAATGTTCTTAAGCAGCCAGAGAATTTGGTAGAGCAATAGTTAAAGACTAGGGGGCTATACAGACTGCCAGAAATAATCCAGCTTGAGATCACTTTAACTGTCCTGGCTCAGTGCTATGACATCATGAGAAGTGTCTTTTATTGTGGCACCAGAGCTCTCTTACAGAGAAAGCTCAATGTATTAAAAAAACAATTCCCATGATTCCCTAGCACTGAGCCAGGACAGTTAAAGTGGTCTCAAACTGAATTATTTCTGGCAGTCTGTACAGGCCCTAAGTGCCTGTTTGCTAGTCTTTATCTGTGAACTGTGATTTGGAGGTCTGTCAAAAGTCTGTGTCCTTGGCAAGTTGCATAAGCAAAAGCAAAACATGGAGTCTAGCCTTTGTTTTGAGAAATTAAGTGCTGACAATTATTCTTCCTGGTCAGCTTATGCTGAAGCCTTGTTGAGCAAAGAAAAGAGTGTTGTGCAGGCTCAAGTGTCCAATGAGGAAGATGAGGAAGACAGGAGGACAAGAGTGACCATTTTGCTTACTTTGGAGCCTCCCAGTTGACCCACATGTGAGAGAAGAAATATGTTTATGAACTTTGGAATGCATAGAGAGCAATCCATCAGCCTGATAGCTTGTTATCTTGCATGATTTGGGTGAAGTGTTTGTACACTCCATGATGGTGAAAGTGTTTATTTTTGGTGCTTTGCCCCCCCCCCCCAATTGTCTGGGGGACAGCAACCCGGCCCACGGCTCAAAAAGGTTGCCTACCCCTGGTTTAAGTAATTTCCAACTTATGATAACCCTAGGGCAATGATGGTGAACCTATGGCAGGCATATCAGAAATGGCACATGAAGCCATTTCGCCTTGCATGCAGAGGGAGGGGAGGAGGAGGAAGAGGCATGTGCCTCTTCCTCCTCCTTCCTTACCCTCCCCAGCCTCCAGCTGCCTCTCTGGAGGCAGCTGAAGGCTGGGGACAGTGTGAGGGGAGGAGAAGAAACAGGTGTGCAGAAGATCTTTTAGTTTGGGCTCTCGGCCCCTAATAGGTTCACCATCACTGCCCTAGGACAAAATTATAATGGGCAAGATTCTTGGCAAGATTTGTTCAGGTGGGATTGCTTTTGCCTCTTCCTGAGGCTGAGAAAGTGTGACTTGCCTAAAGTTACTCACTGGGTTCTTTTTTATTATATTTCAAGGATTTATATCCCGCCTTTCTCCCACAGTGGGATTCAAGATGGGTTCCCATGGCCAAGTGAGAATTTGAACCCTGTGCTCCAGAACTGTAGTACAACACTCAAACCACTACACCACACTGGCTCTAAACTCTCAGTTTAGCGTTTAAGATTCTGCAAATCTACAGCTATCCTCCCACCAAGATTCTGGCTAATTAACAATAAAAATACTTGCCCAAATTAACAAGATGGAAACTATAGTCATTTTATTGGTCAATACATGCAGAAGGAAAAAATAAAGCATAATATCACAGCTTCCCTCACATACTAGTTCCAATTGTCTCTTCCACTCGTTGGCCAAAGAGCACAGGAAGCCAAACGGACTTTTTGACTGAAAACTAAGGGACTTTGCAGGCTGGCCTAAAGGGATGGCCCAGGGGTGGAGTCGGGCCCCCGATGCTGTCCTGATGCCGCACGCCCATCTGCATGGTGTGCAGCATCAGGACACCCTCCTGGTACAGCGTGTACACACGCTGTGCCAAAAGGGTGCGGAAGAGCTGTGGCGCTGGTTCATAGGGCGACCTTCTGCTGCCCCTAAAAGGAGTGGCATTTTGCTGCTCTTTTGGGGGTGGCAAAAGGGAGGATGGGGCCAAGGTGTGTGGTTGCCATGGCCCCAATCCACCACTCCCAGGGGCGGCTCTGTAAAAACCCTAAGTCAGAGAATTCACTACATTTTTCTGCTTATATTTCTAAAAATGTAGATAATAATCTTACTAATGTTGTTATTGCTGAGTGACTTCAAGTCATTTCCAACTTATGGCAACCCGAAGGTGAACCTATCATGGGGTTTTCCTGCCAAGATTTGTTCATAGAGGTTTTGCCTTTGTTTTCCCCAATGCTGAGAAAGTGTGCTTCAGCTAATGTCACCCAGTGGCTTTCCATGGCTGAACAGCAATTTGAATCCTGGGCTCCACAGTTATAGTCCAACACTCAGACCACTACACTACACTGTACAGGAACACTTGTGTCTAAAAATCCAAGCTTTCCGTTGCAAAACCAGGACAGCTTTATTCAGAAACTATAGATGTTCACCATAGACATGTATTGCCAGGACTAAAAAGCCAGCATTAGCAAAGCCTAGTTAAAGCATACATAATTTTGTTAGTGCTGGGATACAGCTGTGTCCACACGCGAAAGACTGCCAGCCAGGAAGACAAATACCACAGCCAAGTCTGGAAGTAGTTCACAACTGCTGCGGTTCTTCTGAAGAGGCTTTGTATAGACAAAACATAATGCTCCGACATCAACCACCATCCAGACTACCACATTGTGTACTGGAGCATTCATCCTTACAAACACAGGTAGGATTCTGATCCAACCCCCTGCTAGTGTTTCATCAGCTTCCTATCAGTGACAGCGCATTTTGGACCTGCTATGACTCATCTTCATGTTCAAATTGCATCAGCTTCCTCTGAGTCAGCATTTCCTCTTTAACCCATTGCATACACCTGAGACATTTTACACAGCCTGGGGCAAAAATATACTGACAATCCCCTCCAAAATGTCTTAGGGCCTGAACAGACTGCCAGAAATAATTCAGCTTGAGACCACTTTAACTGCCCTGGCTCAGTGCTAGGGAATCATGGAAACTGTAGTTTATTATGACACCAGAGCTCTCTGACAGAGAAGGTTCAATATCTCAGAAAAAAACCCTCAAAAGCATTAACATACTTATGATCTTTCCAAGGAAACCAATCTTCCTGTGTTGTCTGTTAATGTCTAGTGCTTATCCTCTTCTTCTTCTTCTTCTTTTGAAACTCCATTCTTTTTTCCGTTCACAACCTGCTTCTTCTCTCCTCTTCCTCCATTTGTTGGTATATACTCCCTTTTCAATTTTCTGTGTTGATTATCAGTGAGAAGCTGCCTTGTCCTTTCCTAAAGAGAAGGGGAAAAATCACTGTGAGTGGGTGGTCCATGGAAAGTTGGGTAAAAATTAAAATGCAGGGAGAATATATGAGGGAAAGAAAAAATATATGTGTGGAGTTGGGTCCCAAGCCCTGAAACTTAGTTGTCAAAACTTGAGACCTAGAGATGACCGTTTGCAATATCTCTGGCCATTCAAATAAAAAACACTAAATCTAACAAATGATGGAAATATATACACACACTTTCCAATGTAGTGCTCTTACCCTGAGAGTCCTCCCCTTTTCCCTGAGGACTGGAGAAGGTCCAAACCCTGAGATTCAGGGCCAGGCCTGGAAATCAGGGAACTCTACTGTGTAGAGGTTGTGATCTGGGAGTATTCTATGCCCCTGTTATTATTTACATGCACTATCTGTTCAGAGTTAGAATAATAGAATCATAGAGTTGGAAGAGACCACAAGGGCCATCCAGTCCAACCCCCCTGCCATGCAGGAACTCCCAATCAAAGCATCCCCGACAGATGGCCATCCAGCCTCTGCTTAAAGACCTCCAAGGAAGGAGACTCCACTACTCTCCGAGGGAGTGTGTTCCACTGTCGAACCGCCCTTACTGTCAGGAAGTTCCCCCTAATGTTGAGGTGGAATCTCTTTTCCTGGAGCTTACATCCATTGTTTTGGATCCAAGTCAAAGGAACAAAAGACCTAAGCAAACAGCTTAAAGGGCCATCTTGGGGGCAGGGAAGGGGAGGGGCAGCCGCACGATCGGCACCCCAACCCCTTCCCCAGGTCGTCCTCAGAGCAGCCGGCCCTCCGCACGGCCGGCGCTACGAGGAGGACCTCCCGCCGCAGCATTTGAACGCGCTGCGGCGGAAGAGTTGGCGAAGGTGCGCCACAGCCTTTTGCGGTGTACCTTCATCGACTTGTGAAAGGAGTGCCAATTTAGCGCTCCTTTCAAGGGCGGCGAAGCTGCGCCGCGGGACCGAGGTGTGGGGATGCCTCGGTCCCGCGGTGCAGCCTCCTGGGGCGGCCCATGGCCGCCCGTCTGCTTCCCCCCAAAGTTACTTTATGTTTTGTCTATACAAATTTAGGAGTGAGTGCCTCTAAATATATACATTGTTGTTTTTCCCTCTAAAGCAATGGTGTTATCGCCCATTGACCTCCTCCCATTTCACACCATACAGAATTCTTAGCAATGCTTTTTTGCACTAATGTTACTCATAAATCATCATTCCCATATACCACTGAATGTAATGCTCATAGTTGTGACATAAACAACTAGCAAAATTAAAATTATACCTTCAAATTACAATATCATATGCACAACCTAAATGTATTTACATATACATAGTGAAGATTTTGTTAAAATGTTATGTTGTTCCAGAAAATTTTAAAAGAATTTTTTTTTAAAAAAAAATCAAATTTAATTTTTTTAAATTTAAAATTTTGAAATTTGAAATTTTAATTTTAAAAAATTCTGGGGGCTCTGAGCATCACCCCACTCCCACCATCTCTTAAAGCAGGGCTAGGCAACCTTTCCCCTTTAAGGGCTGAGGGACTTCAGCTCCCAGAATCCCAGGAGCTATTGGCCAACATGGGACTATTGGCCAACATGGCTGAGGCTTCTGGGAGCTGAAGTCCCTCGGACCTTAAAGGGGAAAGGTTGCCTACCCATGTCTTAAAGTATTTTAAAGGGAAGCAGATGAATGCCACAGCCCTTTTCTGCCAAAAGGTAGATGTTTGAGAAGAAGTGGCGTCACCACCCTCCTTAGGGTGTCACCTGATGCAGTCCACACACCCTGCACCTTCCCTAATGACACCACTGGGCGCCTGTAACCCAACCATTGGCATCTTTTGTAAAAATGACTTTTACCATTTTGCTGCTCAAATTCAGTGATGCAAGTTGATGCTGAATGTCAGAGGTGGGGCTGAAATGGATCCAGTAGGACGAAATGGGACCCATCAAAGTTGTCTACCCCTGAATGAGGAAGCACTTCCTTCAGAAAGAGAAAAGGGGAGCTATATATGACCATGGAGGATTTACATGAATTCAACCTAGATAATGAGGAAATTGAAATAGTTAAAGATTTCCTATACCTTGGATCAAACATCGATCAGAATGGAGACTGCAGTCAAGAAATCAGATTAGAATGGGAAGGGCAGCTAGACAAAATCCTAAACTGTAAAGATATACAGCTAAACACAAAAGTTAGAATTGTTCAAGCCATCATATTCCCCATCACCATGTATGGATGTGGGTGCTAGACAGTGAAGAAACCAGACAGAAAGAAAATAAATTCATTTGAGATGTGGTGCTAGAGAAGAGTGTTGAGGATACCATGGACAGCCAAACACAAACAACTGGGTCCTAGAACAAATCAAGCCTGAACTCTCCCTGGAAGCCAAGGTGATTAAATTGAGGCTGTTGTACTTCAGCTACAATACATCATGAGAAGGCATGACTCGTTAGAGAAGACAATGAAGCTGGGAAAGGTAGAGGGCAGTAGAAAGAAAGGAAGACCACATGCCAGTTGCATAGACTGTTAGGGAGACTATGGGCCTGAGACTACAGGACGTGCGTGAGAAGAGGGGTAGAGGATAGGGAAATAGGATAGGATAGGAAACGTCTCATTCACAGGGTCACCATGAGTCAGAGTCGACTCGAAGGCAGCTAACAACAACAACAATATCCTCAAGAATACTTTCTCCTTGATCTACTTCATATGACGCTTTTTTCCTTTAGAGCAGGGGTAGGCAACCTTTCCCCTTTAAGGGCCGAGGGACTTCAGCTCCCAGAAGCCTCACCAACCCTAGGGATTTACATGCACTATCTGTTCAGAGTTAGGTGACACCAACCCTAGGGATGCCACTGCAGGCACCTCAGGGTTTCCTGAGAAATTTGAGCAGCAAACCACAAAATCCCAGTCAAAATAAGCAGAAAGTGTTTGTCTTGAAGAGGCTTTTTGTTTCCACATTGTATATCAACAGTGCAATTTGCCACCAAATTTCAGGGGTGCAGATTTTTGGGTAGCTCTCAAAATCACAGTTGGACCCTATGTTTCTCATCTCTGGTTTCCAGATAGCCCAGTGAGCTATGACAAATGTGTTGCCCTCCTAGGGAGACACACTGCCTTAAAGATAGATTGGGGTGAAACATTCTCTAACTGGTTTGACTGCATGATGGTCTATTCTAAATTGTTTAGCTGTGAATCTACTGAACTCAGTGGAGCTGTGTTATGCTTAGAGTCACACTGCAGAATGATGGGTGAATAATAGTTTAGGTTTCTTGGAGGGAAAAACCTGTTTCATGCATCTTCCGGTCATACAAATCATTGTGAGAATAAATTGGGAATGAGCAAGTATTTGATAGTACCTTTTGTTTCCATCATATTGGTGTCAGTTTGGCAGTCTTTAATGAATTCTGTTAAATGGGACATTGAAACCAATTCTGTGGAAAAGTCCAATAAGTGATCCTACCAGGGCTTTGATGAGAGAAGTGATAATTGTTAATCCTGCCCTCTGGGTCAATAGTTGTTTTCTCAATAAAAATAGATTTAATGCCTAACACTTTGTGACCTTTTTTCTAATGTACTGCAGATGTTACTTGCTTACTAAATTTGCATATTGCATCATTTAGTTTTAAACAATTGGAATTCAAAATAAATGAAGAGAATTTGTTAGATCAATTCTTAGGTTCCCATAATTTGTGTGTGTATATGTGTGCGTATTTTGTGCAAATGTCACAAAGCACTTTACTTTTTTCTCTGTCAATGCAAAACATTGCTAGTTCTCTTCTACATTATTCAAAACTTCATCAAAATTATGCTTGCATTCAGAAGTTTCATCATGCTGACTAAAGAAAGGAAGTCACAAATCTATTTATGCTAAAGTTTCAGCTGTATTACTCAACTGCCATAATCATAATAGCAGTGGTAAGATAAAGGAAACCAGCCTAAAGGAAAATGAATCCTATGTATGTGAGAGCATCATTCATTACAAAGGCAGGGAAGAGTTTGAAGAAGACAAGGCTTTGTTGAGGAAATTATCCTTGAGATGTTCTTGGATCCCCAGCTGACTTGAAAGAATAGGTATGCAAAAGAACTGTATAACACCTCCCCTTAGATGGATGGGTCTACGTATTTTGGGGAAACAAGATGATGTGATTCACCACTATTATCTGGATACTGAATCCTGATAAATCCTCAAATCATTTTCATCTTTATGGCTAATACTTCCTGCTTCATCTATCTTCCCAAGGAAAAGATGAAAAGTGCAATTCTCAAGGGATCTTTCCAAATATATTTGCGGGGGGGGGGGGAACAGAGAGATAGAATGGCAGGATGGGTGAGAGTGTATGCAGAAACCATAGCATGTAAATTCTCAAATATGCTTTTACTGGAGGTGTTCTGTCTCTACTTTTCAAACATCAGCTAAATCATGTTTCTTTGTCAGACTAACAACTTCCTGGGATCCCTTCAAACAATGCAATTACAGAACTTTGTTTCTACTTTAATTGCCATGACTGCATCGTTTCAGAGCCTGGGACTTGTAGTTTAGTGAGGCACTTGAACTCTTTCACAGAGAAATCCAAATATCTCATAAAACTACAAATCCCAGGATTCCCTAGGATGGAACCATGGCTTGAAAGTGGATTGAAAGTGCTATAATTTCAATCCACGTTTGAGGAGGTGCTGGGGTTGAAGAAGCTTTTAGTGAGTCAATATGGCACGTTTCAGTGACAAACACAAGGCCAGGCCAATTGTTAAATCTCCTTGGCTAGTAATGTTTACCTACTGCTTTAAATTAACTTCTAAATTGTTAAAAGCAAAAATAATTAAGCCTAATTAGACTGATAAATGTGGAAAAGGGATCAGCAGTTGAATGGACGAAAAGGCCAGGTTTTAGAGGAGCTTGTATACACTTTGTTTGAGGCTGGAAGGACAAAATCCTTTCAGGATAAGCTTAAATTTACATTGCAGCTTACAGGATGGTATTTTTAGTGTTTTTATGAGACCTTGTGGCTTCAATTTTGCAGAAGTTATACTAATGACTGTATGAGGCAGATTAATTACAAAAGGAGCACAGATGGCCATAGATGATCAAGGTCTTATTCTGATTAAATTGCCTTCCAAGATCTAGATATTATTTGTTTTGGAGTCCGAAGACTCCTTATTTAATTTTCAATGGCAAAGGTGCGCATCTTTCCAGAAGAAGAGGGAAAAAGTTGCTCCTTTTTGGAGTTGCTTTTCCTGGCATACGACGCCTAGAGGGTGCTTTCCTGCCAGCTTTTAGGCATGCATTGTCTAAACACCACACCTCCAAGTTAGCCTGAAAGCACCTCATTTTGCCCGTCTGTACAGCCTCTGAAAGTGCTATTGCCTATGGACTTCCTGGAGATGGCTGCTAATACTCTAAGGCAGGGGTAGGCAACCTTTCCCCTTTAAGGGCCGAGGGACTTCAGCTCCCAGAAGCCTCAGCCATATTGGCCAACAGTCCCATGTTGGCCAATAGCTCCTGGGATTCTGGGAGCTGAAGTCCCTCGGCCCTTAAAGGGGAAAGGTTGCCTACCCCTGCTCTAAGGGGAAACACCATGTGTTAGACTAGATAAACCTTTAGTATGATGCAGCAAAGCTCTTACATGTAGCAACACCAAGGAGGAAATTTCTGTAAGAGACCGAAATGGTGGCAGCTAAAGATTGGCTGAATATCCTTCCTTCCTTCCTTCCTTCTTTCCTCCCATATTCCAGTTCTGGACTCAAGGTGCTTTAGAAGTGGAATTATAACAAAACACAGCTTTTAAAAAAATTAAATAAGCAATCATATTTAAACCAAGCAGTAAATTAAAAACAGATGAAAAACACTTAAAATGTAATAAATGAAGGGAAACAAGTACAGCAATCCTCTTAAAAGATCATTATACAGCAAACAGTTAATGGGCAAAAGCTTGTCTAAATACAAAGGTCTTTTCCTGCCAGCAGAAGGAGCATAGGAAGGGGGCCAATCAAACCAAATGTGATTCTGAATCAGATAACGAAGCAGACAGTCTGTAAGCACTTAGAAAGGAACACTGTGATCATTAAAAGTCAGCATGAATCTCTCAAAAACAAATCATGCCAGACTAATCACACCTTTCTTTTTTTATAAAGTTACAAGCTTGGTAGATGAGGGGAATGCTGTGGATGTAGTGTATCTTGATTTCAGTAATTTCTTTCACAAGGTGTCCCATGATATCCTTGCAAAAAAGGCAGTAAAATGTGGGATAGACAATGCAACTGTCAGGTGGATTTGTTGACTGACTGAGACCAAAGGTTGATCATGAATGGCCTGAGAGAAGTGACTAGAGGTGTGCCACAGGGTTCTGTCCTGGGTCCAGCACTATTCAACATCTTTATCAATGACCTGGATGATGGACTAGAGGGCATGCTTATCAAATTTGCAGATGACACCAAATTAAGATGGGTAGCCAATACCCCAGAAGACAGGTTCAGAATTCAAAATGACCTTAACAGATTAGAGAGCTGGGCCAGAACTAACAAAATGAATTTCAACGGGGAGAAATGCAAAGTAGTACACAGGTGGGGAAAAAAATGAAATGCACAAATAAAAAAAGAATGCACAAAAGATGAGTGACACTTGGTTTGAAAACAGTACATAAGGAAGGGAGCTAGGAGTCTTAGTAGACCACATGATGCAGCAGCTTAAAAACCAATATGATATTAGGCTGACAATAAGAGCTGTTTGACAGTGGAATATACTGCTTTGGATACTGGTGGAGTCTCCTTCTTTGGAGGTTTTTAAACAGAAGCTGGATGTCCATCTGTCAGGGGAGCTTCAATTTTGCATTCCTGCATGGCAGGGGCTTGGACTGGATGGTCCAACTCTATCATTCTATGAACCTCCCATGGAAGGGAGTCCCAGAACCTAAGAATAGCCACCGAGAAAGACTTTGTTTGCCCTCTCACCAAACACGCCTGTGAAGATGTTGGGTATGAGAGAATCCTTGCCTTGAAGATTGCAGAAATCCCCTGAAGATCTTTAAACCTGGATAGGTGTATATGAGGTATATCATTTTCCCTTTTGTGGGATAATTGGTGAGACATAGTGATGCACGGGAATGTAACGTGCTGTAGCAATGATCCTGGGAGAATTGTTAGGTGGAAAACAAATGGCTGCTGCCATTGGCCAGTTGGGGGGCTATTGTCTATTCCTTCCAATAATGCCCCTAGGAACAACACTCCATTGTAATGCAGTATTGTTTCTGTCAGACATTATGTCCCAAATTGCAGAAGGAATAGGTTAGCTCCCTGTGGCAAAGGACTGAGCAACAAGACGGTTGAGAAAAGGCAAACTCATGCTTGAAGTAGTTTACCTCCTTGCCCTCTTTTAAAAATGATAGTTCTTCAGCCAATTTTTATTTTAAAATAAGGCCATTCCTACCTATAGATTCTTAGATTCTCCTCCAAAATTTAATCCAGCATTCACTGAGAGGGGGAATTTATCCTCCCACAAACATTGAAATAAGGTTGGGCTGAATTCTTTAGCTCGTACTGATGTTGGTATCATTGTGTTTGTTGTTACTGTTGTGTGCATTCAAGTTGTTTCCAACCTATGGTGACCCTAAGGCAACCTATCATATGGTTTTCTTGGCAAGTTTCTTCAAAAGGGATTTCCCACTGCCATTTTCTGAGGCTGAGAGAAAATCAGTCGGTTTCCATGGTTGAACCGCGATTCAAACCCTGGCTCCCAGTGTTCTAATCCAATGCTCAAACCACTACACCACACTGGCCCTCATATCCAAATGGGTGCCAAAGGCTGAAGACTGATTGGTCTTCATAGTCTAGGAACAGGTAGTTTCTGTAAGGGTATGAGTAGTAGGCAGGTGCCTGATGTTTCTGGAGAACATATTTTGACTGGACAGTTCCTTTCATTCTGTCCCTCTTTGTTCATTTGTTCATTGCTGTCCTACTGCAATCACACTAGTTTAAGAATGGAAGCATACCATTTATTATCACATTTTTCTCCTCAAAAGCCTTTGGCACTGCTTTGGTGATCCATGGTTGTGCGATCTGTTTTCTATACTGGTGCCATAACACTGCCTTCCAACCCATGTATGCCCTTCCCTGTGCATGCATGCCTTTCATCTTTTTAAATTAAATTATCTTTTTACAGCATTTGCAAACTTATGGGAATTCTATAAAAGAAAATAAACAGAAAATAATTGGAAAATAGAATGCTTGCGAAAAGCAATGGAGAGAGGAGCAAAATCATCCCCACCCATACCACGTGACTACCCGAAAAGCAGAACTGCAGCAGGAGACACATATCACATGAAATCCATAGTGGAAAAGCAGCATGATTGGGGGGAACTGGAGCCCTCCAGGAACAGATGGAATGCAAACCAGCTACTGGACAGACATTGCATCACGTGATAAGTAATGGTCAAAGATGTCATTATCCCATGAAAATAGTGCTGTATAAGTCCATTGGGATGGGACAATTGTGGTGGGGGTGATGAAGGTACATTTAACTTGGTTGGGTTCATGTTCCTAAATAAATTTTGTAACTATTTTAATCCTACTTCAAATATCCTTTCCTTGCATCCCATAGCAACTGCTATTATGTTATGTTTGTGAGTTTAACAAAAGGGAGATGAAAGCTTGAATAGTTTGTTACTTATTATGACATTTTAATTCTTCTGAGGGAACAATGAAGGACCATGAAGTTTTTTTCTGAGGTGAAATCAGAGTCCAGCATTTAAAAAGATGCATTATTATTCCACCATTGGTCTTCATCAACTACCTTGTTTTCTTCTTTTTCTATTATTACTATTATTTGAATAACCAACGGACATGTTTTAATGAAAAAGTCAGTCCTTTGTACCAGGGAACTAACCAGATTATGTAAATAAAGGAGTTTGCTTTGTTTTCAGAATCACATTAGTCCCTTTCAAATATTGTTATTGTTATAAGTGAGCAGCTCTGTGCAGGGATAATGGAAAAATGTATAAAAATTAGGACAAATAAAAAAAATAAAGGGAAAGTAGTGTGCAGCATTTTGAATTTATCAGAGCTTTGATGAAAAATGCATTTCTTGAATGTCAAGAAACCCTGATAAGAAGAAACTTGGACTGTTCAAAACTTTTGCAATTTGGTAATTATTCTATGCAAAATGTGCATGTGGTTGTTTTGTGCAAAAAAACAAACAAACAAAAATCTTCACAAAAAATTTTGTGTCCTGTGCAGAAACTGTTGTTTTATCTGCCAAAACCCACATCTGAATTTTGAATAGAATACATGCCAAACTGTGAAGAATCTTTGAAAACTGAACAGTTGTCTGAGGCCTTCTTGCAGCAGGAAGAAAATTGATAAATTACTTGTTTGCTTCCTTCAAGAAGAAAATTAGCAAAGGATTACATTCCTAGTAATTAGTCATGGTGGAAGCCCTAGGTTGCAGCTATATCAGTTGTAAGATAGAAGAGCTGTTGGCAGACTTACAGTGCAATACTAAACATGCTTACTAAGGGGAAGACACCCACTATGCTTAATGAGTTTTACGTCTGAGTAAACATGATTCAAATTACATTGTTAGGCTGCAGTGCAATACACACTTACCTGAGAACAAACCTTGTTCTATACAGGGACTTATTTCTGAGTAAAGCTGCAAAGGCTTGCACTCTCAATTGTTTGGCATAAGAAGGACTCATGCTGCAACAGAGAATTGTGTGAAAAGAAGCAAAGGCTATATTGTCTTTGAAAATTTAAAAACAGGCAGCAATTAAATCTGCTTTTAGCACTAATTAGAGCTCATGGATCACTTGTAAAGGTGAAAGAGACAGTAAAAAATAATCAGCCAGACTTTATATTATCAAAGCTATCAAAAGATTTTTTGATGGTGCAGTAGGTACATAATCAACAGAAGCCAAATTGCAT
Organism: Phrynosoma blainvillii; assembly: GCA_026167975.1. Taxonomy (NCBI): domain Eukaryota; kingdom Metazoa; phylum Chordata; class Lepidosauria; order Squamata; family Phrynosomatidae; genus Phrynosoma; species Phrynosoma blainvillii. The sequence continues at coordinate 57,327,368 of JANUYF010000005.1, forward strand.
ACAACGTTTATCACCTTTCCCCCCCCCCCCCAGCAAAGTCCAGAGTTTGGGAAAGTTACTTTTTGGACTACAATGCCCTGAATCCCCTTGAATATACTGCTAACTAGTAGGAAAAGTTCTTCCAATTCTAGGCTTCCATTATAATTCAAAACAGACAGTTTGGATTGTGAATCAAATGTTTTTGTCATGAGAGAACCCCTGGCATCTCCATTTTGTGTACTCCATTGTGCTGGACTTGCTGGCCATACAGACTTTTCTGCTCGTAAAGAGTTAAAAGAAAAACAACTCCAGAAAGATGTAGTTATGTAGAACTGATTACAACAACTTTGTTCATTGTTACTAATAACAAGACCATTGCCATGAGAGGAGGATGTTGGCAGAGACCATTTGTCAAGCATCCAAATACACATTGTTATGCTGCATAACAAATGCATAATTTTAATCTTTGATTGCTGGAAACAATTTAAGGGACCAGAAACACAGATTGTTGTTCCCAGACCCTTCAGATATGTGTAAGCTTTTACAATATTCAAATCTTAATAATGTATGTTGAGATGAATGTTAAGTGTTCCCCCACTTGTTTTCCCCTCCTTTTTCATTGAAGATTTGAATGAATGCAGTTCCCTAAGCACCAATATCTTGTTATAAGAATTTTTAGTTTGTAATCCTAGTGATACTTTGACAATAGTATCACAACCCAGTATTTTTTTTCTGTCACTGTAATGAAAATAGATGATCCTTAAAAGAAAAAGGTGTGAAACCTGTTTGAGATTTCTACCTCAGGGTGTTTCCAATAGTAGTGATGAAGACTCTAGCTTTAGATATCAAAACAAATGGGTCTCAATTCAGATGCATGATATTGCGAGAAGAAATAAAACAAGACCATCATGAATTCTAATCTTGCTAACCAAGTTTCGATACTGTTTGTGGAAGTACTTTTCTCTTCTGGGAGGCACCAGGTGACTTTTGTGAAAGTTCAGATAATCATGCAAAAATCTTGAATAAGAATGTCAGTTAACAATGATAAGTTGATCAATGGAACTGCCTTGTTATGATTGCCAGCTGCACTCAGAGATGCTTTGTATAACATGTGGGTTGTCTACACTGACCAAAAGAAAACAGACAAACTAACTAACTAACTAACTAATAAAAACAGATTCATCTTGCATTTTCCTGGTCCGCAGTGACCCTGTTAGTGCTATAAACTGGACTCAAGTTGTACTGACTTCCACACATTTCCCATTCCCAAATTCAATTTGGTAAAAAAGAAAAACACTTTTTTCCCCTTCCCAGCATGCCCAAACCTATCAACCAATAGCCTTACAGTTTACCTGTCAGCCCTCCTGGCTTGCACGCTAATTGGTTTCCTCCCTCTTCAGATCCTCCCACTTTCTTATCCCAGTGAGTGAAGTATGCACGTCTCATCACCTTCCCTGACTATCTGTTGATTTAGTTCTATGCAGGCACACACAGAGGATGGAACTTGCCCATCTCCCTTGTTGCAATTGTCAGCAATGGAGCGCTACACCCCAATTACTGCTGCCCCCTCCCCAACAGAGCCCCACTGGCAAAGTTGCTCCAAAGACTAGCAATGGTGGGGGGGGGGCAGTAGATCAATCAACCCTCTACCACTGGCAGCAACCAAAATAAAGCCCTCCATTGCTAGCAATTGCAGCAAAGGAGATGGGCAGCTTTATTTCCCACAGAATATCAGAGCTAACGGTAGACCAGGCTACATCTCTCCCCCCCCCCCGCCACTCAAATGAGTGAGTGAATGAGTGAGAGAGTGCCCATGCAGATGGGTGTTCCAGCCCCTGCAAATACAGGGGCATTTGTTGTTGTTAACTGTTCTTGAGTCAATCTCGATTCATGGTGATCCTATGGGTGAGACATCTCCGTCCTCCATTGCTCTGCTTAATTCTTGCAACCTCCATACCCATGACCTCCTTAATAGAGTCCATCCATCTAGCATGTGGATGCATGTAATATATATACTAAATATGCCTCCATTTCAGAAGCCCTGCTAGCCTTTGGTTACTGTGTCTGGAACATTAAAAAATGGTGACACATGCCAATTTTGTCAGACTAGACATATCCTCTTATTAACCCAACCACCCCGATTCCAAATGTGCAGATACTGACACACATGTACCAAAATCAATTTCCCCCTATAACTGAGGAATATAAAGTGAATTTTCAGAATTAATATTAATGATAAAAGAAATGATTTCACTGTGAAACAAGGCACACATAGTGTGTTCCTACAGAACTGGAAAGAAAATGAATATAATTTTTTTCACTCATGTAGAGAATCCCATGGAGATTTCGGTGGCTGAAACATAGATACCAGGAGTCCCACACCTAGTACATACAGGGCCAAATATGGAGGCAAATGAAGCAGCTTAGTGGAGAAAGAGGAGAGGGGAAATTTCAGGTATACTTACTCTGTCTCAGTGCAAAGAGGGAGAACATTACCACATAAGGCGCTAGGAGCCCTAGTGACGCAGTGGTTAAATGCCTGTACTGCAGCCACTCACTCATAAACCACAAGGTTGCGAGTTCAATACCAGCCAGGGCTCAGGCTTGACTCAGGCCTGCATCCTTCCGAGGTTGCTAAAATGAGTACCCAGCTGTTGGGAGGCAATGAGCTTAGAGTTGTAAATCACTTAGACACTCCATAGCGTGGTATGAAGCGATATATAAATGAAGCTGCTTTGCTTTGCTTTGATGGAATTGAAATGGAATTGCAATCTATTATTCCTCTCCTTTTTGCATGATGTCATCACTCATTTGTTGCTGATCTGTCATTATATTGCTGTTATTGCACAATTTCACATTAACGAGAGATACCTGTCAATGCAAAATTTCATGATAATAATGGTATAACAGCGGATCAGCAACAGATGACTATGATGTCATGCGAAAAGGAGAGGAATCATAAATTGTAATTCCACTTCAATTCCACCATTTGTGCCTTGTGCAGTAATCTCCAGAGACTCCAAGCCTTTGCTTTCAAAGGAAGGGCAGAGAAGCAACTGTGCAGGTCTTTGGCTGCTTTCTTGTGGGTTTTATTTGAGGCTCTTCAGGTTTCCTGTCATTACCTGGGACACTGGAATGGCTGGAAAAGAGGGGAAAATGATTATTATTTAAAACAATAATGAGCAAATAGGATATTGTTCAAGAAATTATCAGTTAATATGCTCTTGTTATGGTTCACAGTGCAAATTAATAATAAGACAAAAGGGAAAGGTCTAGGCTATCTGAAGATTGCACGTCCCCATATGAGCCTGCCTGGACTCTGAGATAGACGTTCATCTCTCATTCCCACCACCTTCACAGATGCAATTGGCTGCCCCTAGACTTTGGAAATCCCTCCCCAGGGAGGCAAGAGTGGCTCTCTCCTTGCTGCCCTTCCATCGGTAGATTTTTATTCAGGCAGGATTTTAGAACTAAAGGCCTTTAAGGAAATGGCTGTTAAGAGCTGTATTATTTCAACTGTTTAAAACTTTTTAAAGTGTCAATTTTTAATATGTTTAATACTTTGATTCAGTTATAACCTTGATTTTTTTTAATTGTTTTTAATCTTTTAAATGTCTAAGCTGCCACAAGACCCAATCTTGGGGAAAAGATAATAATAATAATAATAATAATAATAATAATAATAATAATAATAATAATAGAAATGAGGGAGAATGTTAGAATTCTCCTGGAGTATTTGGATTGGACCTGGGTTTCTAAACTGGGGGCGGGGGGGGGCGGGGCGGGGCGATAGATTGCCTATGCCTCTGGCCCCGACTTTGTACCTCTCCCAGTCTCTGATTCCTTCCCAAGGCCCTGCACATCCCATTTTTAATGTATCTCCTCACAGTGGAGTGGTGTCATATGGTGTGTGTGGGGGAGTTGGGCTTCCAGGGGGCAGGGCTTCCAGGGATGGAGCCAAAAGAGTGCCTCCTCACTTTGCTGCTTCATGCCACTCTACTTGCGAGTAGATGGCATGGGGCAGGGACGGGACACTTTCTCCAGAGAGAAAGCCTGCATGTATGTCCTTCCCAGCTGCTCTGTCCCAGGCTTTTTCCTGGGGAATAAGCCCAGGAGGGAGGAGGAGGAAGAGGAGGAGTGGCACATTTGCACCTTTCCCAGCTGCTCCCTCCCAAGCTTTTTCCATGGAGAGGAAGCCTAGTAGCTGGGAAGGGCATGTGCATGTGCTGCCTCCTTCTCCTCCTCCGTCCTTGGCATCCCAGAGCAGCTGGGAAGGGGGAGGAGGGCCCAACCAGGTGTCACCCCTCTTCTTGGTGTCACTTGGTGTGGTTTGAACCCCCTGCACCCCACTAGTGACACCACTGCTCCCTCCTGAAAAATGCCAGTTACTAGTTCTGGAGGCAAAAAGTACACACACACACCCAACACTGACACAGGTCCAAAACACACTGCAGAAATAATCCACTTTGACACTGCTTTAACTGCCCTGGCTTAGTGCTAGGGAATCCTGGCACTTGTAGTTTATCATGGTACCAGAGCTCTCTGACAGAGAAAGCTAAATGTCTCACAAAACAACAGTTATTAGAATTCCCTAGCATTCAACCAGGGCAGTTAAAGTGGTCTCAAACTGGATTATTTCTGCAGTGTGTTTTGGACTACAGTTGCTCATCCTCGCTATTTTCCCAGACCTGAATTGTCAAGCATTTTTAAAATACCTTGTTTAAGAGAAACGAGAAAGTTATAAAATGGATTTTAATAGTAAGTCACCTTGGGAAAAGGTGGGGTGTAAATATAATGATTGATGGATTGAGTGACTTTACGGATTTGGCAAGGAGAGTGATGATAGTGCAGGAAACTGTCTTCAGGGGTGTGTGCTCATGATGTTCAGCTCAAAGGACCACAAGCACAAGATTTTGTTTTAATTTCCCAGACAGAGGGAATGTTTCAGCAATTTTCTGTCCTATCTTTGTGGTCAGCAAAATGTGCAGCAAGTGAAGAAGTGGTGTAGGATCAAGTGTGTGTCCTTTGCATGTTTGATGACTTAAGTTGCATACTGGCACCTCAAGTCAAGTGGTTTGTGAGAGCAAGACCATTAAAAAAAAATCTCCATACCACACCACCCCCCCACCCCCCCAGCCTGGATTTATAACCTGCTGAGATCAGTATTAACAAGGCTGAAATACAAAGACTTGGTTTCTTATTTATTATCCTATGGGCTCATTGTTGACTATTTCTTGTTAGGTTGTTTTAAAAAAAAACTTTAGAAAAGTAAGACTGGAAAAGAGAACAAAAGACAAGCACCCATTGGTAATGGTTTTCCTTATCAAGTCAGATGCTTCCAATATAGAATCTTGACAGAAAATGATTTGTCCAGTTGAAGAAAAAATGATAGGATGTGTGTTACTTAATAAGAGAAGTGGGGAAAATGCAGCCCTGGGACCACCTGTAGATATCAAAGCTATTTTTGCCTTCTTCAACTGATATGGACTCTCTAGACTACAATTTTTCTGGCTACAAAAAGGGGTGTCTTGGAGGCCTCCAGAAGCAGTGAATAATGGCATTCATGACTTGCACTCCCCCCTTTACAATATTTAGCACTTTTAATAATCTATTTTACATAATCAGAAGTAGATCACTTTTAGAGTTTATGCAGAGTTTGGAATATTAGGTTTGAAAATAAATAATGTTACATATTGGAAACTGGAAAAGTAATCAATTACCATAAACACTAAAAAATTAAATAGTTACCATTAGCAAACTTTATGTTTAGAGGATTATACTTAGGGGAATACCATGAGATTTACAGTGAATGGCAGGAAGGTTCTGACTGTTGACCTTGAGGGGTGGCACATTTTGTTACTGACTCCTTCAAAAGGGCTCTTCCTGTTCATTACTTGCCTTCCTCTAGCCTAAACTTTTTACCCACAGGGACAACAAAGACCATAATAGCATTCTTGTCATCAGTAGCAACTCATCTGGGAATGGTGAGATTGGAAAAGGCCATTCCAAAGCCTAGGATCTTATTTTATAACCTCTTTTGTTCAATTTGTCACTCATCTGCATCTCTATTTCTTTGCCCTCACCAATATACATACGTCAAACACTTCAAATTATTTGCTTTCTTAAAGGTTAATGAGAAGTGAATTATTTAAAGCAGAGGGTACTGATCCATTGCAAGTGCAGCAGGACATTACTGACTGTAAATAACAGTCAGTGAATCAAGGACAGAGTCTTCGCAATGGGCTCTGAGTGTCTATAAGCATATGCAGAGCATTGTCCTGCACACCTGAATCACTGCATTCTTTCTACTTCTCACCCACAATAAAGAAATTGTAGTCTGCAAAGATCATTAATAGAATACATGTTTTGCATGCAGGAGACAAGGATCTAAATTCAGACTCTGGCATTTACAGTTTCAATGATCAGTTATTGGACAATCCCATTCTTTGCAGCAATCTAACTTTAATTATATAATTCAAAAGGGCTGAGAAAAAGAAGAGAGTGGCAAAAAATAAGAATGGGAAAGGAGAACATAGATAGAGAGAAAACAAACAAAAAAATGGTGGATGGGTTTGAGGAACACTTTTCACTTAATTATTCAGATGTCTAGTATTGTGTGAACAAGGCTGAAAAGAGATTATTATAGCATTCTTCAAATAATACTATAGAAGACTGTATATTAATTATACCACAGTATACAATAGAAACCAGTCCAGATATAATCAGTGTATGAAGTTACTGAAGAGTTACAATCTACCACCTGCCTTAGAAATTACTCCAAACACTCTTCCTCCATACAGGCCCATGGAAGAATAGCTGCTTTTCAGGCCCAAAAGACCCAACATTCTGAAAGAGTCTTGGCTACCTGAGGGCCTTGGTCTCCTGCCAAAAGGTCTCCTAAATTACTCTCCCTCCCCTCAGGTGCATTCCCAGGCTGATTTTTTTTGACATCTTCTTTTCTTCTTCTTCTTCTTCTTTCTCCCCAGATGTTTTTCTTCTGCTCTATAAAACCAGTTGTTCTACTGTGACTTGAGTTCTCTCTCTACTACTCTCACTGCTATCTTTCTAAAGAAGTCACATAGATTAGCTTGCCTAACTGCAGAGCAGTATGATGCATTTCCTTCAGTTCTAATATTTTTCTCCCTGCCTGTGTTATTGAATGTGATAGAGGGAAAGGCACCCACCATAATGAATTCTAAACTAATTAGCTAAATCATATTTAAATTTCATTGTTAACTAGAGGAAATTACTAGAAAAATCTAATGAATCAATAATTTAACTAGCAAGTTATTTGCACACTCTGGGTATATAGCCTCCAGTGGTTATGAAGGACAGATAATTGGTCCAGGACTTATGCAATAAGTGCCACAATGTTTGATGGGGCTTGTTCTACAGTAATGTGTGTAGCATTATAGCCTTAATTTTCCAGAAAGGGAAGAGTAAAGATGACTAATCAGAAAAGAGAAGGGAGGAAACATGATAGTTGATAAGAAAGGGATTTTAGAGAATGGGATACAGTGCTTTAGAATGAATTATCAGTGCTATTGCTGTGACAACATTCCTTTAAAATCCATTTAACTCAAACTGAAATGTCTTGTTGTGATTCACTGACTTTTTTTTGGCAGAACAGAGTAATAAATAAGAACAACTTACAAACCCCTCAAAATGTTTTCATTGAAAGCACATATAGGTGTCCCATAATATATTTTGGATATGTGAGTGGTTGGAAATCAACAATTAGCAGTGCAAACCTGTGCAAGTTTAATCATAGGCACATCCTTACTGTGAATTACGCACACTAAAATATGTGGCATGGAGGATTTCATGAAGCATTCTCCCTCCCCCCCTTGAATTATTGGGTCTGTTCTACAGATATTTGATCAAATCACACTTTTCTTGGCTGTATTCATGGCTTTTAAGCTGACAAGTTCACTCCTGCAAGAAGCAAATTATAGAAAGAAATTCTGAGTAACACTTAATATGGGCAATCTTCTACAACAGAAATAGAGAAGGTGTGACTTATGGACATTGTGGAGCCCTCTACATGCTTTTTATGACCCTCCAAGCCCCTCCTCCCATGCTCCCTGGGCCCCCCAAGGAACAAGCAATACCACTGTTAAATTTTGGTGGCATGATTGCTTGGCTGAGTGAGCACTTTGCCACCAAAATTTGGCATCATATGGCTATAGCAGTGGTATGACCACATTGTCATGCAGGACTTCTACCCTTCTTCTCTGCTTTTCCTGTCTCTCTTACTCTTACTCTTTCCCCACACGCCACGGCCCTGGTCTGGCCTTTCTGCGGCGCAAAAAGAAGCCGCAAAAAGCAGGTCCTTTTTGCACTGCAGAAAGAGTGCTCTATCTACAGCGGCTGCGGCTTTTTGCCACTTCTTCGGCACATCCTCCCTTTTGCCACCCCGAAAAGAGTAAGGAAAGTAAGGAAAGAGACGGCATTCTGCCACTCTTTAGGAGCCATCTGTACAGCCCCTGAGTCGTCTAGCTGTATTCTATATTATATTGCTGCTATTTGCTAATAGAAGTCCAAAAACCTTCACCTTTGCATTGGAGAAAAAAATTGCTGAACAGCTCATTGCTACATTTTCAGGAATACCCTGAAATTCAGCCCAAAGTAATACTTAAAAACAACAAATTCAGCCTAAAATCTTAAATATCTGATATTTGTATGTGTAGTTTGACAAGAGAGAGGCAGCATGGTGTAGTGGTTTGAGTGTCAGACTATGATGCTGGAGACCAGAGTTTGAATACCTGCTGAGCCATGAAAACTACTGGGAGACCTTGGGCAAGTCACTCTCTTTCAGCCTTAGAGGATGGCAATGGCAAACCCACTCTGAAGAAACCTGCCCCCAAAACCCAGTGATAGGGTTCACTTGAAGGCACACAACAACAACAGCTTGACAAGGTATTGACTAATACATTACCATCTACTGCTGTACCAGTATGCCCACCAACTGTCCCAGTTTAGCTGAGACAATCCTGGTCAATGCTCTGTTGCTCCACCTTTTCAATTTTAAAAACATTGCATTTTCTCTCTCCTCCTCCCGCTTTCCTGCTTCATCCTCAGCTTCAATTGCTGCACACTGACTTCAAAGTGGAAAAGTAGTTTGCACAGTTAATACAACAGAATGGAGAGGAGAGATGGAGGGCAGAGTTTTGCTCTCTAAATTCATTTTATAAATGTGGTGGGTCCTTGGTATCTGCTGGGGTGTGGTTCCCCAATGGAACCAAAATCCATGAATATTCAAATCCCATTAAATACAATGGCATAGTAAAAATTGTGTCCCTTATATAAAATGGCAAAATAAAGGTTTGATTTTTAGAATTTTGAATAAAATATTTTCAAGCTGTGGATGCTTGAATATGTGGATAAAGACTATGTGGATACAGAGGGCCAACTGTACCATGATTTCTCTGCTTGCTTAAAATAGTACTTGTGTGTGTTATTCCTTATTAATAACTTTTGCTGTCTATTGACTTGCCACACCTTTGACCACACTCTGATATGGCTCAGCCACATGTGTCCCAGTTTTCATATGTTAAATATTGGAGGGTATGTGCCAGTTTTATTTTTTACAACAGATTGAGACTTGCAGTGAAACATAAGGCCCATGATAATATGGTTTGAGGAGACTAGAAGATCTAACTGCCCCCAGATTGCTGAACAGATGCAGTTGTCTATTAATATGTACATTAAAGTACTAACGTAGAGCAAGCACAATATCTTCTGTCTGTGAATGAATCCTCACGGTGCTTGAACAGTGTGGTGGTGAATAGCATATCATGATTTCTTTCATTCTTATATGGAGACATTTTTGGGTTTTTATTGGGGGGGGGAGTAATTAAAACAAACAATTATTCTCCAGGACAAGGCAGTCCATTCAGATGATCTGCTCAGGCTTCTAAATAAAAAGTGTTAAAAAGAATCAAGGCATATTAAACAAGAATGTATATGTTTTTGATATATTGACTACTGAAGTAGGGAAAGATATATGTTAGCCATGCTGTAGAAATATCTTAACTAAGGATGCATATACACTGCAGAATTAATACAACTTGACACTCTTTAACTGTCATGGTTTGATGCTATGGATTTCTGGGATTTGTAGTTTTGTGAGATATGTAGCCTTCTCCCTCAGAGAGTTCTGTGCCACAAAAACAACCCATGGCAGTTACAGTGCTGTCAAACTGTATTAATTCTGCAGTATGGCAAAAGCCAACATCACATTTACAAGGTAATTTGTGCTATTCACTTATGGTAAGTGGAGTTCAGTAGAAATTGTTATACACTAGTTAGTAGGATCAACAAACACTGAAAATGTCCACTTATTACATTGGGTGTGCACAAAATGTGGAGTTTCCCTTCTTGCTGTGCATTTGGAATAACTGGAGAAGTACTTTGTCTCACTGAGGAGAGGATGTTTGTGTAAAGGAAATCCCTCAGCTATCTATCATTCCTTCCTTCCCTGAAGTAAGTATTTTGGAATTTGAGGAGGGCATGCATGGAACTGGCAGGGAGGACATCAGATATCAAAGCAAGTTGTGAGCCCAGGTTTGAATTAGCTTGTTCCTAATTTGAATTGTGATTGCCTTTCCAGTGGTGAGGAATTTGCATGTTATATCTTCACCTCCCGCCCCATGAATACTTAGTTTTTCTTTATATAGAACTACTTCAAAAGCACGCAGAAATCAGAGAAGGAGTGAGTGGGAGAGGTTAATCTCTAGGACAAGATGCTTAATTGTTCTTTCAGCCCTTGGTAATGCAAGTGGCAAAGTACATTAAGCTAATATGCATCTTGAAAATGTTCAATTGTGTGATTTCTTTTTATGGCTTCCCCTCCTGTATAACAACAGATAAAGACATTGTCATTTTACTACCTTTATGGTTGGAACAAGGGGAGCTGAGATGGGCATGTGTGTGAAAGAGAGCAACAGGCAAAGTTGCTTTTTATTCATTTATTCACTCACATATAATCATTTCTCCACTAAACAACAAAAGCAGTAAGCAGAAATAGTAAGGGTAAAACTCCTCTAGCTAAATTCAGTAGTGTTCTTTGTAGTAATTTAAAAAATGAATAGGTCTGGCAAATGATGATGATACACAATACAGCATGTTATCCCATTTTTCTCTTGGTGAGTATCTGAATATCTTCCTTAGTTTATCTTCATACCAGTCATGGATTTCTATGGCTTAAACTAAACATGATATAAATTGTATGAATATAATGAATGTAGCAACTTTGAAGAAGCCTGAGAACCTATGGGGCCACTGGTGGTGGAAAGGGGAAATTTAACCCTTTCTTTCTTTGCACTTTCCAGACAAACATGAGCTAGAATGCCATTGGTGGCTATTGTGCATACACAAGTTCCCATATGGATGCAGATGGGCATTAATATGTAATGCAGAATGGCTACGTTTACTTCAAGGCTGCAGAAGCAGAGTTATGCATGTAGTGCTGTTGCACATGGCTGCACCCTAACCCTAACCCTAACCCTAACAATGCTGGGAAAGGTGGAGGGAAGTGGGAGAAGAGGAAGGCCACATACTAGATGGATTTTATTAAGGAGGTCACAGGAATAATAATAATAATAATAATAATAATAATAATAATAATAATAATTTGTATGTCCCACCTCTCCCAATGGATCAAGGCGGGAGTACAGCAATAGAGATAAAATAGCAAGGTTTAAAACATGGCAATAAAAACATGATAAAATTACAATAAAAATTCTTAGAACAAACATTAAAATTACAAATACAATAAGACAATAAAATTAACATTAACATTAACATTAACAATAAAATTAACAATTATATTTACTAAAGCAAATCCAGGTGATAACGGAGGTTTTCCTTCCCAGGGGATCATTGTCTAGTGTTATTTTAGGTCGGGTGGGTAAGCCCGCCGGAAGAGTTCTGTTTTAAGTGCCTTTTTAAAGGCCTCCAACGTAGAGATGGTGCGAACCTCTTCCGGCAGGCTATTCCATAGTTTAGGGACCCCAGCCGTAAATGATTTCTGGGAGGTGGAAACCAACCTAACATTATGATATTTCAATAGGTTTTTCTCAGAAGTTCTGAGAATGCTGGGCGGATTGTGTGGATGGAGTTGCAGGAATTGAGCAGAGCAGTGGAGGACAGAGGGGCTTGGAGATATCTCATCCATAGGGCTGCCATGAGTCAAGATCGACTCGAGCACAGTTAACAACAACAACAAACATTTCTTTATTTCCACAATTTCTTTCTCTTATTGTCTACATGAGAAAATTTAGGGTAGCTGACCAAAATGCATGGTATCTGTTACATAGGTATTCAATTAAAGGCCAAAATAAACAGGCTGTAAAAGCCAGCTTCCAGGTGGCTGGGTGTGGGATATTTTGATGCCACATGTCCCCAAGCTACCCAGAAGCCGCCCCGCCAATCAGATAGGAATGGCTTCAAGCCGCTCCTGGGGCATGACATTTTGATGAAACATGCCCCTGGAGTGTCTGGAAGCTGTCTGGGGGTTGTGCTGGGGCTGCCTAAGGTGGGCCTTTACCAGCCCAAATAGGAGCAGATCTTTTCTGCTTCTATTTGGGCCACCGGCAGGGCAGATTGGGGCTGTGGCATGTGCTTGCTGTGGCTCTGGGATGGGCAGCTCTGGGGTGGCCCCAATCCGCCCTTTTGAGACAGTCTGTTTGGCTCCTAAAATATCCAAAATAAGCCACATATCAGGAAGCCTTCCAACTCCTCCCACAAGTGTTTCTTCAAATATAGCCTGTTTCATCTCTATTTCCTCTCTTATAGTTATTCCTTTTATGGCTATTGTTCAAGGTATAAAGAAAATTACTGTTTGCTTGAAGTCACTTATGTCAGTCACTCTTCTTTAAAAAAGCATCTTATTTAGTTGAAAAGGATCAGAAAAGAAGCTAAGGGGCAGAACAGTTGGGCAGGAAGGACCAGCTAGAAGCTGCTCCAAGGGAAGTTTTTTTTTCTTTTCAGAGGAGAATTGCCACTGCCTTCCTCTGAGTATGAAATAGTGTGACTTGCCACTGGGTTTCCATGGCTGAGTGGGGGGTTTGAACATTGGAGTCCTAATCCAACACTCAAACTACTGCTTCACATTAGATATTGTAGTGTGGAAATGGTTTGATTAGTAGCTGTGATAGGATAAAATGGTTAATAATTGTAGAACAATGCCTCATCTTTCAGTGGTACACTTAAAAAGCAACTTGCCAACCAGCTGAGACCAAATAAATCATAGCATATGTAGCATGTCTATCAAATGATCATTAACAAACTGATTCAGACCATTTTTCAAAGTTTAAGACTGGCACAAACTGTTTACAATATATTCAGTACACTAGCTCTCAAAGAGGTCTCTCAGGTGAGGTTTTTAATTGATTGGCAGGGAGCAAAAATAGAGTACAGATTTAATAATCACAAAAAAAAAATAATGGAAAAGGAAAAACAGAATGCTTCATGTGGGCTTTAATCTTCTTCGATGGCACCACTTGGAAAGATGTATCTTTCTACACATCAGTTTGTGAAGAATTTTCAAAGGAGTTTAGCTCATGGGAAAGAAAATAAAATAAGATAAGAAGCAACATGTAATTCCCAGGGAGAATTTCTGCCACTCAGCTAATTTGCATTTTGATGAGATCTGATGGCTTAACATAGAAGAAATAACCAAAGTGGATAGAAATGTTTTTCCATGCCTCTAAACATCAGAGCTGCAACTATGTTTTGCAGTAGAAAAAGCTATTATTAATGGTGGGATTTCTTAGACTTGCAGGTTTACCTCATTTATGGATAGATGTTTAGTTTCCAGTTATGTATTACTGGGCTCCATATGTTTCCTACCCTCTGTAGGAAGGGATGGATAGGTTATGAAAAGGAAAGTGAGAAAACTTGTGTTAGTGTGGAGGCAGAGATGGCTTAAGAGAGGTAATTTAGCATTTGTAAACTTTATGTCTACCCTTGGCTCTTCTAGTTCTTGGCTCTTGTATATAGTTAAATTTCTGGTTTAAACTAGACTCATTTTTTAAATGAGAGAGTCTGATAGTTAAGAGATTAATCCAAAGCTATTCTTCAGTGTTAGCTCCCTAGCAACAATGAATAGTCTTAGCCTGGTCATTGGAGGGAGAGAAGAGATGTAGTGAAATACTCCTGGAAGATCACAAGTTAGGAAAAACTGTCCCATGGCAGATAAGAGAATTAATCCTAGCTTGCTGGAGAGCAGTGAAAGAAACACCCAGGATTTGCCCTATATTAGGTAGGTTAAAACTGCCTGCTTCAGACAAGCACATATCAGAAGAAAATAAATGATTTATTATTGAATATATGTTGCTGCAAGAGGGGAGCACCTTTTATATTTTCACCTACAGATGCTGAAATGTCTGGAAACTGCTTGGCTCACATGTCACTTAGCATTGTTGTTGTTGTTGTGTGCTTTCAAGTCATTTGTAACTCATGGTAATCTTATGGCAACCCTGTCATAGAGTCTTCCTGGCAAGATTTGTCCAGGGAAGATTTGCCATTGCCTTATTCTAAGACTTAGAGAGTGTCATTTGCCAAGGGTCACCCAGTTGGCTTCCTTGGCTAGGTGGAATTTAAATTCTGGTCTCGTAGTTCAACACCATGGCATAGCAGGGGTTGGTGTCACCCAGTGGTGGTGGGCAGTGGTGGTGGGTAGACTGCCATAGCTCCTGGAAGGTACTGTCCCCCCAGCAGCCACCACCACTGGAGGGGGCAGTACAGAGGCTGGAATCCAGAATCCAAACAGAAGGTACTGTCCCACCCCCATTAGAGAGGGTGGTGCCTTGGCCTCCAGAGGGCTGTTTGTGGCTGTAATGTGATGCCTTTTTTCATTTGCTCAGCAGCTGCACCAGTCCCACCAGGTGAACCACCCCACTGGGTGATACCCCCCCGAGGTGTCACCTTGTGTGGTTTTTACCCCATACCTTCTAATGACGCCACTGGTTCAACACTCAAACCAGTGCACCACATTGGCTCCCTAAGCCTTCTCATCCCTAAAATGGTCACTGTATGCCAGTTTTGCATGAAAGTAATATTTTGATGTAGTCAAAGTTCTCCTCTACTCTCCACAAACGTCATCTCATCATTTATGTGGCTGTTCACAGCAAATGTTTCCTATCTCTGTTATAGTCCTACCTTTGCTCCTTTTATGAATTTTGCTGTGTTCTCTAACAGGAGGCGGTCACATTCTGATGATGGTTTCATCAACAGTTCAAAGACTACAGTGACCAGGTCAGCACTATTCAAGGTCTGTGATTTCAGGCCCAAACATGTGATCTATCATTGGCCTATTGTAATATCACAGGAGGTGAGTCCTACTGATGTTATAAGGGTAATGTTACTAAGAGCAGCCTTTGGTGATGTTATTAACTATGGTACATTAATGGTCAACCATAATTGCAGAGTGTGCTGTTCAAATAAAGACCCCTGTTTAACATATGAGGAATATATACACTCTTCAAGGCAGTGTTCTCACTCTGAGATTCCTCCTCCTTGCACCAAAGACTGGACAATAGGGTCAGGGCCCTAGGACTCAAGTCAGGCCCTGAGATCTGGGAACAATATCACTCATACAAACAGAATCAATTTTTGCTTAGCACAAGACAATCCATAATGAAGACTTAACCAGGTGCAGTTATAGAGGCTTATAGCAACTGATGGCATTGAAGATATTGTGACTCTACTATAGATTCTAAGCTGAAATCCTCAGATACCAATGATGACAATCCAACATCTTCTGGCCAGGGAACAGGTGGAAAAATGGGTTCTTCATGCACTGGAACTGCTGGAAAAGATGGACTCTGTCAGCAGTTGGGGGTCACCCACTACATAAGTTCATGGCCTCATTCCCAGAAGATGGAAAGTCTGAACTCATGGCCATGGTGCATTGATTAGAATGTATCAACAGCTCCTTGCTTTCATGACTTTTGGTGGAGGTGTGGTTAGAATGGAAGTTCTTGGCACTTTTTGTTGCTCTTATTGGTGCCCATTAAGCATGCAAAGGCCATGGGAAAATAGATTTTCTGCACTGGAAAGGTACTACTAAGTACCAGAGACCATTCACAAGTGTGTGCGTGCATGTGTGTGTGCCTTCAAGCTGCCTGTTTACTTATGGTTACCCCACAAATTTCATCGGGTTTTCTTAGGCAAAGAATACGCAGAGATGTCTGGCACTAGTATTCCACTAACTGCCACAGTTCCATTGTGTGAAATTCTGGGATTTGTACTTTGGTGAAACTCTAGAATGCTTTGGCTTAGAATACTAAATGCCCCTCCATAAACAGCAACTCCCAGGATGGAACTATGACAGTGAATAATGGGGCTGTAACTATGCATTGTGAATGGGCTCCAGATACCCTAGGTTTTTAGTCTTCCCAAAGGGTATGAGTTTCTTTTCTTTTGGACAGATATTATCAACAACTCCTTGCTTAAGTATACTTCTTATTACAGGAGGTTTGGCACAAACGTTGTTATGTGCTTTCTGGGCTTTTATTTCAGAGTTAGCCCTTTCTTTCAACAGTAAGTGGCTGAATCAAACTCACAGGTCATAGGTGGTGCATCTTCTGGTCTCTACACAATACAAGTGAGATGTTTCCTGGTGTGTGAAGGTGACTAATTCCTTCCTCTCATTTTGCTATTCCCTCTGCAAGAAGGGGTCAGTAATAAAGTTATACTTCCCTGGGGTGCTATAAGGCAAATTACTGTAATCCACTTGAGAGTTTTTGAGAAATGAACCAAAAATGCTGTTCTTGTCAGTCACTGTAAAGGAAGTAAAAGATTATGGCCTAGAGGGGAGTAGTAATAGATACAGTGAAATTTCAGCCAGAGAATTTCCAACTATAGTTTAAATAATAACCTCCAAGAGTATTAAAAACATTCCTAGGCCACTCCTGAAATTGGAACATGGTCCAGATATTATCAACAGAATGAATTGTCTATTACAGGCTGAATTTTATCAAAACTCCTTGAGACCAGAAGTGTTTGGGATTTCAGATTTTATTTTTGGATTTTGGAATACGTGCATTTGCATCTTGGAGATGGGATTGAAGTCTAACACCTTATACAGATAGCTTGAAAGTATTTTAAATAATTTTGTGCATGAAACAAAGTTTGTGTACATTGAACCATCAGAAAGTAAAGGTGTCACTATGGGGTTATCCGCAATGGCAAAATAAAGTGGTTTCAAACTGACTTGAAGCCTTCCTGTTCAGAAGATGTATAGTGCCAAACTGGAAACTGACATGAAGCTGCACTGTGGGGCTAAAAACTGGAGCAAAAAGAAGCTCTAATACTCCGCTTTAATGCAGAAAATGTGCATCATCGCACAGGCATATAAACAGCATGCTGCAAGTGCGGGAATGTGGGAAAGCCCAGGCAGTGTACAGAAGCAGTCTGGACCATGCACCCTGCAACCAGTGAGACATAGCCTGTCTGGTACCATTGCTCACCATACTTTTTTTTCCTTTGAGCATACAGGCACACAAGTGGCCAGCTGCACCATTGACCTATCACGCCATCAACCTGTCACACACCACATGATGTGAAAGTATGACAAACACATAATTAAAACATACACAAACCAGACAGTCCAACAGGGGGGCATGGGGTGAAGGGGGGGAAGGGGGCTTGTATGGGGAGCCCTCCATTATTGTGCTTTGCCAATATGTCACTGGCACACCAATGCACTGTACAGAGTATCACTAGTGCCATCATGTGGCCAGTCACATAGGGCATCCAATGGGATGGTAGGTGGGCAGGAAGAGTGAGGCAATTCTGGTCTCAGGTGCTGTGTTTGTGTGATGATGCATATGCATTGGGGGGGAGGAAGGTGGGAAACCCCCCCAAGAGTTATAGCTTTACGCCAGGGGGTACAGACTGCCTGTGGGTGTTCAGCCTGCCTTAGGAGTGGACTGTGTTGACTCTGAGGCTTCCATCCACTTTGATCAAAACCAGGACCAGCCTAGTCTTCCCTGTCCATGTGCCCAGCCCCTAACTCAGCCACCTATATAAAAAGTTTTGGTTTTTGGAGTATTTTGGATTTCAGAATTCCAGGGAGACTCATAGAATCATAGAGTTGTAAGAGACCACAAAGGCCATCCAGCCCAACCACTTGCCATGGAGGAATACACAATCAAAGCACTCCTGATATTTGGCCATCCAGCCTCTGTTTAAAACTATTAACGCAGGTGGATGATTGAGTCCATACGCAGAAGACAGACAGACAGGAAACAAACACCACTGGAGGCAAAAACTGCTTCATCCAAATAGAGTTTTACTTACACTGCTGAGGTTTTTCCAAAGAGGCTTTTAATCTTAGTTGCAGCAAATATTTACAAGCATGATACACCAATATTTACACCATCTGACACAATGCTCCACCACCATTCAACACCCACCTAACCACAATGCATTGGAACATTCTTCCTTATATGCACAAACTCTGGCTAGGATTCTGACCCAACCTCCTGCCAATGTTTCATCATTTTCCTGTCACATGTCCATAGTGACTGTGCTGTTTTGAACTGTTGCCACACAACTTCCTATTTGCTTTCTTCATTGTCCAGCTCTCACATCTATACATGGTAATGGGGAATAAAATGACTTGGACAATCCCAACTTTAGTGTTCAGCCATATATCTTTACTCTTTAGGATTTTGTCTAGTTCTTTTAGGGCTGACCTTCCCATTTCTAATCTTCTTCTGATTTCTTGATTGTAGTCTCTGTTCTGATCAATGTTTGCATTTAAAATGCAAAAATAGTTTGCACTCAATAACTTAGAAAGAAGAAAAAGAGGGGAGCCTCGCTCAACCTACAGCAAGTTGCTTATCACATTACCTTTTAAGTCGACTGCAGCCTAACAGGATGCAGCTGGGACATGGCATGGAGACAGGAATTATTGCATTGTAATTCACCACTGAATCCACCAGGTGACTGCAGCCTGGGTCGCAGCCACACTCAGCCGGCCCTTTTTCAAAAAAAGAAAGCTCCCGAGTTTTAATGGCAATTGGCTGAGCACAGCTGGGACCTGGGCTCTGGAACCTGGGCTGCAGTCACCTGGCGCATTTGGCGGCGAATTACAGTACGATAATTCCTGCCTCCATGCCACATCCTGGCTGCATCCCATTAGGATGCAGTTGACTTAAAAGGTAATGCGATAAGCTCCCAACTCAGTAACACAATCCTGGATTCTGTGTGTTCTTTCTTATTAATTAACTCTTGTTTTCTGGACACATCTTTTTGACCATGCTCTAATGTTGCTTGGCTACATGTGTCCTGGTTTTCATCTGTGAAATGTTGGAGACTATGGAGCAGGTACTTTCCTATATCTGATTATTTTGGTCCTTTCAGAATACATTTAATTCATTAAAAAGCCCCAAATTCAGTGATTGTGTTAGACATCCCATCACTGCACTGAATTATATTATACATAATACAGTGTACAGGTGTGAAAATAATAGCAGGGCATTTCACATGACCTTTTAAACCTACATGAGACATCAATAACATCAGGGTTTTAGTATGTTTGTAGTCCTCATGAATCAAAAGAACTTTTTAATCGCCTGAAGTGATGGTTCTAATGAAACCAACTCCAAATGTTTGGATGATTGTCTATCTTAATGTAGCACATATGGATCAAAATTTAATGAGGATTTAATGAGGCTGCTGGTAAAGGATCAGAAATTAATGTGTCCTGTGTTTTGAAGATTTCTTGTCCTGTGTGGGTATTTTATAACTATTCTGTTCTCCAGATAGCATTATATGTTGTCTCATATAACACTAGAGGCAGGAATTGATATTTCACTAGAAGAAAAACACAAACTGATTATCATTCAGGATAAGTGCTTGTGTAAAACTTTAATGTCACATGAAATATAATGTATTTATAAATAAAAAATATATAATGAAATATTTAATATAACATGAAGCAGCACTTCACATTTGGCATAAGTTTGCTTTAATACTTTTGTTTTCCAAAGCTCAGGGGGGCTGCAGACGAGGGCGTCCAAGACGCCCTGGTCTGCAGCGCCGCGGGGCCAAGGCAGCCTCACCGCTTCCCCACCAAATCTAAAAGGAGCGCCAAATTGGCGCTCCTTTTAGATTTAAGGGAAAGTGCACCCCAAAAGCGGCGGGCGCACTTTCCCTGACTCAAACGCTGCGGCGAGTGCGGTCGCAGCGGCGTGAGGTCAACCCGGAAGTGCCGGCCGTGCGGATGGCCGGCGCTTCCAGGGGCGACCTCAGGAAGAGGAAGGGGTGCCGAACGTGCAGCTGCCCCTCCTCTTCCGGGCCCAGAAGACAACCCAATTAGTCGTCTGCCGAGGCCCTCAGCCTCTCTACCTCATTGGTACATCTTTTTGCCTTTCACTATATGTATGAAATATTCTGCAGCTAACAACCTCCACACTCAAGTGAGTGAAAAATAAAGATAGTGGTGCTGACTTCTCCACAAAGCTGCTGAAAACACTTGGAGAATGTCTCTGTATCCCAGTGTATTACAATATGATTAAAACCACATCCACACAACAAGAATTTATTAGCATTTAATTCCAGTTTAGTTTAATAGAAAGAAATGTAAATGCAGCCCTCTCTATCCTTCCTTTCCTGTGTGCTGAGATTAACTCTAACAGTTTTCAATTAACCATAATTTTGTTTATATCCACAGCAGAAAATTAAGATTAGAATGAAGCCTGAATCATAGACCATGTTAAATGCATTTTAAGATACTATCCTGCTTCAGATCTGATCCATATGTAATGAGAAATCATGGTTAAGGGAAGACTTGATGGCATATCATACAGGACACTGAAAAGGGGAAAGCAAAGAAG
This sequence comes from Phrynosoma blainvillii, assembly GCA_026167975.1. NCBI lineage: Eukaryota > Metazoa > Chordata > Lepidosauria > Squamata > Phrynosomatidae > Phrynosoma > Phrynosoma blainvillii. The sequence goes on from JANUYF010000005.1 coordinate 57,348,199, forward strand.
GAAGAAGTTGTTTGAAGAATAGAGCACACAGGCAGAAGGTTTGTCCACTTCCTAGTTTATCAAGGTGAGATATGGCCACCTGAAACAGGATTTACCTTTTATCTGGCAGTTCTGATACTTGGTACCTTAGTGTATAACTCCTACTCCATCTCTATTCCACATCACAATCTTAGGTTCTAGTGTATGTGGCTATTTTTAGCAAATATTACATGCATGACAAATATGTTTCTAAACTATTTACTTCTTGCTACTTTATCTTATCTACAGCAGTCTCATGAATGGTAGCTTGAAAGTACTGATCATTAACTGCCTGGCTAAGTTCTTGCAAACTCAGGGCCATGACTTCCTTTCTTGAGCCAACCCATCTGTTTTCCTCTTTTCCTACTGCTTCAATTCAGTCTTCCTGTTTTCCTGCTGCTTCAGTTTAGTATTCAGTTGTCAAGTGTTCAGAGGTATCAGTTTTAAAATCAAAATGTATCAATCAAAATGAATTCAACAGTAATAACTAATATACTTCAATATTTTTCAAGTTTGCTAATGTTAGCTATGATGGTTATTTTTACATTCAAGTTGTTATTTGTATTCTGGTAATTAGGTGTAAGTCCTTATTTCGAAATTTAAGATACAAGCAACAGAAATAGCAAGTACATTTCTATACCACGTATCAGTGAACTAACATTCCCTAAGTGATTTACAATGTGTAAGGACGTTATCACACAGGGAGTTGCGGGGAGAAAGTGGAAATAAATGGGACGAGTGGAAGACTTTAATTTATGGGATTTGTCCCGTTCCACCTCGTCTGATAACTAAATTTGAATTTAAAAGGGAGTTAATTTGAACGAAAACCTGATCTTTTCAAATCCTCAAAAATCTCAAAAATGAAAAGATCAGGTTTTCGTTTGAATTAACCCCCTTTTAAATTCGAATTTAGTTATCAGACGAGGCGGAATGGGACAAATCCCATAAATTAAAGACTTCTGCTCGTGCCCGTTTATTTCCACTTTCTCCCCGTGACTCCCCATGTGATAACGTCCTAAGCCAAAGAACATCTACATTTGGATAAAACCTTCAGCTTGTTAATATTAATGTGGTATTGGGTTTTCTAAACATCAAGATACCAGTATAATTTTGAGGTGTTTGTTGATTTGTGTTATTTTTAAAATATCACAAATAAATTGTGTTTCATTAATCAAGAATATTGTCATTATCTAAGTGGGAATGCATTCCAGAGGTAGGATGTGCTCATTTCCAATTATATTGGTTCTATCCTTAAATAAATTTTGGTCAGTATGACTCATTAATGAATTTTGCCAAACCATTTATTAGCACTTTTATCCATGTTGGATGACACATTACGTGTTATGGAGAAACCTCTTTGGATTCCAAATTTTTGCAACTGCAGTTCACAGAAGCTATGATGGCTTGAGGATTCTGGCAGTACATGTGGCCTGAATGCTATTTCTAGTCTCAATAGATGTGTTGAATCACTTGTGGTATGACTCCATTTTCACAATTGTGTAACTATGCCTGAAAAGCTTTGGTTTCAGTATCGCTCTACCAGGACATCTGAAGAAGTGGGCTGATATTCTGAAAGCTGATGTTAAAACTGATCAGTCTTAAAGGTACTGCTAAATTCCCCCCTTTCCCCCTTTTATGCTTAATTTTAGGTCAACATTTATGTAAATCCCATTGATTCAGTGGGCCAGCTTTAGATGGCAAGAGTTTATAGAATCACATAATCATAGAGTTGGAAGAGACCACAAGGTCTATCCAGTCCAACCCACTGCCATGCAGGAACTCCTAATCAAAGCATCCCTCACAGATGGCCATCCAGCCTCTGTTTAAAGACCTCCAAAGAAGGAGACTCCACCACTCTCCGAGGGAGTGTGTTCCACATTCAAACAGCCCTTACTGTCAGGAAGTTCCTCCTAATGGAATCTCTTTTCCTGTAGCTTGCATCAATTATTCCAGGTCCTGTTCTCTGGAGCAGCAGAAAACAAGCTTGCTCCCTCCTCAATATGACATCCCTTCAAATATTTAAACAGGGCTATCATATCACTTCTTAACCATCTCTTCTCTAGGCTAAACATATCGAGTTCCCTAAGTCGTTCTTCCTAAGGCATGGTTTCCAGACCCTTCACCATTTTAGTCACCCTCCTTTGGACACACTCCAGTTTCTCAACATCCTTTTGAATTATGGTGTCCAGAAGTGGACAAAGTATTTCAGGTGGGGGCTGACCAAAGCAGAATATGGTGGCACTATTACTTCCCTTGATCTAGACACTATACTTCAATTGATGCAGCCCAAAATCGCATTGGCCTTTTTAGCTGCCGCATCACACTGTTGACTCATATTCAACATGAGATCTACTTGACTCCTACATCCCTTTCACACATAGTCTCGTTAACCCAGATGTCCCTCATCCTATATCTATGCATTTCATTTTTCTGCTCTAAGTGCATTACCTTACATTTCTCCATGTTGAAATTCATTTTGTTAGCTTTAGCCCAGCTTTCTAATCTATTAAGGTCATTTTGAATTTTCATCCTGTCCTCTGGGACATTAGCTATTTCTCCTAATTTGGTGTCATCTGCAAATTTGATAAGCATGCCCCCCCATTCTTTCATCCAAGTCACTGATAAAGATGTTGAATAGCACTGGGCCCAGGACAGAGCCCTGTGGCACCCCACTGGTCACTTCTCTCCAGGATGAAGAGGAGCCATTGTTGAGTACCCTTTGGGTTCGGCTGGTCAACCAATTACAAATCCATGCAACAGTTACCTTGTCTAGACTACATTTTACTAGCTTGTTAGCCGGAATGTCATGGGGAACCTTGTAAAAGGCCCTACTGAAATCAAGATATTCTATATCCACAGCATTACCTTCATCTATCAAGCTGGTCATTCTGTAAAAAAAAAAAAAAAAAGAGAGAGAGAAATCAGATTTGTCTGACATGACTTGTTTCTCTGAAACCCATGTTGACTTTTTGCAATTATGGCATTCCCTTCTAAATGTTCACAGACTATCTGTTTAATGATCTGCTCTAGAATCTTTCTTGCTATTGCTGTCAGACTAACTGGACAATAATTGTTGGGATTGTCTTTCTTTCCCTTTTTGAAGATGGTGACAACATTTGCCCTCCCCCAGTCTGCTGCAACTTCTCCTGTTCTCCAGGAGTTCTCAAAGAATATTGCCAATAACTCTGATATTACATTTGCCAATTCTTTTAATATCCTTAGATGCAGTTCATCTGGTCCTGGAGACTTAGGGGGGTTGCAGACTGCCAGAAATAGTGTGAATTCAGTCCACTTTTAGGGTTAGGGTTAGTGCTAGGGAATCATGGGAACTGTTATTTTTCTGAGACATTGAGCCTTCTCTGTCAGACAACTCTGATGCCACAATAAAATACAGTTCCCATGGTTCCCTAACTCTAACCCTAACCCTAAAAGTGGACTGAATTCACACTATTTCTGGCAGTCTGCAACCCCCCTTATATTCATTTTGATTAACCTGGTATTCCTGTACTACCTCTTTACTTATTCTGTGCTGCATTTCCTCTATTGTGTCCTCTGCTTCATTTTCTTCAGGTTGAGCACCCTTTTCCTTTTGTGAGAAGACTGAGGCAAAGAAGGTGTTGAGTAGCTCTGCCTTTTCTCTGTCCCCTGTTAGCATCTTGCCATCTTCTCTGCACAGTGACCCTACCATTTTCTTCCTCTTCCTTTTGCTATGGACATACCCCAAAAGCCCTTTTTGTTGTTCTTAACCTCTCTAACAAGCCTGAATTCATTCTGTGCTTTAGCTTTTCTGACTTTACCCTACATGTGCTAGCTATTTGTTGGTTTCTTGAGACACCTCCCATTCTTCCTTCTCATTGGAACTGTTTTATATTGTGCCTTCAGTATCTCCCTTTTGAGAAACTCCCATCTGTCCTGAACTCCCTTCTTTTTTACTATTCCTGATCATGGGATCACCTAAGTTTCCCTAAGTTTACTGATCCTGATCATGGGATCACCTGTTTCCCTAAGTTTACGGAAACCAGCTCTCCTAAAGTCTAGAATGCATGTCTGACTATGGACGTTATCACATGGGGCTCAATCCAAACAGAATCCAAACGAAATGGCGAACGAATCCAGATTATTTGCCTGTGTTTCCACAAGACGTCGCACAGAACCCTGACAGAACCCCGACAGAAAGTGGAATGAACCGAGATCTTTTGAATTTCGGTTTCTTCAGGAATTGCAATTGCGAGACGGGAATCATTTCGCATTTACCGTAGGTCTGATAACCAAATATGTATTGTGGCGCATTTCCCTGCTGTTGCCATGGTTCCAGCGAGCATTCCTCTCTCTGCGCATGTGCAGGAGGCTCATTTCGGCTACATTTATGGGTTTTTTTCTCTTGTGTGTGGACGTTCGATACACTTACTGTAAATGTGCAATGAAGGTAATGACGTATGCGGAAACAAGGGTTATTTCCCATTTATTTTCGGATGCCTCATTTCCACTTTTATTTCCGCTTTCTGGCACACGTGTGATAACGTCCTTTGCCTGGCTTCTCTTTTCCACTGTATAACAAGCTCCAGGAGAACATGATCACTCTCACCTAAGGATCCCACCACTGGCACCCCATTAACCAGGTCATCCCTGTTGGTTAGGATCAGATCTAAAATAGCAGATCCTCTTGTTGCCTCTTCTACTTTTTGGACAATGAAATTTTCTTTGAGGCAAGTGAGAAATTTGCCAGTTGTCCTTTCATTTGAGTTATTTCTTTAGGGCAGGGGTAGGCAACCTAAGGCCTGGGGGCTGGATGTGGCTGGTCCTGCTGCTGCCGCCCCCCACTGCCGCCGCCGCCGCCCACCATGATGATATTGATTATTGTTATTACTTGTTCTTGGGGTTTTCTTGGCAAAATCTCCACAGGGGTTTTGCCATGGCTTTTCTGGGGCTGAGAGAGTGTGCATGCATATTTTTTATTTTTTTTAATTTATTTATTTATTTATTTATTTTTGGTGCTTCGGCCCACCAATTGTCTGAGGAACAGCAACCCGCCCCCCAGCTCAAAAAGGTTGCCTACCCCTGCTTTAGGGCATATAATTCAAAACAGGAAATAGTTCTCTCCCTGCTTCCAATTTCATTAATGAATTTTAACTAGTTTGAAAAATACAGATGGTGGATTCATGCTATAACTAACCTTTTTAAAAAAATACAGATCAGCTTCCCCCTCCCCCCCTTTTTTTTAGCAATCATATTCTGGCTCTCCATTCTAATTGATAAGAATTTTCATTAGCATCTTGGTGATACACAAGGAAATCTTTTAGAATGTTCTCATTACCAATTCATGCCTCGAATCAAGGCATTTTGCCATATTGTTGCCCAGGATTTATGTGAGACAAGGTGACCTTAAGCCTGTTCTTAAACATTTGTTGTTTTCCATTCAGGTTGCCTTTGGTGTACTAAATCTTCTTATGAGTCCTTTTGTAAAATCCCTTAGAAATCAAGATATGTTGGATAGTAATGTAGACAACATATACAGCAGGCAAAAAAGGGCATATATCCTTCAAATGTACTCAAATGCTAGTGAGCCTTTTTAGAAACTTTTAAGAATGACCCCTAAATGAACTGAAGGAGCCAGAGCCAAAACAGTATTTGCTCAGATTGTATATGTGAAATTAATTCCATGACAGTTTTTGATTTGCAAGTACTTCATGATTTATGTTGGCACATGGATCAAGGAACAAGACTAGAATACTGGTGAGATGCTTGGCTAATTATTTTACACAGCAACATCACGTCATTTGTAAGTTTCTCTGGGCAGCTGTTTTGTTTCAGCACATTAATATTAAAGATAGCTACATATTTACTGAAAGGACAACTGATTTATTCAGCACTGCTTGTAAATACAAAAAATAAAATAAAAATGAACCAAACCTAATCCCTCTATTTTTTTTTTGTACCAGGATAAATACAATATGATTTCTAATGTCTCCACAACTACCACCTATACAAACCCTCTTCTTAATTTATAAGGAACAAAACAGATATAATCATATACACAATGGGTTTGTCTTTCCCTAGCAAATATCTCATGCTAATTATATTGCATAACTATAAATATACTCCTGCCAGGTATGTACTTTGCTAAATTCTGGATTTAGGAGATTTTAGAACCAAGGGCAAATGTTTCTGTGGCAGATAAAAATGTTATTATTACCTACTTTTCTGCTCATAGAGCACTCTGACTGGCTAACTAGAAAGGCAGGAATGTAATAAAACAAAATTAATTCTACAATAGAAAAATATAAATTTAACAACTCCACTACAGCTTCATAGCACTAATCAATTAAAGACAATTTAAAAACAGCAGCAGGACTAAACATCAAAAGGGTTTTAAAATAAAATACATTTTCAGCTCATATTTAAAACTTACCTCATATCTAAAACACTGATGAATTCTCACAGGGAGGGTGTACGATTAGAACCAGTATGGTTATATTTTCTATCTCTGTCCCCTTTCAATCTTTGAGGCTATGGAATTCACTGCCAAAGTGCATAATATTCTGAGATAGCCCTTACTGAACATCTTCCTGTTCAGATGCAAGGATTAGATTTCTTCACTATATAGTTCTTAGGCTGCAGCCACACTGCAGAATTAATGCAGTTTGACATCACTTTAACTGGCATGGCTCCCTCCTATAAAATTCTGGGTTTTGTAGCTTGTTGTGGCACCTGAGCTCTCCCTAGGAGTGAGTCATGGCACTTAAAGCAGTATCAAACTGCATTCATTGTCCAGTGTAGATGCAGCCTTGGTCATCCAGGGCTAAATGTTGTTAGTTGCAGTATATTTTTACATTTGCGAACCTTCACTTCATCCAATAAATGACACTCAGTGAAACACTGTATCTGATGAAGTTGACTGATCTTTCTCTCATCTGAGGAAGTAGACTCAAGTCTATGAAAATTCATGCTACCAGCTTCTTTCAGATAGGGAGGATGCAGACGGGTGGCCATAGGCCACCCTGGGAAGCAGTGGACTGGGGCTGAGGCTGACCCATGCCTCAGCCCCAATCCACCCTTTTGCCGGCCCTGAAAGGAGCGCTAAAATGACGCTCCTTCCAGAGCCAGCAAATAGGGCACCTGAAGAGCTGCCGCGCAGCTCTTTTGTGGCTCTTCTGGTGCAGTGTGTAAAAACGCTGCACTGGGAGGATGTCCTGATGGTGCACGCCGTGCGTAGCAGTGGCGCCATGATGACGTCCTGGGGAAGGGGTTGGGGTGCCCAGCATGTGGCTGCCCCTCCCCTTCCCTGCCTCCAAGATGGCGCAAAGCGCCGTCTGTAGAGGCCCTTAGTCTCAAAGGTGCCACAAGATCCCTTTGCACACTGATCTTTCTCTCAGTTACCCTCAAAGATACTACAAGATCCTTTAGGATTCTGATACAAACTAACATGGTTATTTCTTTGCATATAACCACTTGAACAGTTATTACATAGCCATCTTACTCTCTTTCAAGCTCTTCCTCCTGTTTTTATTTCTAGGATTGTTCAGATGTTTCTAGGACTGCTTGCAGAAGCTTTCCATTCAGCCAAATCTCAGCTAGAAGGCTGGATTCTGTGTGCTTGCTTGGAGCTTCATATATCTCCCAGCCAAGAGCTCTGTTCTTCAGATATGGGGCAAGATTACTTCTCAGACTGGCTCTTTCCTCATTTCTGACCTCTGTTCTCTTCAGCCACCATCACTGATCTTCCAATCCACTTTTAAATAGCAAGCAACAGTATCCAGCTGACTGACTGGGTCTTCTACTTTCTCCTGGCAAAAAACACTATCCAGTTATGTTCTTACCTTGATAGGGCCCCAAGCTATTGGGTTTTAAAGTAACCATCTGCAATTCTGCCATGAGATCTCTCTATCCATGGATTCAGCCACCCATGGCTTGAAAATATTCAAAAAATATGAGTTCCAAAAAGTAAACCTTGATTTTGCCATTTTAATTTTAGCATCCATGGTTTTTGGTATCCATGGGGCAGTGGCATCACTAGGGTTGGTGTCACCCGGTAAGGTAACTCATGGTGTCACCCCCGCATTGACCTCCTCCCATACTACACCCATACAGAATCCTTAGTAATTTTTTGGTACTAATTTACTCATAAATTTTAATTCCCATATATCACTGAATGAAAAGGTAATAATTGTGAAATAAACAACTGACAAAATTAAAATTACCTTTAAATTATAATATAAAATGTACAGAAGAAATGTTTTTACATATACATAGTTTTATGTGACTAAAGTGAATATTTAGTAAAATGTGATGTTTTTGAAGAATTTTTAAAAAAATTAAAATATTAAATTTTGAAATTTGAAAATTTATTTTTTTAAAAAACCTGGGACCTCTCTTTTCTCCTCCTTCTGAGCCTCACCCCATTCACCCCATCTCTTCAGCATGTTATAGAGATACAGGCAAATGCCACAGCCGGTTTCTGCCAAAATACAGATGTTTGAGGAGCAGTGATGTCACCCCCCCCCCCTTAGGACATCAACTGGTGCAGTCTGAATCCCCCGCACCCTCATAGTGACACCACTGCCACGGGTGTCCTGGAATCAAACCCCCAGTGGATACCAAGAACCCACAGTATATTGGGATGGGCAACTGCTAAGGATAGAAGCATCACATTGGTCCTTGGGAGAACTTGAAGGGCCATACCCCTCTATTGCTGACCCCCCATGCTTGCTAGAGAGCGTGGGGGCATTTTGGCACTGCTGGAAGGCTCTTGGGTGGAATATGCTTCTATTTTGCTTCCTCTGACCTTTTTTAGGAAGAAATTGCGAAACATTGAGGGTACCCATATAGGAAGAAAAATAGCAGGTTAGTTTTTGAGATGGTTTATTGTTTACTTTCAAACATCTAAAAAACTAGCTCTCTAGCTCTCTACTTTCCTTTATCTGATCTTTTTACAGGTGGAAATTGAGAAAAACTGGGTACCTTCAATTGTTTGTCTGAGCAGAAGCAATGTCTGCTTGTCCAAAGCAATATACCAACTATTTGAACTTTTGCACCTATTAAATTATTCTAATATTTTAGAATTTGATTTTAAAAAGTCATTTGTTCTCACAATAATGGCCACATTTTAAGAATTACAGTGAACTATGAGAAACTATGCTTGGCATGCTGTCATTGAAATCATACAGCAGACTCTTTTCCTTGCGGGTCTTTAAAGGTTGGTGTACCCTTAGATTTCCATATTGCACGAATAGCTGCTAAAATCACAGTATGCATAAAAGTAAATAAATGATCTCATCTATTTTACATGACTAAAACTAGAATGAAAATGCTAGGCAGTATAAGTAATGCCTGCTTCCTTTGCAAGGAAAACAAAGCATTTGTCTAATTCCTTCCAAGAGTAATAAAACAAACCCTGCAACAATTGAGAAGAGACATTGCAGAACAAATAGTTGGTAGGCAGACAATGTCTAGAATTAATTTAAAAAAAGGTTTGTCAGAACAGAGGTAGCCATATGTATTTCTAGAGGGGAGTTAACATATATTATTATAAGCTTATTGAAATGGGGTCTCAATTACATTTTGCTGCTTCTTTTATTGGTAAATAGAGAGAAAGGAATTTGCAAATATTTACTTGTAAATATAGAAGTTTAGTGTAGTGAGAAGCACAACTTAAAAACTTCAGCAAAGCCATAGCATAATGCACTGGCTTGCCTCAGATCAGTGCAGGGCTAGGTAGATCTGACAATGGGGGGTTGCAGACTGCCAGAAATAGTGCAAATTGAGTCCACTTTTAGGGTTAGGGTTAGGGTTAGGGAATCATGTGGACTGTAGTTTATTGTGGCACCAGAGCTCTCTGACAGAGAAGGCTCAATGTCCCAGAAAAAAAACAATTCCCATGATTCCCTAACACTAACACTAACCCTAAAAGTGGACTCAATTTGCACTATTTCTGGCAGTCTGCAACCCCCCAATATTGCTTTCTTCTGTCCTATATTTTAAAAAATAAAATAAAATAACCCGCTCACATTCTTTCCACCCCATTGCTGAAGTAAGTTTAGTATTTTGTCAAGTTCTTATAAAAACTGAATTGTGCAAAATTCTCCAATACTAACACTGGCCAAATTAAAATAGGTACATGGAGGTACATTCCCAACATGGAGAAGAGCATGTTACAACCGAATGGCACACCTATTTCACTCTCACATTTGTTTTTGGAGCTCAGGTTCTTTCTCTCTTGGTAAATAAATTTATAAAAGTTGGTAAGTCTTTTTAGAAGTCTGTACAAAATTTTCACACATCCTCTCCTCGAAAATGAGGAAGCTCCTCAAGAAAGTGCCATCACTGAGGTTGCAGATCCCAAAGCTTGGCTCTTTCTAGTTAAGTGGAGGTGTTCAACATGCTCACATGAGAGCTAAAAGTGCAGAGGAGACATTATCTTCAACCTGCCCCTTCCTGTGCTTGGAAACCCTGATAAGTTGGAGTTTTTGTAACCAATCAAAGCTTTAGCTCAGGTTCAAGCAAATATGATAAGCTTATTGCACCAGTACTTGTGATGTTCCCACTGAGTCCCTGGAACATAACGATATGGGAACAGGTGTTGCCATATTAGACTATTGATAACGCAATAGTAACGTTATGAGAACACATATTATCACACTGCATTTACGGTGCTAAAGTAGTTCTTCAGCCGTCCTTCATTGGTGCATGCTCATTGTTGTGAAAACCTCTATGTTGCATTGGAAAGAATGCTACTGAGAGGTTTAGACTGTGAGCATTCATTGTTTTCTCTCATAAACACGACACAATTCAATCTACAAAAATAAAAATATTTTTTAAATTATCTGTGGCACCTTCTTTGTGTCAATACTGGAAGAGTTGAGTTGAGTTTGTGGACGTTCTAGGACAGGAGGGCAGGAGGTTGCCTTAGCCAATCAGAACATGAGGATGGAATGAGGTTGGGTAGGATTATTACACATACATCATATGAAACCATCTGTAAGCATTCTTGCTAGCTGAGGACACATTTTTTACAGTTCTGCTGCTGGAACGGGCTAGGGACTGTCAGAGCACGGAACGGGAACTCGATGAGGATCATACCGTGTGATAAAATACATTCTGTTCTGACATTACGTACCCATTATGTTACGAGAACACTGTGTGATAAGCTTATGAGTTTCCCCCCATTGATTGCAACTATAGCAACCAAGAATTTTTCCATTATGCTGTTTTCTGGAGTGGTAGAATGGTAAATTTCGAAGTGCTGTCCCTCATAATGACAGCAAGCTCCTATAGCAATTCTCCAAGGAAAGTCCAAAAATGTAGGCTGCTGTGTTGATATCATACCCTCCAACTGTCCTGATTTGTTAGGGACAGTTCGATTCATCCTTTGTCATTCTACTTTTTGAGCTGTTTTTAAAATTTTCTCTGCTCCTCCTGCTTTCACGCTTTGTCTCCAGCATACTTCAACTGTTGCAAATTGTGCTTGAGGTACAAAAGTAGTTTGCACTCAATTAAATCATCAAAAAGGAAAGGGGAGGAGAAAGTGAAATCTTGCCTTTCTCAATAACAAACTGCTGCAGTGTCTGCTAGTTTGTGTGTTCTTCCTCATTAATGACTTTTGCCATCTTGACCACATTCTGATTTTTCTTGGACACATGTGTCCTGGCTTCCATCTGTGAAATGATGGCGGGCATGTGATCTATCTGTCCATCCATCCTAGCAGTTTTCATCTCCCCCATGAGCTGGTCTTTTGTTAAGCAAATGGCTCTTTTCCACTTAAAACCAAGCCAGCCCAAATTAATTTAGATTATTACAAGAAGAACTCTTAAGACTTTACTGCTGGAAGTTTATTTGTTCTTCAGCTACTGTACAGATTGCAACTAAACTCAGATGGTAAAAAGAGTTGCAGAAGACATCATGATCCCTGCTCATTGTCATCATCATCATCATCATCATCATCATCATCATCATCATCATCATCATCATTCTCATTCTCATTCTGTATGATCCAGCAAGCCCTGACTCCAATATATCACTGATTAGTTTTATAGAATTGCTTGCAAGACCAATAACATGGATAAATTAGGGTTAGGATTTGTCCACAATACTTTATTACAAATGGCCTCAACTTTGAACTGTAGTACCATTTAGGTCTCAGATAATGGCTGGAATCCTGCTGGTTAGTCCCAACTGGAATAGACCCATCCAATCAGTTGTTGAATGGTGGGTGAGTCAATGCATTGATTCAATTACACTTCTTTAATCAGATCTAACAATGGGCTTGAGGACAATGAGCTGGAACAGAGGGGCAGGAAGAAGTGGCTCGATCCTGCTTTTTCCCAAAGCAGGTTGAAATCCCATTGCTTGCATGGCCTACTCCCAAGGTGGGCCAAATATGCACAGGCTGACTACACAGTGCAGTGTCAAACTATGCTGCTGGGTAAATTTTGTTGCCTCGCCACCATACATGTGCACCATCACACATGCCTGTGACCTCCAATAACCTCCCACATCTGCCTAGATGCCATCCCATTGCACCTCTGCCCCTTTGATTGGCTACAGTCCAGTGATCCCCAAAGTGGGGGTGGTGGAAAGTTCCAGGAGGGTGATGAAGGACAAGTGGGGCAGTAGGGAGGCAGTCAGGGAAAAATTAGCTGTATTGGCCATTTAGCAAATTCATACAAAATTCCACCAAACAGTGATACCTTTATTGGCCAACCAAAATGCACAATATACTTGTTGCAAGCTTTCGAAGCTCCACTGGCATCTTCATCAGGCAAGATGTTACAAACCAAACAAGAGAAAACAAATGGAGATGTTAGTCAGATGCCTGCATTTTGATACTTCTGTCTTAGTTAAGATGGTAAGTGAAGGGTATCTTTTGCAGGCTGGCCCCTCCTCCTTCTGTCCATGGGATATTGAGAGATTTGCAAAGATCAAGAAATTTAAAGTCTATTTGTATCTCAACAAGGACCCCTCTTTTGCAATCCAATATGCCTATGTTCCTATGAGATCACAGGCCTCTTTGTAGGCAGAGGACAATAGATTCTTCAAGGACTCTTCATGTTTTTGCATCAGGAACATTTTGGTAGGAGTTGAGGTAAAACATGCCAATCCAGTGGAATTTTAAGAAGAAAAAAATTGTTGGAGGTCCTAATCCACTGATTCATTCTTCAGGGTTCCCCTGTTGCAGCTACAATGGCAAAAGATATCCTTCACTTACCATCTTAATTAAGGACAGAAACATCAAAATGCAGGCATCTAACTAACCTCTCCATTTTTTCTCATGTTTGGTTTGTAACATTTTGCTGATGAAGAAGCCAGTGGAGCTTCAAAAGCTTGCAACAAGTATATTGTGCATTTTGGTTGGCCAATAAAGGTATCACTGTTTGGTGGATTTTTGTTTGAAACCAAAGATGAGTATTACTTTAGATTACTTTAGATGTAAGAATGCATTTCTGTATGCTTGTGATATTGTATGTTTGTTTTAAAAATAAGGGGGGAAAGAATTTATGTTTATGCTTGAATTTTAATATGTTTAATAAAAATATTATAAATAAAATCTCTCCCTTTCCCAGTCCACATCAGTCTTCAGTCCAGAGCATGTAAATTCTGTAACCTCCCTGCATATGTACTGGCTGAGCCTTTCTCTGTCCTGATGAAGGATTGAGAGTCCCTCTTCTCTAGGGAAAACCTTCTCCCTTGCACCCTAGGTCACCCTAGGAGCAGCAACTGAGCAGCTGGCTGAGCAACAAACAAGAGGCCTCTTATCCACATTGGTCTTTGCTGCAAGGCTGGCATGGGTGAGAGGCTTCTCAGTCGCTATTTAACCAGCTGCTCAGTTGCTGCTCCCAGAATGACAGGGCACAAATGAAGCAGCGAGTGAGCAGCCAGTCAAACAGCAACCCAAAAGACTCTCGCCTGTGCTGGCCTTTGCTGCAAGTTTGGCACAAGCAAGAAGCTTGTCAGTCAGTGCTCAGACAGCTGCTCAGTTGCTGTTTCCAAGGTGACTTGATGCAAAGGGAGTAGCGACAGAGACTGGCTGTTTTAAATTAGCAGTAGAACAGTGGATCTAATATAAAAAAAATATGTCGGGGGGAATAGGATTGTTGCCCAAGAAAAAAGGGGGGCAGTAGCCCAGAAAAATTTAGGGACCACTGGGCTACGCAGTCGCATATGTGATGCTCTGCCCATACAGGGCATTGGTACATCGGTGTGCGAGTGATACATTGGCAAAGCACAATCATGGAACACCCCCCCCCCACACACACACCCTTCACTTCCCTACACCCCATGCCCCCTGTTCGACTGTCTGGTTTGTGTGTGTTTAAATTACATTCATTGGAGTTATCACACTTTCATTTCTTTGCTTTGCTGCAGCCCCACACTTGCATCAGAGCATTTATATACACCAGTGAAGATGCACACTTTCCAGAATAAGTTGGAATAGCTTGGTTTCTTTTTGCTCCAGTTTTTAGCCCTGGAGTGCAACTTTGGTCCAGTTTCCAGCCATTTTCATGGCATGCATCATCTAAACATCCCGTCTTGAAAGTGGTTGGAAACCACTTTATTTAGCCCATCTATTTCACCCCAATGTCCTTGATGAAAAGGATACTGCTATACTTTAAAAAGGCTAGCAGGTTGTCTTCTCCAAGTGTGTTTCCTCATTCTTGGTTCCATGTCTGTTCTTAGCTTTTGTACCCCCAGGGATGACTGAAAGGGGAACAGTGACATCCTGCAGTTGGTGATAAGAGTACTATGTGATTCAGAGTATGGCTAATGAAATTATACAGTTGAAGAAAAAAACAACACTTGGCCAGAAAAGGGCCAGAATGGACTGCAAAGCCTTTGATTAATTTTCTTTTCTGGTTATAGTCTGGAAAGGGCTCTGAAAGTAGTTGTGTTTTCTTGGAGGTGGCCTAAGTGTGTTCCCTATTGCAGGCTTTTGTACTGTGAATAACTGTACACTCCTCTCCCATTCTTTTTGCTTGGCATGTGTGGAGATATTTGCTGCCAAAGTGGTGACTGCAGGGCCTTTAGTGTCTATCTGGCACTCAATTAATAACTTTGGATCAGGCATAACTACTCTGGTGCATATTTACCATGGTAGTTATGTGTAAGATCTTGACTGTTTTCATTTTTCTGCTCATGGAATGCACAACACAGGCATGAAATATTACAAGGAAATTATCTTCTTATTAGAAAAAAAATCATTAATGTTGTTTATCAGGTTTTGTTTGATGTACATCTCTATGCTAATGTAATGGTTGATGGACATATGTGTGTGCATCCCTCATTGCTCTTTTATATGAATGTCACAGTGCATTTTTAGAAAAATGCTTCAAATGCTCTCTCTTGAATACACTGTAGGTAAGAAATCATGCTGTTCTCATTTTTCCTGTCACAATCTCACCCCACATCCTACAGCCTCATGATTATTTCAGTGGTGACAGACATGGTGGGTGGGTAAATGAAAAGCTTGGGCATCCCCAATCAATAATCATTATGTCTTCTTTTGTGGCAGTGGAGTGACCTTCAACAGGAGAGTGACCTTCAAAAGGAATAATTAGGAAAAGATTTGTTGAAGCCACATGAGATCAGTTCTGTAGAGGCAAAAGTAGCTGAGCTCAAAGGCACTTACAAAAATAAATGTGATTGCATATTTATTCTTATTCTTTGATGCCCTCCCCATGCTAATGAGATAAGAGGCACTCTTTCCTAAGGGGTGGCAGCTGGTGCCTGAAATGTTGCAACATGCTTTGATGGGGCCAAGGAATTTTTATGTGGCATGCAAAAATACTCTCTAGCTCAGTCATACCTGTGGAATTATGTTGATGGATGTGTTGTAAAACAGTCCATAAACCAATCACCAAAACCTGGAATCTCCAGCAAGCTTCTTTTATTGTAAAACGGCATAAGCAAAAACAAATAATAATAATAATAATAATAATAATAATAATAATAATAATAATAACATCATCTTCACTTTAGCCAGAAGGCTAAACAGGAACAAAGACTATCTGCTACATGATTCAAAATTGGTTAGTTGCAGCATCAGGAAAGTCTTTTAATTAGTCCATTACAGTTCAAAAGTTAAAGAACAAGTGAAGAGGCTTTTTTGGATCACAAATTTCAGCCCCCAATTTTCCACCCCTTTGAGTATAGCCTTTACAGACTGATTGGTTGATGATGCATGACGTGCTTTAGCCCAACCTTTAATTACCATACTAAATCATGTGACTGCAATTCCCATAACATTTCTCATGTTTATAAATCCTTTATGTAAACAGGTCTCTTTCTCACAGAACTGTACTTTGTTTGGGCTAAAGTACACCTGGGCTGATAAGTGCGAATCTGGCCTCAGAAAAACAGCTTTTCTCAGCAAGGAAAAATACAGACACACACACATCTTTACATTTCAACATTTTAACAATGACTCTATATCCCATTAAAAATCCTAACAATCCCCTCCTGAAATGTATGATGTGTGTATGTTGTACACTAAACCAAATCTGTTACAAAACTAACTTAGCTCGATGGCTAGGCCTAAACTTAAGACATGCCAAGTAGACGTGACATCTGTTCATGTCTATCAATGGTCAATGCCTTTGTCAAGATGTCTGCTTGATTATGGTTTGACTCAATGTATTGCAGACTCACAATCCCATTCTGTACCAATTCTCTGACATTCTGATATCTCACACCAATGTACTTTGTTCTGCACTTCAAGTTCTCAGCTTCAGCCATTGCAATGCATGTTTGAGAATCCTCATTTATCATCACTGGATCAACACATTCTTCATTCAGATCTTTCAACAACTGTCTAATCCATTCAATCACATTAACTAACTCAGATAAGGCTCCGAATTCTGCTTCTCCTGTACTTTGGGCTACATATCTCTGTTTTCTACTTCTCCAAATAATTGTGCTTTCTCCAAACTTAATCAACAATCCTGTCACTGACTTTCTATCTTGTAGCTCAGAAGCAAACGAACTGTCAACAAAACATTCAAGTCCAGCTCGACTGTTTTGCAACTTCAATTTCCTGTCCATGCTACCCTTCAAATATCTCAACAAATGTTTCACTGCTGTCCAATCTTCCACTGTAGGACAATTTGCCTTTCTTCCAAGTACCCCCACGGTGAAACAAATGTCAGGCCTAGTATTGTTAGCAATAAACATCAAATTCCCAACAAAACTCCTATACATCTCTGAATTTTCAAACTCCTTAGTCCCTTCACTATTCACATAGCCGACTGACATTGGACTCTTCACTGTTTTTGCATCTTGCAATCCACACTTCTCTATCAAACTCTGAATTTTCCTCTGTTGACTCAACAAACAATTCCCATCTTCACTACATTCAACATCAATTCCTAGGTAAGACCTTAAAACTCCAAGATCTTTGACACTAAATTTCTGTGACAATTCCTTTCTTACTGTTTGAATCTCTTGCTTTGAATTTGCTGCCACACACAAGTCATCTATATAAATCACCAAGATCACATCTCCCTTTGTGTAAACACATGCATCAGCTACACTGCGTTTGTAGCCTAACTTCACCAGCTCATCATGTATGCAAAGATTCCAGCTTCTGGCACTCTGCTTCAAACCATACAATGCTTTCTTCAACTTGTACACCTTTCTGTCACTATCCTGTTGAAAACCCAAAGGTTGCTCCATGAAAACAGTTTCCTCAAGATTTGCATTCAAGTATGCAGTCTCAAAATCAAAATGATGCACTATCTGGCCCCTCCTTGCAGCCAAAGCCAACACTAACCTCAAACTCTCAGGCTTTGCTGTTGGAGAAAAAGTTTTGTCAAAATTCTCAAACCTCTGTTGTGCAAACCCTTTAGCCACCAATCTGGCCTTGTAGCTCTGACTACCATCCGGCATCAGCTTCCTTTTGTAAATCCATTTGCACCCTATCACCTTGTGATTTGCAGGTCTGTCAACAATTTCAAACACCTTCTTGTCTACCAAAGACTTGAACTCCTGCTCCATTGCAGACTCCCATTTCAACTTCTCTTCATCACAACACTCTTGTACTTCCTTGTAACTCTCAGGCTCCTCTACCATGACTACACAAGCTTTAGCTTCCTGCACTTTAAAACGATCTGGAAGTTTCCTAACTCTAGTTGTCCTCCTCAAAACAATTGTCCTCGTTTTTCCCTCATCATCCTCAGTATCTGTACTTGAATGTGCCTCTTTGTCTGTGTGTCTCTTTGTTTCTGTCATTCTAGGTGCTGGTGGATGTGTGTGTGACAACTTGTCTGATGTACTAGCCTCATCCTCTGAAGAATCTGATTCTTGCTTCATTGCCCCTCCATTTCTGGCAGGTGGTGTTGTCTGTGTTTCTAACTGACCTCATCTGAAAAACACCTCTTTGTTTGAATGAATGTTCTCCCACCCAGAATGTTTCTCAAAGTTTGCGCTCCTTGAAAAAAGAACTTCCTGTCCACCTAGGTAAAACCTGTAACTGTTCCCTGTATAACCAACAAACATCAAACGTCTCCATTTGGGCTGACCTTTCTTTCTGAAAGCTGCAGGTACATACACATTTGCATATTGCCCAAACACTCTAAGGTATTTCAAATTGGGTGGTCTCTTGAAAAGCATGTGGTAAGGAGTATTCTGCACAGCAGAATTCCAGGTGCGGTTTGTCAGGAAATTAGCTGTGAGAATTGCCTCCCCCCAAAGGTGCTTAGGAGCATTTGCATCAAGCATCATACAATATTTTATTTGCTTCAAAATGGCAATTTTTCGTTCAGCAAGTCCGTCCTCCAGAGGACAAGCCGGGTTCGTAGTAAAATGCCTAATTCCCATTTTTCTCAACCAATTGGTCAAGTTCTGAGACAAGAATTCTCCTCTTCTATCTGTCACCAAAGTTCCCACTTTGTAGTCAAACTGTCTCTCTATCATGTTCACCCATTCCTTGAATCTCTCCCCTGCTTCACTCTTTTCTTTCAAAAGAATTACATAGGAAAACCTTGTGAAGTGATCCACAATCATCATGAAGTATTTATTTCCCCCTTGTGTCTTGGGAGAAATTGGCCCAGCTAAATCACAGTGCACATATTGAAATGGTCTCTGGGCTTTAAGTTTTGTTCATTTTGCCACAGGATAAGCCTTCAGCTTAATCTTGCTGCAAACTGAACACTCCAAGTGGTTTGAGCATGCTGACATTTTAGACTCAGGACAAATTTTCTCCAATTTCAAAAGATTCAGAAAACCAACATGACCCAACACTCTGTGAAAATAATGAATGCAATCTGCGTGCAAAGGCTGGTTTTGTGCAACTGCACAGCTCTCGCTATCTATCATGTAATACAATTTGTCTTTCTTAATGGCTTTAGCACAAATCTCACCATCTTTAAAAATTAAACATTCATCCCCCTCAAAACTCAATTTGTACCCATCTGTGGTCAAAGCTGACACACTAACTAAACAGTTTTGCAAGCTAGGTACATACAAGACATTTTCAAAATCTTTATCAAAACTAGGAATGCAAACAGTTCACATTTCTTGAATTTTCGGGCCTGCCCCATCTGCTAAGGCAACAGAAGAAACATTTACTGGTATCCTGCTCTGGAACAGTTCAATCTTGTTTGCCATGTGAGTGGAGGCTCCACTGTCAAGAAGCCAGGTGATGGATGACTGAACTTGGGGCACACTGTCACAGCTTTGAATTGTGGCAACAAATCCTTTGTTAGCACTGTGTCCCTTTTGGCCACCAGGGGGACGTGGCTGCTGCTGCTGCTGCTGTTGCTGTTGTTGTTGCTGCCCCCTCCTGCTATCTGCAGCAAGCTTTCTGCAGTCCTTTTTTAAATGTCCAAACTTTTTACAATAAAAACACATTTTGCCTTTTGAAACTGCTGCTTTTTCAGTTTGCATCTCTTTTGAAGCTCCCTCTGTGGCATTTGGAGGCCTTGCTGCTGTTGTGGATCCCTGCTTTTGCTGCTCTGCCTCAAATCTCCTTCTCTGAGATTCTTCCAAAATTCTCCCACAGACCATTTCCATAGTCAATTGCACGCCTGGGAGGGCCTGCAAGCCTAGCAGGATATTATCATACGATTCATTTAAAGATCCCAGAAGGATGTAAACTTTTAGATTTTCATCTAGGGTTATGCCCCTTGCTTGAACCTGGGCAAACAAGTCTCTCATTCGATCTAGGTGACCTTCTGCAGAGTCTTTTTCTTTCATTTTGCATGAAAACAGCCACTTTGCCCAAATCATCTTTGCTAGATCAGAGGTGGACTGGTGAATTCTAGCCAGAGTCCCATATTTGTTTAGCAGAAGGTAGATGCTTTATGTGATTTAATTGCCCCTCAGATAAAAGGAGAAGGAGGGTTGCAACAGCTCTGGAATTTCTTTCTATCTCAGCTGCAGTTGGATTAGCGCCCAACCCGTCCTGTACAGCCTGCCAAAGACCTTCTCTGGTCAAAAGGGCCTTGATGTAAACTTCCCAGGATGTGTAGTTATCTGATGTAAGTTTAGGAAATTTCCCAAGCTCCATGTTTAATTATTTCCCTTTTAGTCCGGCACAAGCCTTGAAAACTGCTTGCCCCTCCAAGACACTGTCTCTTTAAAACTGCAGCTTTTGGAGCCACCCGGCTAATCACTGCATTTCTTGCCGCTTTTACAGCTCTGAGACAGTCCATGTAATTAATTGCCTTGAGGTAAGGGAGGTTTTTACTTACAGGCTTCTGTGGTGCTGATTGCCATAATTCAGGCTTGGAATTCCAACCGCTCCTGCCGTCCGTGTGTCATGCTGGCAAGGCTGGGAGGAAGAAGAAAAAAAATGCTCCTGCTTTTAAAATCTATCCCGGTGGATTGAAACCATCCAGCTCTGGTACCACTTGTGGAATTATGTTGATGGATGTGTTGTAAAACAGTCCATAAACCAATCACCAAAACCTGGAATCTCCAGCAGGTTTCTTTTATTGTAAAACAGCATAAGCAAAAACAAATAATAATAATAATAATAATAATAATAATAATAACATCATCTTCACTTTAGCCAGAAGGCTAAACAGGAACAAAACCTATCTGCTACATGATTCAAAATTGGTTAGTTGCAGCATCAGGAAAGTATTTTAATTAGTCCATTACAGTTCACAAGTTAAAGAACAAGTGAAGAGGCTTTTTTGGATCACAACTTTCAGCCCCCAATTCTCCACTCCTTTGGGTGTAGCCTTTACAGACTGATTGGTTGATGATGCATGACGTGCTTTAGCCCAACCTTTAATTACCATACTAATTCATGTGACTGCAATTCCCATAACATTTCTCATGTTTATAAATCCTTTATGTAAACAGGTCTCTTTCTCATAGAACTGTACTTTGTTTGGGCTAAAGTACACCTGGGCTGATAAGTGCGAATCTGGCCTCAGAAAAACAGCTTTTCTCAGCAAGGAAAAATACAGACACACACATCTTTACATTTCAACATTTTAACAATGACTCTATATCCCATTAAAAATCCTAACAATACCTTCCAACTATTCTGATTTGGCAGGACAGTCCCAATTAATTCTCTGTCCTCCCATTTTTTTCAGCTGCTTTTTAAATATTCTAGTTTCTATCTCTTCCTCTCACTCTCCTCCTTTATCCTCAGCCAGCTTCAGTTGCTGCAAATTGAGTTCATGCAAAAGCAGTTTTCATTCTGTGAATTCACCTGGGGGACAGGAGAGGAGAGGAAACAGTGGAATTTTGCCCTTCCCTGCATGCTCAGGCAAAAGCAAACTGCTGCAGACTCTCTTAGCTCATTAATAACTTTTACCATCTTGACCATGCTCGGAGGTTTCTTAGCCACATATATCCCGCTTTTCATCTGTGAAAAAGGTGGAAGGTATGGTTCAGCCCTGATGTGTATGTGAGTTGTAGGATCCAGATTCAAAGAAAAGGTGGGATATGTGAACTTAATGAAGGAACAGGCTTACAAAAACAGTTGGTGATATATAAATATTTTAAAGTAATTGACCGCCCAATCTTGCATTGCTTTAGACTAGGGATAGACAACTGTAGGGAAGCTAGGGGGCTGCATTACACCCCCAATAGAGCTTGTGGGGCTGCACACTACTCCACATTCTCCCACCACAAAAATACTCTATATATTTTGTCTTCAAATGTTCTCCAATGCCTTCTAGGGTTTGGGGGACATTTTGACAATGGTTAGGTCCCCTTGAGCCATTTTAGGGCCCGGGGGGCTTTTTTTCAAAACAGGAAGTGACCAGACATCACTTATGGTTTATTTGGGATTAAGAAAAAAGTCATGTCCTGGGACTAAAATATACTAGGGGCCTTTTTTGGGGGTATTTTTGACCCTTGATGGGCCCTGGGGCCCACAAAAAAATGGCCCTGAGGGCCACACTTTACCTTCTCCTTGTTAAACACTGAAGAAGAAAAAATACACTTTTCAGGATGCTCAAAAAATGGATTTTTTAATTAGTACAAAAAAGTTGTCACATATCGGCCTGTGTAATCTTAAAGCCTTCTTCAGGGGCTATTTAGAATCAAAGTTCAGAAATGTATAGACGAAACTCTGAAACTATTTACTGGAAAAGTTAAAAACACTGGTTTAATGGGCTTTAAAATATATAAATAAACAAAACAACCATCTTTTGAGCATTTTGAGATATGTCTCCATTTTCTTCAGTGGATTTGATTGCATGCTTCCCAGGTTCTGCTCCTTTTGCTTTGGACACATAATATAGCAAAGAACATGGGAAGAAAAAGCATCATTGTTGCTTTTGTTAAATTATTACGGACCAGAAATCTTTGTGGATCTTTTACAAATCATCTAGAGTTGTGCCAGTAAATTAACTGTGCCAGTTGTGCCAGTTGTGCCAGTAAATTAACTGTGCCAGTTAATTTGGATCTACTTTCTATCCACTGATGAGTTACTCATAACATTTTACACAGATTTGCTTCATTGGATTGTGTATCTCACAAAGTTTTAACATCTGCCATGAAGTCTTTTATGTACCAGATAGTGTGAGCTAAGGATGTATGAATGAGTCATTTTTGTTTATTTTGGTTACTTATTTTTTTCATTTCTAAACTTGGTTCATCCCAAATTTTTATAGCCAAGACTGTACAAAATTTTGTACATACTTTTGTGTACATTTTATCCAATATATGTATTTTGTGTGATTTTTTTTTAAAAAAAACAATTCTTTTTTATTCATTTCCCAGTAAAATTTCCTAATTCAATGAATTTTGAAACATTTATAGTCCCTTCTGCCTGCTCCGAAAGGAGCGCCATTTTACTTCTCCTTTCAGGGCCAGCAGAAGGGACGATTGGGGCCGAGGCATGGGGCAGCCTCGGCCCCAATCCTCCACTTCGCAGGGCGGCCCATGGCCGCCTGTCTCCATCCCCCCTTAGTCAGGAATGGACAACCCCAGAAGGTTGGAGGGCTGAACCTTCTGGATCTTTAGGTCCTTCAGACCCCCGTGAGACTCATGCTGACAGTTATAATTGTTATAATGAATACACATATTCTTATGGGCCTATTATATGAATTTTTGAATTGATTTTTAAAATATATTTAAAAATATGTGTATTTTTGGGTAGTCTTTTTCCTCATTGGAGAGCCCCTCTGAAAAAATTTAAAGACATGAATTTTAGAGAATAAATGACTTCTGGCCTGTGTATTACTTTGAAAGATTGAAATTAGATAACTTCACATTAAAATGAAAGCTGAATGCTTTTCATTCCCTCGCTAGTAGGAACCATGTGGAAAAGTTTTTTTTAAGGTGAACTGAGAGAGTATTTTAAAGACTCGATGCTATAGCCAAGAAGGTCCTTTATTTGATCCTAATATATCTAACCTAAGGAGGTAGACCACTGAAAGAATATTCTCTCAATATTATGTCAGTGAATGGGCAGATTAACATCAAAGAAGAAGGTTCTTCAGGTTGGAAACTTGGAGGATATTGTGTAAAAACTGGATGAAAATTAATCTTTGCCATCATGGTATGTTTATGAGTATTCTGAATGCACTGGATGATTTCAGAATAAAATAAAATGAAATGAAAAGACATAGTCCTGCATTTTCTAGCAAGACTTTTCTGTGCCTTTCTAATTCCAAATTTCTCCCCTGAGTGTTTAATCTTACACTGTAACATATGACAAAGTGATTACATAATGTACAATGAAAAAATTACACCAAGAGAGGCTTTTAATCCTGGTTAAAATGGAATGGGGAAAGGAAGCAAAAATTATACATGTTTTGTCACTTCTGATGCATTTGCCAAGAAAAGTGATTTCAGATGGCAAAATAGCCTCTTGCTCTTTGGTTGTAACATTTTAAGCTATGCTGTGATTGACAGTGCAGGGAATGGAATGTCTGCCAACTTCTGTAGAGAATCTATTTAAGATACCTCTGTGCTAGGGAAAGGATTTGTCATTGTCAATAGCAGCAGCATGCTTGATCAGAGCCATGGTCACCCTTGTCACTGAGGAGGAAACTACATGCCTGAGGAGAAAGAGGAGGAAAAAGGCTGTGCCACAAATGAATATTCCTTTTAGTATACGTATTTTAACTGTCATTTTGCAATTTCCTCAGAAAATCAAATGAGGCAAACATTGCACTCTTTAATTTACTAAATCGGGGTGCTAAGAGAGGCAACTCAGAGGGATAACTGAGGCTCAAGGAGAATGGCAAAAGCAGCACTGACTTGCAACTCACCATGTCACATCAACTTCAAGATTTCATTAGTAGAAAGTATGTGGGAGTTTTTAAGATAGTGAACTTTATAGGCTGCCTTAGGGCCTCTACAGATGGCGCTTCGCTCCATCTTGGAGGCAGGGAAGGGTAGGGGCAGCCACACACCGGGCGCCCCAACCCCTCCCCGAGAACATCACAACAGCCCATGCCATTACGCACGCATGCACCATCAAGATGTCCTTCCGGTGCAGCGTTTTGATGCGCTGTGCCGGAAGAGCCACAGAAGAGCCGCATGGCAGCTCTTGATAGTCCCTTCTGCCTGCTCCGAAAGGAGTGGCATTTTAGTTCTCCTTTCAGGGTCAGCAGAAGGGACGATTTGGGCCGAGGCGTGGGGCAGCCTCGGCCCCAATCCTCCGCTTCCCAGGGCGGCCCATGGCTGGCTGTCTGCATCCCCCCTTAGTCAGGGATGGACAACCCCAGAAGGTTGGAGGGCTGAACCTTCTGGATCTTTAGGTCCTTCAGACCCCCGTGAGACTCATGCTGACAGTTTTATGGAACCAGTTACTTCTTGTTCCTATTATTGATTTTTTTTTTGTTATTTCAGAATAGGGGGTATTGAGGGGCCCTGGACATGGGGCAACAGTCACAGGGAACTGCTCCAAGATTAGGGTGATTAGGCATTAGTGTGATTTACTCTTTTTTCAACAATTATTCATCAGGCATTGTTGAGACTAGACCTGGAATCAATGGCCCCATGGTCAGTGGACCCATCTTGGCAATTATTAGTATTTCACCCTTCTGAGCAGTGAAGGGTTCCTGTTTTGCTGTCCCAGCCAGGGTAACCATTAGTTCTTCGCATCAGCAACTTCTATAAAGACTTTATGCTCAGGAGGGAACTTGCCTGAGCAACAATAAGATTTCTAGTCTTGTTTTATTGGATTTTCTGGTTTGACATCTTTGGCTTTGGCTGCTGGTTTGAACCTAACAGGGACCCATGGCTCAGTTGTGATACTAATACATGACCCTGGTATTATTAATTTGCATTGCATGTACGTGTGCCTTCAAGCTGCCGAACAACTCATGGCAGCTTTTGTTGGCAGTCTCCTGTCCAAGTACTAACCACAGCTGACCCTGCTTAATTTCTAAGATCAGACAGGATTTGGTGCCTTTAGGATATTTATGCCTAATTTGCATTATTTCTTTTATAAAAATATTTCTGAAGTACACAGCCAGCCCTATTATTAGGTAGAACAATGAGGTTGCCTCAGACAACAGGGCTGCAGGCGCAATGAATTGTGTCACTCTTTCTGAGGGTAGAGTTCATGCTGCTGCCAACTTTGCTATTATAGCAATAGCAGTAGCAAGTACATTTCTATACCACTTATCAGTGCACTTAAGCACCCCCTAAGCAGTTTACAATGTGTAAGCTAATTGCCCCCAACAAGCTAGGTACTCATTTTAGCAACCTTGGAAGGATGCAAGCCTGAGTCGAGCTTGAGCCCTTGGCTGGTATTGAACTCGTAACCTTGTGGTTTGTGAGTGAGTGGCTGCAGTACAGGCATTTAACCACTGCACCATCAGGGCTATTGATGTCAAGGTGCCCCTTGCCAACTTGTTGGAGAGGCTACATGGCTCCTTCTCCTTACTGCCACCCACCTGCTCACAGTACAATGAAATTGGGATGTCTTCATGCAGAGCTGCTAGGGTTAGGCTGGTACTTTTTGACAATGTAGACCAAGGAGGCAAAGTGGTGAGAAAGATGAGGAAAAGGGCTAGTGTTTACCAAGGCAGAGGCGGAAAAAATGGGAGCAACAACAGCATTTCTTTACCCACTTCAGTTAGAGGGAGAGCCTGGGTTGCCACTGATGTTTTTGTTTTTGTTGCTAACTTTCCGCAAGTTGATTTCAACCCATGGCAACCCTGTGGATGAGACATCTCCAAGAACCCTGTCCTCCATGCTCTGCTTAGTTCCTGCAAACTCAAACTTGTGAACTCTCTAACAGAGTCCATCCATCTAGCACAGGGGTAGGCAACCTAAGGCCCGGGGGCTGGATGCGGCCCCTTGAGGCCTTTGGACGAGCCCCAGGCCGGTCCTGCCGCCGCCGCCGCCACCCACCATGCTGATATTATTGTTGTTATTACTTGTTCTTGGGGTTTTCTTGGCAAAATCTCCACAGGGGTTTTTGCCATGGCTTTTCTGGAGCTGAGAGAGTGTGCATGCATATTTTTAATTTTTTTAATTTTTTTTAAAATTATTTTTATATTTATTTATTTATTTATTTATTTATTTATTTTTGGTGCTTCACCCCCCCACAATTGTCTGAGGGACAGCAACCCAGCCCCCGGCTCAAAAAGGTTGCCTACCCCTGATCTAGCATGTGGCCTTCTTTTTCTGCTTCCCTCCATCTTTCCTAACATTATTGGGTTTTTTCTACTGAGTCCCCTCTTCTCACGATGTGTCCAAAGTATGACAGCCTCTTGTCATCTTGGCTTCCAGGGAGATTTCTGGCTTTATCTGCTCCAGGACCCACTTGTTTGTCCTTTTGCCTGTCCATAGGATCCTCAGTACGCTTCTCCAGCACCACATCTCAAATGAATTTTCTTTCTTTCTTCTTTCTTAACTGTCCAGCTCTCACATCCAAACATGGTAATAGGGAATACAATGATTTGTACAATTCTAACTTTTGTGTACAGTTATATATCTTTGCATTTTAGAATCTTTTCTAGTTCTTTCATAGCTGCCTTCCTCATTCTTAATCTTTTTCTGATTTCTTGACTGCAGTACACATTTCTAACAATGTTTGATCCCAGGTATGAGAATTATTTTACTGCTTCTGTTTCTTCATTGCCTAAGTTGAATGTGTCAAGATTCTCTGTCATCATTATTTTTGTTTTATGTTCAACAGTAGTCCTGCATTTGCACTTTCTTCCTTGATCTTCGTTAGTAGTTGTCTTTGAGGTTTTCTGCTAGTATTATGGTGTTGTCTGTGTATCTAAGATTGTTGATGTTTATTCTTCCTATTTTCACTTCCCCTTCTTCTGTCACTGATGTACAACATATAATCTGCAAAATTGTGCTATAATTCTTCGTTGCTGATGTTTGCTTCTTGTAGATCATATTCACTCTCAATAAAAGTATGAAGACTGTTTAATAACATATTTTAAAATGTAATAGTCCAATCAGGTAACTTACTGCAGAATAAAGAGCATAAAATCATCAAACAAATTTTTAGTTGTAAATTATTCAGCCATGAAAAAAATTCTCCAAAATCTCTTGAGTGTCTCCTTAGAAATACTGGAAGAGAAAATAGACAAAGAAGCACAGAAAAGAAAGGAGATTCCTGAAGATAAAGTAATGTGGGAACAAAAAAGCAGAGAGAGATGCATTAAGATAAGAGGAGTACCAGAAACAGAAGATGAAAACTTATATGAATTAATCACATCATCCCTTGCAGAATTCATTGGAAAAGACAAAGAGCTAATGGAATTCAACATTGATAAGTTGTTCCGTGTGAATTCTTGGGTCGCAAAACAAAAGAAACTACCACGAGATATCGTGGTGTATTTTGTCAGGACAATTACAAAAGAACAGATAATACAGCAACACTTCCAGACAAGACTGAAGATCAAAGGTTCAGAGGTACAATTGCTGAAAGATGTGCCTAGTCAGATTTTGAAAAAAGAAGGAATACTCTCCATTAACAAGAAAGTTCAGGGAATTACAGATAAACTATCGATGGGAAAACCCAGAAGGTCTTTCATTTAAATACAGACAGAAAAGAGTGAAAATTACATCGATCCAAGACGCACAAGAATTTCTGGAGAATCTTATAAAAGACCAAGAACATGACTTAGATGATGACTCAACAGCCGCAGCGGGCACACAACGGCTGGACACAAATCCAGAAGGTGAAGATCAAGACCAGGATATAGTATAAAAGAGAAAATAACAGCGACAATGGCGATGTATAAAGTAAAATGTCTGTCTTGGAATGTAAAAGGTTTGAATAGCCCACAAAAAAGGAAAAGAGTTTTTCAATATTTGAATAAAAATAAATGCGATATTTACTGTTTACAGGAAACCCATATTAGGAAGGATGAAAAAAGATATTTGACTAATCGGAAGCTTGGTATTGATTTTGTTTCGGCTAGTAATAAATGGAAGAAAGGAATTGTGATGTATATCAGTGATAATTTGAAACCAAAAGAAATTTTCAATGACACTAACGGTCAATTTCTGGGAATAGAAGTGTGCTGGAATCATCTAAAAACATTGGTAGTTGCAATATATGCACCACTAGAAGAAAAAGAAAAATATTTTAAAAAATTATTACAGAACATCATCCAACAAGATTATGAACAATTTATTTTGATGGGAGATTGGAATGGGGTGATCAATCCAGAAATGGACAGAAAATCAGAAAAACAAATAAAAAAGAAACAAGGAAAATTACCGGCCAGTTTTTTTGAACTCAAAGAAACATTAGACTTAATTGATGTTTGGAGAATTATACATGGAACTGAAAAAGACTATTCATTCTATTCACATAGTCACCAATCCTGGTCAAGAATCGATATGTTTCTCATATCAGCTTCACTAATTCCTGTTTTGGGAAAAACTGAGATTATACGAAAAACTCTTTCTGACCATAACCCAATTACAATGGAAATTATTTGATTCCATCCAGACTAGAAGACCTCCGAGGAGTTTGAAAATCCCTTAGTAGAGTCGTCAGGATCCCCTCTTCCAAGGGGATACTTTTGATCAGCACTTTGCTGGTCAATTCCGATCAAAGCCACAAACCTGGGGAGGCTATCCTCTGGCGATTAGGAAAGCCTCTCAATGGGATGCCATACCCGGAAGTTGTTATAAATAGATGGAAGGAATACAATTGGAGGTTAAATGAATCATTGTTGAAACAAGAAGCGATAATAAAAGAAGCAGAGAAAACTCTCCAATTGTATTTCAGAGAGAATATGAATAACGGCACAAATACAAATATGGTGTGGGACGCGTGGAAAGCAGTGATGAGAGGATTTTTTATACAAAAAAATGCTGCTATCAGGTGCAAACAAAGAGAAAAATATGACCAGATTTTACAAAAATTACAGGAAAATGAAAATAAATTGAAACAAGAGCCTAATAACAAACAGTGGGCAGAGAAGATTTTGATTTTTCAAAAACAAATGTCAACATTGTTATCAGAAGAGATAGGGGAAAAAATTAAATTTGCTAGACAATGACAGTTCGAAATTGGAAACAAGCCTGGAAAATGGCTAGCATGGAAATTGAAGAAAGATAGAGAAAAGAAAATTATTTGGCAAATAAAAGATGGAGATAGAACAGTAACAGCGCAGAATGATCTGAAAAAAATATTTCATCGATACTTCGAAAATCTGTTCAAGCAGGATCCAAAAAACATAGAAGAAATCCAGCAATATCTAAAGAAGCAAAAAATTAAAGAATTCAGCGAAATACAGAGGGAGGAATTAAACAGAAAAATCACAATTATGGAGATTATTGAAGCAATTGATAATTTGAAACAAGGGAAAGCTCCCAGGCCTGATGGTTTCACCACACTGTATTACAAGAAGTTTAAAAATATTTTAGCATCACCATTACAAACTACCATTTATTATATTCTTGAACATGGTATTCCCGATTCATGGAAGATTTCCTATATATCGCTCATTCCAAAAGAAGAGAAAGATATTCAAGAAACAAAGGACTTCAGACCTATCGCTCTTCTAAATTTGGATTATAAAATCTTCACAGCCATACTTGCAAAAAGATTTTAAAAAGTGCTCAATATCTGGATTCATCAAGATCAGACAGGTTTCCTACCTAATCATCATATGAAAGAAAATATTTGTGAGATTTTGAATATTATAGAGTTTCACAATAAAAGATCGGACAAACAATCTGCATTAATTTTCTTAGATGCAGAAAAAGCCTTCGATAATGTTGATTGGGACTTTTTATATGCAACAATGAGCGCAGTAAATATAGGTGAATTTTTTTTTGAATTGGACGCAAGCCATATACACAAAACAAGAGGCACAAATTTTGATTAATGGTGAAAAGACTAAAAGTTGTATAATAAATAAAGGAACACATCAAGGTTGTCCCCTCTCACCTTTATTATTTATTATGGTTACAGAAAATCTTAATAATCAAATAAGAGAAAATAACCAAATTCGGGGAATAAAAATCCAAAATCAAGAATATAAGATTAAAACATATGCTGATGATATGGTTATTGTATTAAATGATTCGATAGAAAGTATCTCTATTTTGAAAAGTACTATAATTTGTTTAGAGAGAGAGAGTTGGAAAGAGAACCAATAAAACAATACATGATTGATTGGGCAAAAGATTTAGGATGGGAAATACCCTTAGAAGCGTGGGGAAAAGCATGGGTTAGAACAAATTCTTTCACTAGGTGCCAAGATCTAAAGGAGAATTTTCTGAAAGTTTGTAACAGATGGTACTACACACCTGCCAGATTAAATAAAATATTTAAGCAAAGTAATGATCGTTGTTGGAAATGTGGCAAAGAGAAAGAACGACAATCCACATGTGGTGGAGGTGCGAAAAAGTGAAGGATTTTTGGAATGAGATACATGCTACAATACAAGAGATATTGGAATAAGCTTTTAAAAAAGACCAGATATATATATATTAAATATGACTTACTTTTTAAAAGTAGAGGACGAGAAGAAGTATGGGACGGTTTTGTTATATATGATAACCTTGGCCAGATTGATTATAGCAAAGCATTGGAAGGAAGATAAAAAATTACAATTAGAAGACTGGTTAATGAAATTAGATGAAATTAGAAAACTGGATATTCTCTCTTATAAGCTGAAGGATAAGAAGGTGGAGAAATTGGAAAATGAATGGAAGCAGATAATGACGTTTCTTAAGAAAAGATGGTGTCTGGATAAAAACCTGGCTGAGATGATTTTTAAAGTATCTCTATTTTGAAAATATACGCTAAGCCAAGATGTTAGAGAAAACTACTATAAAATGCAATTCAAGTGGTATTTAACAGCGGAAAAAATCTCTAAGATATACAAATTTAAAAAGGATATCTGTTGGTATTGTGAAAAGGAAAGGGGCACATATATTCACATGTGGTGGTTCTGTGATAGGGCTAAGAGATTCTGGACATTAATACAAAATGAAATAACGGAAATAATAAATGAGAAACTGGACTTTGACCCAGCAACTTTTTTATTAGGTATGGTAAAAAATAAAATAGAAGAGAAACATGGGAAAATAATTTTCTATATGTTATATGCGGCCAGAGCCGTTTATGCTAAGAAGTGGAAAGATCAAGTAGATCCATCACTTAAGGACTGGCAGATGAAATTATTTGATGTGATGGAGATGGACAAACTAACTTATGCTATAAGGGATCAAACAAAAGAAAAATTTGAAAAAGAATGGATACCAGTCACTCAATACTTGTCTAATATATGGTTATAATGAATTGATATAAAGCTAAGAGTGACAACAGTTTATGTTGTTATAATAAATGTTCAAGTTGGTACAAATAACATTAAGCAGAGGGCAATGATTTGATCTGATTGATTGAAAATAACAGTTATTATTATGAGTGTCAATCATAAAGAATAAGATGGGTATATGCTTATTAACAAAATTGTATAAATATATATCTCATAAATATATATCTCATAATTTCACAAGGAAAGGTGATAATGTAAACAATACAGATGTAAGTGGAAATACTTGAAAGACAATAACGTTTAAATAGATGACCAAGACCAAGGAAGGGAAGCTTTTTTATGTATATATTTTTAGATTTTTGTTGTATGTTTTTTGTTATGTTTGTTTATTGTTTATATGTTGTTGTATTTTTATGTTTATATAAATAAAATGGGGAAAAAATAGAACTGCTCTAAATGTAGCAATACAGCTAAACCTTACTGGTTTACCAAATATGCAGTCCTAAGCATTCTATTATCTTATTACCTTACTCCCAGGTAAGGTGCATAGTTATGCAACCTAATTTAGTGTCCCTTCCTGTATCAACCTAATTCAGTCATCTTATTTTAAGAATGTGTTGTTTGATCTTTTTACAGATTTATGTAGGCCTCCTAAAACATTTTTCATTGCTGCAGAAAAATGTCTGAAAAATAGCAGAAGAAAAGAATTCCCAACACATAGAAAAAAAATATGACAGTGACTTATTATTTCAATATTATTATTATCATTTCATATGTTGGTCTAAAATTGACAAAATGCAAACTTTGTTTTGTGGATTTTGGATATTATTGTACTTTGATGTATAGCAAATACAGCTGCCCCTGGATATGTTGATCTAAGTTAAACAGAGATGTGCCATCAAACAGAAACAATATTTTGCTGAAGCATAACAGCCATACTTCCCCAAACTGGTGCCTTCTGGGGTGTTGGGAATGTTGGACTACAACTCCCACTATCTCGATTGTTGACGTGGTTATGATGGATGCTGTAATTTGACACATCCAGACAGCACATGGTTGGAAATGGATAGCATTGACAGTTATGAGGCAGAGTATATATTTCAGGACTATATAACATACAAAATGTGTTTTTAAAGACTGTAGAGTCTTAGTTTCAGTCAAAGTTTGGATGTTCTTGCCAGAGAGGGATGATAAATTAGACATTAACTGGGAATATTGAAAAAGCAATTGCTAAAGTTTATCCTTCAAGGCCACTGTTCTGCTCTTGGGAATCTGCCTCAACAATTTGTATCAAAGGGCAGGGCAAAAACTATATAACTACAAGCCTAATATCAAGCTGTAGAAAATGAGATCTTTAATTAAGATTGTAAGAAGGCTAATTACTAGGTCAGCCTCTTTTTTCTGTATTTACAATGCATGATGATGTAAATAGTTTAACCTTGGCTTCATGAGGACAACATCTGAGAAAGAATGGTTTACCCATCCTTAATGCTTTTGATGTTAATTTGTTGACAGTAATGTATTCTTTCATTCATTCTCATAATGATCTTATGAGATGTCTCTAATATTCCCATTTATCAAATTGGTAACTTATAGTGAGAGAGATTTGCTAAAAGGGCAAGTTCATGGCTGAGACAGGATTTGAACTTTGTTAGACTAATCCATTATATGTATTGAGGCATACAAGGAATGCTAAGCATTCTCAATATTAACAAATGAATACATTTGTGCTTGTAGGCATCTTAAATTCATAACCAAAAATCATCTAAATTATATGATCTGCATAAACTACACCAAGGGAGCCAGTGTCACCAGTGTAGTGATTTGAGTGTTGGACTAGGACAGTGGGCAACCAGGATTTGAAACCCCACTTGGCCGTGGAAACCTTCTGGGTGACTTTGGACAAGTCACACTCTCTCAGCCTCAGAGGAAGGCAAGAGCAAAACCACTTTGAACAAGTTCACCTTAGAGGTAGAATTCAAAGATATAGCTGTGTTAATCTATAGAATCAGCATGTAGAGATATCTTGTAGTACCTTTGAGACTAACTAAAGAAAGAAGTTGGCAGCATGAGCTTTTGTAGACTTAAATCTATGAAAGCTCATGTTGCCAACTTCTTTCTTTAGTTAGTCTCAAAGGTGTTACAATATCTCTCTACATACAAGTTCACCTTAGCATCACCATAAGTCAGAAATGATTTGAAGGCACATAACAACAACAACATAAACTACACGCATTGTACAAATTGGCATTGTTTCTTATTTTGCATCTGTATTTCAAATTATTTTGTGTCATTTATCCTTACATAGGAGAGACAGCAAAAATCCCCATAACCCTGGAAATTTAAACTTAATATGTGGTTTCTAAGATTTCAACCCTCCTTTAAAACAGAGAGAGAGAGAGAGAGAGAGAGAGAGTTTCTCAGTAACCTCGATTCTAAACCCAGTTGCATAGTCTGTGTATTTTCTCTGTGCCAAGAAAATGGTTCTATTAATATAATTCTGATAATTAGGGACCAATAATTCTGTATTGTTGTGTGTAGATAGCAGAGGCCTTTTAAAAGTGGCTATTGATGGTTGAGAGGTTCTATTATTATTATTATTATTATTATTATTATTATTATTGTTGTTATTATTATCCCACCTTCCTCCCAACAATGGGACTGAAGACAGCTGACACCATATCTAAAACAATACCCATTAAAACTATATTTTTCTGATAAAAGTATAAATATAACATTATTTAAAAACAATTAAACAATTTATCAGGTTAAAACATTAAATGTTTAGAATATTAAAAGTAATTAAAAGATTATATGGACCATAAAACATAAAAAGCACAGCAAATTCTAAGGGTTGCAGTCCAAAAGGGTAACATTTCCAAACTCTGGAACCTGGATAAAGGACTTTTTTGCTTGTGTAATTCATCTCAGGAATAAAATTGATGTAAAATTGATGATTCACAATTATTTGTTTAATATGGTGCCTTTAATATAGATGCACATAAGATGAACGACTATTGAAATGGTGATATCTTTGGCAACAGGAAGCTCAGATTCCTGAACAAAAAGGCTTCATTGTTACATTCAGAAACAAACAGACATTTTTGGCTTGCCAATTTGAGTGCTGAAGTATTTGTCTGTGAATTTCCCTGTTTAATGAATGTTTCAAAATTATGTGGAGAATTCTAAGTGATCTTTTCAAATCTTCATCTTGTGTTAACAGGAACAAAAAAGAACAAATTGCATGCTGCCTTAATTTATTCCTGTCCAGTTCTCAAAATGGAGTTTTTCAGATGTGGGCGAAATTTTCAAAGCCTCTCGAATCCGTTGAGTAGCTTGCTTAATGCAGCCATCATGTGGCTTCCATCTTCCTTGACAATCGAATGATATAATCAAAACCTACATGGCATGTTTGTTTTTCTTTAATGTTTCCTCACCCTCTGTGTTGTTCTTTCATCTAGAAATGAGCTCTTGTCCTACTATGCAAATTTAGCTATCTACACATTAGTCTGTCAAAATGTCTATAAATATGAAATTGTTTTGAGGAAGGAAAGCTTAATTTGTGGAATGGAGATATGTTATTGCCACATTCTGCTGTATGAGTTGTGATATCTGCATTTATGCATTGTGGTTTTTTAAAGAAAAACCACCAACACTTGTTAGTCTGGTGATACTAAAATGGAAACTTCCTTGCATTTGCAGTGTCTTGAGACTCACCCCAGGGTGCCTTTGACTGTCCATGTGAATAGTCCACATTGTGTGGGTACATTGGCATTCCAGGAAGCATTGGCATGGCAAGTTGAAGGTCAGGCTCCAAAAAGGCTGGAAATACCCAAGGAATGTTGCTAAAGTAGAAAATAGATAAAACAGCCCTTGCTACCTCATACTATATGTTTAACAGAGCTGGAAAAAAGTTACTTTTGGGGACTCTCTCAGCACCTCTCAATTTGGAGAAAGTAGATGTATATTTTCTATAAAGTAGCTCTTGCCACCTCATATGTTTAGAAGAGCTTGAAAAGGTTACTTTGGGGGACTGTAACTTAATAATAATAATAATAATAATAATAATAATAATAAATTTTATTTATAGCCCGCCCCTCTGCTCGGCAATCGGGGCGGGTTACAGCATTTTAAAACATACAAAGTTAAAAACATTCCCTCATCCCAGAATCCCCCACCCATCCCCTAATACAAGATTAAACTATAGAGAAGATTAAAATACCGTAATACAATAAAACCAACAAAACAATAAGGCAGCCATGATACTAGGAGCACTAAGAACCATCTCCCCTAGAGCCAGGGGATTATTCCGGGAAGGCCTACCAGAAGAGATCCGTCTTTACTGCTTTTTTAAAGGCAGCAAGCGTAGTAATGAGACGGATCTCATCCGGCATTCCATTCCACAGTCTAGGAGCAGTCGCAGAAAAGGCCCTCTGGGAGGTCTGAGACAGCCTAGTTTTTATTGGCTGTAGCAGATTCCTCCCAGAGGACCGGAGGGTGCGGGGGGATCATACGGGGAGAGATGGTCCCTAAGATAAGATGGACCCAAGCCATGTAGGGCTTCAAAGGTCAAAACCAACACCTTGTACTGTGCTCGGAAACTAATCGACAGCCAGTGGAGGGATTTGAGCACAGGTGTTATGTGCTCCCTCCTAGATGTTCCTGTAATTAACCTGGCTGCCATATTTTGGACCACTTGTAGTTTCCGGGTTAGGCACAAGGGTAGCCCCATGTAGAGCGCATTGCAGTAATCCAGACGTGAGGTTACCAGGGCATGTACCACAGTTTCCAGATCCCTCATGTCCAGATAAGGGCGCAGTTGGCGTATCAGCCGAAGTTGATAACAGGCACTCCTGACCGCCGCGTTCACCTGACTAGTCATGTGAAGCGACGAGTCTAGGAGCACCCCCAAGCTGCGAACACAGTCCTTAGAGGAGAGTGTGACTCCATCCAGGACTGGAGACTGTATTCACAAATCTGGTTTCGGGCCTGTGACCATGAGTACCTCCGTTTTGTCTGGATTCAACTTCAATCTGTTTTTCCTCATCCAATCCATTACCGCTCTGAGACAGTCATTGAGAGGAGAGACGCCATCTGAAGTCTGAGACGATGATCTGGTCATGGAGAGATAAATCTGGGTGTCGTCAGCGTACTGAAGACACAGTGCTCCATGCCTCTGAATGATCTCACCCAGCGGCTTCATGTAGATTGTAAATAACATTGGGGACAGGATGGCGCCCTGAGGGATGGCACAATTAAGCTCAATTTTGGATGAGCAACTGTCCCCGAGCCTCACCCTCTGGGATCTGCCTGAGAGGAAGGAGCGGAACCACTGCAGAGCAGTGCCTCCAATTCCTAGCTCTCCCAGGCGATCCAAGAGGATGGCATGATCTATAGTGTCAAAAGCCGCTGAGAGATCCAAGAGCACCAACAGGGTCCCACTACCCCTGTCGATACCCAGGCAGAGGTCATCGGTCAGAGCAACCATGGCAGTCTCAACTCCATATCCTGTCCTGAAGCCGGTTTGAAATGGATCAAGATAATCAGTTTCATCCAAGACTGCCTGGAGTTGGGAAGCAACTGCCCTCTCGATCACCTTGCTAAGAAAAGGTAGCAAGGAGACTGGTCTGTAATTATTTCTATCCAGGGGATCCAGGGAAGGTTTTTTCAGGAGTGGCCTAACTGCCGCCTCCTTTAAACAGGATGGTACATTACCTTCCCTGAATGACGCGTTGATTGTGTCCCGAAGGAACACCTTCACCGTGTCTCCTCCCTGGACGACCAGCCAAGATGGACATGGATCGAGGGGGCATGTTGTCTTCCTCATTCTTCCAAGAAGCTTGTCTACATCATCGGTACTCACAGATTGTAATTGATCCAGTAAAATGCCATCAACGGAGTTCCTGGATGCCTCGTCTATGGAATCTGCTAAAACACTGGCATCCAAGTCGGCTCTTAACCGAGAGATTTTATCTGCAAAGTAGATGTTAAATGCCTCACAGCAAGCTGTCGTTGGGTTCCACATTTAGGATGGGAAAAGACATATGCATCAGGTGTAAAAGGCCTTGCCATCTTATACACTTAAGGCCTAAGCAGACTGCCAGAAATAGTGCAAATTAAATTGAGGCACTGCCCTGGCTCAGTGCTAGGGACTCATGGGAACTGTATTTTTTTCTGTGACATTGAGCGTTCTCTGTCAGAGAGCTCTGGTGCCACAATAAATTACAGTTTCCACGATTCCCTAGCACTGAGCCAGGGCAGTGCCTCAATTTAATGTGCACTATTTCTGGCAGTCTGCTTAGGCCCTGATGAGCTGTGAAGAGTTACTTTTGGGAAGTAAAGCTCTCAGAATCTCTAGCCAGCATGGCCAACCTGGCTGGGGGATACTAGAAGTTCTAATCCCCAGAGTAATTTTTTAAAGTGTAAACAGAACACTTGTCTCAACTCCCATGAGAAGATCTCTGAAATTCTCCCCTTCTCCCCCCACTTTCAGTCCTGCTCCATAGAGACTGTCAGATAAAAAGGAACAGTTCAGCACAGCTTTACTTCAAAAACATACCTCAGTGTGAAACAGCTCAACCAAAAAACATCAAAAGATTCAGCTTGATCTCCTGTGGCTTGAATAGGGACAAAGGCTTTTATTCACACTACATCTTTTAATCAACTCATCATTTCAGGTATGTCAAAATACTGTTATATTTATGGTTACTGTTACAGTCATTATTACAATCTGTAGTTTTTGCATTTCACTTACTTTTGATGCATTGTGTACAGTCCCCCAGTTGCCAAGCATGAGTGTATGCGTAAAATCCGCCAACAGAGTTAACACATTATGCAAGATTATGTCACAATCAAATGGATTAGTTGTTAAAATGCTACAAGTCCCTTTGGGAAAAATCCTGTGGTTATTCCCAACTAGAGGAGAAGCACTGAATCAATTGCTGAATGATAAATGTACGCTTGTGAAAGTCCCATTGATTCATGGTGTCTACTTTGTATGAATTAGCAATTGGATTTACCTCTGAATTGTTTGTGAACCCACTCATTTTAGTGTATAAGAGTACAAGTCTTCTTTGGCCCCATATTCTCTTGTATTTATGAAGAACTCCTGGCTAGAACCAGAGACCACCATTTTGCTTGATGAGAATGCTCAGAATAAAACACTACAACAGCCTTCAGCTCAGCTTTTAGGGTTTAGATGTTGGTGGATTATAAGTCCCAGTATTCCTCACACTTGGTGATTCCAGAAAGGGCTGCTAGGTCTTGCATCTAGATTTAACCATACTTAAGGTAAACCTATTGAAATCAATGGGAGAAGTGTGTCATGACTAATGTAATATGATTGGTTGACTGAGGCTGGTGAACAGAGGATCAGAAGGCATGAACATGCAAAATTTATATTGTTTTCATTTATTTTATACACCACTCTGGTATCCATATGGATAATAGTTGTATGCATTATATATAAAGTTATATGATAAATAAATGTGTGTTGTGTGACTTCATCCCATTTAATTAAATGAGTTTACTCTATGCATGGGTAAGCCTAAATCCAACCCATATTTTTGATTTGTCCATCAACTCAAGTGGAAACAATATCCTCAGATAGCAGTTTCTCCAAGTCCTATTGTAATAAAAGTGATGCTACTTACCAGAAGTAATAGTTAATTGTTCTTTAAACTTAGTGGATTTATGCCAGTGTAAACACTGGAGATTTGGTTGATATGTGCCAAACAGAGGAACCAATATAAGGGCTACCATCTGTCATAGCTACAAACATATTACTGGTTTGGTGAGTGATAAATAGCTAAGGAGGAATTCAGTCTGCCAGCATAGTTTAGACAACTTTGTATTATCCTGTAATGTAATATGTGATGTGAGCCAATTTTAGGTTGTGCCTGTTGTTTTTCAGAACAAGCCAAACCAAGCTGTTTTGATCATGTGCACAATGATATGGGAAAGGGAGGAGGGATTAAGGGCTTTGGATTTTCATTGTTTTGATCACCTAAAAATATCTTTTCATAACTTTTCAGTTTAGCATTTCCTACAGCAGAATCATGAGGAAATTAGAGAAAACATTCATATTTTATTTATCTAGCCCACTTTTCTTTCTTAACAGTGTATACATTAATTTGCCAAATAATAAAACCAAATAATAAAAATAAAAAGGGCAGGAGGAGAAAATCTATAAACAAAGCCAATGATTAAAAATAAACTTTAAAGACAGCCTCCTAGCAATGTCTGTCTGTCTGTCTGTCTGTATAATATTTTAAAAGCTTTCTTGCTACTAGAAAAGAAGTAGAACTATATGAGCCTGAGGGGAAAAAAACATCACAGAAGGAATCTGGATTGGGGCTGGATCCAGATCCAGATAGAGCTTGGAAAGATTACGTTTTTTGAACTTTATTATTCAGAATTCCCCTGGTTATGTTGATTGAGAGAATCTCAGAATTGTAATTCAAATAAGTAACATTCCCAAACTCTAACTATGTGCAACTGGGCTAGCAGAAACAGACTTCACCACTTCCTCCTTTGCATGGCATATTCCCAAAAAATCACATTTTGGAAGCATTGGAAGCTACTGACTGAGATAGGCTGTGGTATGTGGGGGTGAGCATGAAGGGAGATTTACCCCTTTCCAAATGGGGTGAAGACACTTTTGGTGAAGGGATTGCTTTTCATGGAAGGTGCTGATCCCTGATTTATGTGAAGCCCCATCCCCTCAACCTGACCCCCCCCCTTTGAGCAGGGTCCCCTGTTTCCGCCTCCCCATGTAGCAAATTTATATGCTTGAAGGGTTACTGTATGGTGTAGCAGGAAGGAAAAACTGGTAGTGGGAGCCCCATTGCCTACATTTGGATCCAAATAACTCATTTGACTTCTGAAGAAGGAAGTACTGGGCATTTTCATAGAGTTAGACCTGTTAGTCTGTTTCTGCATAAAATATGGAAGGAATCCAGTGGTACATTTGATCCTAACTGGTTTATTTAAGCATGAACGTTTGCGGATATCAAATCACTTCTTCAGATGCACTGGTGCAATAGATTGATATCCATGAATGAGCATACTAAAACAAACCAGTTAGGCTCAAATGTGCTGTTGGGTTCCACCATTCCCCCTCCCTCAATTTTTCCATTGTATGTGGGATAGGATATTGGCAGCCATTTTTAATCAAGTTTATCAATATGGAAGGAGACATTGCCCAATATATTTGTTCAGGAAGAACCAGCATGGCATAGTGTTTCTCTGTACCCTGATGGAAGAGCCCTTCTTGCATATTCCCATGACCTCAGAAGGCAGCAGGTTGTGCAAAAGAGCCTGGCCAGATGATTATAGTGAACAGATGTATGGAGGAGACAACATCCTTTTGAACCTGTTTCATGCTGAATTTATGTACAAACTAAATAAAGCAGGAGAGTCACTTTGGTGTAGTTACATGAGTGTTGGACTACGACTCCACCAGCCTACATCAACTGTACCCAGGAACAATTTCAGCACTGCAAATCAGCTCTGTCAGTGTGGATGGGATAACATCCAATCTCTCTCTTTTAAAATAGCTGGACCTGGTCCCCAGCTGTCAACCTGACCACAGGTGCTGCAAAAATGGGCAAGGGTTGCGCATACCCATCCCTAGCATAGTAGAACCATGAAAATATTAATGTAGGGGAAATAGTGGGGGTTTCTCTCTTCACATTGCTGCAGCTCTCCAGATGGTGCAGCACAACCACCAACATTCCTCATTGTTGTGTTATGTTGGTTATGGCTACTGGGACTTGAACTTCAACATCTGGTGGGATGCTTCATTCCAACCCCTGTTTTAGTGTTTTGAGTGTGTGTGTGTATTAGCCAGGCTGGGAGAAGAGGTGTTGTTTATTCCATGGAATAGTGTCTTAAAGTGGAAGGGACCCAAATAAACATCAGGATAAGGGATAAGGGACAGAAGTGGAAAAGCTACATGACCTCATTGTTGGGTAGAAGCCAGACTTGGCACTATAAATTTCTAGGAATGTAAACTGACATCTGGCTGCTTGGCTCAGAATAAGCAACATAATATTATGAGGTTTTCCCTCAACTTGTCATGCTGGGATGTTTTGAAAGGTTCTCATGAAATTCTTGTGTCAAAAGGCAGAGATGTGAAAAATGAGTGAAGGAGCAGGAGGCTCATTGTCTGTCATTCTTACATTCCCAGTGAAAGAAACTTAATAGAAGTTTGGTTTTTACAAAGTCATCAAAGGCTTTATTATTATTTTAAAAATGAAGAGTTTGATTGTGGCATCAACTTTAGGTTGTGAGTTCAATACTAGCCAGGGCTCAGGCTAGACTCAGGCATACATCCTTCTGAGGTCACTAAAATGAGTACCCAACTGTTGGGGGGCAATGAGCTTACAGTTGTAAACCGCTTAGACATCCCATAGTGTGATATGAAGCGGTATATAAATGAAGCTGCTTTGCTTTGCTTTAGATGTTATTTTTCAATCACAGTGAACCTACGGCCCTGCAAAAGTTGATGAACAATAACTCCCATAATCACTGAGCATCAGAAGAGCTGCCTGGGACTAGGTAATAATAATAAATAATAATAAATTATTTATACCCCACCTTTTGCCGTGGCAATCAAGGCGGCTTCCAGCTAAAACAGATACAGACCTCAATAATAAGCATAACCCCTCCTTAAAAATACATTAAATACAGTCTCAATTTAAAATCAATGTAAACATAGACAATTTAAAATAAAAAATCAAATTACATCAATTAAAACAGTAGGCCCTCTGAGGCAAGCAAAAATAAAAGAGAGAAGAGTGTCTAACGAGGAGAAATCAGGATTGGAGATGGTTTTATTCTGGATAGGCCTGCCGAAAGAGATCTGTCTTGATGGCTTTTTTAAAGCCATCTAAGTTGGTTATCTGACGAATCTCTTCCGGCAAGGTGTTCCAGAGTCTGGGAGCGGTGGCAGA
Source organism: Phrynosoma blainvillii (assembly GCA_026167975.1). Lineage (NCBI taxonomy): Eukaryota > Metazoa > Chordata > Lepidosauria > Squamata > Phrynosomatidae > Phrynosoma > Phrynosoma blainvillii. The sequence goes on from JANUYF010000005.1 coordinate 57,391,295, forward strand.
GAATGTTCCCTGGGAGGTCGCCGTCAGTCTGGTTCTTATCAGTTGATGAAGCTTCCTTCCAGAGGACTTGAGGGCGCAGGGCGGAATATATGAAGGAGGCGATTCTTAAGGTAAATTGGACCCAGACCAACACCTTATACTGTGCTCAGAAACCGATAGGCAGCCAGTGGAGAGATCTTAATATCGGTGTGATATGATCCCTGCTAGATGTTCCGGTGATCAACCTGGCTGCCATGTTTTGTACTAATTGCAGTTTCCGAGTTAGGTATAAGGGTAGCCCCACATAGAGTGTGTTACAGAAGTCGAGTTGTGAGGTTACCAGTGCATGTACTACAGTTTCTAGGTCCCTTACTTCCAGGAAAGGACGCAGCTGGCGTATCAGCCGGAGCTTATAGCAGGCGCTCCTGACTGTCGCATTCACTTGATTTATCACGTGAAGCGATGAGTCTAGGAGCACCCCCAGACTGCAAACACAGTCCTTAACAGAGTGCGTGATCCCATCCACAACTGAAGGTTGCAACCCAATCCTTGGTTTGGGGGGCCCCTACTGTAAGTACCTCCATTTTGTCTGGTTTCAGTTTGAGTCAGTTTTTCCTCATCCAGTCCATTACCGCTTCAAGACATTGATTGAGGGGAGAACCGCCATCTCCCGTCATGGCAGCTGACCAAGACATGGAGAAGAATATTTGGGTGTCATCAGCATATTGATAACACCCTGCTCCATGTCTCCTGATGATCTCTCCCAGCGGCTTCATTGGAGCCAGCATGGTTGGAAAAGCCAGAAATCCACCTCCCCCACACTATTAGATTATGAAGTATCTCCTCTATTTGACAGATACTCAAGTATACATAGGTACACAGTTCTTGCTTCCTCCTTTCTGTTTGCACATAATGCTATCAAAAGACCATGGGATGTAAACTGTGGCATTTTATGCAAAACCCAAGCTTATACAAGAATAGAACAGAAATACAGTATCTTGTACTTTCTGAAAGGATGTAGCTTGGATATATATAAATAGGACTAATATGTCAACAATGGCTAGTAGTTGCCATGTCATTACATGGTGAATCCCCTCTGGGTTTTAGCCTGAACTTGGATTCAGTACCTTTAAAGTTTAGACTAAAACCCAGAGCAGATTCACTGCTCCACTGATGTGGAAACCATCAACAGTGACTGCTACCTGAAGGGAACAGTCTTAGAGATTCAAAGCAGTGAAAAGCACATCTTGTCATCCTTCCAGAGATTTCCCCAACCTTTTAAAGCTGTTTTATGGTGCCCAGGAGAAGTAATGTGAAGCAGCTGCAGTTCAAACACCAAGTGAAATACCAGCCACTCTTAAGGTTAGCCAGAGATTAGGAATGGTACAATTTATAAACTACAACTCTTAGAAACCCCAAGCCTCTGGGGCCAGTAGACTCTTGAACTTGTACTCCAAAGAAATACAGTTTGTTATGAATATTAAATACTGTAAGATGTGCATGCTTTCTGATATGGCCCTCAAAACGGAACTGCACAAGCTGCCATAAATCCAAGGTGGATGGAGCACATACACCAAGGACCCTTTTGCAGATCAAACAGCTAGTTTAAAGGAGTTGCGGATGAGAAACATTCACACTTTCTACAGCAGACTTATGGCTCGGGATGTTTTCCTACATGGCCAGATAAGACCCATGCTCACCCCTAAAGATCTATCTACTTTCAAAGAGACCTTTGATATATAAATTCGGCACCTTTTGAAGTAGGGAAAAACAACCTTCCTTCTAGGCTATTTTCAAGCTATTTAAGGACCTCCAAATTCTTTGTTCAGTGTGCTGGTTAGAATTCATGGTGTCTCCATGTCACTCTGAATTCTGGCTTAGCTCCAACTCTTGCAGCTTTCCCTATCCCATCCATGTGGCCTGAGTCTAATGCATCATTGGAAACAAAGAGCAGCCGTGTCAGGTAGTATCACCATTAGAAAGCCTCTTGTCTATTCCACGCTAATTACTTTATTTCTGAGTTCTTGTGAGAGTGAGTGAGTGATTGGGTGTATTAGTGTGTGTGATCCCCAAATAAATATACAATTACATTGAAGAAACCTTGCCTCTGAAAATCTATTATCTCTAGCCCCCTCAATATAAATTGGGATGTATCCTAGCTAATCAAGTGAGCTAATTAAAATTCCCCTAAGTTCAAGGTCCCGTAATAAGTTGGACCTCCATATCAGTGGGGGTTCAGTTCTGGACACACACCCCCCCCCCCCCGCAGATACTAAAAAAGCAGGATCTTACATCCCATCACTATCAATAGACACGGATGTGTGCATGGCCATGTTGGTCTGGCTGCATGCATGTGCCACCATTGATGATAATGGTGTGGGGCCATCTACGGATGCTCCAATCCACAGATGGCTAGCCCACCAATAGGGAGGGCTGACTGTACTCTTCCCAGACCCTGGAGCAGTAGGTAGACTATATACATTTTCCTGTGTTACTTGTTAAGTGTGCATAGCAAAGTTCAACAGAAAATGGTGATCAACATTTATGTAACATCACATCTAGTGGCCTGGAAGCTCTCCTTTCTCCTCCCACTCCAGTTTTGAGGGATTTTTTAAAAAACTTTTTTTTATGTCAAAAATCATAATATACAGAAGTGATTATTATTTCAAAGTATAGCTATCTAGTACATAAATTGTCCTATGAGTATAAAACTTGATATCTATACTCATTTTGTTTATAAATGTCTCTTTCAATATTGATTTATTTCTTTTCTTTTTCTTGTTCTACTTTTGTGACTTCCTTATTTTCTCTGTTGAGTGAGACATAGTTTCATTATGCTTAACTGCTTCATTCACTATGATGTGATTTTCATATTTTTTCAGTGTTATTTGCTTTTTAAAATTCACTTGAGATCTTCTGGCTAAATATTTGAAATCTTTAACAGTTAAACTATTATTTTTTTCTAATTCTAGTTATTCTTACAGAAATTTAGTAAGTCTTCCCATTCTTTTTCTAGTTTTTCTGAAGATTTTTTATTTATTACATGTGTTAATTTGTCCATCTCAATAACTTCCAAGAAGTCCATCCTCCATTCATCCATACTCGGAGTTTCCTTTTCTTCAGTGAAGTTGATTATTTCAATTGAAGTCATGTAAAGTATTTGTTCCTACTTTTTCTTTTCTTGGTTGCAGTTTATCTTATCTGTCATATTCAATAGATATATTTCTGGGGCCATTTTGTAGCTTGTTTTTAACATGTTACAGATATTGTGATATTCCTCCAGAAATCTTTCCTTTTTGGCCAATGCCAGCCCATGTGAATCCATGAACCTTTTGCCTGTCTGCATTTCCAGCAGTTATGTTGGTTATTTTTATATATTTTAGCTATTTTTTCTGCAGTTAGATGCCAATGATAAGCCATCTTTAGATAATTTTCTCAAATTCTTTGGCATTTAGTAAATAAAAAAGCCTTCTTTCTTGCTCGATGCCAACTCTGTAATTCGAGTGGTTATCCTATGTCCTTTGCCCATAATACCATGAAATGTTTTATGACCTCTTTCTGCAACTTGCAGCAGCTTGTAAAGTTTAGAGATTGTTTTTTCTTCACTGTCTTCTAGAATCTTATCTAGTTCATTTTGTGTTTTTGTGATTCCTTCTTCTTTCAATTCTATTTTCAATCTTTCTTGAAGCTGTTTTTGAAGAAACCAATGATGCATGGGATTCAGTTCTTTCATTTCCTGAATTGGTTTTATTTCCCATTGGTTTTGGTTGTTTTTTCTGATTATATCTATATATCTTAACCATATGTCATCTTTGCTAGTTCTTCCAAAGAAGGCCTCCTAAGGGTGGAATTTCTCTATAGAATAGCCTTTTTATTTCCTCCCACATTTTTATGATGGCCTTTCATATGAAATGGTACAATAATGTATTTGCCTGATATGTTTCCAAATCAGGAAGATTGCATCCACTGTTGATTCTGAAGTGTGTCAGTATTTTGCATTTCACACATGAGTTTTTTCCTTCCCAGATGAACTTTTTTATTTCCGTATTCCATGTATTAAATGGCTTTTTGTTCACTATTATTGGCAAGTTAGTAAACAGGAAGTTAAATTTAGGAAATACTGACATTTTTATTGCTGAGATCCTTCTTGAGAAAGAAAGCTTTAACTGGGACCATTCTGCATTTTCTTTTTGATGTTTTTCCAAGAAAAATAGTTGTTGTTGTCAAATAAATCCATGTTCTTCTTTGTAATCCAAATTCCTAAGTATTTGACCTTTTTCTACTTTAAAATTTGTAATTTTTTTGTAATTTGTCTTCTTTTTTGTCATTTTTTTGTTAGAATCGTGGTTCTGTCTTTATTTACTTTAAAGCTAGAGATGTTGCCAAACCGGTGTAATGTATCTAACAATGTATTCACATTTTCTTCTAAAGGATTGTCCCCAAAAAAACATGATATCATCTGCCTAAACCTTGATGTTGTATTCAAAATTCTTAATTCGAGGGCCTCTTATCTTCGGATTGTCTCTTATTTGGTTAATTAATGCTTCTATGCCTGTTATAAAAAGTAACGGTGAGAGGGGACAGCCTTGAAGTGTTCCATTTAAAAAATTTATTGAGTCACTTCCCCCCCCCCCCCCCCCATTTATAATAAGATGTCCAGTTTGTTCTTGATATATATATTTTATCCAACCTATAAAGTTTGGTCCCAGTTTCATTTTTTCTAAAAATTCTATCATGTAGTCCCACCTGATACTGTCAAATGCTTTCTCTGCATCCATGTAAAGCATCGCTAGTTTTTTAATCATTGTTTTTTTCCCCATGGAATTCTATGAGGTCTATGACAGTTATTATGTTCTCCTTTAGCTGTCTTGCTGGGAGAAGCAGCTTCATTTATATACCGCTTCATATCGCGCTATGGGATGTCTAAGCGGTTACAACTATAAGCTCATTGCCCCCCAACAGTTGGGTACTCATTTTAGCAACCTCGGAAGGATGCAGGCCTGAGTCTAGCCTGAGCCCTGGCTAGTATTGAACTCGCAACCTTGTGGTCTATGAGTGAGTGGCTGCAGTACAGGCATTTAACCACTGCGCCACCTGTCTGGTCTTCGTTTATTAAATTTTTGATTATAATCTTGAATCTTTATTCATCAGATGTTAAAATTTTATAATTGATATTGATGAAGGAAATAGATCTGTAATTTTCCATTTTTGTTTTATCCTTGCCTTCTTTGTGAATTAATATGATGTTAGCTTCTTTCCAAGATTCTGGTATTCCCTCCTTCAAAATGTAATTCAAGGTATTTTTAATGGTATTGTTATTTCATTTTCTAGTTTTTTATAATAGATTTCTTTGAAACCATCTGGGCCAGTTTTATTTCTCGGATAACAGTAACTCTTTCAGATAACAGTAATTCTTTCTTCTATTGTGAAGTCTGCATTTAGTTTTTTTAGTTGATTTAATTCAATTTTTTGCCATTTTTGTTCCTCTATGAAAGTTGCTATTTCTTCTTTTCTTGCTATTGTGCTTACTTCTTCTTTGTAGAGTTTTTTGATAATATCTTATGAATTTTTGTTTTATTTTTTCTTGTGTCCAAACTATTTCCCCATCAACTTGATTTTTTTTCTATTAAATTTCTTTTTCTTTCTTTTTCTAATTTATATGCTAGCCACTTTCCAGTTTTGTTAGCTTCTTTTAAAAAGTTTGATTTTTTGCAATTTTTTTTCTATTTGACTAGTGATTTGATCTTTTTCTGTTTGTTTCTATAATACTTTCAGCTGCTTTTTGAGCTTTTCATTTGAGGGGTTAGCCTGTAATTCTATTTCTTGTTGTTTTATTTCTTTTTCCAAATTTGAAATCTTCTCTCCTTGTTGTTTTTTAACCTCATGATCTCTTTGTATCAATCAACCATGGATGAATGTTTTTTCTGCATCCCAAATTGTCTTCATTTTTGATTCTTCATTTATATTTTCCTTGTAAACTTGTTTCATGTTACTTTTCAGCTTCTGTACAAATTCATTATATGACAGCAGTTTTTCATTTAATCTCCAGTTACTTCTTGATTTGGGGTTCAACATTTCTAAAAGGATTATATTGTGGTCCAAATGAATTTTAGGCAAGACCTCAATTTTTTTAATCTTTAGAAATGGTGTCTGATTTACCAAGAACATGTCAATTCTGGATGATGATTGATATTGTGTTGAATGAAAAGTATATCCTTGTGTTTCATTATATAATTTAGACCAGACATCTTTTAAGTCAAAATTTCCTATTAAATTGAATAAAGATTTTGGTAATTTCCCTTGGTTTTTATTTATCTTCCTGTTTGAGATTCTGTCTTTTTTAGGGTCTATAACACCATTCCTAGTATTATTATGTTTCTGTTTTCTTGTTCTTTTATTTCACCTTCTAAGTTGCTGAAGAAGTTTGATTTGTTTTCTATAGGTGTGTATATTCATATTATTAATAAATTCATCTCCTGTACTGTTATTTTTAATCCTATGTAATGTCCTTTATTATCTGTATTTTTTCTCTTGCTGGTAGATTATTTTGTACATACAATGTAACTCCTACTTTCTTTTTGTTGCTATTTGATGAAAATATTTGTACAAGTTTTTTTTAAATATTTTGTGTCATCTTTCTTAATTTTTATTTCTTGTATGCAGAAGTTGTCATATTTTTTCTTTTCAAGATAGTGGAAGATCTTCCTTCTTTTATAAATTGCATTTAGCCCTTTTATATTCCAGGAGCATATTTTTATTGACATGTTTTTTTGTTTGTTGGTTGGTTATGTTATGAAGAATTGACAGGAATTTAGTAAGAAACAATAAAGACAAAGAAGAACTAGAAGAAGAAGAAGAAGACCCATAAAAATAAAAATAAAAGTATTTTCCATATAGACTCAAAAGGAAAAAATAGGGAAAAGCAAGAGGAGAGATTTAGGGGATTTTTCACTTGAAAACATAACAAAATGCAAGAAAACTGTTTGAAAATGCAGTGGTTTTGCTTTCCCTCTGAATCGCCCAATCTCCCTGAGGTGTTTTTAGCTGAAAACTGGAAAACAATGGTGATTCATAATGTTGTGATGTTGCTTCCTGTGTGCTGCCAGCATCCCAGTGTAGTTCCCTGTGCAACTGTCCACCTCTGTTTTAACAATTTGCAACAAGTTGGACTGGCAGCAAGCACTGCAGTGTGATGGAATGGTCTTGTTTGGTGTTGCAGCCAATCCTCCTTTAGTTCTTGCAGGATATTCCATTCTATTGCATCCTCCTCACCCCAATTTTTTGTTTTTCTCTCTGTCCAGCATGCATTTAGCAGTATCTTACCACTGAGCATGATCATACTTCATTAGACTCATTGGGTTGGGTTTCCCCCTCCCAGTAACATATATATGCATGTTAGAAAAACACAGGTATGTAATTCTTGATTCTCTTCATACCTTCTTCATACTGCTCCCCCCCCCAACTGGCACCATTCAGTTAAGTTGTACTCTACTTTCCAATGGTCATGCCTGTGTGAGTCTGATGGAAATTGCAGTCTATACATCAAAGGACACCAGTTTAGGTCAATGAGAGAGGTAGCACCATGAGCTACCGCACTGGGGACACCAACCGTAATGATGTCACTGCCTTTGAGAACATGTACTAGATTCCTCACTCAAAGTTTTTCAAGGATGCAGCAGCCTTACTTCTTGTCTCATCAAAGTATAACTTGAAACCTCACCAAAAATGACAGCCTTGCTCAAGGCCTTCATCTCCAGCTTCTGAGTATCCCTTACAAATTACAGAGGTTCATCCACAACAATGATGTCATGAAAGAATTACCACCAACACACAGGCAGTCAGCATGGTGCATCTCCATTTCATTCAGATTTTCATTCAGACTCATTTGTTGTATAGTAAGATTTGACTTCTAAATGAATATATTTTCATTTTAGATTTAATCTAATTTAATTTAATATTAGATTTTCTGATATTTTTAGTGTAAAGCAGCATAGGTCAGATATGTCACTCAGATTTGGCACTAATGAGTTATGCAGCCACTGTTAAATCTGAACTTGGGTAGAAAAAATACAGCAGAGTTGCTTCCTTCAATTACCTCAAAGCCAATTTATTCAAAGGCTTCTAGTATTCCTCAAGACACTCAGATAATTAGGCATTTTTATGGACAGGAAAGAAAGGTATCTTCTCTTTTCTGATTATATTTCACCACTATTTCTTTTTATTTTTCTCTTCTGTTAGCTCTTTCATGGAAAGTACATGACGTAAAGAACAACTCAAATATCTCTTGAGGGTGAAAGATGTGCTCTGAATATTGTTGGCTGTGATGAACTGTTCATGTTGTCAGAGCTTCCAGACATGCACACAATATTTATGAATTTTTCTTGTTTAGAGCTAACTGTCTGATTTGTGCTACTCTTTCATTACAGTCTGCAAAGACAGACAATGGATTTTCACTAAAGGAATATTAATACAGTAGGTTTATTTCCATAAACTAGCAACATTTATTCAGTAGATTACTGGCTATTCTACAAATCTTGCTGTGATAGAAAGATATTACCAAGAAAGTGAATTTAAAGGCAATTTGATTAAGCTCCCTCTTACCAGAATAGCACAGACTTAACTGGGGTGAATCTCCCAAGAAACAGGTCCAGGTCTCAGGTTTCAACCCTGTTGCTTTCAAAGTAAACAAAATGTGCCAGTGTATCCCCAGTCCCTAATAAGAATGCATTTGTTCAAACCAGCTAGGCCTGGTGGAGCTGGGCTTCCCCTTCTTTCCCTCTAAGGCCAGGATGATGGGAGATGGACTGGAGTGAGGGCCCAAGTATGTAAAAAGATTAGACCTTCCTGGCAGGTAGTTATCCAGCCCTTTCTGAAGAGGTCCAGAGAAGGAGACCCTGCCACCTCTCTAGGCAATTGGTTCAATTGCTGGACTACTCTTACCTTCTAATGTTCAATTGAAATTTACTCTCCTGAAACTTCAAGCCATTAGACCTGATCCTCCCCTCTGGGGAAGCACTCAGTGAGCTACAGGGGAGGAGCAGAGGACAAGTGTAAGTAGTGCTGTGACTAATGATGTAGCTGAACTCAAACAGAAAGGACTTCAGCTGTTTATATGCTCAGAGGTGAAAGGAAAGTCTGAAGCTCTACAATAGATATTATAAGAACATGGAATGTGAGAAGACAGATAATAAAGAGCAGTTAGTTTAACATGGGACAAGGACAGCTGGATCTCAAGAGAAGTTACTTCTCCGTTGTTGAAATTTTATTTCCTGCCTTTTATTCCTCTTTGTCCCTAGTCCCCATATGATTAGTTGGCTCTGCCTACATTGAGATCCTTTCAGGCCATCTTAAAGGTAAAAGGTAAAGATATTCCTCATAGACAAGGTTGTCAAGTCATGTCCAACCATAGGGGGTGGTACTCATGTCTGTTACTAAGCCAAAGAGGCAATGTTGTCAGAGACTATTCTGTGATCATGTGGCCAGCAAGATTGCACAGAACCATCTTAACTGACAGCAAAGTGATATCTGATACAGATTGTAGACCTGTGACTCTAACATTGGGCCTTTACAGACTGCCAGAAATAATGCAATTTGAGTCCACTTTAACTGTCCTGGCTTAGTGCTAGGGAATCATGGGCACAGTCATTTTTTTCTGAAACATTGAGCCTTCTCTGTCAGAGAGCACTGGTGCCACAATAAACTACAGTTCCCATGATTCCTTAGCACTAAGCCAGGGCAGTTAAAGGGGACTCAAGTTGCATTATTTCTGGCAGTCTGTAAAGGCCCATTGTTACCTTTTCCCCTTGTATAATTTTTAACATCTTTGCCTGATGAAGAAGCCAGTGAGGATTTGAAAGTTTGATAATGTATTTTATGCTTTGGAGTTGGCCAAATAAATGTATTGCTGCTTTGTGGATTTTGCTTTTTACAATTAAAAGCAGCTAAAAATAAGGCCATTAAAAAGAAAACAATGAATAAACAGTAGAGTACATTCTAAAAGGCCTTTTTCCCTCTAAGCAGTCAGCTATCAAAGGTCTGCTGAAACAAAAAGATCTTCACCTTCCTACAAAAGAGGGCGGGTGCCAGTCCAATCTCCCAAAGAAGGAAATTCCATAGCCAGGGGCAGCCACCAAGAAGGCCCTCTCCCATATTCATACCACATGTACCTATCAGGATGTTGGGACAACAAAAAGGAATGTTTTTGTATAAAGGGCCTTCTAGTTGTCTGTATGCCATGAGCGTATTGCATAATAGTCTTCTAATTCTCTACATGCCACCAGCTTGTTAATTTAGAAATGTCCATGTTTGTTGCTGTTGTGGGCACTCCTGCTATCCATTAATAGTCCATCTTTCCTCCAGTGAGCTCAAGATGGCATACTTAGACCTCTCAAGCTGAGGCTTTGTGATTGGCTCAAGGTCCACCATCATCTGGAGGGAGAGAAGGCAGGCCATCTCCATCGGGCCTGAGGGCAGGGAACTGTCATTAATCCACTTGTAAGCTGCTTTGGCTGAAGAGCGGGGTATAAATACATCATCATCATCATCATCATCATCAAAATTTTATGGCTAAACCAGGAATTAAGACCTAGATCTGTCAAATTTTCCTCTGTATCACTCTGCAACCTGTTTTTTTGTGTGTCTTACTTTTTCCATATATATGATGTTCTGGTGCTGAATGATACCTATGTGTATGCTAAATTGCTAAGAAGACAGATTGAATAATAAATGTCAGTGAAGGTACTAAGTGCTCTGTGTATCTCTGCACAGACCTAGGGAATATCTCCACAGCTCTGTGCAATTCTTTACAAGATTAACAGCATAGCCACACAGCAAGCTTCTCATTAGTATATTTCTGTGCCTTCTTTTTCTTTGAAAGCTATGTCCACAGCAAGGTCTCAGGACACCACCCATATGATGTACACTAGGATGATTTCAGATACACTGGGGGAAACTTACATCCCAGCTCACCATCAAGGCAGAATCAGGATTTATAATGCAGACAAAATCTGACAGCAGCTTTGGCCTCTGTGGGGATCGCTCTCAGTTTTGTGCCTGCTCTGCTGTTATACTACAGTGTGAATTTTCTCTCATTTTCAACAGCAAGCAAAATATCATGTAGTGGTTGACATTTCTATTTTCTTTTTCCACCACCTCTTTTGTGAGAAGTATTCTTTAAAAGACCAGGTTCTCCATCTTTTCTTTGAACTGCTTTCAGTCACTGGGATTCCTTTGTTGATATAAACCCTGATCTCTTATGTACTATCTCTGCCTTGTCACCATCAAGGCCATTGCATCATCATCATCACCACCACCACCACCATTGGTTTTACAGGTGTTACTAACTGGAGTTGGGGCCATCAAATTCTATCCAACAATATAATAAACAATAAGGTATTGTTGGGTAATATGACACAATCCAAGCAGTGTCACTTTTGTAATTGTTCCATTGCAATCCTATCTATGGCATTTCATTCAGATGTTTTTCACTCTCCTCCTCCTCCTGCTCCTCCTCCTCATCCTCAGCAAGACTGGAAGATTGGATGTATTGTTCTTGCAACAGGATGAGGTAGTTCCAGCTCCAGACTCTTCTAAGTACAAGTTCAACAAGTACGGTGATAGAATGCAGCCTTGCCTGACCCCTTTGCCAATTAGGACCATTCTGTTTCTCCATATTCTGTTATGACAGTAGCCTCTTATCTTATCTACAGATTTCTCATTAGGACTATCAGATGTAGTGGCACTCCCATGTCAACCTTATGATCCAGTTATTTGTATACACCAAGTGCCTTTTGTTCAGGTAATCTTAAACGTTCAGGAGTGGGAGTGTGGAGTGAACTACTTGATAGGGATGGGGGAAGATGCTGCTCATTGCCTAATCTCTGGTGTTGCATATGTGTCAGTGTGAATTTTCAACAGCATTTAAAGGTCCATTCTTTGATATTATTTAAACAAAGCATTTAAGGGAAGTTGTAACTTTTTTAAAAAAAGAAGTATTTCTTAAGAAATACAGTCATGCTACAGTAGGTCCAATGGTCACTCTAAGCAATGTGATTTGTACCTTTGTGATGCATGCCTATTAGACTGAAAGCAGCTCAAAGAAAATTATAAGGTTGCTTATTCAAATACTAATACTAATACTAATACTAATAATTTATTTCTTATATCCCGCCTTTTGCTTAAGCAATCAAGGCAGCTTACAGATATACGATACAGTTTAAAACCATACATTCCAATTATAACAACAATACAATACCACCCCTTAAAAGACTATATACCATATTAAATAAATAAGATTAAAACAGCACGCATTCTGGAACACCGATAGGTGTGTCTAGTGGAAGATATCTAGCAGGGGAAGGAGCACAATTCCGATGGAACAGGAAGGCCTGCTGGAAGAAATCCGTCTTGACAGCTTTTTTAAAGTTGTCCAAGTTGGTTATTTGATGGATCTCTTCCAGCAAGGCATTCCACAGTTTAGGTGCAGCGGCAGAGAACATCCTCTGGGAGGTTACCACTAATTTAGTTTTTATCAGTTGCAATAGATTCCTCCCAGAGGACCTGAGGATGCAGGGTGGATTGTATGGAAGATGGCGATCCCTTAGATAGGTTAGACCCAGACCATGTAAGGCTTTAAAGTTTAAAGGTTCATCACAATAAGTGAACTCAACTGAAATGGCCAGAAGCATGAGCCTTTCAGTAACCCTGGAGATCTGTGTGAGCTGTAGATGAAATTTAGGCAAAACCCAGAAGTAATGCATTACTAATACTAAATTTAACTCTATCACGTTATATTTTGAAAATTAACATAAAGATGTTACTATTGTGAAGCAATATAATAACAGCTTTTACTTAATACTTTTAAAACATTATTTTGGGGGGCTATTTTGGAGGAGTGGCCATTTTAGGTTCTTTTTAAAGCATATTTTTGTTCAGAAGAGAGAAATAACAAAAAGCACCAGGTTGCTCTTTAACTAAAAACTATCAATTAATCAGAGCTGTTGCAAGATACTTTTGCAAAGCAATTCATGTGTTATTTTGAAAAGTTACAACAAACACCAAAGTGTTATCCTTAAAATGCAACATTCCATGCTCTGGATTTAGCAGTGCAGTAATGGCTGCTGATCTCACAAAGGTTCAGGGAAAATACTATTATTTCCATATGCATTTTTGGAGGAAGGAATAGAGAGTTCTCTCTCTAATGAAAAATTACAGGTCCTTCCCAGTGGCATCACTGGGGGAGATGGTGGTGGAGGAGTGCACCAGGTGACACCCCAGAGACACCCAGAGGGGACAGCATGGCTACTGGACAGGGGAGAAAGGACACTTTCCTGCTCATCCAGCAGCTGTACCAGCCCCTAAACAGGCCCTCTGGAAGCTGCAGCACTACCTCTCTCAGTAGCGGCAGTTGCTGGGGATCCTGAAGGCTTTCCTGGGTGAAGGGAAATGCCTGCCTTCAAGGTCCAGATGGTTGCTCATGGGTATTATCATATGGGGGATGGGCTTCTCATGCGATCGCAAGAAGGACTTTCACACTAAATCACACTTATCTGGACATTGTCCTGTCCAGAAAGTGTGAGTAAAAGTGACTGCAAAAAAGGCTTTCTCACTACATCGTGCTGATCCCGTGAATGAAGTGGAATTGTCCCCTCATTCCCTGTCATTTTGTATTAATGGAACATCCCATTAATACAATTACACTTCACTGATGGGACATGACAGGATCAGTGCGATGTAGTGAGAAAGCCTTTTGTGCACTCACTTTCACTTGCGCTTTCTGGATGGGATAAGGACTCCTGTCCCTGTGTGACAATGTCCCATGAATGGGCACTCCAGAGGCTATAACCACTACTTCCCTCCAAAACTCTTCCTCCTACTGTAAATGCAGCTTTACAACACCAGGTCAACCTTCCCTCTTCCAATGAATGGTTGACAGGATGAGCAGTCCGCTGGATAGCTGTAGTTGGAAAAAGGAAACACCATTATCCTCCTGGAACTCCAGCATGAATGTATCCTACAGGCAATCTGGGAGGTTGACAGCTGCCCCCTTTCCCATGTGTTGAATTACTGGTGGAGAGTGCTTGGCCATGCCCCTGCCCCCTTGGTTACTAATTGGTAAGGGAGTGCATCTTGGCATTATAAAGCTGTGTTGTATAGTCACAGAATAGGGAAACCCTGTGTAGTAATGCTTAGAGCTGAAACTTGGCCAAGGAAATCAGAGACTTGTAGAGATGGCAGCCATTATCACAGAAAAAGAACACCATTGTGCTGCAATTATACACAGTTTCTAAAATATCTGATATGGATTATGTATGAGAAATGCAATTTATTTATTTATTTCCTCTCTGTTGTCTTTAGATCTCCTCCTCCTTCTCCTCTTAAAAAGTGGTATCTGGCCAAGCAACTCCAGTTTTCTATGTTTTGACTGGTGGTTTTTGTTTTAAAGCATAAATGCTCACAGTCTGTCAGAAAATATTAATCAACAAAACAGTGATTTGGAGAAGAACAATCTGTATTATTAAGGCTGCAACCTTTCCCTTCAGACAATGCACACTGCATGAAAAAGCTGCTGTTTGGTCTGCACTTTTGTGCCTGGTCTTGATGATTGCTTTGTTTACTTCTTGTGGTTTGAATTAATTAATGTGATGTTCTTGGGTTCTTTCTGATTTCCCCCACCTCCTCTGAATTCCTTTTACATATAAGGAAATAATATAGAGGCTGGATTCTATGCTCACACCGAATACAAATAGTGTAAAGTATGATATTTCTAGGGTATTGATGAAGACCCCTTATCTTTACAAATGCAATGTTCATTTTCCACATTACTGACAGAGTTATTTGACATCCAACAGCTGCTCCAACAAGCCTTTGCGCTTGTCTATCCCTTTTCATTCTTTCTTCATGGCCTATTTTCTTACAGCTCAGCTGGATGCCTTCCCATTGGAACATGGTATACCAGGAAATAAAGAAAATAATATGATGCTTAAGGTTTTTTTTTTTTACGGATACCACGGACTGGCAAAAAGACAAATAAATTGGTCCAAGAGCAAATCATGATTGAATCTTCACTAGAAGCTGAAATGAGAAAACTGACGCTATCATAATTTGGACATATATCATGAGAAAACATGGCTAATTGGAAAAGGGGACAATACTGGAAAAAGCTGGAGGCAGTAGGAAAAAAATGCAAGACCAGAGTAGGATCTCTTAGATGTCTGTCATTGATAGGGTCTGTATAAGTTGAAGCTGACTTGATAGCAAATAACACATACAACATATTAATAATAAATGCTTTTAAAGCAATGAACAAGTGACCCGTAATTAAGGTTTTTTGGGGGGAGGAAAGCTTACTTATAAAATAGTTTTTCAGGAACTGGCCATTTCACCACAATGCAGACAAGACACCATGTCTTGTGTAGAGAGTGAAAACTAGGATGTATTTATGTATAAATTCCAGCAGTGCAACTGTGGCTTCTTTAGACACAATAGATGTCCTATATATAAAAATATATCCTATATATTGAGACCATCATGAAGTATTAAGGTAGGAATGGGTGTATTCTGATACATATATTCTGATATATTTTGATAGCTGACTGCTTAGAGGGAAAAATCGTCTTTTGCAATAAATCGACTCAGTGCAAGTGTGAATGGGACGTGGATCAGAATCAATTTAAATTTGCCCTTTAATTTTGCCAACTGGCTGAAAAGGGTCCATTTTGAATCAATTCACTAGTCAATGTAAATGACAAGTGGGTTATTTTACAACAAGAAAATGTGATTGGGGCAAATGTAGTGTGAACCATGCTCTGCTGTCAAACCGATCCATTGATTTGGATTGCAAAGTGATTTATTTGTAAGCGGGAATGAGGCCAATGACTCCATTTGAAAGAGGAGAGAGAATATGACAACCTAGTTCTTGTGCCAGGAGAATTTCCAGACCCCCAATAGCACACAGCCTCAGTTTGGTTGAGAACATCCAGTCTTACAGTTCTCAACATTGTTCTTGTTCAAATAATGTTTCCAGCCCTCCTTGTGATGGATAATTTCATTAGATCCGAAAAGCCAAAAAGGGGAAGATATCAAAAGCAACCAGCAAGAAAAAAGGCAGATCTCAAAGCACAGGTCATGCCGTGGAAGACAAAATGGAGATTCCCAAAGCAATTGATTTTCTTTACAATATTCTTCATTCAAAATCCCACCAAAGAGGGGCACATTCATTATTTTTGCAAAGCAGCATAAAGGGAGATGGGATGGGATCCAGGAACTGAACCTGCCTGTAATAACAACCCATTATGGACTCACACTGTCAACAATAGCTAGTTATACAAAGTATAGCACTGACAGTGGGTTGGAGGGGTTTAATAACAGCTTGATATTTCCTCTCTCCTTCTTTAAGTAAAGGTAACTGAAAGGCAAAGCAACTGGTAACATCCTCCCTGTTTCAGAGTCAAATTCTTTTTTTAAAAAGAACGGAAAAAAAATATCCATACTTTAGAGGATTTCCATTTAATGGCTGATCTAACAGCTACTTTAAAATGTCAAAGTCCACCAAAATGGAACATCTCTCTGTGGGTGAGGAAAGAAGGTGAATCAACTGAGGTATTAATCACAGGGGGTCTAGCTGAAAGTGGCAACCCTTCTCACTTGGAAAACAGAAAATGCAAGTGCTCTGCAAAAGGGCATAATGTATCCTACAAAATAATGACAAACTATATCTCCAAATGCCACTCTTTATATAACAGGATTGATACAACCTGGCATGCCAATATCTACAGAAGAAGTTTTTTAAGGAAGGGAAGGGAACACTGGGAGTGGGGGAATCCACAAAATAGAATAATGAGGACTGTACACTTTGGCTGGAATCTTGTTAATGACATGTGCATGCGTAAGTGCAGTTTATATGCACCCATGTCCCTTTTTGGACAATGAGACAGGGAGCATCCTCTTACCCTTTTACCTCATCCCCAAACCAACACTGACACATCCGTCATGCCCTGGAAGGGACTGTTGCTACTGCTCCTTCTTACCAGTGGGGCAAGGAGGGATGGGGAGGCAATTACAATCATAAAGACCTGGTTACTCTAGGCCCCTGCAGGAAGGAAAAGAAAAGTGCATCCTCATTTCCTCCCTCCTCAGCTGAGTACAGCTGCTACTTCATGGTCTGAATGATCTTCCTCTCCCTTGCTTATTCATGATAAGCAGCAGAAACAGCTTCCCCCAAGTCTTGACGTCTGATGGTGCAGAAGATGTGGAGCTACGTTCTGATGTAGGATCTTGGGAATATGGTGTCTCTAGAACATTACACTCATAACAGTAACAATGGGGTTTTGAAAACTGCAATGATAAAATAGAACAAAGTATTGTAGCTAAAATCCATGGCAATAACACCTTTAATTTAACAAGTAATGCTAGAATCCTGTTGGGACACAACACCAATGTAAAAATCACTGCACAATAAGTTGCATTTCCTCAGAGGCAGGGTACATGCAGTCCCTAAAGCAGCTAGGGAATGCATACATAGTCCTCTTTCTCACTTTTGACTTAGTGGGTGGAGAGATATTTGGTGGTTGCACAAGTGGTAAGCTTAAGGTTGTGGTATGTGTTGTCCAGTTGGTAACCCAAAGGTGGGATCTAGCATAACTGTTCTGGTATAGGATTGTGGCATTTCCTCCACTCCTTCAGCTGATGACCATGAATGTGAATTGGACCCTTGGATACTGATAAATCAGTGATCCTAATGTCTAGAGTAGAGAACAGAACATGAAGATGGAACCTAATAGTTTTCCAGACACACGTCCAATGACTGTGACCTGGGCATGGGTGAGGGGAGAGAGATAATAAACAAGTTATTATCTGTTTATTAATACCCGAGGAGCAGATTAAGTCTGTCTGGAGCTCAGAAAAATTACTTTTGGGGGACTATTACTTCCAGAATCCTCCAGCCACCATTTCTGGGAACTATGCTAGCTGAGGGCTTCTGTGACTTGTAGTGTAAGAAAGTGACTATTCCAAGGTCTGATACACTGTAACTGTAACAATGCTTAGCCAAGTTAATGACTTGCTGAGGAAACTGTAAGAAACCATTCCTTGGAGGCTTTGAAGAGGACTTAGGAAGAAAGTGCCTCAGGGATTATATTGTCTGGAGAATTATATGTCTTGGAGTTCTGTATCATGGTTGACATCTCTGATCAGTATAGCCCCAGAAAGCTGTAACTCTTTTGAAGGCCTGTAAGCACATTGCTCTGCTCTTAAAACAAGGCTTAGACCATGCAGTCACCCCAAGGCATGGAGAAGAGATGTAGGGTATCTGTGAACACAGTTAATTAGACTAACATTTTCTGTAAGTGTTCTATTTTCTGTAAAGCTATCTAAAGGTTATGTTGTGCTCACAGATAAGCTGGCCACTGAGGAATTGTTCAAGCTCTTCAAGAGAGAGCTGGCTATTTATAGGAAGAATAACAAGATGTGGAACTGTTGTAACCTCTCATATGAAATCCATTCAGGATAAAAAAAAATATCAACCACAGCATTTGACTTATTTTGAGTCCAGTTTTGTTTTGGTGGAATAGCATCATTTTAAAAACAACAACAACAACATAGCACAGAAGTAATCCATCACCTTGACCAGCTGGAGGACCCTTGTTAGGTTATCAAATTGCTTCTGATTTGATCTTATTGCAGTATATTTTGTCAGAAGCATTTTTGTTTGATCTCTGGTGATGCTTTACCTGTTTCATGCTGATGTTTACTGATGTTCAACTGCATTGTGAAATATGGCGCAAAATGAAATGTTTTTTAAAAAATAATAAATGAAACATCAGCAAAGCTTCAAGCTTAATGATAGAACGGGAGCACTAGCAGATTTGACAATCTCACCACCTTCAGAAATTGAACAGAAATGGAGTGGGAGTGATGGAAAGTTTTAGGACATGGTGAGAAACAGCTTCCTAAAATTATTACTGAAAGAGAAAGAGAGAGTGCTGTGCTGTGTACTAGACATTTACAAGGCCTCAGTTTAGTCTGAATTGGTAGCACCCAAAGAAAGAAATATGTTCAGGCTAGGGTGGCTGTGGGTTTACAGAAGGCAGTCTTCTGTCTGAAGTCAATGTCAATCTGAAGGGCTATTCAATCCAAACCTAGTTTAAAGATTTTTAAATAAAAACATAAGAGAGAGCGAGCAGTAATGGCCTTGAAGCTGTCCATTTACAGTTAGCACCTGGGCAGTACAGTGGATATCCATACAGCTTTAGGCATCCATACATATCTAGGCATTTTAAAGTACAGTTGCCCCTCCCAACTTCTGAAAATGGCAGCTCGCAAATATTCAAGCTCCATTGATTATAATGACACAGATGCAGGCATGCACCGCCATTTTGTCTATAGCAGCTTGTCCCTCCCAGGAAGAGTGAGACCGCGGGCTCGAAGTCAGTGAACGGGGAGGGACAACTGTAATAGCTGCATGTCCAAATGAATACCTAGTACTGTTTTTTTGACCTGCAATGGACACAAATGGACACATACAATTTAATCGGTAAAACAAATTACTTTCATCCCTGTGTCAATACCTTTTGAAAGTTACTGCAATCCAAAAAGAAAAATAATTTCCAGACAGTCATCTTTTGCAATCCCAAATCAAACTATTTTAAAACAATTTTTCTAAGGCTGAATCCACACGTGCACAATTTATTCTTACCTTGATCCCAGTCCTCCAGTTTTCCTCCAGTTTTGAAGTAAAAGCACTTCTTTAGATGCCTTAGGTCTTTAATGTGATTTTAAAAAACGCTTTTTAACTCCACAGTTTCTAGGAAAAAAGCATTTTTTTTAAAAAAAATATGTGTCTTGTGCCCCAAATCAGGATTGGGGTGGATTCAGGATGGCGAGGTCATTGGAGGGCTGGACAGGTTAGTGGGTGGTTACCTAGGCTTGATAATTGTGGTATTACCATTTTTTTAAATGTCCAGGTTATGTATGGGTAGGACGTGGGGGAAAAACATGTTGGGAAAGGTCCTGAAGGGCATTCACATCCTGCAAGACATTTTAGTTCAGTATGCCTCTGGAGTCTAGGGGTTGATTCTCCACTTGGCCATGAAGTTGGAAATAACTTGAAGGCACACAACAACAAAATATGGATGCATGCAGATATCTACATATTGGAATATTTGAAAGGACATCCCTATTTCAGAAGCCCTCTAAGCCTTTGAATAGTTGAATAAGAGATATCTGCATACATACATACATACATACACTGAACATTAAAAATTTTTTTTGACACTATGCTTGCCAGACATGGATCCCAAGGTAAACCTCTTTGGGACCTTTCCCACCATGAACTTTGCCTATCTCAAACCGACAAGGCTCAAGTTGTGAATAATCAGGGATTGATCTCTACCCCCACCTGAAAGAGCCCCCAGCTACCCCAATAAGACTTCTGCCCTGCTGTTCATTAACCAAATAATTTTATACATACATACACAGAAGGAAGTCCTATTGAGTTCAATGGGACTTGCTCCTAGGTGAGGATTACAGTCTTATTGTAGAATAAATTCCTTTGGACCAAGCAGGAAATAGATTACTAGCTGTTTCATTCTGTAGAGCTTTTTTTTAATCCTATTAATCTTGAGAGGGGATCTTAAAATGTTGTGGCCTAAACTGAACAAGGAGGCATTTAACTTGCAGTATGTTTTAATCATTTAAATATGATGATTTTATTTTGTTTTTTTGTTTTAATTGTTAATTGGATTTTAATCATGTTATTTGTTTAATAATGTTTTAAGGGGGGGAATTGTTCTTTATTGTAATTGTGTTTTATGCTGTAAACTGCCCTGATTGGGCAACCATTGGGCGGTATATAAATAAATTTTATTATTATTATTATTATTATTATTATTAACTGTCCAGACAGACAAACAGATATTTATATACACATGGGATAGAGAAGTTGTGGGGCTACTGAGGGAAAAGTGAAAGAAAGCAGGGTGCAGATGTTTGGTGAGAGAGCCATGTATAAGCCTCCAATGGAATTGCAGGTGGATCATAAGAATGACCAAAAAAAAACAAACCAAGAAAGATTTATGTGGATATATGAATATCCATATATTTGCATATTTGTCAGGAAGGGGGGAAAACCTGCAGCTGCAGTGGTCATGTGACCTAAAATAATCCAACACAGTGAACACATGAACATGGTAGAAATGTCCTTTTGTATTGACATGACTTAGAGTGTGGAAGCTATGTGGCATTCAAAACCAATTTTGGTTCAGATTAAAATGGGTTGGTGTGATGTTAATGGGGTTAAACTGGGACATGATCCTGTGCACTGGAGATGGGATATAGTCCTCATGTGGATTCAGCCTAAGCTTTGGTAAGAATTTTATGGGTTTCTTTTCTTTTTAATTCAGGCATTTTCTGGTGGTGGGTAGAATAATAAAAACAGTAAAAATATTGATATGTGTAAATGTATTTGTAGCCCTGTTTTGATTTCTTCTTGTTCTTCAACCCCCCTCTCTAGTTTCAATACAATTGTTAGCATTATATAAAGTGAATAAACTTCTACTCATGAATACTTTGAATGGGAGAATGGACAGCCATTAACAATCTCTTAAAATTGTCATCAATCTATTCTTTCTTTATTTTATGTATATCCCACCCAATATAGAAACCAAAGTGGTTCACAACATAGTAAAGACAGCTTAAAAACAGTTAAATATACACTTGCATTCTCTACCTTTTATATCTTCTGTTCCTTTGGTGAATGATGTCACACAAAACTGAAAACACTATGGATACTGTAACTCCAAGCTCGCTCCAACATCAGCATGTTTTCTTTTAAGAAAAATATAATTTTAGGAAATAATTGTAACATTAAATTTATAATATAGAACTGTGTATTGACTGAAAAATAAAAAAAAGTTCTGCATTGGGGGACTATATTGCTTGCCTTGACAATGTAAGTATAGTACTTTAGGTAGTTTAGTAGAATTATACCTGTTGGATCCTTCATACATCCTGCTGTCACTATTTGCTGAGTGATGATAGCAGTATACTCACTATAGTTGTCATGTGCTTCAAAGAGGACATAATGTCAGACAGACTATAAATCCCAGAAGAGGTAGACTCTTCCATAAAATTGCAATAATAGGTACCCAGAAACAACTGAATACTGAAAGGACATGTTACAACTCTTTTTCATATGCCCAAAATTTCAAATGTTCAAAGAGTCTCTTTTTTTGGGGGGGGGGGGAAAGTTTTTAAGTAGAGGCTAGATGGCCATCTACTAGGAGTGCTTTGATAATGTATTCCTGAATGAGGGAAGGTTGGATTGGATGGCCCTTGTGTCTCTTCCAACTCTATGATTCTATGATTCAAGGTGATGTTGAGATGCAGAATGAAATCAAAGAAGTATCAAAACCAAAGTGTTTTACTAGTGGTGACTCCATTTACCCTCACAAGGTTAATCTGGAATCCTGCTGGATCACTTTGTTTTTGTGTGCCTTCAGTTGATCTGATTTATGGAATCCTTAAGGTGAACCTATCACAGGGTGGGTTTTTTTTTTTTTTGCAAGATTTGTTCAGAAGGAGTTTGCTTTTGTCTTTCCCTCAGGCTGAAAGAGTGCAATGTCCCCAGGATCACCCAGTGGATTTCCATGGCCAAATGGGGGAGTCAAACTTGGGTCTCCAGAATTGTAATCCAATGCTCAAACCAAGTTGGTGCTCTGATGGATCACTATAATAGTGTAAAAATAGTTATGCTGAAGAGGTTGCATAAGTGTATCCAATTGTGTATCCAATTATTCAGCACATTCATACACACAGCCCACATTTTCATTTTGCACTTGGTGAGTGAGAGAACTATTTAACTGTTGCATGAGGAATGAGGCCTTGGTGTCAACTGTGCAGCTGTGGGATCCAGTTTAACTATGCTGGTTTATATTTACACTATGCCAAAAGTTTATAGGATCTTGGCCATAATAAACTAACTAAATAAATGCATGTTCTGATAGCAACAAAGAAACAACATTTTTAGATTCTCTTTTCAGGGCAGCAAAAGAGAGGATAGGGGCCATGGCGTGGGGTTGCCATGGCTCCAATCCGTCGCTTCCCAGGGCGACTCTGTGCCACCCCAAACGGCTGGTCTGCATCGGCCCAGTGTCGTCTTTTAAAGTCAAATGTGACTGGTTTGGACTTCCTTGGTTATTTTCCAATTACATCTATATTATCTTTTATAGTACTTTGGACACTATTCCAGTCAGTTCAGCAACACTTCCTTACCAGACTATTCCTGGGCTCCACTCGGGATTAGTCACCTATCTGTTAACTGTTCTAGGATACAGCTGTTAAAAGTGGCAAAAATGTTGCTCCTTTTAGTGGCAGCAAAAGGCCACCCTAAGAGCTGGTGCCATGACTCTTCAGCACCCTTTCTGTGCAGCATGTTTAAATGCTGCACTGGGAGGGCATCCTGATGCCGTGTGCTGTGCGTACAGCCATGTGGCATCAGGATGGCATCGCCATGGGATTGGGGTGGCCAGCATATGGCTGCCCCACCCCAACTTACAGAGGCCCACTGTCTGAATAAGAAGTAACAGTTAAAATAAATACGAAATGAAGAATTAAGAGGGTCAAAACTCTCCACAATGCTTGAGGTTACTCAAACCCTGTCACACTAGTGTAGTATTATATCTGCATAACTGCAGAGTCATCTGTGTGTGTGTATACGTGTAGCAAAGGTTTGGACATCTGGTGATTATATCCTTGAAGATAGCAGAGGAGCCAGACTACAAATGTGTATTGGGACAGCACCTGGACATCAAGGGTAATGAGCATGATCCAATGCTTGGGCAATGTTGCAAGAAGCCAGTGTATAAGAAGCACAGCTCAGTGTGAGTGTGGGTCATTGTTGTCAGTCAGTGGGTGGTGCTTGTTAGTCTGGTTGGAGAGTTCCTCTGTTACTGAGAGCTGGAGAAGGCTGGTTTAGGCTTTTATCCAAGAGCTCTGCGTTTGATGTAAATAGTTTTGCCTCCTATCCTGTGTAAATAAACCCTTCAACTGCAGCAGCTGGCTTTCAAGTTCTGTTTGGGAAGTATCTCAAGGTCCCTTCTCACAACAGAATACAAACTACACACATTATGTACAGAGCACATGAAAGGCAACATCCATCGTCTTTACAGGATTTGGCTTCTGCATAATAGTGCCTCTGTCAAAATACTAGAAAGTTGATCTGTGCCACATGCTGGATGCCACAGCTTCCTGATCCTGTAATGGTATATACTATATTATATAGAACTTATATCTAGCCTTTCTGGGTCATTATCTAAAATGAATCCTTGTAGATCTTCTGTGGTCATTATTTTTGTTTTCTTAATATTCAACATTAAGCCTCCCTTGGCACTTTCTTCCTTGAACTTCTTCAGTAATTGCTCCAGGTCTTTGTTAGTTTCTGCTAGTAGACATCTTTCAGAAGATAAAAACCAATATAGATTCCTTTCTCCTTAGATTCCATGTGAGAGTCAGGCTGTCCTCAACAACAAGATATGTTTGAATGTTCGGTTTTGGTGGAGTAGGGTGTTTGTAAATCTAGCAGAATCAGGAAGCAAAAATCCAAGCTTCTAAAAGTTTATTGTTGAAAGAATAATAACAACATGCAAAGTAAAACACAGTCCACTACAGGATCACATATTGCAGATGTGTCTAAACAGGAACAAAACTGCAGATCCATGTTTCCAGATCTTAAGGCTACATTGTGAAGCAGTATAAACATATTATAGATCCATTGCGAAGTAAAGAGAAGAAAAAGTGTGTTCCAATGGAAGCAAATAATAATAATATCAATGCCTAACACAAAGTTTCTCAGCCCACTCCCTCTCCACCTTTTGGGTGTTAACCTTCAGGTTGATTGGATGATCTGTATGTGACATATGCTAACCCAACCACTTGTTGTTCATCTTCCATCATGTGATGTACTTTCCCATAACAACTTGTATTATTGTTTCCTTATGTAAACATAAGGAAAGGTTGCTTTCCCATCTAGTGGTTCTTCTATTGTTTTGTCTCTCTAGCCATCTGGACTGATTTGTTGTGTTCGGCCTAGAAGCATGTTCTCAAATGGAAAAATACAGACACACACATCTTTACATTTCACCTTTGACTGCATAGCCCATCTATACTCTGACAATCCCCTCCTGAAATGTATGGATGTGTGTATGATGCACACTAATATATGTTGTGAAACTAACTTAGCACGGTTGCTAGGTCTACATACTTATGATGACATTCCGAGTAGACGCGACATCTGGTCATGTCTATCAATGGTCAATGCCTTTGTCAAAATGTCTGCCAAATTTTGTTTTGATTCTATATATTGCAGACGTACAACTCCCTTCTGTATAAATTCTCTGACATTTTGGTATCTAACTCCAATGTACTTCAGGTTTTCTGCCTCTGACATGGTAATGCATGATTGAGAATCTCATTGATCTAAACTGGTTCAGCACATTCCTGATTCAAATCCTGCAACAACTGTCTAATCCATTCAATCTCATTAACTAATTCTGATAGTGCTGCAAACTCTGCTTCACCTGTACTTTGTGCTACATATCCCTGCTTTCTACTTCTCCAAACAATTGCACTCTCTCCCAACTTGATCAACAAACCTGTCACTGACTTTCTGTCATGTAGCTCTGAAGCAGAAGAACTATCCACAAAGCATTCAAGTCCAACCTGACTGTTCTGTATCTTCAGTTTACTGTCCAAGCTACCTTTCAGGTATCTCACCAAATGTTTCACCAAAAGTCCAATCTTCAACTTTCGGACAATTTGTTTTTCTGCTAAGCACACCAACGGCAAACGAAATTTCAGGCCAAGAAAGCTATAGACATCAAACTCCCAACAAGGCTTCGATACAACTCTGGATTTTCAAACTCTCTAGTACCTTCATCATTTACATATCCAACTGACATAGGACTTTTCACTACTTTTGCATCCTGCAATCCACACTTCTCTATCAAACTTTCAATCTTTTTCTGTTGAGTCAATAAACAACTGCCATCTTCAGTCCATTGCACTTCAATTCCAAGATAGGATCTGAGACGACCTAGATCTTTCACAACAAATTTCTTTGACAGCTCTCTCCTCACTGTCTGAATCTCTTGTTTTGACTTACCATATTTTCCGGCATATAAGACTACCGGGCGTATAAGACAACCCCCAACTTTTCCAGTTAAAATATAGAGTTTGGGATATACTTCCCGTATAAGACGAGTATATCCAACACACACCAAATAAAAACTTTAAAAACATCAGATTTGATTTCAATATGGTAAATTTAATTCAAATGCTTATGACATGCAGGTACTTAGCAGAAAAACTGTCACTTATAAACACAACAAACTACAGCTCCCACGTTCCCTAACATTTATTTCTGCAGTGTATTTTGGACCTTACTTTTTCAAAAATAGTCCTGATTTACCATAAATGCTGCTTTAAAAATTATTTCCATTTCCCAGTTATGAGATGTTGGGGGGAAATGAGAAAGTGTTGGGGGGAAGGACTGCCAATATACTAGGTGATGCATTCTGGGGTATGTACAATTTGCAGCCAAGTAAGTGATCCTGGCCATGTCACACACTCTCAGCCTCAGAGGATGGTAATGGCTACCCCCATTTGAAGAAACATGCCAAGAAAACCCCATAAAGTTAAAAGTCACCATTTTGACCATTAAAACGTCCTCCATTTTGAGCACAGCTAAGAAGTATGGATTTACATTTATTATTAGTGTTTTTAGCTTTTTTTAACTTTTTTCCTTGTATGTCCTACATTTTTTGTAGTGACTTGTCCTCCTTTGCATTGAAGACATTTGGTCACCCTGTATGAGTATCAGAGTATGACTCTAGAAACCAGGGTTTGAATCCTGGCTCAGCCATGGAATCCCCCTGGGTGACCTTGGGCAAGTCACACTCTCTCAGACTCAGGAGATGGCAATGGCAATCTCCCCTCTGAAGAAACCTTGCCAAGCAAACACTATGAGCCTTAGGTTTGCTGTAAGTTGGAAATGACTCAAAGGCATACAACAATAACAACAACAATCTTAGATGTCACACTCTCTCAGCCCCAGAGGATGGCAAAGGCAAACCCTGTCTGAATAAACACATAGGAAAGAAATGATAGGTTCATGATAGGTTTGCCTTAGTGTCATCATCAGTTGGAAACGACTTGAAGATGCACAACAACAAAAACAGTATTGGAAGTCACACTCTCTCAGCCTCAGGGAAAAGCAATGGCAAACCCTTTCTGAATAAACCTTGTGAAGGAAGCCTCAGGATAACTTCATCTTTGAGTTGCCAAAAGTCAGGAAGGACTTGAAGGCAGACAACAACAGTCTTGAAAGTCACACTCTCTCAGCCTCAGGGAAAAGCAATGGCAAACCCTTTCTGAACAGGAGGACAGGAGGAAAGGTGGGAGGGGGGAAAGGCAGGGAGAGAAAATGGAGGGCTAGTAGGGCAAAGAGGGAAGGTGGGAGGAGGGGGGAAAGGCAGGGAGAGAAAATGGAGGATCAGTAGGACAAAGAGGAAAGGTGGGAGTTTGGGGGGAAAGGGGGAAAAGGCAGGGAGAGAAAATGGAGGATCAGTAGGACAAAGAGGAAAGGGGGGAGTTGGGGGGAAAGGGGGGAAAAGGCAGTGAGAGAAAATGGAGGATCAGTAGGACAAAGAGGAAAGGGGGGAGAGGGGGGAAAAGGGGGGAAAAGGCAGTGAGAGAAAATGGAGGACCAGTAGGACAAAGAGGAAAGGTGGGAGGAGGGGGGAAAGGCAGGGAGAGAAAATGGAGGATCAGTAGGACAAAGAGGAAAGGTGGGAGGAGGGGGGAAAGGGGGGGAAAGGCAGGGAGAGAAAATGGAGGATGAGTAGGATGAAGAGGGAAGGTGGGAAGGAGGGGGGAAAGGCAAGAGAAAGAAGTACCTCCTCTTCCTCCTCCTTCTCTCCTGGGCTCCTTCCCTCCTCCCACCTCTGTGGGAGGAGTCTTTCTCAACCTCCTCAACCTTATACCCGGCGTATAAGATGACCCCCAGCTTTAACTCCAGGTTTTCCTGGTTACAAAGTCGTCTTATACACCGGAAAATACGGTAGATGCCACACATAAGTCATCAACATAAATCACCAATGTCACATCTCCTTTTGTGTAAACACACGCGTCAGCAATGCTGCGTTTGTAACCAAGCTTCACAAGCTCCTCATGAATGCAAAGATTCCAACTCCTAGCACTCTGTTTCAAACCATACAAAGCCTTTCTCAACTTGTACACCTTTCTATCACTGTCATGCTGAAATCCCAAAGGTTGTCCCATGTACACAGTTTCCTCAAGACAAGCATTCAAGTATGCAGTCTCAAAGTCAAAATGCTGCACCAACTGACCCTTCCTTGCTGCTAAAGCCAAAACCAATCATAAGCTTTCAGGCTTTGCTGTTGGAGAAAACGTTTTATCAACATTTTCAAATCTCCGCTGTGCAAATCCCTTTGCTACCAACCTAGCCTTGTATCTCTGACTACCATCAGGCATCAACTTTCTTTTGTACACCCATTTGCAGCCAATCACTTTGTGATTTGTGGGTCTATCAACAATTTCAAACACCTCTTTATCTGTCAAAGACTTGAATTCCTGCTCCATAGCAGACTCCCATTTCAACCTTTCCTCATCAGGACAATTCTGCACCTCTTTGTAACTTTCAGGTTCATCAACCACAACTGTGTAAGCCCTAGCTTCCTGCACAACAAAACGATCTGGTTGTTTACGAATTCTTTGGGTGCGTCTTGGGATGATGATTTTTGTTTTACCTTGCTCATCTTCAGTATCAGAACTTGTGTGAGGTTCCCTATCTCTGTGTCTCCTAGTTTCAGTCATCCTAGGTACCTGTGGCCTGGTTTGTGTTGTCTTATCTGATGCACTTGCTTCACTGTCTGAAGAAGCAGACTCCTGTTTCACCACCCCTCCATTTCTGGTAGGTGTTCCTAACTCTCCCAGTCTCAGAAAAAATTCTTTGTTGGAGTGCACATTTTCCCAACCTGAATGTTTCTCAAAATTTGTGCTTCTTGAAAATAATATTTCCCTTCCTCCAAGGAGAAATCTATAACTATTCCCAGAATAACCCACAAACATCAATCTTCTCCACTTGGGCTGATTTTTCTTTCTGAAAGCAGCTGGCACACAGACATTTGCATATTGCCCAAACACTCTAAGGTAGGGGTAGGCAACCTTTCCCCTTTAAGAGCCAAGGGACTTCAGCTCCCAGAATCCCAGGAGCTATTGGCCAACATGGGACTATTGGCCAACATTGCTGAGGCTTCTGGGAGCTGAAGTCCCTTGGCCCTTAAAGGGGACAGGTTGCCTACCCCTGCTCTAAGGTATTTCAAATTAGGTGCTCTTTTGTAAAGCATGTGATAATGAGTGTTCTTTACAGCTGAGTTCCAAGTGTGGTTTGCCAAAAAGTTAGCTGTAAGAATCGCCTCCCCCCAGAGGTTCTCAGGAGCATTTGCATCTAGCATCATGCACTCTTTTATCTGTTTCAAGACGGCTATTCTCCTCTCCACAATTCCATCCTCTCGAGGAGTTCTAGGGTTAGTTGTGTAGTGTCTAATCCCCTTTTTCCTTAGCCAATTTTCCAAAGTGTGAGACAAAAATTCTCCTCCTCTGTCTGTGATCAAAGACCCCACTTTGAAATCAAATTCCCTTTCAATCATGTTCACCCATTCTTTAAATCTTTCCCCTGCTTCACCCTTCTCTTTCAGAAGTATCACATAAGAAAACCTGGTGTAGCCATCCACAATCACCATGAAATATTTGCTATCCCCTAGTGTCGCAACTATGGGACCAGAAACATCACAATGCACAGCCTCAAACGGACGTTTGGCTATAAATTTGCTTTGCTTTGCCACAGGATAAGCTTTCAACTTAATCCTGCTGCAAACCAAGCATTCCAGGTGATTTGAACAGGGTGACATTTTAAAATCTGGACAAATTTCCTCCAGTTTTACAAGACTTTGAAAACCAACATGACCCATTACTCTGTGAAAATAATGAATACAGTTTGAATGCAAAGGCTCATTTTGTACAACTGCACATTCTGCCTTATCTACCATGTAGTACATTCTGTCTTTCTTTACAGCTTTTGCACAGACTTCCCATCTTTGGAAATTAAGCATTCCTCCCCCACAAAACTCAGTGTATACCCTTCTGTGGTCAAAGCACACACACTAACTAAACAGTTTTGTAATTTAGGCACACACAAAACATTATCAAAAGTTTTACCAAACCCAGGAATGTAGACAGTTCCCATTTCACGGATTTCTCTTGCTGCCCCATCAGCTAGAACAACCAAGTTTACTGTGGAGGGCTTCTTGCTTCTGAGTAGCTCAGGATCATTTATCATATTTGCTGTGGAACTGAAATCGAGGACCCAATTTTGGCTCTTAGGATGTTGAGTCACACTGTCACAGCCTCGAGTAACAGCTGCAGTTCCTTTGTTTCCCCCAAAAGGATGTGGTTGGTGTTGTTGATTCCTCTTCTTGTTGTCTGCTGCAAGCTTCCTGCAGTCCTTCCTTAGATGACTTACCTTCTTGCAGTAGTAACAAATCTTTCCTCTGGAAACAGCTGCCTTTTCAGTCTGTATTTCTCTGGATGCTCCCTCTGTGGCATTTGAAGACTTTGAAGCTGCAGATGCTTGCTTGTGTTGCTCAGCTTCAAACCTTTGGCGTTGGCTTTCTTCCATGACTCTAGAAACCATGAGCTCCATTGTAAGTTGTGCTTCAGGCACACCTTGCAGACCATGCAAAACATTGTCAAAACTGGCAGAGGGATCCCAATAAAATGTAACTTTTCTGTTGCTCTGGGATATCCACGCCTCTCATTTGGACTTGGGCAAACAATTCTCTCATCACTTCCAGATGCTTATCAGGAGATTGTCTCTCATCCCTCTTCTGCCCATAAAGCAGCTTACACCACATCATTTTGGCTAGCACTGAGGCAGACTGGTGGATGTCCCTCAGGGTATTCCATAAGAGCCACAAATATGCCTCTTACATGATTTAATTGGGCTTCAGAAAGAATGAGGTGAAGGGTAGCAACAGCTTTCTCATTTCTTTCTGTCTCAGCTGGAGTGGGTGCTGGAGACAAGCCTGGATCAATTGCCTGCCAAAGATTCTCCCTTATTAATAATGCTTTAGCATATACACACAAAGAAGTAAAATTCTCACTTGTCAGCTTCAGAAATTTAGTGACATCCATGATGAATTTCACTTGTGACACAAAGAGTCTGAAAACAGCTTGCCTCACTCCAGCTACTGCAAAGAATACTGTCTCTTTAAATGTGCAGGCAGGAACAACCGTTCCACTTGAAAGCTGGATGCTCAGCTAGCCAGCAGACAGTTTCTTTCTTGTAAATCATGCCGATAAGCAAAACATTACTTACAGCTCAAGTTGCAAAACTTCAAAGTAAGTTGCAAAAGCTCCAAGCTTGGAATGTGTGGAGGACATCTCATCTCCGCTTCCCTTCCAGCGCAGCGGAAGTGTGCTGGGCCCATAACCCATTGTTTGGTTTTGGTGGAGTAGGGTGTTTGTAAATCCAGCAGAATCAGGAAGCAAAAATCCAAGCTTCTAAAAGTTGAGCTTTATTGTTGAAAGAATAATAACAACATGCAACGTAAAACACAGTCCACTACAGGATCACATCTTGCAGATGTGTCTAAATAGGAACAAAACTACAGATCCATGTTTCCAGATCTTAAGGCTACATTGTGAAGCAGTATAAACATATTATAGATCCATTGCGAAGTAAAGAGAAGAAAAAGTGCGTTCCAATGGAAACAAATAGTAATAATATCAATGCCTAACACAAAGTTTCTCAGCCCAGTCCCTCTCCACCTTTTGGGTGTTAACCTTCAGGTTGATTGGATGATCTGTATGTGACGTATGCTAACCCAACCACTTGTTGTTCATCTTCCATCATGTGATGTACTTTCCCATAACAACTTGTATTATTGTTTCCTTATGTAAACAAGGTTGCTTTCCCATCTAGTGGTTCTTCTATTGTTTTGTCTCTCTAGCCATCTGGACTGAGTTGTTGTGTTCGGCCTAGAAGCATGTTCTCAAGTGGAAAAAAATACAGACACACACATCTTTACATTTCACCTTTGACTGCAAAGCCCATCTATACTTTGACAGATCTGTGCCACATGCTGGATGCCACAGCTTCCTGATCCTATAATGATATATCCTATATTATATAGAACTTATATCTAGCTTTTCTGGGGCATTATCTAAAATGAATCCTTGTAGATCTTCTGTGGTCATTATTTTTGTTTTCTTAATATTCAACATTAAGCCTCCCTTGGCACTTTCTTCCTTGAATTTCTTCAGTAATTGCTCCAGGTCTTTGTTGGTTTCTGCTAGTAGACATCTTTCAGAAGATAAAAACCAATATAGATTCCTTTCTCCTTACATTCCATGTGAGAGTCAGGCTGTCCTCAACAACAAGATATGTTTGAATCAAACAATGGAGAGTTAAGGAACTTGCAGACTGCCAGAAATAATGCAAATTGAGTCCACTTTAAGGGTTAGAGTTAGGGTTAGGGAATCATGGGAACTGTATTTTATTGTGGCACCAGAGCTCTCTGACAGAGAAGGTTCAATGTCTCAGAAAAACAAAAACAAAACAATTCCCATGGTTCCCTAGCACTAACCTTAACCCTTAAAGTGGACTCAATTTGCACTATTTCTGGCAGTCTGCAAAGGCCTTGACAGAATATGTCACCACATAAAAGTTATTTATTGTATTTATTTCTGGGGCTTATACATCACTCAGGATAGGTAATTATTTTTCTCCCTATATATAATGATTTCCATTGGCTGAAATAGCTTTTAAAAGATCAACATATACAAGAATTATGCAAAGTGAACTGCAACTTAGCAAGGGAAATAATATTAATCAGAAAAACCTGAGATGCAACACACTAATTAGGTTACTTTTAGATTGATTGGGGCTAGAAATAGACCAGAAAATTTTGAGAAAGCATGCTCTTAGTGCAAAAGTGGTAGATAGCACAAAGAGATAGGTATTGTTGGGGGGGGGCACGCGAGGGGAACAATCTGAAGAACAGAGTCTTGCAAGCACAGGAAACAGAGATACATTTGTTACCTTTTGGTATTCTTCACATGCAAAGAAATTCAAAGCTAAATTCTTCAAACTGAAATAAAAAGTTTATACAACCACATCAACTACAAGAATGATGCAAGTAGATCACCTTTTTACTTTTGAGTACCTCATGCTGTAGAAAGTATTGCTTGTTTAGAAGATGATACAATGATGGTGGTAGTTATGGTAGCCAGTTGATTTGGCATTTTCACCAAAGTAAAATTTCTAGATGAATCTTAGGACATTACTGTATGCAGTGTTTAAATTGTGATGACACTGGGAAAGAAGTGGCTTTGGTGATACTCACTGCATGACATTGCCTCTGACCCGTAGCTGCCCTGTCCGTGCCCAGTCCCTTTTCATTCATGAGGGAAACGTGTGAATGCCCTAGCAATCACTCAAGTCCCCAGGCATGAAATGTTGCTCCTGGGGCACTTGCATGATTGACAGTGTCAGTGTCCCCTCCTTCCTCATCCCCTCTCCCTGTTGCTATTCCACAATGCCCCAATTATCTTTATTTTTTTCATTTTTTAAAAAAACTTCTTAACACTTCAATCAGTCAGAGCTCTGGAACTGCATGGGGGGGGGGGAAGGGGAGGGGGAGAAAACAGAAGCAACAATAACAACCAAAAATAGCCAAAGACTGAGTAGAGGGAGTTGGGGTTAAGGGACGGACCCAAGTCTATGAAAGCTTGTGCTACAACTTTTTGCAGTTATTTAATCTCAAAGGTGCTACAAGATCCTTTTGCATACTGATATTCCAGATTAACATGGCTATGTTTCTAAATTCTACCTCCCATGGAAAACATTGATTTTTTAAGTTAGTGCAATGCTATACATTTGGGGGCTGAATGAAAATTTCATTTGGGAGGCAAGAATTTTTATTGGGATGGCAATGCCCTCATTTTGCTCTCTTTCCCCCTGTTACTACTTACTTGGTTTCCTATCCAGGCAAATCATCTTTGGAATTTGAGTGAAATTTAAAAGAGTTCCATTAATACATTATATGAAATGTGTGGGCCTAAATGAACATTGTTCTGCATCAAGTGACATCACTCACACATAGAATTTCCAGGTCAGGATTAGGACTTGTCAGGACTTGTGATATAACAGCAGGTGAGCTATGATGTTGTTGATACAAGAGTTAGCTCCTTATGATGTCATTTAAACATGATGCATTAAGCATCAACTGCAGTTTGCAGAGATTAAGCTATTCAAATAAAAATCCAAGTAAAACAAATTAAGAATACAAAGAGAGAGAGAGAGAGCACAAGACACAGACACTTTTCAAGGTAGCAGTCTCACCCTGAGATTCCTGCCCTCCTGCTGAAGACCAGTGAAGAGAATCTAGGCCTTGAGATCTGGGAATCAGGAGTTTAGCTACACAAAAATAACTGAGACCTTGTGTGTGTGTGTGTGCACTCCTACATTGCTCTAAACATACTGAGTGTCCTGGAACCAAAAAGAATCTCTTGTTTTGTTATTAAGGAATGCATACCCTTTCATGTACAGTACATACTATTTTGGATTTCTATTTTTGTTTATTGATCCAATTTGTGTCCAACTCTTTTGCTTTCTCTTTTATGTAGTCTGAAACAGCTATGCTGCTTGAAGATGAAAGATAAATAGTTGGTTGTGTTCACTGTTCCTGTCAGTCTTGCACTGATGTGGCATTTTTGGAAACATTTTCTTACAAAGAGTAGGTAACAAAGCGTGTCACACTTCTCCCTTTAGCTTTTATCCATCTATGCATCTTCTGAAAGGTACAGTTCAAATGGGGATTAGAGAGAAAAGCACAATATGAAAAGGGATTTTCTCTTAACTAACACCCTGTCATAAAAAAAAATCAACCAGGTTCATTGTTGACAATATTTTTCAGTATGCTTGCATTGTACTACAGCAGTAAACACACTTTTCATGCATCTGACCTTTCAAAGATTCATTAAATTTAATGAGTTTAAAGCAAGAGTGATAAAAGGGATCTTGCCAAGCCAAACACATTCAGCTCTTTTATTTGGCCAAAACAGATTTGCAACTGAGGGAAACAGCAGAGAATTTGCCCCAAATCATCCTGCATTCCCCTCTCCATCACTGAACTTGATGACCTCTAGATTTCCTGAAAAATGATTGTTGCTATGTTGTTTTGGAATCCCTCCCCACATATAAACAACTGGTAGTTGAATAATTAATTGTTTTGGGTTATTATTTGAAACATTTTAAGCTTTCTTTCAATATTGTCACTACAATAGGATGACTGCTCAGGATCAGCCCAAGATGTTTTCCTGCCAAAATATCTCAAAATGTTTCATTGATGAAAAACAAAATTGAGCTTCTTTCCCATTGCATGGGTGTATGCTTTTTTTAACTGACTGGATAGGTAGTTGAAACTATCTTCAACACTGGCAATGGATAATATCCTTCAGCATATGTGAAGGTAATGGGCTAGTTGCAGGGGTACAGAAAGAAATAGCTTCCATCTCCCAATATCTTGCCTCAGTATGACCACCAAATGCAGGAATGAGCAGCCATGGAGGGTCCAGAGACAATTTTCAAGTCATTTGGAGCCCATTTGGGTTACACCTCCATCATTTCAATGAAACTAGAAGCCGCTTCTGTTAAGTAAGTAAGTAAGTAAGTAAGTAAATATTAGACTATAAAACTATTAAAATAAAAAATCAACACACATGACAAAGGCTGAGCCAAACATGAAGAAACAGCATGTGGTACACTTCTTCACAGGTTGTTGTATCACTCCAGAATTCATGTGCAGTACTGCATGCAATCTTGTGTGATGAAATTTCTACTGGGACAGGAGGAAGGTATTTTAAAACCTTTCTTCATGACCTACTAGATTCCCATGTGTGAGGAGTTCCAGCACATACGAGTCATCTTCTAACAAAAGTAATAGCAACAGCAAAAACACTCTGTTTGATTCTGTGTAATAATGTGCTTGTCATACAAGTGTCCTTTCTTCCTCTTTCAAAGCAGTGTCAGGATTAGGAGTGTGAAATTCATCTCTGGTTTAGTCATGTATGTTGTGTCCCTGAAGCAAAGGACATATGCTTTGTTTAAAAATACCTTGGCAAAGAGCTCTGTTTCTCAAAGATTATTTCTTACAACAGTTGGAAAGTAGTGAAATATGGCTTCTCAGCTGGTGCAAATGGTTGCAGCTGCTTTTGAACTCAGTAGGGATTCAATGGCAGACACAGAGAAATGGTTTGGCAGCAGAGAAAGATTTGTGAGAGGATGCACAACGGAAGGGCTTTGCATTGCCTGTTCCATGCTGGGAGAAAAAGGACTTTCTGTGTGATCCTTCCTTGTGTCACAGTCCTCTTTCAGCCATTACACTATACATTCTCACAAATGACATTTCAGCAACAATTGTAGCTAGAGCCAGGAGTTGATTCCCTCACCCCAAACCTTCACTCTTCCTGGAGTGTTGAAAGTCAAATAATAGATACATGATTGATTACTCACAGTGTGCATGCTCACTTAAAAAAAAATCCTGCTCTGTGGTCAAACAGATTTTGAAGCATGGCAAATGCTTGCAAAACTTCCTTCAACAGAGATTATATGACTAGGACAAACAAACATCCCTCCACACTTGCTCCCCTTCTCCATTCTTCAAAACACTATTCATTTATTATTATTGGAAGGCTTTGAAACAAGAAGATAAACCTTGGAAGTATATCCATTTTAATAACTGCAATGCTTCCTGAAAAGGTTAACTGTAATTTTGCCCATCTTTCCATATCTCTCTTCATTTCCTTCCACTTTTGTTTATAGTTGTTTTCAAATAAGTCTCCATTCCTTTTGGTAATCCATATACCTAGATATTTTATTTTATTTTGAGCTTTTAGACCTGAAATTTTGTTTAATTCTTCTTCTTCTTTTTTAGTCATGTTCTTCACTATCAATGCAGTTTTTTCTTTATTGATTTTAAAGCCTGCCACTACTCCAAATTCTTCTAGTGTATTCATCAGTTCTTCTATAGCATTTAATGGGTCTTCTAAAAATATAACCACATCATCTGCATATGCTTTAAGTTTATAAATTTGATTTCTGATTTTTGTCCCCTGTACTTTCCCAGTTTCTCTTATTTTATTAGTGAGTACTTCTAACAACATTATGAACAGCAGCGGAGACAGGGGGCATCCCTGTCTAGTCCCTTTTTGTATTTCCACAACTTTTGTTGTAAGATGTGAGCAGTTTGATCTTTATATATTTGCTTGATCCAGCCTATAAAATTTTCTGCCATTTGGCTCTTTTTAAGTAATTCCTTTATAAACTCCAAACTCACATTGTTGAAAGCTTTCTCCACATCTATAAATATTAATGCAGCTTTCTTTTCATTGTGGCTTTCATAATATTCCAATATGTCCAGTAGAGTTCTATGGTTGTTTCTTAGATGCCTATCGAGCAAGAACCCATTTTGATCTGGATGAATTATCTCACTTAACACTTTTTTAACCTATCTGCTAGAACTGAGACTAGAATTTTATAATCATTATTCAACAATGCTATGGGTCTATAGTTCTTTGGGTCTAGTTCATCCTTCCCCTCCTTTAGAATTAAAGAGAAATTTGCATCACCCCAAGATTTTGGTTTGCCTTCTTTTGTTATGCTGTCAAATAATTCTAACTTGTTTTGGCTTAAATCTTCTTCAAATGTTTTATAGTAACTGGTTGGCAGGCCATCTGGGCCTGTAGCAGTTCCTTTTTTTGCCTTTTTGATGATCTCTCTTATTTCTTGTAACAATATAGGGGCATTTAGCTCTTCCTGTTGTTCTTTAGTTAATAATCAGCTTTTTTTGTTTGTCCAGGTATCTTTTTATCTTATCTTGAATTTTTTTTTTATCCTTGTTCTCCTCTTTATATAACTTTTTGTAATAATTTTCAAATATCTTTTTTATCGAATCTTGGTCTTTGTATACTTGATCCTTATATCTTATCTCTGTAATAAGTTTTTTTCCTTTATCTTTCCTAATTTTTTGCGATAGCTACCTTCCCAGTTTATTTGCTTCTTCAAAGATTTTTTGTCTTCATCTCCTTAAATTTCCCCCCCAAATCGTAGACAATTCCTCTTTTAAATCTTTCTCTAATATTCTGATCTCTAATTCTAATTTTTTTATTTGTTGGTGTTTCTTTCAATTCTTTTTCTTTTTCCTGAATTTGTCTTGTTATTTCTCTTACTTTTTTCTGCAGCTTTCCCCCCCTGCTCCTAATTTTATGGAACATCTCTCTTATTACAGCTTTACCCGTATCCCATATTGTTTCTTTTTTAATGTTATCTTTGCTGTTTTCAATTTTTAAAAAATTAATTCTTGCTTAACCTTTTTTTATTATTATGGTCTCATCTTTAAGTAATTCTCCATTCAGCCTCCAATACCACTCTCTTCTTTCTTTTAGTTCTAACCTTACTGGATTATGGTTTGATATTGCTTTAGGAAGAATCTCTACTCCTTTTATAGTTGGTAGTAATGCTTTGGCTAGTATAAACATATCTAACCTTGACATGGTTTTATGCCTGTCAGAGAAAAAGGTATATCCTTTTTCCTTTCCCTTTTTATATCTCCATGCATCTTCTAGCACACAGTTATCATTTCAAATGCTGTTTTGGGGGGTTTCCCTTGTTGTTTTTTGCTATTAGTTTTCTTAGTATCCCAGGATCTATAAATCTTGGGGTCTATCACCCCATTCCAGTTGCTGAGAATAATTGCATTATCTGGTTTTTGTTTGAGTATTAAATCCTGGATCTTTCTGAAGAATTTCTCCTTGCCTTCCAAAGGGGTGTATATTCCAGTAATTAAGATATTCATCCCACATAAGTTTATCTCCACTCCCAGAAATAAACCATTCTCATTCATGAATAATTGTTTGCTTTTTATTTTTTTGTTAACATATAAAACAGGGGTAGGCAACCTTTTTGAGCTGGGGGCCGGGTTGCTGTCCCTCAGATAATTGGGGGGCTGAAGCACCAAAGATAAATAGATAAATAAATAAATAAATAAATAAAATGCATGCACATTCTCTCAGCCCCAGAAAAGCCATGGCAAAACCCCTGTGGAGATTTTGCCAAGAAAACCCCAAGAACAAGTAATAACAATAATCAATATCATTATGGCGGGCGGCAGCAGCGACAGGGCGGCGGTGGCAGGACTGGCCTGGGGCTGGTCCAAAGGCCTCGGGGGGCTGCATCCAGGCCCCGGGCTGTAGGTTGCCTACCCCTGATATAAAGCAACCCCTTGTTTTCTTTTTTCTGCAGCCGATATGTATACTGTGCCAAGTTTAGAGTTTTTTAAGTATTTGACATTTTTTTATTAAAGTGTGTCTCTTGTAAACATACAATATCTACTTTTTGCTTTTCCATAAAATGAAAGATATGTTTTCTTTTCAACCCAGAATTTAATCCCTTCACATTCCATTTAATTAATTTCATTCCTGTAAAAGCTAAAACTTTTCCAAATTTTACTTTAAGTGTTCAATATTATTTTTCTCCCTTTGCTTTCCTTCCTCTTCCAACTCCTCCTCTGAGTCTTTTTCTCTCCCCTTTCTATTTATTTATTTTTTGTATATGTATTTTGCTCTTTCTATTGTGTTCACTCTATATCTTTTCTGATTATGGCTAAAGGAAATTCCTTCTATCCTTTCCCATTTGTAATCTATGTTTCTTCTAATTAACACTTTTGTGAGGAATTTGTATTCTTGTCTTCTTTTTAGAATTTCTCCTGGGATGTCTCTAAATATACTGATTTCCTTATCATCTATTGTCAGTTTGTGGCTATAGCTTTTATATATTATCATTTCTTTTATTCTTACCACTACATCTTGAGGCACCTTTCTTTCCCTTACTACTATAAATTTACCCTGAGTAGTCTAGCCACCTCTATCTTCATTCTTTCCTCTTCAATTTCTAAGAAGTTTGCCAGTGCCAAGATCACAATATCATATAGTTCTTCATTTGCTTTTTCTAAGACTCCTCTTAATTTCATACATTTTTCTCTATATTTCACATTTAACAGAGTGATTCTTTGTTCGTCTTTTTGCTGAATATTCATTACCACCTTTGATATTTTTTTAAATCTTGTGTTCTACTTTTGTGTCTTTTACTTCTTTTTTTACTTGTGTAACTTCTACTGTTATCTTTTCTATATTTTTCTCCTATCTTGTCTATCTCTTTCCTTACCTCTTCTTTTATCTCTTCTCAATTGCATTGTAGAAGGGCAGGATAGAAATAATAATAATAATGATAATAATTATTATTTCTATTATTATTATTATTATTATCTCTCACTTCTTGTCTAATTTCACTTAATTTTTTGAATTCTTCCAAAAGATGGCCTATTTGTAATCCTACGTCTGTTTGCTTCTTAAACGGTTCTAGAGATGGCCTTCTTTGTGATTACATCATTATCGTAGTTTGTTTATAATTCCTCGTAATAGGTCTCCCACTCATTCCATTTTGTCTTTAACTCTTTCTTTTTTGTTGTAGTCTCTGTTTGTTCCCCCTTTTTTTCTCCTTTCTCTCTTATTATTGTTTCCAATTTCCAATAACCAAACAAAAAGAAAAAAGAAAAAAGAAGAAAAAAGAAAAAAGAGAAAGCAATTCTATTATTAAACTAGGTAGTGATTACTTCTATGTAAGTTTGTTTATCCATTTTCAATACTTCTTTTTAAACCATGATTGGTTGTGCCATTTTTTTTACACCAAATGATTTGATTCCATACAGCATTCTTCCCTTTTATCTTTTTTTCCTCCTTCCCCATCCTTTTTTTTTTTAAAGCAGGGGTAGGCAACCTTTTTGAGCTGGGGGCCGGGTTGCTGTCCCTCAGACAATTGGGGGGCCGAAGCACCAAAAATAAATAAATAAATAAATAAATAAAAATAATTTTTTAAAAAAAATTAAAAATATGCACGCACACTCTCTCAGCCCCAGAAAAGCCATGGCAAAACCCCTGTGGAGATTTTGCCAAGAAAACCCCAAGAACAAGTAATAACAACAATAATCAATATCATCATGGTGGGCGGCGGGGGCGGCGGCGGGCGGCGGCAGCGGCGGCAGGACTGGCCTGGGGCCAGTCCAAAGGCCTCAGGGGCCCACATCCGGCCCCCGGGCCTTAGGTTGCCTACCCCTGTTTTAAAGGCTATTGAACCCACTATGACTGACCTTGTTCAATCCAGGTCAGTCATTAGTAAAGAGCTCTGCAGCTCTGCCGCTCCTCCGGGATGTAGTAAGGAGGAATATCCTACTCCACTTCCCTGGAGATTCGGACCAAGCCCCCTACAAGCCCTTTTTAGACCTTCCTTACCGAAAAGGTCTTTTTAACTAGCCTTAAGGTGTTTCCTGCTAGTAAGTCCTTCACCAACCACAGCCTGTGTGCTGTCAAGAATCACACAGGGTGCTATCGTGGGCCCATCTAGCCCTGGTAGTCCTTTTTTGCTGATTATTTTTAAGAGTTCAAGGTTTTTTTTACAACACTTACTTTCTGTTCATCTAAGAGAGATATCTAGAAAGTAATAAACATAGCTCTTTAGTGATGGTGCTTCCACTCCTTCCTTCTTCCAAAGACTCTGAAAGTTTCTAGTATGGGCCTGCAATTAATCAGGCCACCACTCCTGTTGTCTCTGCAGCTCTGTCTTTCCTTCCAGGACTGCTATACAAGGGTCAATGAAAGAAGGGTTGGTTACTCTATAGGCATCTGCCACACTACCTCTTAATCCTTGCTGCCACTCCTTGGATCAGTGGAGGAGCTAAGAATGTTATGGGAGCTCCCCCCCCCCGTCTCTGTGCTGCTCCACCACTTGGGGCCAGTGGAAGAGGGGCAGGTGGCTTTCCAGGCCGCCACCCATGCTACCTCCAAAGCTGTACTGCTGCTCCCATGCTGGGCTTGCCTTCAAAGGCTCTGCCTCTGGTTCCTCTTCTGCTGCTGCTGGGAAGGGCGGTTGGTACTGGGCTTGCCTTTAAAGGCTCTGCCTCTGGCTCCTACTCTGCTGCTGCTGGGAAGGGTGGTTGGTACTGGGCTTGCCTTTAAAGGCTCTGCCTCTGGCTCCTCATCTGCTGCTGCTGGGAAGGGCAGTTGGTACTGGGCTTGCCTTTGACGGCTCTGCCTCTGGCTCCTCCTCTGCTGCTGCTCAGGGTTCTAATATTCAAGCACACCTGGAGCAGTGCATCCACACCTGGAAAGATAGGGCATTTTAAATGAAAACCTGCATTGTAGGGTGCATGCTCTGGATCGCCAACTCAGTTTCCACCACATGTGCAGCATGGCATTTATATGGACGTTTTAAATCTCCAGCTCCCTTTTTCTGACACACCAGTGT
This sequence comes from Phrynosoma blainvillii, assembly GCA_026167975.1. Taxonomy (NCBI): domain Eukaryota; kingdom Metazoa; phylum Chordata; class Lepidosauria; order Squamata; family Phrynosomatidae; genus Phrynosoma; species Phrynosoma blainvillii. Next base: position 57,433,767 of record JANUYF010000005.1, read on the forward strand.
CACTGAATACATAGGGCCATTGAAAGGTATGCATCTTTTCAGAAGAAGCGGAAAAAAGCTGCTCTTTTTTGGAGCAGCTTTTCCTAGAGCAGGGGTCATCAACCTTTTTTTACCTGGGGCCGGTGCCTTCTGGCGGTCCCTTCTGGTGGGCTGGGGGGGGGAATGGCAGTGCGCGCGTGCGCACCTCACCGCCCTGCGCGCCCCCACTGCCACCGCGCACGCTGTGCATGCCGCTGCTGCCTCCGTGCATGTCACAGCCACCATTTTGGGAAACAAAATGGTGGCCGCGACTCATTTGCACATGCACAGTACTTCTGAGCATGCGCAAACGAGTCACGGCCGCCATTTTGTCATGCACAGAAGTACTGTGCATGCCCAAATGAGTCGCAGCCACGCGGCCGCCAAAACACGCGGCAGAGGTGGCGGGCGGGGGCGGCGGCGGGGGCCGGTAAGTGGCGGTCCATGGGCCGGAACCAGCCCGCGGGCCATAGGTTGCCTACCCCTGTCCTAGAGGGCTCTTTCCTACTGACTTTTAGGCATGTGTCATCTAAACACCATGCCTCCAAGTCAGCCTGAAAGCACCTCTTTTTACCCATCTGTACAGCCCCATAGTCCCTGTTCCTTCCACATCACTTTATCACCCTTCAAATTGTTCTAAATCACATGCCTGAGCTAGCATCAGAAGTGTAGAGAAATACCTCCCCCCCCCCAGGTTTTCTTTCACAGTTCATGCCAAAAAGCCAGCTCAAGTGTGTTCACCCTTTACCATTGTTTTGATCAGCCAACCTGGCAAGGCAGTGCTTTCCCTCACTGTCTCCATTCATGTATTTTCTTTCTCTTTCTGGCAGTAGCATCATTCTCTTTGGACAGAATGGAGGAGGGCAGAAAAGATAAGCTACCTTTTAAAAGTTTTTTTTTTATTACAACTTGTCTCAGTTTTTAGTGAATCTTATGTTTTCAATGAGTTTCCTTCTCCTCCTCCTCCTCCTCCTTGCTTTTTCTTTTTCCTACCATTTCTGTTTGTTGCCTCCTTTGTTCCTCACTAGCTTCATTACACCACATAAAGGCTCTTACCACACTGCAGAATTAATGCAGTTTGACACCACTTTAACTGTCATGGCTCAATGCTGTGGAATTCTGGGATTAGTCATTTGTTGTGGCACCAGGGCTCGCTGACAGAGAAGGCCAAATATCTTCTGTGGTTAAAAGTGAAGGGCTGAAGTGTGGTTAAAAGTGAAGGGCTGAAGGCAACAAAATAAATAAATAAATAAATAAATAAATGCTACTTTGGTTTTTTTAATCAAATACATTAATTTTATCCCCTCCACCTTTTAAAAAATAAAAATAAAAATACCTTTCTGTAAAACAGAAAATAAATGATGTCTTTGTAAAAAGGCCCTAAGGTGGTATCCATAGCCTTTGTGCACACACTCTATCAATCTCATTAATAGTGTATGAAAAATGCAAATCACCAAGCTACAAAAAGTTATAGCATTAGTTACTGAGGTAACAGATTTGTGTGTATATGGAGAGCACAGCAGAGCACAGCCCAAACCTTCAATTAATCCTCCAGCATTGTCTCTAGCAAACTATTAGCTTCTGTTTTAGCAATTGCTGTGTAACCAGGGTGCTAGAAAGCTGCTCCAGGCATATGAAATGCCATTTTGGTGTTTTGCCTCCTGTATCCCCCTTTCCTCCCTCTCAGTCATGTGTAGTGGCAGTGGGGAAGATAGAGAGGAGAGATAAGAGGAAGCTTACACAGCTTCTAAAATAGAATTCAAAGCGTGACATGGAGGTTTTTTTGTCTATATTTTTTTAAAGGTAGATTTCCCAACACACACCTGATACACATCTGATTTGATGACAGACAGAAGGCTGGCTGTTTTGAAAGACAAGAGAGAGGCATGAGGAGACGGTTTTCTATATGCCTCTGTTTTCCAAATGACTGACCAAACTGGAACCCTCTCTCTGTGTTTATCTGCAAATAATAGAAATTATACATTTGCTGAATAATGATGGAGTTGGGAACTGTGTCAATTGATTGACCTCAGTACCTGAAGGAATATCTCTCCCTATTAATGGCTCCCTGAAGATTGAGGTCTGCTGCAGGACCCATCCTTTATGCTCCACCTGTCCCTATAAATGTAGAAATCCTTCAGCTGTTAGGAGGTGGATTACAGCAGCAGTAGCACCTTCTCTCCCCAGCAACGGGACTCAATCCAACATCCCTGCAGCATAGAGTATATATCCACATGCAGACTTACGATATGCTGAGCCATATACCCTTCCCCTGACTTGAAGCTGGCAGGATCAAAGAAGCACCTAGCTACCACCCCATAAACAAACACATAATGATTACGTCAGTTCTGAGACCCCTGGAAAAACCCTGGTGACATCAGTGCTGATGTCATTCATTTGCATCTGGCCATGGAGGAGATAGCCAGACACCTCTCTGATCCTGCCTGCTTGCCATGAAGCACAGAATGGCTGTGTGAGGCATCTTTGTGGTTTTACAGTATGGCCAGAGTGGATGGATGGGGGCTTTGGGTGCTGTGGAGGGAGGAAGGGAATGCCAATTCCCTTAGCACATGCAAAAGAACTTCCATACACATATGGAATAGTTTTGTATGTGTACATCCCTGATTGAATTCCAGTCAAGGTTTGTCCATTTCATTACAAACATATCTAAAAAAAATTGGCACAAATGCTTTTGATCAACAAAGCTCATTTAGGAAAGCCTAGATGGAAATGCTTTTAGCAGTGGAGGCTGGTGTCTTTGATGTCAGTGAGGCAGTACTCTATGCTTTAGTCCAGGGATAGGCAAGCTAAGGCCCGGGTGCGGCCCCCTGAGGCCTTTGGACCAGCCCCAGGCCGGTCCCGCCGCCGCCGCCCGCTGCCGCCGCCCGCCACCACTGCCCGCCGCCACCGCCCACCATGATGATATTGATTATTGTTGTTATTACTTGTTCTTGGGGATTTCTTGGCAAAATCTCCACAGGGGGTTTACCATGGCTTTTCTGGGGCTGAGAAAGTGTGCATGCATATATTTTTAAATTTTTTAAACTTTTTTTTAAAAAAATATTTATTTATTTATTTATTTATTTATTTATTTATTTATTGGTGCTTCGGGCCTCCAATTGTCTGAGGGACAGCAACCCGGCCCCCGGCTCATAAAGGTTGCCTACCCCTGCTTTAGTTTATCTAAAGAGCTGAGCAATTTAGGTTCAGCACTATGGATACCACTTTCAAAGTTCAGACTACAACCTGGAGTAGATTTCCCATGGACATCTGTGCTAGCAGGGTTAACTGGTTTTTAGGATGTGTCTAGAGCTTGCTGTTGCACATACATTATTCACAGGAGCTGAGTGTTCCAAGACATGAGTGACAAGTACATTGAATGCTCTTTCCACATACTATCAGATAGATGAAAATGACATGGCGATGCCTCTTTACTCCCAGATAGGTGTGTATAGGATTTCAGCCTAACAGAAATCAGCTCAGAGCCATGATGGCGGACCTATGGCACAAGTACCAGAGATGGCACGCGAAGCCATTTTCCCCAGAACGTGGAGGGCAGGAAGGAGGAGGTAGAGGCATGCACCTCTTCCTTCTCCTTCCCGGCTATCCCAGGCCTTCAGTTGCCTCTCTGGAGGCAGCTGAAGGTTGGGAACAGCATGAGGGGAAGGAAGAAGAAAAGGTGCATGCTTCTCCCTCCTCCTCCCTGACCCTCCCCAGGCCTTCAGCTGTCTCTGGAGAAGCAGCTGAAGGCCTGGGAGGGCAAGAGGAAGAAGTCCCTTCTGAAAGTCCCACTGGTAACATCTGGTGCCAGAAAGCCTTTTAGTTTGGGCAAAGGCCTGTAAAATGTCACCATCACTGGCTTAGAGGATAACTCCACATGCGTACTGAAGAGCAGGTCTCATTCAACTCAGTGGGTTTTACTCTTCAGAAAAAGGTTGTAGATTTTCAACTTTACTCTCTAACAAAATGTGTTCACCAGTCTTTTGAGACTGTTCTGGCCTTCAAAGCCAGAGTTATTCCACACTAGCCCTATATTTCACAATTAGGGATCATGAATTTTTTTAGCAGAAAATGTTTTATTACCATTTTAATTATGAGTTATGATTAAGTCATTTTTATAGGTGCAAGGTGAACAGCAGGTAAAAATTATGAGTGGATATTTCTGAAGAGCAAAAATAGAGCTTCAATGAGCTCCTATGTTTTATTGTACTTTACCCAGTCACATACATGTACAAACCATGGCACTTGTTTATTTGCAGCCTTTATTTCTAAGGTTACTATTACAGATGTTGGCTGACCATCCTTTGTTAAGTAGAGAGATCTTGTAGCACCTTTGAGACTAACAGAAAAAAAGAAGTTGGCAGCATGAGCTTTCATAGACTTCAGTCTACTTCCTCAGATGTATTTGAGGAAATAGACTGAGGTCTATCAAAGGTCATGCTGCCAACTTCTTTCATTTAGTCTCAAAAGTGCTGCAAGATCTCTCTACATACTAATTTCACAGACTACGGGCCTCTGCAGATGGCACAAAGCACTGTCTTGGAGGCAGGGAAGGGGAGGAGCAGCCGCATGGTGGCCGCCTCAACCCCTCCCCAAGGACGTCATCAGGGCATGCATCATTACGCACGATGCACGTCCTGAATACATCCTCCTGGCACAGCATCTTCACGCGCTGTACCGGACCGGAAGAGACACAAAAGAGCCTTGAGTCGGCTCTTCCGGTGCCCTTTTTGCTGCTTGAGAAAGGAGCGGCATTTTGGTGCTCCTTTCCCATGTGCCAAAAGGGTGGATTGGGCTGAGGAGTGGGGCACCCTCGGCCCCAATCCTCCGTTTCCCGGGGCGGCCCAAGGCCACCCATCTGCAAAGCCCCTAACATGGCTATATCTTTGGATTCTACCATCCTTTGTTAAGCAAAAGAATGGCTAAGAGTATTCCTACTACTGTGACTACTCTACTACTACCACTGGGTGGAATCCTCTAAGCACATCAGTCATGGTGCTATGAGCTGAACCTGGTTCGGCACCCCCCACCCAAATCCCCACTATGGCTGTTGACAGGGGTGTGTTCCCCTGTCACTTGAGAAGCATCTGGCTGCTGTTTTCACCCAATCCTGTGAGTAATCCCCATTGCAACAATCAGAAACAGGGTCCCTGTCACAACCCCCCTTGCTCTAGAGATCACTTATGAAAGGGATGGGTGGGAACAGCAACCAAATGTTTGCTAAGTGACAGGGGAATTGATCATTGTTGATTGCAGTGACTACTGTCTGGTAAGTGGAGTCTGGGGAAATAAAGGAGGTGCTATCCAAGGACCATGAATGTTTAATAGTAACAAATCCTTAACTCCATGTTATGCATTAGTAACTGTGATACAGGATTTTCCTCTCGCTATTCTGCCACTGGTGCCAAATGTTCTGTTAAATGTTAGCTTACTTATAGATGTGTGGCCATAACCCATCAGCTTCATTAATTGAGGTATACCTGTGCTCCATATTACAATATGCCAGAACCAGAGACAGTAGCTCCAGGTGACTGAAACCAGAAAACACAAACCCACAGAAATTCTGAAAAGGAAGGAAAGCAACACAACCACTATCAACATTCCCCCACCCCATCCCCAATTACCTGTAAGTCCATAGATCTAGCAACAAGATGGCATCTTCTGGCTAGACATCATGCTATCGTAACTGTGATAATAAGGGGGGGGGATCAAAGTTAAGTGATTGTATATACAACTTAAAAGGTATTCCCCGTTGACAAGGTTGTCAAGTTGTGTCTGACCGTAAGGGTCGGTGCTCATCTCTGTTACTAAGCTGAAGAGCCAGCATTGTCAGAGACTACTCTGTGGTCATGTGGTCAGCATGATTGCATAGAACACTGTTTACCTTCCCATTGAGAAGTGGTACCTATTTATCTACTTTCATTTGCATGCTTTCAAACTGCTAGGTTGACAGAAGTTGGGACTAGTGATAGAAACTCACCCCATCATGCAGCACCCAGGCCTCGAACTGCCAACCTGTTGATCTTGCAAGCAGCAGAGTCAGCATCTTAACCACTTGAACCACTGCATCCCTTATATATACAATATACAGATTAGGCCTGCCTAAATAAAATATTCTTTGCTTGTCAGTGGAAAGAGAACAGAGAGGGGGGCAACCAAACCTCCCCTTGAAAAAAAATTCCACAGCCGGAGAGCAGCCACTGAGAAAGATCTCTTGTGTCTTCACCAAAAATCCCTGTGATAGTGGTGGGGCAGAGAGAAAGCCCTCCTTCCCTATATGGGCTGGCTTGTATGAGAGAGAAACAGTCTTTTAGATAGTGTGAACCCAATCTGTTGAGTTGAGTCAAAGAGAGAGTTTCCGCAGGTATAGTATTTATGACAAGACATCACTGCAGACTTCTCTCTTCTGCATAACTACTGAAGGTTTGGAGCTCTGTCCTCTTTTGCAGCTATCTCCCATAGCTTTTAAACAGAAATAGGATGACCATTTATTGGGGCAGGGTAATACTGGATTTCATGGATTGGCAATGGGTTGGACTTGATGATCTCTGAAGTACTTTTGAGTTCTATAATCCGTACACAGTTCTATTGCCCATCCTTTTTTCCTCTCCTTAAAATGTAAGATATTTTTCTATATGCAGTGCTCAGAGATTGGCATTCCAGTCATCCAAGGGTACCTTGCCTAAGAAAGCCCTATGGAATTCATGGTGCCACCATAAGTCAACAGATGACTTGAAGACACATACATACACAAACACATACTAAGAATAGAATGAAAAATCCAACTCTTTGTTATAAAACTGAATGGCATTAAGAAGAAGGAAGAGCAGCCCTTGTCACTATTGTTCACTGAACCACAAATGAACAGGTCCTGTTTTCTTATGGGAATACAATTACCAAAAATAGTATATTCTTCTAATATAACATAATTTGCTGCCTGTGGGGAAAAGCAGGAGAACAAATCAAATCTAGCAATACTGTTAGTAGATGATGTCTACATTAATATTGTAGATTATTTTCCTTGGGTTCCACTTTCATAAATAAAGTCATAATGTCATATATTTTATCATGTCTCAGACAATAGTGACAGACAAGATGGGAAAAATACATGGCTCATCTACTGGTCTACATTTTGGTTCTGAATGTTAACATTTTATTTAATTAAGCAAAGTGGCCTTATTTAAACCTTTTGGCACATCAGTCACATCCACACAGTTAAGACGGAAGGTCACATTAACTTTCCCTGATTGTTACATCATTCATTTCTGTTTGATATATCCACAATGTGGGCATACCATTAGAGAAAGTATACTTTACTCTCCTCATTAATATGAAAACTAAAATCCACAGTTGGACCACAGTTTTATTAGGATGTACCAATGTTCTAAGGAAGTATGCATAAACTCAAATGACTGTCCACTTCTGTGGCATTTTAACTGGTATACAGCTTTTGTCCATCCGTGGTTTGATTTTCTACTTAGACTTACATTGCTACCTTTCAAAGACATAGCTGTATTAGTCTGGAAAATCAGTATGCAAAGGGATCTTGTAGCACCTTTGAGACAAAGGACTTTATTGCACAAGAAAAGAAAGACAAAAAGGAGAGTAGTGGCTTTCTCAGGGCTGCTCCACCTGCCCTCAGATCAATTTCTCTTCCAGAAGGGAGACAGTAAACAAAGCATGTCTTTTGTTTCATATTCAGTAAAAGGCAAACTTTGATGACTGTCTCCCTTCAGAAAGAAAACTGAATTGCTATGAGGGCATGTGGAGCAGCACAGAGGAAGATGCTACTCTCTCAATCAGTTTCGTCTTTCTTTTCTCGCGTGGTAAAGTCCAAACTGAAAGAAGCTGGAAACATAAGCCCATAAAAGCTTGACATTTGTGTCTACAAAAGCTCATGCTACCAGCTTCTTTCTTTCAGTTACTCTCAAAAATGCTAAAGAATTCCTTTGCATAAAGGCTACCTTTGTCTGTGTTCTCATTAAGTTGCTGTATAGTTCGTGAATCATGCATAGAGTAGGATTGGCACCACTGAAATCTACATACCTTTGAGTATTTTCCCTCTTCTACAGACTGTGTGCAAAATATTGTTGTAGCTGCTGCTGTTTTCTTTTTGTGAAGGTTTCTGTAACCCACTGTGATAGAAAAAGTGGTATGTAAATGCTGAGGTCTGTATAGGAAGCTGCCTTATACCACTTCAGACTATTTGAACATCATGTCTGCTGTTCTCTAACTGGCAAATACTTTCTACATGTTTCAAGTAGTGACCTTTCCCATTGCCAGAAAACTGATTGTTTAAAGTAGGTGTGCCATCACCACCACCACCACCACCATCATCATCATCATGATGAGATATTGGCATTTGAACTAGGAGCTTTTGGATCTATGCTGCTGCCCCATCAGATGAGCTGTTGAATTGTATTATCCAGCCTCTGCACAGGCACTTCAGTATGCCTGGGCCCTGGACTGACCTTGTCTATCACTGTCTGTTGGCTGCTACTGGAAAGAGGAAGCAATCTAAGAGAACTTCCATTTAAACAATTTCTGAGTAACATGATCTTCCAGAAAACATATGCAGGGCTAGCCATGTTGGCATGAGGCAAAATAAAACAAAAACCAAAATCCACAAAACAGTGATACCTTTATTGGAATAACTGAAGTGTGCAAAGTACATTATGCTAGCTTTTTAAGCTTTGTTGGTGTCTTCATCAGGCAAAGATGTTTAAAATTATTTTTGTTGATGTTAACTGTCCTTGAGTCAATCTATGGATGAGACATCTCCAAGACCCTCTGTCCTTCACTGCTCTGCTTAATTTCTGCAAACCCATACCGTGACCTCCTTAATAGAGTCCATCCATCTAGCATGTGGCCTTCCTCTCTTCCTACTTCCCTCCACTTTTCCCAGCATTTTTGGTTTTCCCCAAAGAGTCCTCCCTTCTCATGATGTGTCCAAAGTACAACAGCCTTAGTTTGGTCATCTTGGCTTCCAGGAAGGTTTCCGGCTTCATCTGCTCTGGGACCCATTTGTTTGTCTTTTTGGCTGCCCATGGGATCCTCAGCACTCTTCTCCAGCACCACATCTCAAATGAATTGATTTTCTTCCTATCTTCTTTCTTAACTCTCCAGCTCTCACATCCATACATAGTTATAGGGAATACAGTGGCTTGCATGATTCTAACTTTTGTTCTGAGTTGCATATCTTTATATTTTAAAATCTTTTCTAGTTCTTTCATAGCCACCCTCCCCATTCTTAGGGCTAATGCCTAAAGGGCCAGCCTTGGGTGGTGGGTGGTGGGATTGGGGTGGTCATTATTTTTGTTTTCTTTATGTTCAACATTAAGCCTGCCTTTGCACTTTCTTCTTTGATCTTCCTTAGTAGGTGTTTCAGGTCTGTGAGGTTTTCTGCTAGTACTATGGTGTCATCTGCATATCTTAGATTGTTGATATTCTTTCCTCTTATTTTCACTCCTCCTTCTTCTGTGTCCAAGCCTGCTTTTCTTATATATTCTGCATACAAGTTGAAGAGATAGGGTGAAGGGATACAGCCTTGTCTGACCCCTTTGCCAATTGGGAATCATTCTGTTTTTCTGTGTTCTGTTCTGACAGTAGCCTCTTCTCCTGAGTACAGATTCCTCATCAGGACTATCAGATGTGTTGGCACTCCCATGTCTTTAAGGGCATTCCATAGCCTTTCATGTTCTATGCAGTCAAAAGCTTTGGTATAGTCTATAAAGACCATGCGGATTTTCTTTTGGAATTCCCTGGTGCACTCCATTAGCCATCTCATATTTGCAATGTGATCCCTCATGTCTCTTCCTTTCCTGATCCCCACTTGGACCTCTGGGATTTCTCTCTATATGTATGGTTTGAGTCTATGGGCCTTTGCAGACTGCCAGAAGGAGTACAAACTGAGGGTTAGGCTTAGTGCTAGGGAGTCATGGGAATTGTTTTTTTTCTGAGACATTGAGCCTTCTCTGTCAGAGAGCTCTGGTGCCACAATAAAATACAGTTCCCATGATTCCCTAACCCTAACCCTAACCCTTAAAGTGGACTCAATTTGCACTATTTTTGGCAGTCTGCAAAGGCCCTATGTTGCATAAATTTGAGCATGATTTTGCTTGCGTAGGAGATTAGTGCTATGGTTCTATAGTTGCTGCAGTCTCTTGTGCAGTCTCTTTTTGTGGATGGGGATGTATATTGATTGCCTCCAATCTGTTGGCCATCATTTTCTTTTCCATATCTGTTTGCATATGTTAGCACCAGAGTTAACTCTGTCAGTGTGGATTGCAGCAGTTCAATTGGAATATCATCTGTTCCTGGTAATTTGTTTTTCACTATTTCTCTTATTGCAGTTTCCACCTCACTTTTTAGAATTTGGGTTTCATCTTCATATGGCTCTTCATTCCATGTGTCCTTTATTTTGTTATCTCTTTTGTATACTCCTTCCGTGTATTGCATCCAATATTCCTTCCTGGTCTTGAATTATATTATTTTTATTGTCATAGATTGTCCCAATTCTTGGTTTGAATTTTCCTTTGATTTCCTGGATCTTGTGAAATAGATCTCTTGTTCTTGCCTTCTTGTTGTTGTCTTCTATTTCTCTACATTGGTCATTGTAGTAATTTTCTTTATCTTTCCACACAAGCCATTGTACTGCAGCATTCATAATTCTTAGTTTGTTCCTACCACCCTTTTGTTTTTCTTCTGTTCTTTCTTTATTGCTTGTAGTGTTTTTCTGTCATCCATGGTTTTTTTCTCTTTCTTTATGTTTATTGAAAGTGTCTGTCTTCATTCTTCTTTTATTATATCCCTGCCTTCAGACCATAGTTCCTCTGGTTCTTGGTCTATTATGCTTAGTAATGCAAATCTGTTTCTTATGTTGTCAGTAAATTCTGTTGCAATATTATTGAGATCATATTTTGGTATAAGCACTGGTTTTGTTTTCTTCTTGAGTCTTGCTCTTATTACTATTTAAAATTATACAGGAGAAGAAAAGTGATGATGTTAATATCACAGGCCTACATTTTGTCTCAGATGTTACTTCTGTTGTCAGTTAAGATAGCCTGGAGGGATCTCAATGCAGGCAAAGGCCACTCCCCTTCTTGGTCATGTGGGGACTAGGGCAATACAAGGCAGGTAATAAAATTTCAACTCCATTAGCAACAGAAAATTAATTCCCAGAGTTTGTGTGTTTTGTTTGTCTTTCATTCATGACTGTTGGCTTAGCTGCCAGTTCATTCTTTGATTCCATCTTTTTCTTCAGTCCTTTCTAGTGCCTAGTCTCACAGCTGCTGTTTCAGCTTCCCATTCACCCCAGACATCTGCCTATATCAATCTAGACAGCCAAAGACTACAGCTTCTCCATATAACAGAGCAATGGATTCTCCTTTTTAATGAGAAGATGCACCAAAGATCACTTGGCTCTCATTCTGGAAGAGTTCAGTTAGAGATTCTTTGAAGGAGGCTTCATTAAAGCCAGGGAAGTAAAAATGGCATATGACGGTTTTTTGAAAGAGAATTTCTTTGAGCATGTACAAAGTGCCCTCTCTTAACCACTGAGGGACCAAGGTTGTCCCTTATATACGTAAGAGCTTTGGTTTCAGAAGATGATAGTGCCAAAAGAGTGAAAATGTGCCCAAAGGCAAGTATTTAGAGAGAGTAACTACATTTCACATTTAAATGGGTCTGACAACAAGTTCACTCAGGGAACTCTGGGAACTGTAGGCTATTGCTCTTTAAGAGAATTCTTGTGGATTAAAAAAAAAAAAAAGATCTTCAAAGGTCTACAGTTTGTCCCCTAGCTGACTGTCATTTGCTTCAAAAGTTGCTGTTTGCAATACATGGTGCTTTGCTGTTACTGTGTGTTTCAGGTAGTTTCTGATTTATGGCAATCCTAAAATGAACCTATCATGAGGAAAGATTAATTCAGAGGAGATTTCCCATTGCCATCCTCTGAGGCTGAGAGAATATGACCTTCCCACAGTCACCCAGTGGGTTTCCATGGCTAAGCAAGGATTTGAATCTTGAACTCCCAGAGTCCTAGCCTAACACTCAACCCATTTCACTATGCAAGCTCTCCAGACAAATGGGGTCAATTCACATCTACTTGGCTTTGCAGCTGGAATGAGGTGAGCAATTCTCCCAGTAGAAAACCTCAGTCCAAATCAGGTACACATTTCAGATCAGACTTTGTGTCTAATTTTTCCTCCAAATTAGTAGAGGCCAGGTTAAGCAGACTCGTTTGACTACTGTGTGGTGTTTAGTACTATTTTCTTTTTGTCCCATTGTAACTGATAGGTGAATTCTTCCACTAAAACAGATCATAAGGGCCTGAATCTTACTGATATTCCCATTAAATCAATGAGACACACATAAATGCTGATTTACCATTCAGCAGTTCAAGCGGTCTGCTCTCACTGGGATTATTATGGTGAGCCTGGCCTCTACCACCAGGCAGAAGGGGTTTTGGAGACGTATTTAGTATAATAGGCAAAGGTTAACAGCTATCTAGTAACACAGAAAAGGTTAATTTATATTTAGTAGGCCCTGCTAGATAGTACGAGAAAGGATCTGTAGCTGGGAGCAGATCAGAGATTAAACTTCCCAGAAAATAAACTACCCAATTAGCAATCTGTTTATATAGTTCAGTTATTATAGTTTGGGGATTCTGTTAATATATTGTCCACTCCGTTGTCTAACAGACTCCCTAACCAAGCTGACACAACTGGTCTCAGAACTGCTGTTGAAGTCGCCTAGACTCTTAGTCTTGGGCAATTTCAACATTCCACTCAAGATCAGTTTGTCAAATCTAAGAGGCGCAGCTTGGGAGTTCATGGAGTCCATGACAAACATGGGCCTATCCCAATTGGTCTTTGGACCCATGCATTGTGCAGGCCATGCCCTCAATACACCCTGGTGGCGCAGTGGTTAAATGCCTGTACTGCAGCCATTCACTCATAAACCACAAGGTTGCGAGTTCAAAACTAGCCAGGGCTCAGGCTTGACTCAGGCCTGCATCCTTCCGAAGTCACTAAAATGAGTACCCAGCTGTTGGGGGGCAATGACCTTATCGTTGTAAACTGCTTAGACACTGCATAGTGCAGTATGAAGTGGTATATAAATGAAGCTGCTTTGCTTTGCTTCTGTACGGAACAGGAATATCCGTGGGTGGAGGTAACAAAAACCTCCGCATTGTCATGGACAGCTTAACTAACAACCACTGTCCATCCTGTCAGGGGTGGAGGACCCATTAGAATGGTCCGCCCTTGAAGGCTAATGTAACCAATTGGATTCCAGAAAGCCTTAGAGGGTTTAATGGTTGGTAACGCCGGCGATTCTGTTGAAGCTTTGGTTAATACCTGGAACACCAATCTTGCCAAGGCTATCGACACAATTGCTTCCAAGGGTCCTTTCCAACTTGGTTCAAACCATCAACCATGGTATACTGAAGAACTCAGGAAGATGAAGCAGGCTGGACAACGACTAGAATACGTCTGGTGGAAAACTCAAGTCTTATCTGACAGAACTCATCATAGGAAATTCCTTTGTTAGTCCCATCCAGCAGAGCTGTTTAGGGTGGTAAGGGAACTGACACATGTTCCACCTGTGTAGAACCCATTACTTAACATGACAATGGCCTGCTGTGATGCATTTAACAATGTCTTTGCAGATAAAATCTCTCAGATAAGAGCTGACTTGGACGCCAGAGTTATAGCAGAATCGATAGATGAGGTGTCCAGCAACTCCACTGATGAAATTATACTGGATTAGTTCCAATCGGTGAGTACCGATGACGTGGGCAAGCTCCTTGGTAGACTGAGGAAGACAACTTGCCCTCTTGACCCTTGCTCTTTGTGCCTGGCCATCTGGGGGAGGATGCCTTGAGGATGTTCCTGAGGGACATCATCAATGCATCTCTTAGTGAAGGTCGTGTTCCATCTTGCTTGAAGGAAGCGGTGGTTTGGCCGCTTCTGAAAAGACCTTCCCTTGACCCTCTGGACATGAACAGTTATAGGCCAGTTTCTTTACTACCTTTCTTGAGCAAGGTGATCGAGAGGGCTATTGCTCCTCAGCTCCAATCTGTCTTGGAGGAAACCGATTATCTGGATCCATTTCAAACTGGCTTTAGGACAGGATATGGAATGGAGACTGCCATGGTTGCCTTAGCTGATGACCTTCGTCTGGGCATCGACAGGGGTAGTATGACCCTGTTGGTGCTACTGGACCTCTCAGTGGTCTTTGACACGATAGACCATGACACCCTCTTGGAACGCCTGAGAGAATTACGAATCGGAGGCATTGCATTGCAATGGTTCCATTCCTTCCTCTCAGGCAGATTCTAGAGGGTGATGCTTGGGGACAGTTGCTCAGCTAAAAAGGAGCTTAATTGCGGTATCCCTCAGGGTGCCATCCTGTCCTTGATGCTATTCAACATATATATGAAACCACTATGAGAGATCATCCGGAGACATGGGGCGGTGTGTTATCAGTATGCTGATGACACCCAGATATATTTCTCCATACCTCAGTCTACGGCTTTAACTTCAGATGGCATCTCCCTCCTCAATGAATGTCTTAAAGCAGTAATGGACTGGATGAGGAAAAACAGATTGAAACTGAATCCAGACAAAACAGAGGTACTAACGGTAGCAGCCCCGAACCCAGATATTGGGATACAATCCCCTGTCCTAGATGGAGTCACACTCTCCTCAAAGGACTGTGTTTGCAGTCTGGGGGTGCTTCTAGACCTGTAGCTTCAGATGACAAATCAAGTGAATGCGATGATCAGGAGAGCCTGTTATCAGCTTCGGCTGATACGCCAGCTGCAAGTGCTGGAAGTTAGGGACCTTGAAACCATGGTACATGCGCTAGTAACCTCTCATCTCAATTTTTGTAATGCATTCTACATGGGACTACCCTTGTGCTTAGTTCAGAAACTTCAATTGGTACAGAACATGGCAGCCAGGCTGGTCTCAGGTAAAACTAGGACAGGCCATATAACACCTATCTTAAGATCACTCCATTGGCTTCCTATCAGCTTCCGGGCGCAGTACAAGGTGTTGGTCATCACCTTTAAAGCCCTAAATGGCTTAGGTCCAACCTATATTCGGGACTGCCTCCTTCTGTATAACCCACCCCACACACTCAGGTCCTCTGGGAGGAACTTGTTGCAAACTATAAAAACTTGATTGTCTGCAACTGCCCACAGGACCTTTTCGGCTACCGCTCCCAGATCATGGAACAGCCTGCCCAATGAGATCCGTCACATTACCACCTTAAACACCTTTAAAAAAGCTGTTAAGATGGATCCCTTCCGGCAGGCCTTTCCTGAGAAATAAAGTTGTTTATTTCATTCCTGAATAATTTATCAAAATTTAGAAACCATGTATTTCAGACAGAAAGAAGTTGAAGATTTGAAGTTGAAAAATTCAAATCCAGGTGAAAGTGGAACTGATGGATTTTTCAACCTGTACTTGGAACTAACTGCCTCTACAGACAGGTGGCCATCGGCCGCCCCGAGAAGCCGCGGTTTGGGACCAAGGCTGCCCCACACCTCAGCCCCGATCCACCCTTATGATGCCTCTGAAAAGGAGTGCTAAAATAGATCTCCTTACAGAGGAACCAAAAGGGGTGCCGGAAGAGGCACCAGGCGCCTCTTCCATGCTCCTTCCAGCTCAGAGTGGCCAGAAGGACGTCATTGGAGCACCCCCTTCCTGGGATTGAAGACTGTGCTTTTCGCCATCTGCATCCTCCCTAAATTTCATTAAATGTATTTGGATTTACTCTAGAGTAAACTTGCATAGACTCACTGTGTAAAACAATTCTGCATTTCAGATAACCCGTAAATTCACTGCCTGTAAGAAAATGAATAGTTGCTGAACTGCAGAAGTGCTGGCTCTGGATGTAATCTATTTTTTGTAACTTCTTATAAGTAACAATGACAAACTACTTTGGATTAAATCCATTATGCTACTTTGCATACAAAGTCCTGTATTAGTCAAGTTCAGCTTAAAAACTCTTTAATCATGTAACATGTCACTGTTCTCAGGAAACACATTCTACAACAAAGATTGAGGGTGAGATACTAAAATTTATATTTTAAAAAGGGAAAGATAAGTTATTTTCTCACATAATTAGACTTTATGTTGTGATTAATTTCCCCCACTGATTTTTGGCATGTATAAGGGTTGGTGATTTTAAAGTAGTCAACTAAAAAGCACTTTTAAAATTGCTACCTGATATTCTTAGGAATTATTTAATCATCTGTCATTCTGACAAAACAATTAATAGTTACAAGAAAACAGCACTCTGCCAAACTGTGATACTATTTTAAAATCCGTCCAACTGCATTCTTCCAAACAATCACTATTGACATATTATTATGATCATTTTGGGGGGATGCAGACGGGCAGCCCTGGGTCACCCTGGGAAGCAAAGGATTGGAGCCGCTGCTACCACACACAGCAGTCCAATTCTCCCATTTGCCGGCCCGGAAAAGAGCAGCAAAATGCCACTCCTTTCAGAGTCAGCAAAAGGGCACCCTAACAGCTGCCGCGCAGCTCTTTAGCACCCCTTCCGGCAAAGCGTGCCAGGACGCTGCACCAGAAGGATGTCTTGACATTGCGTGCCATGCATAACGGCGTGTGGCATCACAACGTCCTCAGCGTGGGGTTGGGGCACCCAGTGTGTGGCTGCCCCTCCCCATCCTTGTCTCCAGGCTGGCCCCTTGGGTCGGTCTGTAGAGGCCCTTAGTCAGCACTTGGAAAACTTCCTTTTTTGGACTACATTATCCCAGGCAGCATGGTCATTGGGCATAATGGCTAGGGATTTTAGTAACTGTAGGCCAAAAGAGTAGAATTTCCATGATATACTCTTAGTTGCAAAATATTCACAGGACTGGCTGAGAGATGTTCATAAGATGCGAAATTTCAAGATTGAGAAGGAGAGAAGTAAGGAGAGAAGTAAGAGAAAGTTTAGGAGGGAAGAGATGAGGAGTGGACTGATAGAAGGCATAGAAGGTTTAGATGGGATTATAGGCAAGAAGAAACGCCCCCTTAAATTGTATTTGTAGTAACAAGATAAAGAAAATAAATCTTAGGAAGTTTTAAGTAACATTTAAGCTTTGTTATATGTTTAATATAATTAATAATTGTTTAATTAGTTTATTTTTCTTTTCCTTTGGGCCTTAGGATATTTCTGTTATTTTTTTTCTTTCTTTTCAATCTTTGTATTAGTAATGTAAAGTATTTGTATTGTGCACTATGGATTTTTTGTTTGCTTGTTTTTGCTTGTTATGTGTGTTGTATTGTGTGACATGTTTTTTTTATTGCAATTTAATAAATTTATATAATAATAATAAAAAAATAAGATGCCAAATTTCAAATAAATGGTGTACCCTCTCTATGAGGGTAATGGAAGATGATTTCTGCAAACTTTATATGGAGCATAAACAAAGAAAATCAAAGTGCATATACATTATCCTCGTCTCCACCCCAGTAGATATGAGAACTGTGCTAACACATTAGTAACAATAAAATTTACTCCCCCAGTGAGGCTCAATTCTAACACTTTTCTACATCCAAGATGCCACTGAAGGCTTTCAGAGATGGAAGGTGTAGTGAGAAGAGTTCTTCTGTGTGAGCTACAGTGATGGTACTTTCTCTCTTGCAAATCAGGTTTGTGTGCAAACTACTTGATACTACACAGAAAACATTAGATTATAAATGAAGCAGGATGGTTGGGAAAATCCAGGGAGACCATGCTAGAAAACGGTGAAGGCCTGATGGGAAAGGGGGATTGCTCCTGCTGCTGTTTTTATTCCAGAGCAGCAGAAACTCCATCATTTAAAAAGTGCACACTCCTGGGCATGATACACCAGCCAAAGTCTCCTCTATCACCAGATTTAGGGTGCATCCACACTGCCCCCGTAAATCTGGAGTAGTATGCTCTGGAGCTGCCCTGGTTTGACATGATGCTGGCCAAACATGTCCAGATGGGCCTCTGGGTGACACCACATCATCCCCACTGGCCTGCCCCCTTTGATGCTGCTCCATCCTCACTGGCCAAGAAGCTCCCTGTCAGAGCCTGGCCATCTCTATCACTTCTGCTGAGGTCAGACCCTCTCCTTGTTGATCACATGACAGGCACAAATAGACTTGAATATATAGCATATAATATTAGTTGAAGGGTGACCAGGTGGGCTGCCTGAGTCTCACCCTATTGTTGTTGTTGTTTTGTGCCTTTAGGTCATTTCTGACTTATGGTGATCCTAAGGCAACCCTATCATGGGTTTTTCTTGGCAAGGTTTCTTCAGAGGAGGTTTACTTTGAAACCCTGGTCTCCAGATACATAGACCAGTGCTCAAGCTACAACACCACACTGATTCTCAATATAAGATACTTTATCTGAATTGCTGTTGAAGGTAGTCCTTTACTTGCAGGTGTCCTATGATTGAAAAATGGCCCAGTGTAAGTCCATCTTAAAAATTAAAACCCATCAGAAGAAGAGCAGACTTCTTTAATGTGGCCATCAGCACTTACCACTGGGATACTAGACTGGCTACACTCAGAGATTATATGGTTATAGTTTTCCTGAGTATGGCATATCCTCCAATATTTCACAGTTGAAAACTTGGATATGTGTGACCAAGCAACATCAGCATAGCCAAGATGGCAAAAGCTATAAATGAGGAAGAACATACAAGCTAGGAGAGGCTGCAGCCTTTTGCTTTTGCCCTTTTACATGGAAGGGCAAAATTTTGCCTCCTCTTCTCTTCTTTCCCATTTTGAAATAATTGAGTACAAATTATTTTTGCACTTTGAATTCAGTTCGCAGCCATTATAGTACACTGAGGACAAAGACAGAAAGTGGAGGGGGGAGTGAAAAATTGGGACATTTTAAAAGCAGCTGAAAAAAATGGGATTACAGAAGATTAATTGGGTCTATCCCTGCTAAACTAGGACAGTTGGAGGGTGTGATATGGTGAGATGTACGTATTATATTTTTACCCAAATTACAATAATTATTTCTAAACTTGTATCAACAGATACCAAATAGAAATATGGACATTTTACATAATTCTCTGCCCCCCCCCTCCTTTTGGTGAACCATTCACTTTTTTCTTGGTAATGAATAAATGGCCATCCTAGCAAATTGTCTGTAGTGAAAGCCAATGACTACTGGCTTTTTGGAAGGGTTAAGGTGCATGTGGAGACTTATTTATAGACACGATCACTCACAATCCTGTTCCCTCTTTCCCTTTTACTTGTTAAACCTTCAGTGTCCTCTTTTTTTGTTTTGTTTTTTTAATACCTTTATCAGGATGGGATCAGAATGGCTTTTTCTTTTCCTGGAACACTAAGCATTTGGTGTTCCACTAAGCATTTTTCAATTTTAGTGTTATAATTAATTAAAATTTAAATTTTAAACTTCCTCAAGGTATATGAGCAAGCTGCTGGTAAAGTCACAGGCTGACAGTTTGAAGGATTGAAAAATTAAAATTATTGGCCAGGGGAATGCAGAGGTTCGGTTCTCAAATCTCCTTTATGATCTTATTTCTAAATATGCCAAGCACATAACGTTCCCAATAAAATAAGTGTCTTTTTCTTCTTCTCTCGTTTTCCTTCTCTTAAAAAAAAAAATCCTGTTTTTAAAGACAGGGTTGGCCTTATGATTAAGAAGACCTTCAGATGATAGGAATCGGAGGACTAGCTGGAAACATCACTGCCTTGCATTTTCTTTTCTGCACTTTCCTATCACATCCAAAACAGAATTACATCTCCCCATCTACTTCCCATGAGGAGATGTATAAGCTCTCCTTTTGAGGACAACCTGTGAATTTCCCAGTGGGCAGAGATACAAAAGTTCTATTTTGGATGAAGTGGAAATGGGCAAGGACAGGAACACTGTCTGTGCTTCTTGTTCCCTCATTTGTTCTCTCGTTGTCTCTAAAGGAGCACGAAAGCTCATTATAAGGGTTAGAACCTTTACTGTAGTGAAAAGACTAAAGATATCAGTGCTATAGAGATGTATATTTTCCCTATAAAAGGACCAGGCGCAGCAGGAAAAGGATCTCATTAGGGCATAATTGCATCAGTCCAGGTGCCAGGGCTCAGCTAACAAAAATGAAAGTAAGTGCATCTAAACATGTTAAGGACCCTAGTCACTGATGACTAATTATGGCTGACTCTTCACATACATAGCATTAAGGCAGGGGTGAATAAATTGTGGACCGTTAGATATTATTAGATGTACGACAAATGGTGAGTTATAATGGGAGTTTTAGTACAACATTGGGCAGACCAACCCTCTGTTAGAAGGAGGACTTTCTGGTAGAGTACATGGCTCCCAGAATACTGCAAAATTTAAAGAGCCATAGTATCAATTAAATTACAAGAGTAAGCAAAGATCTGCATGGGTGTACCATGGCTATATCAAGGCTATGGGAATATGTGTGGAATTATGATGACCTATTGGCATTGTCACAGTCATGGTAGCCATTTATTCCATTTCACAAATACTGTATTCATTGAAAAGGCTGACAGCTCTCTGTTTGAAGGAATCCTCTGCCTGAAGGTCTTTCCACTTCAACTTTGGTTTGAACATCAAGAATCATAAGAAAGGAGAACATGAGGTCATGAGTTGCCCATCATTGATGCCTGAAGAGCAAACAGAACTGGCAGACATATGGATCAAGTAGTCACAATCTTCCACACTATGGTGAGATACAATATAGTTTAGAGTTGAGCAACAAATTTGGCTGTGCCCCAAATAGCAAAGGTAATGAGGCTGGCCTGGTTTGTATGAGCTCCAGATTGGAACTGAATGGCCCAGTTTGATTCTGGAGTGGTTTACCAATAAAAGAAAGGAAAATATTTTTTTCCAAGCACACTATCATTTCAGTATCATTATCTATCTTTGCTAAACTTTAACTAACTGAAGGGGTAGCTGGACAGTGACAAAGCAAAAAAAAAAAGAAAGGGGGAAAGAAAAAAAGAAGAAAAAAGAAAAAAGCAAGAAGAAGAAGAAGAAGAAGAAGAAGAAGAAACAGAAACAGAAACAACAACAGCAGCATGAAATGAATTGCTAAGATTCAGCAGTAAACTGCGCCATTTACAAATTCAAAGCATTTTTTGTCCTTGGGCATGTGGAAAGATACATCTGATATCTGCTGCAATTAATGCCATTTTTGCTAGGATTTGCTAGGCATGTGGCTTTATACATCAGTCTTGCTTTGTTTTGTTTTTAGGAAAAACAGAACATTTTATAGTGCTAAGCATGCACACACACGCACACACACAGAAACTGAATTACCTCACTCAGTCTAGTCTCCTCTTTAGGATTTACCATGTCTCCGTTTTATGGACCTTATCAAACGCTGGCCAGCAAGCGAAGTATAAGCAAAGTTAAAGTGAACTAGACAGATTCCGTTTCGCTTGCACGGCCATAGCGCAATGTTTCTGCCTCCTCGAGAAGGTGGTGGCGTGGCCATTGCGCAATGTTTGGGGCCTTGGAGGGGGTGGCGGCGGAGGCTCCCTCCCACGCCTCACCCTCCCTCCGCACTTGCCAGCCCTCCAGCCAGCACCAGCGGAGAGGCGGCTCTGGCCGCGGAGGAGGCAGCGGCGGAGGCTCCTTCCCGCGCCTTGCCCTCCCTCCGGCACAGGAGGCGGCGGCGGAGGCTCCTTCCCGCGAGGCGGCTCTGGCCGCGGAGGAGGCGGCGGCGGAGGCCCCTTCCCATGCCTCGCCCTCCCTCCGCACTTGCCAGCCCTCCAGCCGGCCCAAGGCACCAGTGGAGAGGCGGCTCTGGCTGCGGAGGAGGCGGCGGCGGAGGCTCCTTCCCACGCCTCGCCCTTCCTCCGGCAGAGGAGGCTCCTTCCCGCGAGGCAGCTCTGGCCGCAGAGGAGGCGGCGGCGGAGGCCCCTTCCCACGCCTCGCCCTCCCTCCGCACTTGCCAGCCCTCCAGCCGGCCCAAGGCACCGGCAGAGAGGCGGCTCTGGCTGCAGAGGAGGCGGCGGCGGAGGCTCCCTCCCGCGCCTCGCTTGGTACATCCACAAAAATCCGAATGTCAAAAGATCCCCTTTGACTTCGGATCAAGTGGGTGAAATACGTTTCAGCTTTGGATTGCCTTTGGATATTGTGTGGACACAAGGAAAGGAAAAACGTTTTAGCTTTGGATTGCCTTTGGATATTGTGTGGACACAAGGAAAGGAAAAACGTTTTAGCTTTGGATTGCCTTTGGATACCTTCTGCTTGGGACCCCGTGTGATAAGGCCCTATGTGTGTGTGTGTGTGCGTGTGTATGTGTGAAAGGTAAAAAAAAAAATAGCCGCTTTTTATACCAGTGTAACTCAATGGTATAGGACTGGCAATCTGGATGCCCAACTCTTGATTTGGATTTAGGGTCAGGATTGGTATGGATTGGATCCAGACTGAAATAGACCAACTGGGCCAAGAACCAAATCAACAAATCAGACTGAACCAGTTCAGGAGACCTGTGCACAGCCTTTGTATATTTCTGTTTAAATTATTTCCAGATGTAAATCCAAATAATTTACATCTATAGATATACATTAGCATTTCCAAATTTTGTGCAAATTGGTGCCTTCTCTGACATTAAATAGTCCCCTTAGTTATGTGTGAGCAGTAAGAAATTTCCAAATGTGGATGTAGATATGCTTCCTGGGTAAGAGTATTGAAACTAGATGCAATGAAAACCTTGATTTGAGACAATGAAGTATAACCAACTGTATTGAGTTCGCACTGGCTGAAGCCTCAGAGAATTGCTGTATCTCTTTGGATCTCCAGACAGCCAGACAAACCTCACGAGGAGAAGGAGGAGGAGAAGATTTGATGTTTGTGTGCAAGCCAGCTTTAAAGCTTGGGTGCCCATTTCTGTCCACTCCTAGCTAACTCTCTGATCAGTAAAAACATGTTTGTATGAATATTGCACTTCTGTAACATTGGTGCATCAGAAAGCTAGGGATGAGGGAAGTGGATTGGAGACAGCAAAAGAAAATGCATACTCTTAGCCAGTCCTGCCACTGGGAGCAAGTTGGAGAATGCCAATAGGTCATGCCAGACAAATCTGATCTCTTTTTTTTTTTGATAAAATTACCAGCTTGGTAGATGAAGGGAATGCTGTGGATATAGTATATCTTGATTTCAGTAAGGCCTTTGACAAGGTTCCCCATGACATTCTTGCAAATAAGCTGGTAAAATGTGGGCTAGACAAAGTAACTGTTACATGGATTTGTAATTGGTTGACTGGCCGAACCCAAAGGGTGCTCAACAATGGCTCCTTTTCAACCTGGAAAGAAGTGACCAGTGGGGTGCCACAGGGCTCTGTCCTGGGCCCAGTGCTATTCAATATCTTTATTAATGACTTGGATGATGGTATTGGGGGCATAGTTATCAAATTTGCAGATGACCCCAAATTAGGAGGAGTAGCTAATACCCCAGAGGACAGGATCAAAATTCAAAATGACTTGAACAGACTAGAAAGCTGGGCCAAAGAGAACAAAATGAAATTCAACATGGAGAAATGTAAGGTACTGCACTTAGGGCGGAAAAACGAAAAGTACAGATATATGATGGGGGACACCTGGCTGAATGAAACTATGTGTGAAAGGGATCTAGGAATCCAGGTGGACCATAAGTTGAACATGAGTCAACAGTGCAATGCAGCAGCTAAAAAGGCCAATGCAATTTTGGGCTGCATCAGTAGAAGTATAGTGTCTAGATCAAGAGAAGTAATAGTGCCACTCTATTCTGCCTTGGTCAGGCCTCACCTGGAATACTGTGTCCAGTTCTGGGCACCACAATTCAAAAAGGATGTGGAGAAACTGGAGCGTGTCCAAAGGAGGGCAACTAAAATGGTGAAGGGTCTGGAAACTAAGCCCTATGAGGAACGACTTAGGGAGCTGGGAATGTTTAGCCTGGAGAAGAGAAGGTTAAGAGGTAATATGATAGCCGTGTTTAAATATTTGAAGGGATGTCATATTGAGGAGGGAACAAGCTTGTTTTCTGCTGCTCCAGAGACTAGGACCCAAAACAATGGATGCAAGCTGCAAGAAAAGAGATTCCACCTCAACATTAGGAGGAACTTCCTGACAGTAAGGGCGGTTCGACAGTGGAACACACTCCCTCGGAGAGTAGTGAAGTCTCCTTCCTTGGAGGTCTTTAAGCAGAGGCTGGATGGCCATCTGTCGGGGATGCTTTGATTGGGAGTTCCTGCATGGCAGGGAGTTGGACTGGATGGCCCTTGTGGCCTCTTCCAACTCTATGATTCTATGATTCTATGATTCTATGAATGGAATGCTGAGGGAATGGGGTGCCAGGGCTGAAAGCTTTTGTATTGGACAAGCCTTGGCAACAGCTACACAGTCTCTAAAGCTGTGAGCCCCAGAACTTTCCACATAGCAAGACTGGTGTGGAAAGCCACATGCCAAGCAAATCCTAGCAAAAATGGCATCAATTGCAGCAGATATTAGGTGCATTTTTCCACATGCCCAAGGACAAAACATGCTTTGAATTTTCCCTTTGGTTCTGGGTTGCCATATTGCCTGGTTAGCTGGGTTTTGCTCAAAGTCTGGACCCATTTACATGGGTTGTCCTCTTATCCATTTCCACAGTCGTGTGTTCTAGATGTAGTTCTGGCACACCTTCCACCTTGCCTGCCTGCCTGCCTGCCCCATCCCAATACAAGGGCCTTCACAGTCTGACATAACCAAAGTAGCAATCAATCTCATTTTAAAAGTTGAATAATAAGCAACTTGCTGCCCTTATAAACTACCAGCCATGGTGGGCCAGGTTTCCTTGATTGTGGTAAGTCTGCCCTTGCTTCATGGCATCAGTTTTTCTGCCTGCAAATCACAGGAGACCACAGGTGTAAGATGAATGAACGTTCTACTTTCAGTACATATAATGTCTTCCTATTTGCAAACACCTCTTGGATTTAGAAACACCATCACTCAGAAGTGTATGCAGCATATTCTTTCTGATTTGTGCATGTGACAATCTGCCAAAGAGATTTCTCTGTGGAGAAAGAGGGAGGTGTTCCATGAAGGCTGTTTTTCTGCTTTATCCAGTTACTGCATATATATAAAAATGCAGGTTTATTTTAAATGCCTGTCAGGAAAACCTCCAGTGAGCTTTGTGCTACTACTTCCTTTCCCATATATTCTCTGATTTATAGCTCATTCTGTTGAAAATTTTGCTTGCTCCTCACCAAGGAAATAAACAGGCAGCTTTCTTAACATCATTTGAAAAAGGTCATTGTTTAATTATAATAAAAGATAGGCCCAGGGAAATGGCTGCCAGCTCAGTTATCTCAGGGGAATATACAATTTTCTTTTGTTCTCATGACTTATTGCTGTATTCTGATCCTGGACAGAAAAGCCTTATTCCCAATTCAGCTGGTTTGACCAAATCCCTTATTAGACCTGTTAATCTCATGTTTTTAGGGGTCTGATTGCAAAATACGCTCTTTGGTTATTTCATTAGAAAGACAACAATGAACAAGTAAATACCTTGTTTTACTGTCCTGCTGCATTAAGCTCTGGTTAATCCTGAAACATGGCTGTTCTTATGCCTTCCCCTGCTGTTCTTTCTGGCAGCCACGAAGGAACCTGGCTTGGGTTCAGGTTTCTGTTTATTAAATCATAATCAGGATGATGATTCCCTTTTGAAAACCTGTTACAAATTAAAAACAGAATAGATTTCCTTTGCTCTGCTATTAAGCCTCAGCTATTGCAGTATTGATAGAGTGCTGTGAAAAGAGCACAGCAGTAAATTAGTCTCCTTTGCTAGTCTGCTTCTCAGGTAAACAAAGCTTGGAAATATACCTTCAGTGTCATTTAAAAGTCATCAGCTACCAGTATTGGCAATTGCATTTCCTGTAGCAGAAATGCTGAATGAAGTGTACGTGGTTCCCATGTGGTGTTTTGTATTTGTGGGTTAGCAGACAATGACCAGTTCTGCTGGCCAGGCTCCATAAGGAAAGGCCAGACTCCTCTTTCACATCTTTTCTCTTAATTGAATAAACATGTAGAGCAGGGGGAAACAGGATTGTGCTCAGTGGTCTCCTCCCTGTGCTCCATACATTCAATGGGTGGTGTCCTGTTTATGCCCTTGGGAAGCAAATCAGACTCTCAGGACAAGGGCGAAGCATCTCACAGAGATTTTAAGGATTGAGAATCCAGGCTCACCAAGATATCAGCTGAGAAACAGAGGTAATCCAGTCTGGTCCAAGTAGTTTACAGTTAAGTCCACAGTCCAGGCAGGCAGTTCAAAGGCTAGTCCAAAAGAGTACTCAGAAGTCCAGGCAGAGTTCAAGGCAAACAGGTGAACAGCCATGGAACACAGCAACAGTATAGCTTTGTTCAAGGAAGGTTGGTTGTCAGCCACACTTATCCAGGAGAGGTGCTAGGTTATTTATAGCCCACTTGGCAGTGGCATCATGTAAGTATCTGAACATCCCCTAATATATTTATCAATCCAGATACAGTTTGGTGCAACATTGAGGTACCAGCATGAGTAGACATGGTCTGCAATGACATGCATAGCCCTGGACCTAGTGTGAACAGCACATAGGCTCATCCATGGGGATGAAAGATCTTGCAAGAAAGAGCACCACCATTTCCCCTTCCTCTGCATTTCTGATGGATATCAATAGCCAAAATATGAGTTCTGCCAGATCAAACAAGACCATAATCCCCCTTTCGTCTCTTGTGTCTTCCTAAATACCCCTTTCCTACCATCTCGTTCCTGGGGAATCTAGATCTTGTGAAGGTGCTGTAAAAGTCCATGAAGCATCATCAATCACAATCAACCGTTTCCATTTCCTGATTAGCTAAACAAACTCTCCACTTTAGAAACTTCTCAGATTCCAGATCTATCTGTCTATCTACCTATTATAATGAGTTCAATGACATGACCAAGATAAGTAATACTTATTGAATAAAAAATTATTTTTTTGTAGCTTCTCTTGTAGCGTCATCTGGGGGAGAGACGCTAGGCCCAGCACCATCTGGCCTAGAATAAGAAGAAGAGCCCTCCCTCCATTACCATCTGATGTCATCTGGGGGAGAGACGCTAGGCCCAGCACCATCGGGCCTAGAATAAGAAGAATCCTTACTTCTTAAAGGACGAGTGGGATTCGGGATTTTATGTTCTGTTTAATATATCTGTATGGAAATTTTAATGTTGTAAGCCGCCCCGATTGCTCTGCAGAGGGGCGGGATATAAATTATTATTATTATTATTATTATTATTATTATTATTATTCAGAATGGACATTAGTGAAGATGCCTGAATTACTGCAATATAAAATATTTTAGAATTGCCCTTCAGATCATTTATGTTGCTGTTGTTCCTAGAAGCAGATTTATGAATGGCAACATCTTTCTTTGTCTTAGTTTCTACAAGAGAAACATTCTCAGATATGTTAATCTTAAATCTTTATATACAGCACTGGAAAAAGGAATGCAGCAAATCTTCAAAAATGCTTTTACCACAAGTATAGAATCTTAAATTAGGTGGTGGTGGGGTTTCATCTTGTAGGCAGTACTGAACCAAGTAGATTAATTTATACAGTGTCATGGGAGTGAATAGTTGGGAGAGCTAGATTTATAGACAATAGTAGTAAAAGTAACTATGATTGTAGTCAGCTGAGATCACACATTTTTCTTTCATGAACTACCATAATGTTTGTGTTTGCAGTGCCACAGGATTTTTCTTTACTCTCACACTCACTTTGCTTTTGTTAGAAACCAACATCTTCTCCAGTCTTGACTCCTTTTTTTCTCAAATACAATCAGATGCCATTTTACTTCTATGGCTTGAAACAGCCTTTTCCAGCCTGGGACTCCTCAGATATTTTGAACTACAATTGCCATCAGCCCCATCCAGCATGGTCAATGGCTAGGGGTGATGGAAGATGTTGTTTAGAACTTCTAGAGGCATCACATTGGGAAAAGTTGGCACATGGTTGGCATTAAATAATATTCAGTAGGATTCTCTCCATTTGAGGATAACAGAAATCACTGAAATCATAAAGTTTATAGTTAGGGCTTGGAAAACTACCTTGGCCCAACTACTTGATCCAGTGGAGTTCTTTCACTCAGACTCATTCTTGGCACTTACCTTATCTTTCCTCTTTCTCTCCCATAGTTATATCCTGTTTTTGTTTTTTGTTTTACTTTAAAAGTACTCAAAGAGCTTTACAAAAGAAACAGAATTAAATAAAATAATAAAAAACAACAGCAAGTGGAGAAAAAGGTATCTTTAAACCATCAAATTTTAAATGCAGCAGAACATATGCAGCTCTATACTTCGGCTGTGCTGAGTAGGAATGATGGAATGTGTAGTCCAGCAAGATCTGAAGGGCCACGTGATTCCCGTCACCTAAGTGTAGGATTGCAGAAGTGTTTTATACCTTTGTGGATAGCTGTTAAGAGGAGAGAGAAAATCCAAGATGGTCCAAATCGTTCGATTAAGTACTTCTTTCCTGTGTGCCCTATCGTATAACTGCCTTCTTGACCCCATTATACAGGCAGGCTTATAGGGGAAAAGATGGTGAATATGGTAATGAGGTTCCACACTATCTATGATGCTAAGAAACGAATAACAGTATTGATATCCTGGGAGCCATCCTGAAGCCAGAAACTGATATCCTATGGCAGGGGTAACAACATGATCTCCACCAGGATTTTTGGACTACAATTCCCAAAATGCACCATCATTTCCTATGCTGGCTGAGGTCACCAGGTTGTCTTTCTCTGTCCTTTCCTGCATGATAGTACATTTGATGTTGGATTAACATAGCATAAAGTACTCATAGGACACTGAATATTTCAGTCCATCCCTGTAATCTTATAAGAAACAAGAGAGAAAACCATTTGCCTCTGATACTAAATATTCTAAATATAGATTTCCACAATAAAAAATGCTAGAAGGAGCCCAAAGCTTGAATGAGGTAGCTTTGGACTTCTTAGGGCAGGGGTTGGAAACCTACGGCCCGCGGGATGCACCCGGTCCACCGACCCCTGCCGACTAGCCCCCGCTGACCCCCCGCCACCAACGAAGACAACTGACGATGACCCCCGCTGCCACCGCGCGCATTGCGGCCGCCATTTTGTTTGCCAAAATGGTGGCCGTGACTCGTTTGCGCATGTGCAGGAGTACTGTGCATGTGCAAACGAGTCGCGGCTGCCATTTTGGCAAACAAAATGGCAGCTGCGACGCACGCGGTGGCAGCGAGCGTGGTGGCAGTGGCAGTGGCGGCGGGGGGCAGCAGGGTGTGTGCACATGTGCATGAGCGCACGCGCCACCATTCCCCCCCCCAGCCCTGCGGAAGACCTGGGGACCAGCGACCGGCCTCAGGTAAGTAAACCTTGCCGACCCCTGTCCTAGGGTGAAACAGGTTCCCCATCAAACCTGGATCCCACTCAAAGCTTTGTTTGTACATAGGAATTTGGAAAGTCTGAAGGAAGAAGAAAAAAAAACTTTTAAGTTACCTTTTTGAGAAAATACACAATGTGTGGGAGCAGAGAGATGGAAGAATATGAATGAATGACACGTTCACTTTCTAATCCTGGAACACATTTTACAAGAGGTTTTGTGATTGCTTCATCCTATTGAAGCAAGCCAAAAATGACTATGACCCTCCAACTCTCATAAATCCTGATTCAAAGACTGCCTGAGTGTTTCTCTGTCTCCCCCGTCGCCTGTCTGTCTATCCAACAAAGAGTTATGAAGCATGCATTTTCTTCCTCAAAGCAGATCAGTTGGAGAGCTGCATAAGAGCACATTAGATATAAAAGGTGATTCTATCAGTCACCCTTTTCTCTTTCATGCTTGGCATTTTCAGAGAACGATAACCTAAAAACCCTTTTATTTCTTATTTTGCTTCCTCCCTTTTTTTTTGGGGGGGGGGGGAAAGGAAGTCTTTATGCCACCAAACAAACCTTTGTGTGACATTTAGCTTCAGGTCCAGTAGCTTCAGAAGGACTGACTGAGCTTCATCTCAGGAACCACCTGAAACAAACCAAAGATTGAGCCACACTTTCAGCTTTGCCCAAATCTGATGAAGTACTGCTAGTGTGCAAAGCTTCATGCCGCTTGTAGTCTCAAAGGTTTAGCTTTTCTTTCTAAGGGATATTTTGAGGCCTATACACAACACAATTATAGTGCTATGATTCCACTTTAACTGCCATAACAACATAGGATCCTAGAGTTTGTATTTTGGTAAGGCACAAGAGTTGTGTAATATGACAGGGTCCAAGTTCAGATTATTTGTTCAACTTGTTTAGCATTGTATGTGTTTAGTGGTTTTCAGACCAGAAGACTTTACTAGTTGTACTTGGAGATGTCAGAAACCAAACCTGGGACCTTCTTCAT
Organism: Phrynosoma blainvillii; assembly: GCA_026167975.1. NCBI lineage: Eukaryota > Metazoa > Chordata > Lepidosauria > Squamata > Phrynosomatidae > Phrynosoma > Phrynosoma blainvillii. The sequence continues at coordinate 57,464,181 of JANUYF010000005.1, forward strand.
ACAATGCATCCACTCCTTAGCAAAGCAGTCACTGATTTTGTAAACAAAATTAAACAGAACACTAGGGGGAGCAAAGCTATCAGTGTGGCAGGGCTTGCATATGAATGGCTTATATATTTACATTTGATATATACATTTTTTCTGGCCCAAAGGTTCTAAAGCATTTATCTTACTAACAATATAGGAGCAAATTTATATTACAACATGATGTGAGCACTGTTCCCATAGTAACAGCATCGTTTACTTGTGCATGGTAAGAAAACAGCTTTTTCAGATGGTCAAGGTTGTCTTCCCAGAGAACCTTCCAACCCAGCATGAACCAGAGCCAAACCAGCTTAGCTTTAGCCAGGCTGCATCATAGCAGGATCATGTAAGGATTTAAATGACTGAAGTGGAATTCTTAAGTTACTGCTTACCTGCCTATGCAAAGAGTCCTTCTTTGTAAGTTCTCTGGTACCCACCTGACTTATTGCCCTGGACAGAGACAGTGCAGTTTTTCTGTAGTGATAAGTGAAATGACCTGGGACATGGCTGTAATTATAGAGAAACAGGGATTACATTGCTACCAACCTTAGGGAAGAAAAAGTAATGTACATTTTCATACCTTTCATATTTCTAGAACCTTACAGATATGGCCATATTATTTGGCAATCAAGGAACTTTTGCTTCTTTAAAATGTCTGCCACTATTAGGTGTTGTGGTGGCTACCATGTCTGGCTCCCTTGATTAATGTTGATTTAAATCTCCAGATTTCATGAGTCAGCTCCAGGCAACTGGTGGAAGTGCAAATTCTCCAGTTTTCATGCAGTCAACTCCAGGCAAGAGACAAGGGCTACTTGCAAACCATCTGCCATGAGCCCTCTGCATATATCCTTCTTTAAAATAAATAAATAAATAAATAAATAAATAAATAAATAAATTCAAACTTCTTGCTGGCCATGTAGTTTGTAAACCTTAATTGATATCAATCAAGTTGCTGCAATGTGCAAAATCTCCAAGCAGTCTCTATGTTTACTTTAGGTAAATGTCCTCTTTACTCCCTTGTGAAATTACCAGAACCCACCCCATAACATTACTAGGAGGCATCCCTAGATCTGAGGTTTGATCCAGGAAATCTCAGGGCCTGGGATGATTCAGACCTGACACCTCAAAGTGTGACTGAAAAGGGACGCTAAATAGATCTCCATCTAGAAGTAGGAAGTTACTTTTTGGACAACATTTCCAAGAATCCCCCTCCCCATCATAACTGTTGGGAGTCTTCTTGAAGCTGTATCCCAAAAAAGTAACTTTTACAAACTCTGTTTCAACCCGCACCAAGAAGATCACAGCCTGTGGAATGGATACCATGTAACACGATAAGCAATCACAGGGGTGTAGGTATAGGTGGCTTCTTTTCAGGATTTCAAAAGTTGAAGTGATGAAACTATGGGTTTAGGGACTACCTCCATTTACAGCATGATGCTCAAAAATATTATTTGCTTACTGTGACTGCACAGTATGTAATAGCCAAGGCATACACTGTAATGATTCAGCATATAGGATGCTATTGACAGACAGAAGCAATAACTTCTCCACCTATGGGGAGATTTGAACCACTGAGATAAATAATTATTTGTACTATATGTTGGCAAATGGAGGAGTTTGTTTTGTTGTTGTTTTTTTAAAAAAAGAGCAGCCATCTAATGATTAATCTGTAAATGTAAACATTTTTTAAAAGCTTCTCTTTGTTTTTTTCTTCTTGTAAACACCAGTAAGAAACGTATAAAGGAGTAGCAATTTCCACTGCTGTGTTATGACAACTGAGTAATAAAAACTGAGTTAATGAGATGGAAGAGATGCAGAGATCAGCATGTTTAGGGAAACACCAAGGCCTGTAAGAAATGACAAACTCTCAGAGGGAAAAAGCCCCAAGGGTGTACAACAACTGCAAATACCTAATGATGACTGAGCATAAGGTGAATATCTGCCAAGGGAAAATATTGAAACCTAGGCACAAGGGAATGCAAAATGGAATGGAGTCTCCCCAAAGAAAGCATGGTTAACTGACTGAGCACAATCTTTCTCTTCACTTGGATTTGATCCAAATTTAGTAATATCTAGGGTAGATCCATTGATATTGTGTGTGTTAAAGTTTGGATCAACTTATAATTTCTAAATTTGCATCTATACCTATCAATAATCACATGCAATTCTTATTCAGATCTTTACCCTTTTTCATTTGTTTAATTTTGGGGTGATGCATCTTTTTTTTTGACAAGGTGTAAGTGGTCACCCTATGTAAAGGTAGGCATACTTTGGGCCTCAGCAGACGGAGGCCCCGGAGACGCCGCGGGTCGGAGCGCCGCCGGAGTTCAGCCTCCGGACCGCGGCGCTCCTGCGGCGCATCTAAAAGGAGCACCAAATTGGCGCTCCTTTTAGATGTAAGGGAAAGTGCGCCCTAAAAGCGGCAGGTGCACTTTCCCTGGCTCAAACGGCGCAGCGCATGTGGACGCTGCGCCGTGAGGTCATCCCCGGTGCGCCGGCCGTGTGGACGGCCAGCGCTTCTGGGGGCGACCTCGGGGAGAGGAAGGGGCGCCGCTCGTGCGGCTGCCCCTCCTCTTCCCTGCCCGGAAGACGACTCTTTTAGTCGTCTGCCGAGGCCCTAAGCTAGAAGCAAAGAAGCCCAATAGAATGTGTGTGTGTGTGTGTGTGTGTGTTCAATTCTAGGATCTGGTTGGCTCTTCAACAACAGGAAATGGTCTCAATGGGGTCTCATCCTCAACTGGATCTCCTCTTTCTCCTCCTGGTGTTGCATCCCTCTGGCCCTAATGCTCATTGCCTCCCAGAGGGAGTCAATGAGATTATATTAAGGTTATAACTCTAACGCCTGACACTTCCTTTGTTTGAAAAAGGCAAAAAATCGGCAGTAACTTGTTGATAAAATGTGTTGATGAATGAATATACAGCTTACAGTCCATGAAGTCAAGTCATCAAAACATCCAGATCTTCAAGCAAGCTTTCTTTTATTGCAAAATCAGCATGAGCAAAAACGAATAATAATAATAATAATAATAATAATAATAATAATAATAATAGCATCTTCACTTTAGCCAGAATGGCTAAACAGGAACAAAGCTTATCTGCTACATGGTTAAAAGTTAGTTAAGCTGCAGCATCAGGAAAATATTTTAATTAGTCCATTTCAGCTTAAAGTTAAAAGACCAGTGACAAACTTTTCAAGATCACAACTTTCAGCCCCCAATTCTCCACCCATTTGGGTGTAGCCTTTTCAGACTGATTGGTTGAAGTTACATGACGTGTGTTAGCCCAACCTTTAATTACCATATTAAATCATGTGACTGCAATTCCCATAACATTTTACATGTTTATAAATCCTTTATGTAAACAAATCCCTTTCTCACAGAACTGTAGCCTCGTTAACTGCTTGTTTGGGCTAAAGCACACCTGGGCTGATAATTGTGAATCTGTCCTCAGAAAAGCAACTTTTCTCAGCAAGGAAAAATACAGACACACATCTTTACATTTCAACATTTTAACATTGACTATATGTCCCATCAAATTCTAACAATCCCCTCCTGAAATGTATGATGTGTGTATGTTGTACACTAAACTAAAACTGTTATAAAACTAACTTAGCTCAATGGCTAGGCCTAAGCTTAAGACATGCCAAGTAGACGTGACATCTGTTCATGTCTATCAATGGTCAATGCTTTTGTCAAGATGTCTGCTTGATTATGGTTTGACTCAATGTATTGCAGACTTACAATTCCATTCTGTATCATTTCTCTGACATTCTGATACCTCACACCAATGTACTTTGTTCTGCACTTCAGATTTTCAGCTTCAGCCATTGCAATGCATGTTTGAGAATCTTCATTTACCATCACTGGATCAACACATTCTTCATTCAGATCTTTCAACAACTGTCTAATCCATTCAATCTCATTAACTAACTCAGGGGGGTTGCAGACTGCCAGAAATAGTGTGAATTCAATCCACTTTTAGGGTTAGGGTTAGTGCTAGGGAATCATGGGAACTGTTATTTTTCTGAGACATTGAGCCTTCTCTGTCAGACAACTCTGATGCCACAATAAAATACAGTTCCCATGGTTCCCTAACTCTAACCCTAACCCTAAAAGTGGACTGAATTCACACTATTTCTGGCAGTCTGCAACCCCCCTCAGATAAGGCCCCGAATTCTGTTTCTCCTGTATTTTGGGCTACGTATCTCTGTTTTCTACTTTTCCATGCATGGAGTAGGGGCCAACTGGAGTAGGGGCCTTGGCATGTGCCCAGCACTATCAACCCTTTGGTGCCTTTGTAATATTCTGTCTATTGCATACCCTGCAACTGTCCCAATTTGGCAGAAACAGACCTAATTAATCCTCTGTTAACCTACCTTTTCAGTTACTTTTAAAATGTCCCAGTTTCTCTTTCCTCCTCCCACTTTCTCCATTTGTTCTTGGCTTACTTCCAGTGGTGCAAATTGAGTTCAAAGTCAAAAGTAGTTTGTACTCACATAACTCCACAGGATGAGAGGAGAGGATGGAATAATGCTATACTGCAGTTAACAAATTATATGTGTTTTTGGATATTATTTTTAATACCGGCAGTAGGAATAACACAGAAAGACCAAGGATAGGTTTCTAACCACAACAAAGAAGAGCAGTTCAATATGTTCCAGCAAACTTTTTATTCAAAACCCATATGTTCATATGAACTGAAACAACCAGGTTAGGAAAGTCTTGTGTAAGTAAAAGCAAACATACTTATTGAATCTTCCAGAGACTACTTAAAAGTTTCTTATAAAATACATCCAGAGATTATTATTTTTTCACCAGATTCCACTTTCTTATTCTTATAGACCAGTCATATTCATTTGTCAACACTTCTTGGCCTGCTAATATAACCTTCAAATATGGCATATAACCTGGTAGCTGTAGAATATAGAGCATGTGATTTGTGATAATATTTGCTGCCTTTCAGTATTGTTCCACTGAAAGAAAAACAAAACTTGTTTAGGTTTCAGTCTGGGAAGACAACCAGAAATTGTCTTCAGAAATGTAAATGAAGAAATAGCGGTTGACCAGAAGTAGTTCTGTGAGTTGGTACATTAGAGATGACACATGATGACAGGTAGTGGACAGATTTCTAAATGGACAGTGACCACTAAATAAAGACCTCTAGTGTACTAAACATAAAGATAAGATCTATTGCTTCTGATTGGATAACTGATACACTGACTGGGTGTCAGGCAAGAGCAAAAGAGCTAAGTCATGTCTTATAAAAGAGACTGCTTTTCAGCATGCCTCTAACATGGGAAGGGAAGGAAATAAAATTACCTTCCAGATGTGCTGTTCCTAATAGCCCTGACAGGATGCTCTATGTTGTTGATTTATGTTAATATTGGTAAGATGGACATCTGGGCCATATTAAGAGATATACAAGAGAGACATAATGGTGTAGTGGTTGGAATGTTGGACTACAATTCTAGAGACCACGGTTCAAATTCCCACCCAGCCATGGAATCCCATTGGGTGATCTTGGGTAAGTAACACTCTCTCAGCCCTAGATAATGTAAAAGGCAAACATTCTGTCAACAAATCTTGCCAAGAAAACTCTGTGGTAGGTTTACCTTATAATAAATAATAATAATAAAATTTATTTCTACCCCGCCCCTCTGTTGAACAATTGAGGCAGCTTACAACAATTAAAATTACATACTTATCTCAAAATACATGCTAAAATCCCAAAACCCACTCGCCCCTTAAAAAGTATTAATCAGAGATCAATTAAAACAGCATAAATAAAACATCGAAATTAAAAAACAGACTGGCAGCAACAATAGGAGAGGTAAATTAAAAGGGCTCCTGAGGCCGTGAATTCTAGTCAGGAAAGGCCTGCCAAAAGAGATCCATTTTCATAGCCTTTTTGAAGCAGCTTAAGCTTGTAATCTGACAGATCTCATCTGGCAGGCCGTTCCATGGGAGCGGTTACAGAAAAGGTCCTCTGAGAGGTTGAAGACAGCCTAGTTCTCATTGGCTGTAGCAAATTCCTCCCAGAGGACTGGCGTGTGCAGGCAGGATTGTATGGGAGGAGGCGGTCCCGAAGATAGGCTGGACCCAAGCCATTTAGAGGTTTAAAGGTCATAACCAACACCTTATTCTGGGCCCGGAAACTAATAGGCAGCCAGTGAAGAGACTTCAATACCGGTGTTATGTGGTCTCTCCTAGATGTCCCTGAGACCACTCTGGCTGCCATATTCTGTACCAACTGAAGTTTCCGGACCAAGCATGAGGGTAGCCCCATGTAGAGCGCATTACAGAAGTCCAGATGAGAGGTTACCAGCATGTGCACTACAGTCTCAAGATCCCTTACTTCCAGGAAAGGGCGCAGCTGGTGTATCAGCTGAAGCTGATAACAGGCGCTCCTGACTGTTGCATTTACATGATTAGTCATCAGGAGCGACGAATCTAGGAGCACCCCCAGACTGCCAACACAGTCCTTCATGGAGAGTGTTACCCCTCAGGACTGGAGGTTGCAACCCAATTCCTGGTTTCGGGGCTGCTACTGTGAGCACCTCCATTTTGTCTGGATACAACTTCAATCTGTTTTTCCTCATCCAGTCCATTACTGCCTTAAGACAGTCATTGAGAGGAGAGACACCATCAGGAGCCGCAGCCGACGATCGAGACAAGAAGAAATAGATCTGGGTGTCATCAGCATACTGATAACACCCAGCCCCATGTCTCTGAATAATCTCTCCCAGTGGCCAAACAACATCAGGAACAGAATGGCACCTTGAGGGATGCCACAAGTGAGGTCTTTTTTTGCTGAACAACTCTCCCCAAGCAGCACCCTCTGGGATCTGGGCACCCTCTGGGCACTTGCAACACAGTGCCTCCGATTCCCAGCCCCCTCAAGCGATCCAGAAAGATGATGTGATGTATCGTATCAAAAGCCACTGAGAGGTCTTAAAGCACCAACAGGGTCACACTATTCCTGTCGATGCTCAGATGAAGGCCATCGGTCAAGGCAACCATGGTGGTCTCAACTCCAAATCCCATCCTAAAGCCTGTTTGAAATGGATCTAGATAATCAGTTTCATCCAAGACAGCTTGGAGTTGAAGAGCAACTGCCCTCTTCATCACCTTGCTCAGAAAAGCTAATATAGACACTGGCCTATAGCTGTTCATGTCCAGGGGGTTCAGGGAAGGTTTTTTTCAGAAGCGGCCTAACTGCCGCTTCCTTTAAATAAGATGGCACAAGACCTTCCCTGAGGGATGCGTTTATGATGTCCCCAAGGAACAACCTCAAGGCATCCCCCCCCCTTGGATGGCCAACCATGATGGGCAAGGATCAAGAGGGCAGGTCGTCTTCCTCACACTACCAAGGAGCTTGTCCACATCCTTGGTACTCACAGATTGAAAATGATCCAGTAAAATTACATCAACGGAGCTGCTAGGTACCTCATCTATTGTTTCTGTTATCAAACTGGTGTCCAAGTTGGCTCTTATCTGAGAGATTTTATCTGCAAAGAAGTTGTTAAATGTGTCACAGCAGGCTGTTGTTGGGTTAGGTAATGGGTTCTGCGCAGGCAGAACCTGCGTCAGCTCCCTTATCATGCTAAACAGTTCTGCTGGATGGGACTCTGCAGACGCAATACGTGCAGAGGAGAAAGATTTCTGCGCTGCATGTATTGCCTTTCAATAGGACCAAAGAAAGTTCCTGTGATGAGTCTTGTCAGATAAGAGCCGAGTTTTTCACCAGGTGCGCTCTAGTCATTGTCCAACCCACTTCAATTTCCTAAGCTCTTCTGTGTACCATGGCTTGTGATTTAAAGTGGGTTGGAAAGGACTCTTGGGAGTGATCGTGTCAATAGCCTTGGTATTGTCGGTGTTCCAGCTTCGACAGAATCACTGGTGTTACCAACCATTAAACCCTCTAAGGCTTTCTGGAATCCTGTTGGTTCCATTAGCCTTCGAGGGTGGACTATTCTAATGGGTCCACCACCTCTGGTGGGGGTGGACAGTGGCTCTTGGTTCAGTCTTGACCAGGAAATGATCTGTCCATGACAATGCGGTGGTTTTAGTAACCTCCGCCCATGGATATTCCTGTTCCGTACTAAAGACCGCATCGAGGGTATGACCTACACAATGAGTAGGCCCGATGACCAATTGGGATAGGACCATGTTTGTCATGGATTCCATGAACTCCTGAGCCACACCTGTAAGATTTGACAAACTAGTCTTGCATGGAATGTTGAAGTTGCCCAAAACTAAAAGTCTGGGTGACTCCAGCAGCAACTCTGAGACCAGCTGTGTCATCTCGGTTAGTTAGTCTGCTAGACAACGGGGTGGTCGGTATACTAGCAGAATCCCCAAACTATCCTTGGTTCTCAGGTGAAGGTACATGCACTCAAAGTGGACTGTTTTCTGGACAGGTATCCTGGTCAAGGTTAGGGTGTTTTTATAAAGCAGAGCCACTCTGGCCCCCCTGTCCACTTACCCTTACCTGCTCACTGACAGAATACCCTGCTGGGAGGGCTTGCATCCAGGTTATGGCACTATACTCTCCCAGCCAGGTTTCTGTAAAGTAAGCCAGGTTGGCATCCTCATCCAAAAGGAGATCGTAAATAACATGAGTCTTATTTTTTACTGACCTGGCATTGCAGAAGATCAAGGTAAGGTTCAGTGGAATGGTTAGTACACTCTCCAATCCCTTCTGGGAAACAGAGTGAACTAGGCATTAGTCAGAAATGATTTGAAGGTACATAACAATAATACAAAGATCAATCTATGATTCAGTATGTATGGATAGATAGATAGATAGATAGATAGATAGATAGATAGATAGTCTCTCAAACTCTATTATTAGATTCTGTTATGGATAATTGGTTAGGATGAAACGCCCTGATGAAAGTATAACATCTTGATGGCTATGTGATATAATAGACTAATATAAGATGTTGATGTTGACCTGGCCTGTCTAGTTTAACCACTACCATGATTTGGGAACTCAGATGTTGAGCCCCTGATAAAGGTGTGTTGGAAAATTTGAGCATTCTCCCTTCCCTTCCTCTTTACTATTTAGTGCATGTGGGATTTAGGTAGCATAGTATTTCCTGCATGTCAAACTCTGCTCTCTTCCCTCATTTGCTCACTACTAGTATTGAATTGGCAATAAATACCTTTTGAAACCCAGTAAATAAATCATGTGATTCAGGACACTTCCTTTTGGAAGTTACAGAAAGAGATTCGTCTCTCCCTGTCAGGTCAACATCTCTGGCTTAATTCCATTCAATAAATGAAATGGAATTACATCTTTGGATTTTGGGCCTATACAGACTGGCCAAAAGGGCTGGCCTGGGGATGGAGTTGGGGTGGGGCGACCACATGCCAGCCACCCTGACTGGGCCCCAATGCTGCATGCCCTGCTGCATGGCGCGCAGCATCAGGGCTCTCCCTTGGCACAGCATTTAGACATGCTGCACCAAAGGAGTGCAGAAGAGCCATGGCAGTGGTGGTAAGGGCAGCTTTTTGCCAGCTCTTTTTGGAGTAACAAAGTGCCAGATCAGGGCCGTGGCGTGCGGTTGCCATGGCCCCGATCCAGCGCTCCCAGGGGTGGCATGGAGCTGCCTCTTAAGGGTCATCTGTATAGCCCCTTTGTTGGCAGTTGCTGCCTTTACAGACTTCCAGAAATAGTGCAAATTTAAGCCACTTTAACTGTCCTGGCTCAGTGCTAGGGAATCATGGAAATTGTATTTTTTTCTGGGACATTGAGCCTTCTCTGTCAGAGAGTGTTGGTGCCACAATAAACTACAGTTCCCATGATTCCCTAGCACTGAGTCAGGGCACCAGCTTACCAGCTCCTCCTGTAAGCATTTCCTTGTGAATCTGCTTTTAACTTGCTAGTGGAAATGTATGGGAAAGCTCCTGGGATCCTGTATTGTTTCTCTAAAGAATGAATAAGATGCATGGGTGGAGTATTCTTGCACTAGGAGAGAGAGAGAAAGGGGAAGGGCTAGTCTGTGTCCACATGCATTTTCTGTGCTCAGATTGTAGCCTTTCCAGGTTCTTGTTACTATTCTTTCATTTATACCTCACCTTTCATCATGGGAGTCCAGATTATCTAACAACTACATTAATAGTACAGTCAAAATGAAACATTACCAACATTACAGATATCTAAAATAATAATGAAAGCAGTATCAACAAAAAGCAGTAGAAGGCGAATCAAACACTTCTTTAGTCCCTGAAAGCTTGTACAAATAGCTAAGTTCCTAAGTAGTGCCTGAAAAACAAGAGTCTTGGGAACCAACCAGATTTTAATAGAAGGACTTTCCATAACTGGGGTGCCATTTTACATGTGTTGTAGTCCGTGGGCTGTAATAGCACAACACAAGCAGATCCTCCCTGGCTGATATTAAATCCCAGGTTGGTTATCACTTTGACTGTTTAAAATACAAATAAAAATATTCTGAAATTTCATTTAATTCCTGGAAGTGTAATGGAATGAACAGATTAATAGTATGACAATCCCAAACTAAAAGAGAGGGTTATGTTGAATACCCTAACCTAAAGATAACGTTAAAATAAGAGGTGGTTTCTAATTAAATGGCTTGGACTGATTTACATAGACTGGATTGATCTACACTATGTCTTTCTAAAAACTGGTGGCAGGTCTCCTCTGCTTCCTCCTCCCCCCCCACCTTATTTGCCTCCTTATTCTGAATTCAGATCTCTCCTTCAAGCCTTCCCAGGCATCTTGAATAATAATAGCAAGTACATTTATATACTGCTTATCAGTGCACTTAAGCACACCCTAAGCGGTTTACAATGTATAAGCAAATTGTCCCCAACAAGCTGGGTACTTATTTTAGCAACCTCAGAAGGATGCAAGGCTAAGTCAACCTTGAGCCCCTGGCAGGTGTTGAACTCACAACCTTGTGGTTTGTGAGTGAGTGGATGCAGTGCAGGCATTTAACCACTGTGCCATCAGGGCTTCTTCAAAAAGTCTTCAAGCATCAAAAAAGGTAACATGCCATTCTCAGGACACTAGCCAGCAGTCTGATTGGTGGTGATAGAGAGAAAATATTGGCTGTGTTTTCCAGCAAGCTGAAAACTGAGTCTTTAAGATCTCTTCTCTTCACAGAGCCTGGGGTGACCACTTTGTAGCTATATCCAGAGACACATAATGACCAAACCAATAGGTTAAATTTGTGGACCTTTGTTTCTTCCCTTATCCTTAATTTTTTATACCATCATGCCTGAATTTTTGAGAACTCGAAGGCTTGTTTCACTAACATTTTAATGGTGCTAATATAGGATATTGCCCATTTGTGATCCCCCCTTACAGTCCACATGGCTAGCTTTTTTTAAAAAATTCTTTGAAGTTGTTTGATATGGATTACCCTACAGTACATATTGGAGAAAATTTTCCTATTTTTGAATTTTATTTGACTGCCAAATAGACTCCCCAAAGAGATGCTGAAGAGGGCCTGTTGCTTGAAACAATCAAATCTTTTGACAAGAAGACCTGCCAAATAGGCTGCCAGGAACAGGCCTCTGTTAGTCTGGGAGTGTGAATTGATCTGTTGCTGCTTTTCTATTGCTTGTTTCTAAAAGTTCAAGAGACATATTTGCATGAATAACACATGAGGGAAGAAATAGCAAGTAAGCTGCTTGCTGTTGTGATACATTTTCTTTCCAACAAAACTCAATACCATGGCTTTCATTCAATGAAAAGGCATTGATACAATAAGACATCACCAAGAAACAGTCATGGTACACATTATGAGAATGACATACAAAATGGACATGATGGTATATTCCTGAGTGTACTATGCAGGAAAGTGGTCATATTGTAAAACAGTTCAGTTTGATAAGAAATGTATCACCTCAGTTACTTTTTCTGCCCAAAACCTAGAATGATTGTAGCAGTTGATTCCTGGGTTCAGGCCACAATACATGTGATACAAGGAGATCTATAATTGATCTTCCTCCTCAAAAAGCAGATGTGTGTATATGGCTAATCTAAATGGAGAAGCAATGCAGATCCTATTTCTAATTCTAAAGCACAATTTTCTATGCCTGTAGTTTTTGAGTGTTGGATTACTACTCTGGAGATCAGGGTCTGATTCCTCACTTGGCCATGGAAACCCATTGGATGACCTTGGGCAAGTCACAAATTCTCAGCCCCAGAAAACTCTGTGATAGGTTCACCTTAGGGTCACCATTAATTAGAAATGACTTGAAGGCACACAGCAGCAGCAGTAGCAACAACAAGGTTTATGGAACAAACAGTAGCGTGGGCATGGTGTGATTGTAGACTGGAAAAACTACTTAGGGAAACCTTCCACTACTCACTCAAGCTACTTACTCAATTGGGAGATAAATCATAGTTCTCCATTCATAATTTTTAGTTTGGTCCTTAAAACTAATAGAATGTGAGGCATTTTGGCACAATTCCTTCCCACTTCACTGGACTCAACTGAGAAGCCTTGGGTAATGTGGATAGTGTCAACTAGCTCAAAGCAAGCTAGTGTCACCTATTCATTGACCTCCCCTTTCCTCTTTCACTGTCAACAGAACTCCATATGATCCATAAACAGGTCAAGATCAGGCCATTAAAAAGAAGAAAGTTAAAAGGAAAAAATGCCTAGCCTGCACAAAGGAAACAGTACTGCTTAGTTTGGCCAAAGTAACTGAAATAATGAGATTCGATTTAGCACAGATATTTCTCAAGCCCATATTATGTTACATTTCCACCTATGTGCATACATACACACAAAGAGAGAAACACATGCTTGAACTTAGCAATGTGAAAGATTTCTATTGGTGCAGTATTCCTTCTCTGATGAAAAGAAATCAAGGAACTAAGGTTTGTTTTTGAATTTTTCTCCTCAAATTGTACAGCAACAGTACAAGATCCAGTCTGCACATATGACTCACTGGGGACTACTTCAAAGATACAGAAATGGCTTACTAAAAATTTAGTGAAAACATTTACAGTACATTCTGAATAACTTATCTGAGATATACCACTTCTATCACCTTTATTCTGCCATAATTTATAATCTGAGTTTTGTATTGAGAGGGTTCATGATCCTTTGTCAGTCAAAAAATGATGGAATAACGATTTCTGAATTTTAAATAATTTCACTCAAAATGCATATACTTCTTATGGGTATTGTGGCTTCTTGAGAAAGCTTGCAGGATAGAATTCAAAAGCATTTTTTCAAATGCTAGTGACAGTGGCTATTTGTTTTTGACAATTACTGAAGGCACCTCTTTTATTTCACTAGGAGAAAAACTTAATAGTTCACACTATTGCATGCACTTTCTCTGTAATGAAAAAGGAGTTCATAATTTATAAATATATTTCAAGTGTCAGGACAAATCAGATGTATTCTTACAAACACCCCTTTAAAGGTAGGCAATATAACCCCACTTTATATTTTTTTCACAACAGTGGGGTTGTAATTCAGAGTGTGTTTAAGCTTTACTTTCAGATATGAATATTTTGAATCAAGATAGATGGTCTTGTAGCCTGGTGAGGCTATATGTATATATTTTTAAAGATTAAAAAAATCAATTCTGCTGTCAGCCTCAAGATCTAATCATGAAGCCATTGCATGGTGAAAACTCTTATTAAACACTAATCTACATCTAGAATGAATAATAAATTTTGACAGCCCATTTTTTGTGATAAAGTACTAAAATGTGCTGTATTCTTGTTGCTCCCCTGGTGAAAGACTCTACCATTTGGCTTAGGTCTATGTTGTGCAACAAATATAAACCAAACCAGTGCAACTGCATGTTTATGATACTGGGAAAGCTAATCTTCTTTCTTACTTTTGGACATAATCCCCACAGAAGTGCTCCCCAATTGAAGTGAATAGGATTTATGCAAGAGTATGGGGATTATCCCACTCATTTTAAAGTGACTTATCCCTGATGGGATAAAGTCATGTTCAGTTTTAATACTGGGTATTATCACATTCAAATGTGGCCAGGTGACTGCAACCCATATGCAGCCCAGGTCCCAGCCATGCTTATCCAGCCGTTTTTCAAAAATGGGAGCTTGCCGGTTTTGAAAAGCGGCCGGATAAGCGTGGCTGGGACCCGGGCTGCCTAAGGGTTGCAGTTGCCTGGCCATGTTTGAATGTGATAATACCTGCTATTAAAACTAAATCCTAGGGGTTTCTTGTCAAAATTTATTTGTAGGAGGTCTACCTTTGCCTTTCTCTGAGACTAAAGGTGTGTGATTTGCTGAAGGTCACCCAAGTGGATTTCCATGGTTGAACAAGAATTTGAATTCTAGTCTTTGGAGTCCTAGTCCAACACTCAGATTACTACACTATTACAGTGCCAATATTGAGTTGGGCAATTTCTTTTTAAAAGCATATTGGTGTCCAATATACCTGAAACATCCTTCTTTTTTTTGGTTTTTTGGTTTTGTTTTGCTGAGCAAAGTGATGTTTTAGTTCCAAAGAGATTTTAGATATTGAAGTTTTCCATTGGTTGATTTGCACAGAAAAATCTAATTTTTTTATTCCACTCAATTTTAAACTAAGTAACATCAAATGTAAGTAACATCAAATATATAAATAACATCAAACATAGTATTTTCCAACAACCTTTTCTTGTTTTCACTTTTTCTGAAGATAAAATGAACACTTCCAACAACACAGTAGGAATGTTCAAGGCATTTAGAGTTGATGGGTCCTAATGGGAGGGATGAATCAAGAATCACCAAAAAACTACTACTTGTTCCTTTTGAGAAAATGCGCCCCTATAGAACAAGCATATTCACCAGCTCCCAGTCCTGGATACTGCCTACCCATAGTGTCTCCATCTTGCTGGGATTAAATTTTAGTTTATTACGGTATCCAGGCAGTGGGTTAAAATATCCCTAGATTTCCAATTGAGATGCTACAGAAAAACAGAATAGTGTGCCATCAACATATTTATGGTACTTTATTCTAAATCCAATGACCACTTTAAATGCAACTGGGGAGATGATGGCACCCAAAGGGAGCCCATAGCATAGCTAAATTTTGGAGCTCTTCCTGCAATTTGGGAAGGAACCATGGTAAAGCATTGCTTTAACTCTCAACCCAGAGAGATGTTCCAAAAGACTACTGTGGCCAAGGTATTAGAAGCTGCTGAAATCAAACATAGTCACTAGAGTCACAGTTTGTCTCTCTTTCTCTCCTAATAGTTATCAATTCAGCAACCAAGACTGATTCTGTTACCAAACTAGGTGGGACTGAAATTTCCAGACTGAAATGCATCAAAACAATGTATAGGTTAAAGATAGATTAGATGAAACCCACTTAATTTGCCCACCTTGACTTCAGTCATGCAAACTAGATTGGCTCTGTGACTTCCAGCAACCCTAGCCAACATAACTAGTGGTGAGGAATGCCAAGAGTTGTATTTGAATGGCTACACAAATCCCATGGTTGCTATATGTCTCCTGTTGTGTTCCCTTCCCTCTTGCATCACCCTATAGCTGTGATCTTCTTATAGGCATATCCCCATTTTCCTCTCCTTCTCTTCAGTCCATCTACTAATTTTGTCTTTTTACAATGTCATAATAGGTCTTCAAAATAAACCACTGGAGGATGATCAAACTCACCACCCTACCACTAGAATTTAGAATTCAAAGACATTGTCATATTAGTCTGGGAAATCTCAGAAGTAGACTGAAGTCTACAAAAGCTCATGCTGCCAGCTTCTTTCTTTCAGTTTCAGTTCTTTCTTTCAAAGGTCCCTTTGTACCAGAATGTAGGGTTCATTCTTACAAGCCTCAGACAAGGAAATAAATCTGGAAATGCATAAAGACTAAATAAATACTGAATGCTTTTCCATGTCAGTTAGTCTAGAGCTCTAGGTTCTTCCAATACCACGGCATATCAGCATCCTCAGCCTTTTGTTGTTAACTGCCCTTGAGTCAATCTCGACTCATGGCAGCCCTATGGATGAGACATCTCCAAGATGCCCTGTCCTCCACTATTTGCTTAATTTCTGCAACTCCATACCTGTGACCTCATTAATAGAATCCATCCATCTAGCATGTGGCCTTCCTCTCTTCCTACTTCCTTCCACCATCCCCAGCATTACTGTCTTTTCTAAAGAGTCCTCTCTTCTCATGATGTCTCCGAAGTATGACAGTCTCAGTTTGGTCATCTTGGCTTCCAGGGAGGTTTCCGGTTTGATCTGCTCTATTTTTTTTTATAATATTATATTATATTATATTATATTATATTATATTATATTATTATTTTTTGTATCCTGCCTTTTGCCTTTAGGCAATCAAGGCGACTCACAAAAGTTACATATAAAACAAATCCATAGCAACAACAATAACATAAAAACAATTTACCCCCTTAAAATTACATATAATAATACACATGTTTAAAATAACTGGCGAATTCACACCAGTGATATAAAATGAATACCCTAAAACATTAAAACTATAACATAAAACATAGAATATAAAAACATAAACATAGAAACATAAAAAAAGGGAGAAGCATCCATTAAATGTGGTCTGTTCTCTTCAGGGAAGGCCTGCTGGAAGAGATCCGTTTTGATGACTTTTTTGAAATTCTCCAAGCTGGTTGCTTGATGGATCTCCTCCGGCAGGGCATTCCACAGTCTGGGAGCAGCGACAGAAAAAGATCTCTGGGAGGTTGTTGTTAATCTAGATCTCATTGGTTGCAATAAACCCCTCCCAAAAGATCTAAGGGTGCAGGGCGGATTATATAGGAGGAGGCGATCCCTTAGGTAGGTTGGACCTAGGCCATGTACGGCTTTATAGGTCATTACCAACACCTTATACTGTGCTCGGAAACTGATAGGCAGCCAGTGAAGGGATTTCAAGATTGGAGTGATATGCTCCCTTCTCGATTTCCAGGTAACTAACCTGGCTGCCATATTTTGTACCAGTTGTAGTTTCCGAATGAAGTATAGGGGTAGCCCCATGTAGAGTGCATTGCAGAAATCAAGTCGTAAGGTTACCAGTGCATGCACTACAGTTTCTAGGTCATTTGTCTCCAGGAAAGGGCACAGTTGGCGTATCTGCCGAAGCTGATAACAGGCGCTCCTGACTGTCGCGTTCACCTGAGCAGTCATGTGAAGTGACGAGTCTAGGAGCACCCCCAAACTGCGAACACAGTCCTTAGCGGAGAGCGTGACCCCGCCCAGGACTGGAGGTTGCAACCCAAAACCAGGTTTAGGGGCCCTTACTGTAAGCATCTCCATTTTCTCTGGATTCAGCTTGAGTCAATTTTTCCTCATCCAGTCCATTACCGCTACAGGACAGTGACTGAGGGGAGAGATACCATCTGTCGTCATGGCTGATGACCGAGACATGGAGAAATATATTTGGGTGTCATCAGCGTACTGATAACACCCCAGCCCATGTCTCCGGATGATTTCTCCCAGTGGCTTCATATAAATATTGAAGAGCATCGGGGACAGGATGACGCCCTGAGGGACACCACAATTAAGCTCTATTTTTGACGAGCAACTGTCTATAATTTTTGAAATCCAGGGGGTCCAGGGAAGGCTTCTTTAGAAGCGGTCTCACAACCGCTTCCTTTAAACAAGATGGCATAACTCCTTCCCTAAGGGATGCATTGATGGTCTCCTTGAGAAAGGCCATCGATGCATCACCCCCCTAGACGACCAGCTATGATGGGCAGGGGTCAAGAGGGCACATCATCTTCCTCACTTTTCCAAGGATCTTGTCCATGTCATCAATACTCACCAGCTCAAACTGATCCAGCCTAATCTCAGAAACAGGTTTACTGGACACCTCATCAGTCGACTCTGCTATACACCCAGCGTCCAAGTTGGCTTTTATCTGAGAGATTTTATCTGCAATGTAGTTATTAAACACATCACAGCAGGCTGCTGTTGGGTTAAGTAGATCTGCTGGATGGGACTCTGCAGACGCAATACGTGCAGAGCAGAAAGATCTCTGCGCTGCACGTATTGCCTCTTGATAAGAACGAAGAAAGTTCCTATGACGAGTCTTGTCAGATAAGAGTCGAGTTTTTTGCCAGGTGCACTCTAGTCGTTGTCCAGTCCTCTTCATTTTCCTACGTTTCTCTGTGAACCATGGTTGTTTATTTGAAGTGGGTTGGAAAGGATGCTTGGGTGTGATCGTGTTGATGGCCCTGGTGAGATTGTTGTTCCAATTGTCAACCAGAGCTTCGACAGAATCACCGGCATTACCAACCAAGGAATCCTCCAAGGCTCTCTGAAGACCTATTGGCTCCATTAGCCTCTGAGGGCAGACCATTCTAATAGGTCCTCCACCCCCGGTGGGGTGGATATTGGCTCTAAGTCCAACCTTAACCAGGAAATGATCCATCCAGGACAGTGGGGTGGTACTCACTACCTTCACCCACGGATATGCCTGCTCCGTACTGAAGACCACATCGAGAGTGTGAACCACACAGTATGTTGGCCCATAAACCAATTGGGATAGGCCCATGTCTGTCATGGAATCCCTGAACTGCCGAGTCACACCTGTTAAACTGGTCTCGAACTAGAAGTCTGGGTGATTCCAACAGCAGCTCTGAGACCAGTTGTGTCAGCTCGGATAGGTAGTCTGTTAGACAATGGGGTGGACGGTATACCAACAGAATCCCTATACTATCCCTGGTTTTCAGGCTTAGGTACACACACTTGAAGTGGTCTATTTTCCGGATAGGTATCCTGATCAGGGTGAGATTATCTCTATGGACTAGAGCCACTCTGCGCGCGCCCCGCCCACTTTCCCTTACCTGCTCATTAATGGAATACCCAGCTGGGAGAGCCTGATTCCAGGTGATGATGCTATCCTCTCCCAGCCAGGTTTCCGTGAAGCAAGCCAGGTCAGCCTTTTCATCCACGAGCAAATCATGGATGATGTGAGTTTTGTTCTTTATCGACCTGGCATTGCACAGAAGCAAAGTAAGGTTTTGTGGCATGGTTGATAAGCTCCCCAGCATTCCAAAACGGCATCCCCCATGCGTGCACGCATGCACATGACGGTGGGCGTCATGCACATGTGCATGCACAGGGGCATGCGCATGTGCAAGCACGCCAGCCCCCGGCACCATTTCCCCCCCCCCAGCCCCTGGCAACAAAAAAATTTGCCGACCCCTGGTATTGACCATCTGGTGATGTCAATGTGTATACCCTTTTTTCTGGTTGTATGAAGAATGTGTTTGCAATGAATAGCTTATTGGCTTCACAAAAATCTATCAGACACTCACCTGCTTGATTTCTATTGCCTAATCCAAATCTGCCTACTGTTTTTTATTCTTCTTTGCTTCCGACTTTCACATCCCAATCTCCAATGATCAACTTAGCATCCTGTGTTGGTGTGCTGTCAATTTCCTCATGTACTCCTTCACAGAATCTATCAATTTCTTCGTATTCTGACTTTGTGTTTGGTGCATATACTTGGATTATGGTGATATTCATAGTTTTACCATGGAGCCTTACTAAAATGATTTGGTCTGATTTTGCATTGTATCCACTGACTGCTTTTGCCACATCTTTTCTTAGTATGAAAGCCACCCCATTTCTTCTTGTCTTTTCATTCCCTGAGTCGAGCACTGTGTAGTTGTCTGATTCAAAGTGTCCTACTCACTCCCAGGACTGCTATGTTCATGCACTGCATTTCCATTTTTACTATGTCTAGCTTCCCTGGCTCATGCTCCTCACATTCCACATCCCTACCTTATGTGTAATGCTGCTTTCGATGCTATTTGCCTTTCTAAGGGTACCTGCTATTTATCTTGGCATCTTTCTTGTGCCCTTGGCTAATCTTTCAAATGTGATATCTCTTTATCTTCCCCTCCTTCCCTTTCTGTTAATGCTCTGATCCTGCCTGTGTCTCACTTGGGGTGTCTCATTGTAGGGTTTACTAGGTGATGAGGTTACACAAGGAGAGCCACCTACTCCTCCCAGTGCGCAGTGCCAACCAATGTTAGCTATGGTGTCACAAGTCACTCCTGTCAGTGACACCCACCACTACTGCTGCTGCCCAGTAGCTGTTTGTCTCCCTATATTATTTCTCCTGTCATTGTTTGTTTGCTTTCCTACTTTATGCCTCCCTGGGTTTCCCTCCTTCCCTTCCCTTGTGTCCTGCTTCCTTTAGTCCATCCCCATCTCCTCCCTCCTTTAGTTCTTTTACTTCTTTCTTTGTGGTTGGGGAAGAGCAGAGATGGCTGCTCACCTTCTTCCTTCCTCCACTCGCCTCTCTGGTGTCCCCTTTGTCCTTCTGCTCAGCTGAGGGGGTGGAGTCTGGGTTCAGATGGTGCCTTTCCCAGTCCCCTTGCTTCTCTGGTGTCCCCTTTGTCCTTCTGTTCAGCTGAGGGGGTGGAGTCTGATTCAGATGGTAACCCCAGCCTAGGTTATTTGTCTTATATTACTCGATATTGTTCTGCCCATAACTAGAAAGATGATGGAATGGAGGGAACCTTGCAAAAGATGGGAAATGAGAGTAACCATGTAAATGTCTTTCCCCCACCCACATTGCACACGTGTCCCAATTTTGGTCACTTTGTTTCCCAAGTTTAGGATAATGGTGGGATTTAAACAAATTGCTGAGTCATGTCTGTAACTCTATAGCCATTGTTGGGTTGTAGACTATGACTAGTATTGAAATAAAGTGGACCTCAAAAAAACCCCTCTCTACCTTTGATTTAAATAGTCAACATGCATTTCCTACTTGCTGTTAGGCCCTTCCTCTGCATTCACCTCACTGGCAATTTTCATAGAATTTTCTTCTTGAATTAGTTGTTGAATATGTGTCCCAGAAACAGTTCTTGTTCCCTCTTCTTCTCTTTGCTATGACATTCCATTCTTATTTATGCTCTGGATCACAGACATAGTATCTTCCACAAGCTGTAGATGAGATGGTTCATCTTATTTCAGAACTACACTGTACCATCTTTGACTGGTCGTGTCTCCTCTGTGCCTACACATGTCATCCTGGATAAACAACATGAAGATATTGAACAAAAGGTTAATCTAAGTTCATTCTAGTGAACTATGTATCATCTTTGACTGATGAAAAACCTGCTGATTACGACCAATATGTATACAGTCATCCCTCTGTATCCAAGGATTCATTATCCACAGATTCATCTATCCACAGCTTGAAAATAGCTTTTAGAAATCCAAAAAACAAACCTAGATTTTGCCATTTAAATAAGGGACACTATTTTATTATGGCATTGTATTTAATGGGATTTGAGTATCCATGGATTTTGATATCCACAGGGGGGACCTGGAACTGTTAGCATACCCTACACCCCTCTCATCAAATATGGGGTTTCAGATTTGATATCTAGTGTCAGGCTAGATGTTACTATGACCTTTGGAACACAAGGAAGTTACACGTGTAAGAAGGCATGCTAGCCCGAAGAAATTGAGGAGACCTAGATAGTACAAAAATAAAAATTAAATGGATTTGCTGCTCACTCCATCCCTCCACCAGTCTTCTGCATTTCTTCTTGCAATGAAGACAAAGGGAGTCACATCACAAAAAGTGGTTAAAGAACATCTTTTATCTCGCTTCATGCTGTGTTCCTAGTTATTCTTCCTGTACAACTCTTGTCCACTCTTCCTGTTTAACTTCAGAGTGACAAAACAGTGATTGGATCTTGGACAACCCTGATCCAATCACTGTTTTGTCACTCTGAAGTTAAACCCAACATCTGGTTCAGCCCCTTTTGTCAATTTCTTGACAAACCCATCAAAGCCTGTGTTGCACCATGTGGCAGCATCAAGCACCCCTTGAGAGTATGAAATCAGATATAAATATCTGCTCCACACAGGGCCATTATGCACACAGTTGGTTCCCAAACTGGGTCTCTGTTCAACAGACCAGAGTTCCTCTCTGTGTAGCCCTCAGACACTGTCTGAGCCACACTCCATTTTCTATGGACCTATATTCAGGACTTGTAATTATCACCCCCTCTAATTCCTCACTTCTCACTCTCCAGCCTTCCACTCCTTCCTTTCTGTTAGCCTTGCAATGGTTTTGTGTGTTTCTATGCCCCTTTGCCCTTTTCTAAATAAAACCTTTATATACACTGAAACAAGAGTCTTTCTGCAGTTCCAATCCACTGTCTGGAGTGAAGGATAAATATAATTTCCACAATGGAGACAATCCAGCAGAGATTTGAAATCAGCAAATTTCTGTATGCCTAAATCAGTGTTGGAAAAGTGGCTGATAGGTCAATAAAATATGAATTAAAACATTTTTGAATATCTTGTAGATATTTATTGATCATTTCTATAGATGAGACTGAACTGGTTTATTTCCTTATTTAGTTTTCATTTAATTTATTTTCATGTGGATTATTATATTTGATGCAAGTTGAAAACCATTAGTACTGTATGAATAATGGGGGAGGGGAAATCAGGAAAGACTGAAGCCAAAATATTTTTCTATTGTTTACATCATGTTTTAGAGAGTTTCCTGGCCATAATGCTGCCTCACATTTAGCTCTAAGTAATAATAATTAGAAATAGTTGGGGATTTAATGTAATTTCTAATTAGTACTGCAACTAATTGTGTGATAAGCAATGGTTTGAAATCCTATTAATGAAAGACATCTCTTTTCCTCCTAGCACTTTTCATTCTTCTAGATATCTGTATGCTGACATATAAAATTAAAGAATTAAAACATTGTAACAAACCATCTTAATTAATCTCTTTGTTTCTCTCCCCATGCCAAATGGCTTTAAGGAGATGATCAGACTGAAGATGCCACAAGGAAAAACAAGCTTTTCTCTTGTGAAATAAGAAATGTTTATTTCTCATCAATCTTGGAATAAGTAAAGATTTTGTTAGGAGTCTTATTTGTGAAACCTGTTATCAGAATTACTCAAGAGAATTTAGACTGTGGATTAGATTAATGAAGTGGTAATGAAAGAGGGAGAATTACTTGTGACTTTTTCATCCAAGTAAAGTTCTAGGACATTTCTTTCCCCCACAGATCATTGGGAGATGCTTATCTAAAATGGATTTATATGTAAACAGCCCATGATGACATTCACCATAATGAGAAAGCATGATAACCTCTAGTACAGTGCAATTATGGATCCTAGGACTGCATTGCACTTGTAGGTACAAGAATGTAAAGAGTAGACACTAGACACATATATGCCTATAGCATAGTTTGAGCCCTTTCACACTGCACAATTATAGCACTATAATTCCACTTAAACTGACATGATTCCATCTTATGGAATTGTGGAACTGGCAGTTTAGGGAGGAGCATTTAAAATTCTCAGCCAGAGACCTCCAGTGCGTCATCAAACTAAATCCCAGGATTCTACAGAATGCAGCTAGGGCAGTTAAAGTGGGATCATCATGGTTGATATTAGTCTCAAAGGTGCTACAAACTCTCTCTATATATTAATTCTACAGACTAACACAGCTATCTTTAAATTCTACCACTATGGAAAGCACCACATTTAGCCGAATGAAGTGGAAAATCCATCAACCTCTTGAAGAAACTTGCCAGATACAGACAGATATCTTCTTTTCAACAAGTGCAAACAATGGGATGTCATTCCTGGGGACCTATGAGTGGGGAGCCCTTTGCAAAACTTGTAGAGCTCATGGGTTCTACTCATGCTGACTGGTTCTGCAGTAGCCAACATTCCTTTGCAGTTTTCTTCAGTTAACTCCTGCACTCTTGTCTGTTCCTGGCTTCCACTCCACCATAAACATCTGAAGAAGTAGGCTAAAGTCTATGAAAGCTAATGCTACAAACATCTTTTTTTTCCCCAGTTAGTCTCAAAGGTGTTACAAAATCTCTCTATATATCTATGCTCATATGTGAGGCTTCTAGAAGCAAAAAAAAAAGGAGAGAAAGGAGACTGCCATAACTCACTGGAAAATAGTACTAGATGCCTCAATATTTGACATATTGTTTTGGTTGTTGCCTATGTCGTGGTTGTCAGTTTGAAAAGAGAATATCTTTGCATCTGTGATAGCCACAACTCATTACACTAGGTGCCTCAAAATCTGAGTGTTTGTGGTTGTCATCTAAGGGCCTCTGCAGACTGGCGCAAAGGGCTGGCCTGGAGGTAATGATGGGGCGGGGCAGCCGCACACCAGCCACCCCAACCCCATGCTGATGCCGTCCCGATGCCGCGTGCCATTACGCATGGTGCGCAGCATCAGGTCGCCCTTTCGGCACAGCGTTCAAACACGCTGTGCCGGAAAGGGTGCTGAAGAGCTGCGCACTGGCTCTTAGGGTGGCCTTTTGCCACCCCTGAAAGGAGCGGCCTTTTGCCGCTCTTTCAGGGACAGCAAAAGGGAAGATCAGGGCCACGGCATGTGGTTGCTGTGGCCCCGTTCCGCGGCTAGCAGGGGCAGCCCAGAGATGCCCGTCTGCATAGCCCCTAAATTCCAGTGGCCAATATTAAGTCAAAGATCTCACTAGAGCTTACTAGAATTAAACAGGGCAGTCTACCAAACTTACTAGACATCACTATAGATGCTTTAAAATCCTCAAATTGTAGTAACTGGTTTCAAGCCTTTTAGATTCCAAAGGGTGGACTTCCTATAATCAAAAAGGAGGGGCTGCCAGAATTCATTGGGGACTTTTAAGGGACAGAAAGCGGGAGAGGGCTCTCTGAAGTGCCATTGGTATGATTTTTGAGGCAGAAAAAAATGGGAAAGCAGGAGAGAGTTAGGGTACTGGTACTAAGACTTCTGAAGTTTTTTTTAAAAAGCAGGTTTTGAAAATGGAATAGAGCACTCTGAGGTCCTACCATCAAGATTCCTTTGGGAGTATTAGTTATGAATCCAGTAACCTCTGTTTATGCTTCAGCTACTGTTAAATATTAAATTTTTCATATGATCTTCTAAATAATTTGTAGCAAAATTAGGCATCTTATCAAAACAAACATTTAAATTAAGTTCTGAATATCTCTAATTTCACTAAAATGGGAATGCTGTTACAATCTGTTGGTCTGAAATTATCTGTTCCTATCCAGCATTTGTATAGAGTATATGGATTTATATAAAGCTAGCAGACTTTCATATAGAAATAAATACAAAGCAGAGGCAGCTCTGTGGGAATTCATTTCTTTGCCTTTTCTACTAGGTTGTTCAATATGAGAAAAATAACAGTACCTAAAAAATTATGAAAGCCCTTGCAAACAATTTGACTAGAGAATCCTCTTTCCACCAACTGCCACCCCCCCTTTGATTTTGTTCTAATCAAACCCACTTGAATCACACTGTGAGTGAGAAACTGAATTTACTTGCAAATGGATGGGGCTGACAATCTTTACCCATTAAAATGCTTTTAATCAAGATTCAACATCCTTTTCAAAAGGGAAAATCACTACAAAAGAACCCGAAGTAGAGACTCTGAAATATTAAAATGTATATCAAAAGATACTTGCATTCAAAAGTGTACTGTCCATGTTTGTTTTTAAACTGTGAATTATTATATAATATTGAGACAGGAAAAGGAAGAAAGAAAAGTCGAATATAATGATAACCTGAACTATAAATAGAAGATTCACAGTTTTTCTGTATTCCTGCAATACTTTTCTTCCAGAATGCTTTCAGTTACATATTTATTCTCGATTCATGAATTTCAATGCATATATCACACCCATTCCAAAAACATAAGCCACTTTCTTTAACTGCTATATTTGGGGGTGGGGACGTGGGGGCTGTATCCGTAGTGCTGAAATAATCTAGTTTGACACCACTTTAATTGCCATAGCTCAATGCTATGGAGTTCTAGGAATTCTGAAGCTCTGGTGCCACAACAAACTACAGTTCCCAAAATTCTATAGCATTGAGCCATGGTAATTAGTGGTGTCAATCTGGATTATTTTGGCAGTGAGGACTCAGTAGCTTCTCCTGGCCCAAACCCATGAAACCTGATGGAATCATCATTCGCCCATGCATCAATCACTGGCAGAGTGGACCTCCTCCTTCCAATGCAGCTGATGCCCTATAAAGAAGGTAATGGCAGTTAGCTACAATCATGCAATAGTGTCACAATTATGACTAAGGGCCTCTGCAGATGGGTAGCTCTGGGCCATGGCCCCAATCCTCCCTTTTGCCGCCCCCCCAAAGAGCGGCAAAATGCTGCTTCTTTTAGGGGCGGCAAAAGGCCACCCTAAGAGCCGGCACACTGGAAGGGAATCAGGACAGCGCCACCGTGGGGTTGGGGCAGCCAGCATGTGGCTGCCCCACCCCAACCCTTCCTCTAGATTGGCCCTTTGGGCCGGTCTGCAGAGGTCCTACATGGCAATCATGAACACAGGATAGTTACAGAGCAACTGCCTACATGTATCCAGTAACATCAGTAAGAGTTCTGTATTCATGATCAATACTTAGTCATGACTGTGGCACTATGGCCGCAATCCTAACTCCTCCCACCCCACAACCTATTTTACTATATATCAGCTGCACGTGGAGAAGGAGGTACATTTGGCCAGTGATTTAAGAATGGGTGAATTATGTTTCTGTCAGGTTTGTGGAGACTGGGTCAGGAAAGATTATTTAGGGGCGTTGCAGACTGGCCTAAAGGGCTGGCCTAGGGGTAGAGTTGGGGCGGAAAAGTCACATGCCAGCTGTCTGAACCCCACCCCACCACCGCACACCTGTTTGCACAGCGTGTGGCTTCAGGACACCCTCCCGGCCCAGCGTGCAAACACGCTGCACCGAAAGGGCGCAGAAGAGCCATGGCACTGGCTCTTAGGGTGGCCTTTTGCTGCCTCTAAAAGGAGCGGCATTTTGTTACTCTTTTAGAGGTGCAAAAGGAAGGATCGGGGCTGTGGTGTGGGGTTGCTGCCACCCCGATCCACCTCTAGCAGGAGTGGCCCAGGGCCACCCGTCTACATAGGCCCTTAGTTAAGCTTAACACCAGCTGCCCCAACCCCACCCCAATGCCATCCTGATGCCGCATGGCTGTACACACGGTGTGCGGCATCAGGACACCCTCCTGGCACAGTGTTTAAACATGCTGTGCTGAAAGGGTGCTGGAGAGCCATGACAACGGCTCTTAGGGTGGCCTTTTGCCACTCCTAAAAGGAGCAGCATTTTGCCGCTCTTTTCGGGGTGGCAAAAGGAAGGATTGGGGCTGCGGCATGGGGTTACCGTGGCCCCAATCCACTACTTCCTGCGGCGCCTCTGTGCCACTCCAAATGGCTGGTCTGCATCGGCCCTATATACAACAGAATCTAAATCCACAATTCATGTATGCATGGATCCATTTTCACAGATTTCAAATCTATGTCCCGTGCCTATCCGCAGGCGGGGAACAGAGGGGGGCATAATGGGTGTGTGCCCACACTCGCTCACAGGCATGCACCACCATTCAAGCCAGGGGCTTGAATATTGGCAAGTTTCCATTTTTGGGTGTGTGTGTTCCGGAACAGATCCCTCACGAAAACAGAAGGCCGACTATATTCTTAACATCATTGCTTGATGAAGAAGCCAGAGAATATTCTTTTTAAAAATCTTTATTGGGTTTTATATAACTTAAAACTAGGCAACACAAAACAAAAATTATACAAATAATGCATAACATTTCCTTTCAATGATAATAATAATAATAATAATAATAATAATAATAATAATAATAATTTATACCCCGCCCCTCTGAGAACAATTGGGGAGGCTAAAAAAATTAAAATACAAAATACAATCCACCCCCCATACCCCCCTTAAAAAGGTATTAATGCTAACAACCTAAATCAGAATGTAGTGCAATTAATTAAAAGTTGTCTTCCAAGTACTCTGATCTTTTACTATATGTTTTTGCGACTGTAATATATAATTACGTATATCCAATAACATTATAATCTGTTTTTCCACATTCCTCTCTAATACATATAAATTAACTATGTATATATTACCTTCTCTACTTCCAAGTATTTATTCAGTAGGGGGAAAGGAAAAAAATTAGTAATTTATTTTGTACAGTCTTTGTTCTATCTGTCTGTTTTTATAATCCTATCGTTAATATATTCTTCCATTTTGCTTTGCATTGTTGTAATGTTTTTCCACTTGCTAAGCATGGAAAGATTATCCATTATTGCTAACTCGTAGGTTTTTATTCTCCATTCCTTAATAGTTGGTCCTTTTCCACTTTTCCAATACTTTGCATAGACCATATGAGCCACCATTATCATATAGATAAGTTTACTATTTTCTTCCTGGTTTAAATTCATATTTGCAGTCTCAGTTATATTTAGCAGAAATAGTTCCAGAGTTAGAGGTATATTTTTTTGCATACTTTTTTCAATTCTCTTATGAATATTCTTCCAAAATTTTTTAACTGTCTTACACTGCCACCACATGTGGTATAGTGTTCCTATCTATTTTTTTTTGCACTTCCAACAAAAGTTCTCATTTGTTTTCTTGAATCTTGCTAGTTTAAAAGGTGTTATATACCACCTAATTTTTTTTTTAAAAAAATTCTTTTAAGTTGTTACATTTCGAGAACGTAATCCCGCCAAGATTTCTCCCAATGTGCTAAAGGGAATGTTCTTCTAATGTTTTGCATCCACTTTATCATATTATTCTTTATAGTTTCATCTTTCATTTCTGTCTCTAACAAAACTTTATATAACTTAGAAACCATATGTTTTTCTCCTTCCTTTAGTATATTGTCCAATACTTTGGGTTCATCTTCTATGCCATATTTATCCATATCTTTTTTTGAAATTGTCTATAATTTGTCTATATGTAAACCAATGGGTTTCTACTCCTCTTTGCAATTCCTCTCTTGGTTTAATTTCCAGTCCAATTTTAGTTTTAGTCAAAAGATCTTCATATCTGAGCCAACAATCTCTTCTCAGATTTTGTTTTTTGTGAAGAGTCTCTTGTGTTGAAAACCATCTTGGTAGTTTATTATAAAAGTGTCTCTTATATAAATTCCAAACCTTAATTAGTGGTTTTCAGATAAAGTGTTCATTGAATTATTATTTTTTCTTTGAACCCTTCATAACACAAATATGCATGCCATCCCTTGGTTAAATTATAGCTTTCCAATTCAAAGAGCCTTGTATTTTCTAAAAGAAGCCAATCCTGCACATCGGTGCAGACCTTAAAGTAAAGTTCTAAATTGGGTAAACCTAGTCCCCTTTTTTCTTTGCAGTCTTGCATTGCTTTATTTTTAATTCTTGCTCTCTTTCCTTGACATATAAAGTCTGCAATATCTTTTTCCCAAATAATAATTGGTTTCTTATTCACCAGTATGGGTAGAGTTTGAAATAAAAAGAGTTTTTGGTAAAACATTCATCTGGATGCATGCAATTCTACCCAATAACAATAGATGTTGCATGTTCCATTTTCTCAAGTTTTCTTTAATTTTTTTCCAAGTGCTGTTATCATTATTCTCATATAAATCAAAGTTCTTTTTTGTAACTATTATTCCTAGATATTTGATTTTCCTAATGATTTTGATTTCAGTCCTATTTCTTAAATCCTCTTCATCCTGTAATGTGAGATTCTATGTTAGGATTCCACTTTTGTTTTTGTTAACTTTAGAACCTGCAACTGCCCCAAACTGGTCTAATATTCCCTGGAGACTATATATGCTAAGTGACAGGGTTTCCAGAAAGACTATCAAATCATTCGCAAAAGTGCAGAGTTTATATACCTGCTTGTTAACCCTTATTCCTTACACTGTATTTTCATTTCTTATTTTTGTATTCAGTACTTCCATCACCATAAGAAATAAAAGAGGGGAGAGGGGGCATCCTTGATGTGCTCCTTTTTTGATAACACATGTTCTTTTTCTTTTTCCATTTACAATTATTTGTGAATTTTGTTTGTTATATATCATATTAATCCAATTCATATATTTCCCACTTTCTTCAAGAGCTGCTTTCATAAAATCCCATTCCACCTTTTTTATTTTCTAATGTTTTAAAATCTTTTTTCTTGATATGTGTTTCTTGTAGGCACACAATATCCCTTCTTTGTTTATGTAGAAAATGGAAAATTTTCCTTCTTTTAAATTTAGAGTTTCATTCCATGAAAATAATTTGAATGTCATGTTATCTTATTGAAAGTATATTTTACTTAACAGGTTTATATTAGTATCTTTCCCCCCCTTCTTCTCTTTATGTTTGTTTCTTTATATTGTCTTTTTGTTTTACTCTTATTTTGTTCTCTTCTGTTTTGTACAGTTTTTCTTCTAGTTCTGAATCTGTGTCTTCATCTTCCTCATCTAGTTCTCCCTCTTCTGTATCTTCTATGCTGCTATGGTAAGTTAGGTCTGTTTCCTTTAACCCTTTATGTGCAACACTGTATAGTTCGGTTCTTGTTTCTGTGTTTACATCCTGTTCTATTGCAGTTTTTTCTTCAGCTCTTGTTTTCATCTTCTGAAAATCATTTGCCTTTTGTGGGGAATTGATTACATAATTTTTTGTCCTATAGAAAAAAGAACACTTTCCATTTTCCCCTATTTGTATTTTATATTTCTTTGGCTTAAATAGAAAGTTAGATTTGAATACTCTTTCCTTTTCCGAAGTAATTGTGGCAGAAGATCCTTAAAAATCTGCAATTCTTGTTCTTCTATATATAAACTTTTTTTTTATAATTTGTTTCTAAGAATAGGCCTCGTACTCTTTCTCTTACAAAGTGTGCTGTTATGTCCCTTGGTAGGTTTTTATTTATAGCTACCCAGAAGTTTACTCTGTAGACTTTATCAATTTCCAAGTCCAGCTGTTCCATTGACCACTCGATGTACTGTGCTGGGGGGGGGGGGGGGGGGGATAATTCTTACACTTAGGTCTTCATTATATTTCCACTCAAAACTCTGATTCTTAATGCTCTTTCTTTTAAACGTAATTCTAAAGATATCAGATAATTTTCTTTTTGTTGTAATGTTTTTTTTCTATAGTATTTGTTTTCCCTTCTAGATTCTCTGTTTTTCCTGACATATCTAGCATCTTCCCTTTAATTTCTTGGATTTCTCCTGTTATTTTCTTTATATTTGCCTTAAATTCCTGAAGTTCTTTTTGCATTTCCATCTTAATTTCCTTCTTCCATTCTTTTATTTCTGACCTTATTTCAGCTCTTATTTCTGATCTTATATCCACTCTTAATTTTTGCAGCTCTTCCAAAAGTGCTATATTAATATTTTTAGGTTCCATTATTCCTATTGATTGCTGTTCTTGCATACTAGTATCTGGCACTTCTGCTTGCATCAATAGTTCTGTTATCATCCTTGAATCTTATCTAATCTTGTCAATTAGATCTGTTACAATTTGATTATCTACAACAGAACAGTAAAAAAACAACAACACCCAAAACCTAACTACAGTAATTTCCACTGTCTTGACAAAGAACAGATAAGTCCCAGATTAAGAGGGGAGAGATGGGTCTGACATTCTAATATCCCAGTTCTTTAATATCTCCACAGTTCTATAATAAACACAGATTCTCTTGTCTCATTAGTCTCTGAATTGGGTTTCCTCTTTCTATTTAAAATAAAATCGCAGATGTATCTTATCTTTTTGCTTTTTAATTAAGTCTACTCGGAAGAAATTAAAAAAGGTAGTAGGCATTGCTTCTGCCACTTTTGGTGCCTTTGTAGCAGAGTTGGGCTATCCAAATTCTTTTTATTTCCCTTTAATTTATATGGCAGTCTAAGGACCTTTGCAGACTGCCAGAAATAGTGCAAATTGAGTCCAATTTAACTGCCCTGGCTCAGTGCTAGGGAATCATGGGAACTGTAGTTTATTGTGGCACCAGAGCTCTCTGACAGAGAAGGCTCAATGTCTCAGAAAAAAATACAATTCCCATGATTCCCTAGCACTGAGCCAGGGCAGTTAAAGTGGACTCAAATTGCACTATTTCTGGCAGTCTGCAAAGGCCCTAAATTTCCTTATTCTTTTCCTCGTTTTCTGGTGTTTTTACAAAAGTATGCGGGGATTTTTGGGTGTCTCCAAACCCAACCCTTACAGGTAGGGTATTTACACTGCTGTAACACTAGGTTTTTTCTTTTATTCTTCAGATCTTTTAGCTTAGTCTCCCACCCCCTCCCGCAAAACCCTAGGGTTCCACAGTAGAACTTTGCTACAAGTGCTGGGCTATGGGACTTACCCAGATCACAGCATAATGTTCTACCATTTACTACCAGGCAGACAGTTTGCAGCAGGGTAATTTTCAGCTACGACACCACTACAGAGTGTTTTACTATTTCTAAGATGATAGTGAGGCCACTGTTCCCTGGCCACGCCTCTCATATGCCTCTACTACACTGCTGCTGCTGAGCACTGGTGTTTCTGGGGAGGGGGGGTGTTGTTTTTTTTAATCTTCTTAAGTTTCCGTAATGTATTTTATGCTTTGGAGTTGGCCCAATAAAGGTATCACTGCTTGTGGGTTTTGGATTTCATTGTACAGTAAGCTATCATCATTTGCAGGCTTGCCATCCATGGATCTAAGCATCCATGAATGATAAGCCCTGTTGTTCTCAATGGCAATATGTGCAAATAGCCACGCACATGTCACAACACCATTGGGGACAATGGGACTTGAGATCTCTTTTTTTATCAGCAGGGTGTGTGTGTCCATTCTGTAGTAGTGTCCAGAATGGATATCCAATGGATATGAAGGGCCAACTGTATTTTGTTGCATGACCAACATGGCTGCCCCTGAATATACTTAACTAAATTATACAGGATTTTGGACAGCATTCCTGACCCCATGATTTTAACATGGTAGTGTAGTGGTTAAATGCCTGTACTGCAGCCACTCATTCACAGCCACAAAGTTGTGAGTTCAATACCAGCCAGGGGCTCAGGCTCAATTCAGGCTTGCATCTTTCTGAGGTCACTAAAATGAGTACCTAGCTTGATGGGGACAATTGGCTTACACTTTATAAACTGCTTAAGGAGTGCTTAAGTGTACTGATAAGTGGTATAGAAATGTACTTGCTATTGTGCTCGGTGTGGCTTCCGGCTGCTCTGGGGATGTGCATCATCTAAATGCCATGTCCCCAGACTGGCTGGAAGCCACACTTTCCTGCCCATCTGTTTTGGGCCTGAGTTTTCAAGAAAACTGAACAGAATGGATTTAACTCTGAGTAGACTGAGAAACAGCATGATTTAGTGGCTTGAGTGTTGGAGTAGGACTCTGAGAGACCAATATTCAAAACCTTGTTCAGTCACAGAAATTCACTGGGTGATTTTGTGTATAGTCTTATTCTCTCAGGGGGGAAGCAGACGGAGGCGCCGGAGACGCCGCCGGACGGAGCGCCATGGGACCGCAGCCTCCGCACCCCGGCACTCCTGCGGCATCCCTGGAAGGAACGCAAAAATAGCGCTCCTTCCACAAGACAGGGAAAGTGCGCCCTAAAAGCGTAGGGCGCACTTTCCCTGCCTTTTCCGCCGCAGCACGTGCGGTCGCTGCGGCGGGAGGTTGCCCCGGAAGCGCCGGCCGTGCGGAGGGCTGGCAGCTCTGAGGGCGACCTCAGGAAGAGGAAGGAGCGCCGCGCGTGCGGTTGCTCCTCCTCTTCCAGGCCTCCAAGACGGCTCAATAAGCCGTCTGCCGAGGCCCTCAGTCTCTGAGGAAGACAATGGCAAACTTTGTCTGAACAAATTGTGTCATAACTTGTAAACAATTTGAAGCCATGCAACAAGAACAATACACACACACACACTGAGCCCTTGGTTTCCACTGGGGTTTGGTTCCAGGATTCCCTGTGGATACCAAAATCCATGGATGCTCAAGTCCCATTAAATACAGTGTTGTAGTAAAATGGTGTCCCTCATATAAAATGGAAAAATCAAGGTTTGCTTTTGCGAATTTATATATTTTTTAATAGTTTCAAGCCATACATGGCTGAATATATTGATAAGGAATCCATGGATACCAAAGACTGACTTTATGCTGTTTCAATGGAATTTTCACTTTTCTAGGTTGTTACAGCTCAAAAGAGTCAAATACACATGCTATTCTGAAAGTTCATAAACTATATTTATATGGGCCTTCACAGACTGCCAGAAATAGTGCAGCTTGAGGCCACTTTAACTGTCTTGGCTCAGTGCTAGGGAATCATGGGAATTGTCAGAGAGCTCTGGTGCCACAATAAACTACAGTTTCCATGATTCCTTAGCACTGAGCCAGGACAGTTAAAGTGGCCTCAAGCTGCACTATTTCTGGCAGTCTGTAAAGGCCCTATGTTATGCCAATGAAAGAATGCCTGTGTTCAAACAGAGGCCTAAATCCAACATGACATTAATGGTAGTGACAGAGTTTTTAGTTCCATGGAAAATTCTTTCCTGCCCACAAATCTGTCTGGCATACAAATCCTGCTCTGGAAAGTTTCCCAACCCTCTGGAACAGGTTTAACCCACAGCTGTGGCCACTAACCAGATCCTTCAAACAGCAAGGTTTATTTCATTCTGAGCCTTGCATCCAGCCACTGCATTTTTAAAGCCTATCCCTGGTCTGTATGGTTCAACTTTTTTGAGCAAACATTCATTCCATCCCATTCTCATCTGTTTGTGATCTCTCTGCATAAAAATTCACATATATTTCCATGAGCACAAAATACATGAGAGTTTACACATGCACTTTTGTTTAACAATTAATTGAGAATTAATAATTAATACTTTGATATAGATTTTCTGCAAGCACTGTCTACTAACACACACTAGTTTCTCTTCACATATGAATTTTCCTTTGCAATATTTGACTGGAAATTTGGACAAATGTAAAAACTGGTATATAATTGTTTTCTGGTTTGAATATTAGTTTCTGAAGAATCTGTTAGGATGGTTTGTATAAAAGTGTGAAGCCAAATCTCCCCACACACTTCCTTAATCTCTGCATCCTGAGGTTTATTCTCCAAGTTCTTTGTGCACTATTCACTTATTTTTTATTTTATTTACCTTTTTCCTGCCTTTCTTAAAAGACAAAGGCTGGAATCTCGAGTCAGTTACATAGGGGCGAAACAGACTGCCCCAAAAGGGTGGACTCGAGCCACCCTGGAGCCGCTCGCCTTAGCACTGCAGCAACCACATGGTATGGACCCAATCCACTGTGATGCTGGCCCAAATAGGAGTGGAAAAGATCAGGTCCTATTTGGGCCAGTAAAGGACTTCCGGCAGCCCTGCTGCAACCCTAGGGAGGTTTCAAGCTACTCCGTGGGCATGCAGCATCAAAATGCCATGCTCCCACAGTGGCTTTAAGCTGCCCCCATCTGAATGGCAGCATCAAAATGCCATGTCCCCAAGCCACCCAGAAGCCAGCTTTTCTGGGCCGTCTGTTAACTATGGGTCACTGCAGATGGGCGGCCATGGGCTGCCCCAAGAAGCCACGGATTGGGGCTGAGGCTGCCCCATGCCTCAGCCCTCATCCACTTTTTTCCTGGTCCTGGAAGGAGCGCTAAAATAGTGCTCTTTCCGCAAGGGGCAGAAAGGGTGCTGCAAGAGGCGGCGCGTGCCTCTTCGGTGTCTATTCCGGCTCAGCATGTCTGGACGCTGAGCCGGAAGGATGTCATCAGAGTGCCTGTCGTGTGCAACGATGGGCGCTCCGATGAAGTCCTCAGGAAGGGGTTGGGGCATCCAGCGTCTGGCTACCCCTCCCCTTCCTGGGATTGAAGACGGTGCTTTTCGCCATCTGCGTCCCCTCTAAATGTAACTAAGGTCCAAAACACACTGCAGAAATAATCCAGTTTGAGACTGCTTTAACTGCCCTGGCTCAATACTAGTGGATTCTACGAACTGCAGTTTTGTGAGAAATTTAGCTTTATCTCTCAGAGAGCTCTGGTGCCACAATAAAATACAGTTCCTAGGATTCCCTAGCACTGAGCCAGGGTAGTTAAAGTGGTCTCAGACTGGACTATTTCTGCAGCATCTTTTGGACCTAAGGAACCCCTCCTGGCCTCATGCTCCAATTGCTGGCAAAATGGCTCTCCATCTCTACATGCAAAGAGGGTGAGCTATGATTGTGGCAATAGTGTCAAAATCATGACTACTGATTTTTGTCATAATTTCCATCATGAATTAAATACAGCCATGAATACAAAGCACTTATGGATGATGAAATCTAGGTAACTGTTTCATATTCACAATCACTACTTAGCCATGAAAAGGGGTCCATTTTGCCATCTGTTACCCAAAGAAAGGTGGGGGCAAACTGGGGGGTCCCCACCAACTGTCAGCTTCACTTTAATGCTGGGGAAATTGACTTAAGCTTTGCAAGAGCCTGGGCAACCTTAGGACCATTGGCTCCTGTGTATACAAGTAATAACTAATGAGTACTCCAGGTCTGGGTGAATAAAGAAAGTTTTATTTAGAAAACTGCAGAATGCAATCACACACACACGTGATTGGAATTCAAAGAGACACAGCATTCAGAACTAACTGAAATGGAAATATGGAAAGTGGATGGTGGAGGTTGAGGGGTTTAAAGAGGGCAATATTTACCTATCTGAATAGTAGACCATACAAAGTAGGAGTGGCTCAGAATGGGGCTTGAGAGAAACACAGGGCCTCCACAGATGGGGAGCCATGGGCCACCCCAAGAACCTGAGGATTGGGGCCGAGGCTGCCCCACGCCTCGGCCCCCATCCACCTTTTCGGCAACTGGGAAAGGAGCACCAAAATAGCACTCCTTTCCCAAGCTGTGGAAAGGGTGCTGTAAGAGCCGCCATGTGGCTCTTTTGCACCTCTTCCAGCGCAGCATGTAAAAATGCTGCACCAGAAGGACGTCATCAGAGCGCTCGCCGTGTGCAATGGTGGGTGCCCCGATGATGTCCTCGGGAAGGGGTTGGGGTGTCCCTGGCTCCAAGACAGCACTTTGTGCCATCTGCAGAGCCCCACAGTCCCAGAGCACAGACTGAGGGCCACTTGTGAGCAAGGAGACTAGGTTTTGGGACCTGATAACTAGTTTCTGGGGGTGTGCCTGATGATCTCTAAGTATGTAATAGAGACTTGATGGCTTTCTCAGAAATCAACAATGGGATTCTGGACTGGTTGATGGCTTTAACTTTAAGGTAACAAAAAACATTGATTGGATGAGGACAACCCTAGGGTGAATGGACAGGGAAGTTGGCTGGAAAAACATCTTGGTGTGATAGGAAACAAAAGACTTTGGGGCTATGCAGATGGGCAAAAAAGGGGTGCTTTAAAGGTGACTTGTAGGTGTGGCCTTTAGATGACACATACCTAAAAGTCTCCAGGAAAGCACCCTGTAGCTGTTGTATACTGAAAAAAGCCACTCCAAAAAGGAGCCACTTTTTTCTGCTCCTTTGGTGAAGATGCACACCTTCACATGTGTGTATGTATGCACTGACACTGATGCACCAGAAAATGATCATATAAATGCACTGTTGCACATGTGGCGGAAATTGATTTGGCAATCCAGAGCATGCGCCCTACGATGCAAGCTTTAATTTAAAGTGCCCTATGCTTCCAGGTGTGGATGCACTAGCACAGGTGTGCTTGAATATTGGAACCCCAACCCTAACCCTAATTGTTAACCCTAACACTAACCCTAATTGTAACCCTATGCATGCACCCTAGCAACTGTCCTCTGTTATGACAATAAATGCATTCTGATGGATGTACGCTTGCTGTCAGCATGCACAACAGTTTGCATGAAAGAGGCTTTTGTGACCTCTTCTGTGCAGGTGTGCAGGGTGCATAAGACCTGCACACCACTTCCTGGCATGATGGGGGGAGGGGCTCCTGGAGTAATGTTTGTCCGTGTGTCCTGTTGACCATGTCCCTTGCATGATCACCAACTGCATGTATCAAGTCTGTCCACACAAACCTCCCTTGCATGTACCTCTCCCCTCTCTCCTGATCTATGTGGGACATGTTTTGTGGAGGATGATGGAGTGTCTTTCCAGTTGACTCCCATTCCTTTGCCCCAAGGGTGGCACAATCAAACAGTGGCACCTGTCTACTGCACCCACTCCTTGGGGGGAAGTGGAGGTCAGCAAATCCTTGCATGATATGTGGGTGTATGACAGATCCTGTGCAGGTGCACAGAGATGCCAAACGTCAGTCACCTTTGTGCACAGTGAGTGAGAGACTGTATACCACTCTATAACAGGTCCTGTACAGGCGTGCAAGGATGTTTTTCTGCATAGATGCACAGGTGTGGAGAGATGGTCCTGCGCACGTGCACATGCATTTGAGAACAAAAAGAAAATTAAAGCAGCCGCTGCCAGACCATTTGGTTGTTCCGTCTCCCTTTGCAGCATCCTTGGGGCTGGCAATGCGGCTGCTCTAGGGCTTCAATACAGCCTAGGAAAAGCTGCATGGACTTCCCCCAGTGTGGTAGCTCCGTTCCCATTTAGGGCAACCTCAAGGCAGGCAGTGCGGTTGCTGAAACTTAGGGAAAAGGCAACTTCAAGTCACCTTTTCCTGCCCATCTGCATAGCCTCTTTAAGGCATGAGGAGAGAAGTTACCAATAAAGCGTTTGGGTCAGAACTGATGGTCTTTCCACCCTATCATAGCATAAGAATTCAAACCATCCAGCCCTCCCCTTCAGGTTGTTCACACATAAGGCCTAAGCAGACTGCCAGAAATAGTGCACATTAAATTGAGGCACTGCCCTGGCTCAGTGCTAGGGAATCATGGGAACTGTATTTTTTTCTGGGACATTGAGCCTTCTCTGTCAGAGAGCTCTGGTGCCACAGTAAATTACAGTTCCCATGATTCCCTAGCACTGAGCCAGGGCAGTGCCTCAATTTAATGTGCACTATTTCTGGCAGTCTGCTTAGGCCCATAGTCTTTGATCCCAATCAAAGCAAATTCTAATAGTCCTTTCTCCCCATTGTTCCCTGCACAGCTTTCCCCCATATTACCATTTTACTGCCATAAAGGAAAAGGAAAATAAGCACCCTCTACATACCAGGACCACTGCAGGAAGGACAGAATAATAAAACCATAAATCCCTTCACTCTGCATTCTGTTTGCCTCCCCCCCCCATCATTTGTCCAGTCCCCTTCCACTTCCCATACACAAAGCCCATACATCATCAATGCATACACTTCAATATTCAATACATACATCCTTTCCAATAAACCACACCAAAAATGATAGAACCAGGCCCATGGTTTCTGACAGAACCTTACTGTCTTAATTTTGTCAAGCTTTCAGAAATATATAACTAAAAACACTGAATCGTATTTTCCTCCTTGTTCATATTTAAAATAATAATGAAATCTACGCAAATCAAGTAACACTGGGAGCATGGGGGGGGGGGGTAACAATCATATACATGACTACACAGAAGAAAGTACTATTGTATTTGATAGAATTTATATCCAAGTGTGCATTTAACATTGTATGGGAAAGGAAGTTTCAATGCACTTATACATCTATGAACGTTGTCAAAGCTGCATATGCTATTACCACTCAGGCAATGGAAACACTGCTTTGTATATCCACACTAATTATGTCACTATAAAACAAATACACATACACACACATAAAACATGTTGGTGTTGAATGTGAGGGTGATCTGGCTGCGACATATGTCACCCCATTGATCTCCAGGGTTGATTCGCCTGATCTGGCTGGCTAGGCGAGTGTCCCCTTCCTCCTTCACCGCTCTATGTGCGTCCCTCCCAAAGCTGCACACTCTGTGGAAGAGGACAACCATCCCAGATAGAAGGTGTGTACCGTTCTTCGGTCAAGGGTATATGATAGCTGCGCTCCCCTGCTAGAACCTCCAAACAAGCTCAAAACATCCTGGTATTACAGACAACCTCAAAATTACCACTTTGAATAAACAAAGGCAGTTGCAGACATAACAAGAATAATATCTTCAGGTGTCCAGAACAGAAACAATATGAATTCTTCAGCCACCTCTTGGTATCCAAATATATACTAAATGATGCTGTATCCTGTATCAGGTCTGAGAAATACATATATAATAATAATAATGCCTCAGGGATATTTGCCACAGGAAGTTCCAGATACTTGTTCCCCACTTATCATCTTTATATATTTCACAGTATAACACAATGACCTAAACACTAGAGCCTAGCCTAACCCCCCCCCAAAAGGTTACATTTAAATGTTTAATATAGTTGATAGATTTGCTCTTCCATCTTATCATCAAGGCTATCTTGCTGTAACTTTTGATTGTTGTTAATTATCTCAGACTCCACAAAGCAGTTCATACTTCTAAACAGAAATATTTTGATTAAAATCTGGAATGCATTTTCCTCTTTTCATTCTGCCTTCTCCCTTATGAAGCACTATTTCCTTTTTAATGAGTCATGTCTTTTCATGATATAGCCAAAGTATGACAATCTCATTTTAGTCATCTTGACTTCTAGGGAGAGTTCAAGTATGATTTGATCTAGAACTTATCTATACAATTCCACAGTATCTATACAATTCTTCTCCAGTACAGCAGGCCCTTGGTATCTGCTGAGGCTTGGTTCCAGGGCCCCCGTGGATGCCAAAATCTATGGATGCTGAAGTCCCATTATAGTCAATGGCATGTTAAAATGATGTCCCTTATATAAAATGGCAAAATCAAGGCTTGCTTTTTGGGATTTATATTTTTTTAAACATTTTCAAGCCCTAGATGGTTGAATTCGTAGATAAAGAATCTGTGGATATGGATGGCTGACTGTACCACATTTCAAATAAATTGAAATTGTTGAAATTTGAAATGAGTTGAAATTCAATCAACAAGCAGAAAACTTTGAAACCAAGCACATCTGTTTATGTAATGTGCTTATTTACAAATGCACAGATCAAAGAGATGGGAAACAGGTAGGCACACAAATGTACAGTACTAGTCATTAAGCAAAATTAGTCCCCAGAAGCAGTGATAAAATCCTGGCACCTTCCCAAACTGCTCTACATGCAGTCCCAAAGCTGTCTTGATCTCCCTCCCCTCATCTTCCTGTAGAATTAAAAATGTGCCCTCCTTGGGCATGCCATGCACTTTTGCTGGACAATTATTCTGACAGGTAAAGCATGTTACTTTACCCTCTCAGAGAAGTGTTGCAAGCAAATAAAAATGGTGAAATAGACTAAGGGTACACAAGAAGTATCACTTTAATTATCATTGCCACTCTTGGGAGCCTTCAGAAATACTCTCTCTTTAAGCAATATTTAATATGTTTTCATATCTACTCAAAGATCTTAGGTCACATAAGCAGGGCCCCAAACCAAAACAATTTTTTTTAAAATCTAAACAGGGCACAAAAATAGCCTTGTGGACTGCAACTAGCCTACAAACCACACTTTACCCACCCCTCTGTAAGTGATGATTTCCCTCCCCACACACACACACCAAAAAACAAACAAACAAACAAACAAACCTCCAGAAAAAAGAAGGCCATGTCCCTTGTCCCACAGCTATTAGAGAAGCAGGTGAACTGATATTAATACTATAGCAGCATATATAATTTCTCAATACATTTATAATTGTAGTTGCCATGGCAATGTGGGCCACA
The DNA here is from genome assembly GCA_026167975.1 of Phrynosoma blainvillii. Classification (NCBI taxonomy): domain Eukaryota; kingdom Metazoa; phylum Chordata; class Lepidosauria; order Squamata; family Phrynosomatidae; genus Phrynosoma; species Phrynosoma blainvillii. The sequence goes on from JANUYF010000005.1 coordinate 57,505,643, forward strand.
TTCATTTCAATTAGATCTTACTGCAGACTGCCTCTGTATAGGGTATGGTGGGAAACATGTGGTATTCCAGAGGTTGCTGGGCCGCAACTTTCCCTGTTTCTTATCACTGACTATTGTAGCTAAAAGTCTGGTATGGAGAATTTTATTTAGCTCAAACTACAAAGCTATAAAGACACTGCGAGACTGTCTCCCACTTGTATACCAAGAGGTCGGTGGATCTAAGAATTGATGCAGAGACAGAATTCCCCAATTAAAGGGGAAATCACACAGTAATTCACACTCATACACTCATTCATTCAAGGCTCAGGAAATCAGGGGTTAGCTTGGAAAATATCTTGAGGCAAAACTACAGGTGATACTTATACAGATGAAGCTTCCAATTGGGTGAAGTAGCATGGGACACAGCCATTCTGAGAGCGTTGGTTTGAACGGACATGCCGTTAACTAGAGATCACAGTGATGTAGTGTCCCCATGAACTCCAAATTAGCACACTGAAGTGGAAAATCCAGGGTTTTTTAAGGGGTAAAACTAGCTACAGGGCAAAGATGCGAGATTGTATGGGTGAGGTAATCTGCTCTGGCAATATTCAAGGTGAATGGGGAAAGGATTAAGTCATTAGCTGGCCCATCAGGTGAGACATCTAGGCAATTATTGCCCATTTCTTCTGATTATGGAAGTGATGATGGTCCATTTGCAACTCCCACACTACCTGCCTATCCTTGAGATGGTTTCTGTCAGTCTTCCAAGTGATCTTGGTATCATCACCAAGGTGGTACTTGGGGTCAATGCAGGGTACACCTGGTTCAGGTGGAATGCCACACACACACACCAAAATTCAGAAAATGCACTTTGGCTAACACTATGCTTCCAAGGGTTGATGGGAATTGCAGATCTTTGAGTAGATATGAATTACTTGGAAAGTCACAAGCTATCTATACATGACCGAGACACCCTCTCAGTGACTCATTATACCTTTTGATTGAATTTGCAGTTATAAACAACATGTGGGAAACTGCCCTCTATTTTTATTTCCTGTAGGCTATTTACCCTCCCTGTCTCTTTCCTCTTTTTATAAGCACTGCAGTTTGTATATGGAGGGTCCCAACGGCAGCTAGTTGATTCCAGGCTATTGGAACAGGGAGTCTACCCTGGGTTTAAGTCTAAACTTAGCTAGCCAAGGTCCACAACAGTTGAACAAACTGAATACATGTGAGCAATCTGCATAGCTTCTTAACGTTCTGTATTTAATCCAGAGGGGATCCACCAGTTATCCATGTGGAGTCAGTGGATCAAGGTTTAATTTGTTTGTGGGACAGCACTGAGTGGATCTGCATCCCATGTACTTTAAACTAACCAGGCATGGTCATAAAGATATACTGCTTTGATTCTCTGCGTAGGGAAATGTCATAGCCTTATCTGGGGCAGACCAATCAATATAGCCAATAAATGCCCTCACTGAACCTCAGGTTTGTTGTTGTTAATTGCCCTTGAGTAGATCTCAACCCATGGTGACCCTATGGATGAGACATCTCCAAGACCTCCTGTCCTCCACTGCTTTGCTTAAATCCTGCAAACCCATACCCATGATCTCCTTAATAGAGTTCATCTATTTGGCATGTGGCCTTTTTCTCTTCCTACTTCCCTCCACCTTCCCCAGCATTATTGACTTTTCTAATGAGTCTTCTCTTCTCATGATGTGTCTGAAGTACGACAGTCTCAGTTTGGTCATCTTGGCTTCCAGGAGGTTTCCAGCTTGATCTGCTTTGGACCCATTTGTTTGTCTTCTTTGCTGTCCATGAGATCCTGAACACTCATCTCCAGCACCACATCTCATTTTCCTATCATCTTTCTCAACTGTCCAGCTCTCACATCCATACATTGTAATAGGAAATAGAGACCCTATGGATGAGACATCTCCAGCCCCCCCTGTCATCTACTGCTCAGCTCAGCTCCTGCAAACTCATATTCATGGTCTCTTTAATAAAGTCCATCCATCTAGCATATGGCTTTCCTCTCTCTCTATTTCCCTCCACCTTGCCTAACATTATTGTCTTTTCCAACAATTCATGCCTTCTCATGATGTGTCCAAAGTACGACAGTCTAAGCCAGGGGTAGGCAACCTTTCCCCTTTAAGGGCCGAGGGACTTCAGCTCCCAGAAGCCTCAGCCATGTTGGCCAATAGTCCCATGTTGGTCAATAGCTCCTGGGATTCTGGGAGCTGAAGTCCCTCGGCCCTTAAAGGGGAAAGGTTGCCTACCCCTGGTCTAAGCCTTGTCATCTTGGCTTCTAGGGATATCTCTGGCTTGATCTGCTCCATGACCCATTTGTTTGCCCTTTTGGCTGTCCATGGGATCCTCAGCACTCTTCTCCAGCACCACATCTCAAAGCATTGATTTACTTCCTATCATCTTTCTTAACTGTCCAGCTATTACATCCATACATGGTAATAGGGAATACAATGGCTTGTATGATTCTAACTTTTGTGCTGAGTTGTATATCTTTATATTTTAGAATCTTTTCTAGTTCTTTCATAGCTACCCTCCCCATTTTTAGTCTTCTTCTGATTTCCTGACTACAGTCCCCATTTCTATCAATGTTTGATCCTAGGTATGATAATTCTTTTACTATTTCTATTTCTTCATTGTATAGGTTGAACTTGTGAAGGTCCTTACTGGTCATTACTTTTGGTTATGTTCAACATTCAGCCTGCCTTTGCACTTTCTTTTTTGATCTTCCTTAACAGGTGTTCCAGGTCTGTGAGGTTTTCTGCTAGTACTATGGTGTCATCTGCATATCTTAGATTGTTGATATTCCTTCCTCCTATTTTCACTCCTCCTTCTTCTGTGTCCCATCCTGCTTTTCTTATATGTTCTGCATACAATTTGAACAGATAGGGTGAAAGGATGCAACCTTGTCTGACTCCTTTGCCATTTTGTTTCTCTGTGTTCTGTTCTGACAGTAGTCTCTTGTCCTGAGTACAGATTCCTCATCAGAACTATCAGATGTGTTGGCACTCCCATGTCTTTAAGGGCATTTCAATGTCTTTCATGATCTATACAGTCAAAGGCTTTGCTATAGTCTATAAAGCACATGCTGATTTTCTTTTGGAATTCCCTGGTGTGCTCCATTAGCCATCGTATGTTTGCATTGTGGTCACTCATGCTTCTTCCTTTCCAGAACCCTGCTTGGGCCTCTGCAATTTCTCTCTCCATTTATGGTTGGAGTCTATGTTTCAGTATTTTGAGCATAATTTTGCTTGCATGGGAAATTAGTGCTATGGTCCTATAGTTGCTGTAGACTCTTGTGTCTCCCTTTTTGTGGGTGGGGATGTATATTGACCACTTCCAATCTGTTGGCCATTGTTTTGTTTTCCATATCTGTTGACATATGTTGGTCAGCACTAAAGTTGACTCTGTCAATCTGGATTGCAGAAGTTCAACTGGAATATTGTCTTTTCCCGGTGATTTGTTTCTCACTATTTCTCTTATTGCAGTTTCCACCTCGTTTTTTAGAGTTTGGGGTTCATCTTCATATGGCTTTTCATTCCATGTATCCTTCATTTTGTCATCTCTTTTGTATTATTATTCTGTGATTATGTGAACCTCAGGTAGATGGCCTGTTTTCTGTTATCATTCATTTCTTAAGTTTGAACTAGGATGGAAAATCCCATGACATTGGCAACATTTTTGGAAAAACGTATTGATAAAGTAATTATACTAGACCTTTAAAGGTCAGAACCTTTAAAGATACTCCTGACTAGCTGGATTTTGACATAATCGTAACAGTACATTTGTAACATCGACATGTCAACAATTTACTTTATATACTCAAAAGATGTCATTCTTGATGTTCTGTTTTAAGATGTTTTAAATAAAAATAAAACTGGAAAATATTTCCTAAGTATTGAAACTTAATATATACACTCTCTTGTTATGTAACCAGCAAGAAGATCTCATCTTAGCTATGGTTTGCCTCATGAAATTTGCCATTGTCCAGTGCCTGCAGTCTGCAGTCTCGATTTTGAGAATGGATCTAAATTGTTTACTTTGTTGTCAGAACATCTGGATTGATTCCCCCCTCACATTTCTGTTTCTTCCCCCATCCAGGCTTTTAGCAGCCCCTACCTTGATGGAGAACTTGGAAAAGCTATTTTCTGATTGCAAGTCTCAGAATTTCAAGCCAGCAAGGATCAGTGGGGATTCTGGAAGCTGCAGTCCAAAAAATATATTTACTGAGCATTAGCATTCAAGAGAAATCAAAAGTGTGCATCCTATTTTATGGTATCCTATTTTATGGCACTCTGATTGGTCCTAATAAAGGTATGGCTAACTGTGAACTTTGGGATTTTTAATTTTTTTTATCAATAATTCATGGTGAATAGCATTTCTTTGACTCACAGAGTTATTGCAAGAATTGTCAGGAAAGTCAGGTAATTGCTCCATAGGTATGAGTAATTTTCACATTTGTTGTATCCGCTCTCTCTCTATAAGTCTGGCTAAAAGTAGCCTTCAACTTGTCCCTACCTTTCTTTTCTTTCTGCCTGATTGGATATTTCTGCACCAAGACCTGTAAACCTAATAAAAATAGCTGAATCTATTGCTCCTCCATTTTTGGACTTGTAGTCTTTGACAAAGGGACTTTTCTGCTGCAGCAGATGCTGTTGTGCTGCAAATCAAATCTACAAATTACATCCTGTCAAAGACAAGGGAAAAAATAATGCAGCTGAACTGTGTGCAGGATTACAATCCAAGTTCTTGCTAAGTGAAAGTTGCATCCTTTCCAAAGACCAGTTTCTTTCAGCATATATCCAACAAATCTTGTCCCCAATTCCCCTGCTTGTTAAGCTGGCACAGCCGTGGCAGTCTGGTTCCACCTTGTCTCTACTATGTTTCCCAAACAAAATTTACCATTGTTCCAGTTTTCAGCACAGAGTGATTTGTCAGATTCTGAATAGTTGTAGTTCTACATGAAAAGCCCCTTAAGGTGCACTTTATCTTCAGATGGTTTGCTGCAAAAACAATTGTCTCTTTCTCCAGTGTTACAACTGGGTAATTGGTACCATTTAAAGCTGTCTGATGCCTCTGGAATATATCTTAAGACTTAAAGCCTTTAAATTATTGCCCAAGATTCACCTTTTTAAAAACCAGCTTGGCTCTCCCCCCAGATTTATCAGGGTCATTTTATCAGAATCACAGAAACACACGTATCCGCTTGCCCACTATCACCACCTTTTATGTTACTATGGTTTTGAGTTGGTTGCTGCTGCTCTTGCAGTGCATTTCATTTATTTATTGGGTTTATATGTTGATTTTTCTCCCAACAGCTGGACTCTAGGCAGCTAGAGCAACTATTAAACATACTGTAAATGATATCCTATACATTCCCCCAGATGTTTAGGTGATTGCATTTAAAGGTTTGTTCATCAGATGCTTTCTAACTATTTATAGGCAATCATCTTATATTCTTTAAGTTTTGTTGTGAAATCTAAGCAAAGCTTCTGGATTCTATCAGATATTCTCATCCATAAGTGACAATACCTTTGATGATTTGCAGAGCGAAAGGAATGAAAAGTCTTGCAAGACATTAATGATTACAAAAGTATTATGTAATAAGCTTTTATGGCTACAGTTCACTTCATTACATGCATGAAATGTTCCCTGAATTACAAGTACCAATGCAGAGGTGTGCATGCAATATCCGTAAACAATAAGTCTTGCTACTTTTGTGTGGACACATTCAGGCTTTAAAACAATGGTAAACAAAGTGTGTTGCTCCAGATGTTGCTGAATTGCCACCATAGTCAATGGTGAGGAATACTAGGAGGTGCAGTTCATCAGCATCTGGAAGGACAACACTTTGTTCACATCTGTTTTAGAACCTCTTTTCTAGAGACACTTGCTTTGAGCTCCCCCCCCTTTCTAACGGTTCTGTCTGGTAGGCATATGGCCAGCTGGCTTACTGGTTCTCAACCTATCTGACATTTGCTAGTGTCTAAAGTTTATCTGCCATCTTTTGAAGACATTGAGATCTAATACTTATCTTTCTTTGTAAATAGTATTAACTTTCTCTCATTGTTTCTTCTATAAAATAATATAAAATATTACATCGCCTGCATTTGTATATTAGAATATTTGAGATAAAAAATATTGAATGCCATTACTACTGCTACATTGAAGTTTCTGATACATATTAAATAGCCTGAGGATCAAACTACATGAAATGTATCTTCCTCAACTTGGGGGATTTTGGTTCTGATTGGAACAGTCTTGTTGCAGGGAGAGTGGTTTAACATTCTCTCCCAGAAACTTGGTTTCCAAAATTTACTCCTCCTTACCTCACACAAGAGGCTGAGAATAAAAAATTCTAAAGAGGAAAAAAAAGCTTTTGATGGTGCTAAGATGGTAAATCATATCTTTGTTGTATGATTGGAAATTAATCTGATTCCAAGTATCCTAGGAGTAGATCCAGACATTTGCTGTCCTAGAACAAACTCTGTATGGCTCCTATAAAACCCATACTTTCTTTTTAGATTTGAGGCTTTGTCTGTCCATGGTCCACTGCCACCACCCTGCTTTAATAAGGGGGGGGGGGTTAGAATGTTGTTTCTTATTTCTCAGTTTGATTATACTTTTTGTGTTGTTAGTAATGTTTTTACATATATGTTATGTTTATATTATTTTATTCTAATTATCTTAATTGTCTTCAAAGGGATGTAAGGCTTTAAAGGCAATATGCAAATATTTAAAGTAACTATGAAAAAGGTGAACACACAGACAGGGGCAGTGCATGACAGCTACTTCAGTCTTTCCTGATATGAATAAACAAATATTTTGGTCCACATTGTTTTTATCAGATGGAGTCTCAGTATCATTAAAACCAATAGGCTTTCTGCCATTTTCTTCAGTATAGGTATGCCAGTAGGAAAATTCAGGCCATTAATGTATCTCCTAGCATATGCATTTTATAGCACTATTAGAAGTGAGCAGATTAATCCTCTATTAAAAAGGAATATATATTGAATGGCTCAAGAGAAGGTCATTTGGCAGTTCTTCACATACTGAAGTTATGGGCAATATTTGCTGACTTCTGCACACAGAGCTATCAAAACCAAGGTGACTAAAATGAATGAACTACACTACTTATTTTTTTAATTACCACATAAAATAATTTAATTACTATTTATAATTATTTAAGAATCTGAAATCATCAGCACAGCTAACCAGTGCTTTAGTGGATCAAAGTACCTGTAGACAGGTATAGTGTGCATAAGTTTCATTATTGATCCTTACATATTTATAAATACTAATTAACATTATATTGATTCACATTTACAACTAGGAGATTTGCTCTAGGCATTTTTCATTTTTCATAACTATATATAACAAAGACAGTGCATATTACTGCCTCTCACTACCCTGTGGAGAAGCCAGGTGACCTTCTCCTGATCCATCAAACATACCTTTTTAAATTGTCACTTAATCCTTTCATTGCTAACAATGGCATAAAAATTGTATGCTAGTTTTGTGTGATAATGAGCAGAAACTTGCAAACAGCCACCTTCAGAAGCATGCTCTGCAAAAATGTAACTGGTTGTTCTGGTTAAAAAATTATCACATGCGACTCTTCTGCATGCTACAAAATCTCCTTTTTAATACAAAAACTGAGGCATTTGGTAAGTAACATACCCAGTTTGGGGAAAGTGCAATGTTGACATCTTGTGTCATGATGGATGGAGGCCTGTTCCAGAAAACTGAAGTGGTGAATGTGGGTTATGAAGAATCTGGAATGTAGTGAAAGTCTTGTAATTTCTTCACCAATGTGTCAGCGGACACAGTCTGTGCACTTAAATGGATAGTTTGTTATAGATCTACAGTGGATTTTTCTTTTTTGGTCACACTTGCACTCAAGTCCCAGAATGACCACAATGTTAACTGACAAACTGACAAAGCTATGTCTCTTCCTTCTCCATTTGGCAGTACAGGCTGGTAATTATAAAGCCACCGCTCCATAGAAAATAACCTTGCCTTTTCTTAGACAACAATGGATCTGCAGATTGTTCAGTGGGACTTCTGATCAGGTTTCCAGCCTTTCCATTCCATTCATCACTTTGCCTTGGTTCTCAAGACTTCCTGCCCAGGATTCAAACAGCATTCCATACCTATGTATGTTGTTTAGTCCTCTTTGGTCAGTTCTGTATCTTCCCTCCATCCCTTAGCTCCCTGCTCCAAAATTATTTTTGTATTTCTTTAATATTATTTTTGCATTTCTTTAAACCTCAGTACCCCCTCCCTAAGCCTGTTGATGTCTGCCTCTTCTGCATGGAAGATGCTGTTTCGGTTACATAAGCACCAAGTCAGAAATGACATTGCTACTGTGATAAATGTGATATGTGATAAATTTAACTAGACAAACATGCCAGATATGAAAAGCATGGAGGTTCCATATATCTGTCACAAGTCTCTAACACAAATACTGGTATTGGCTTACCAGGAAAGTGTAGCTTGTAGGATGCAGTTGATTAGACTGTTCATGCCTAGCCTCAGAGGAAACTGTTATATTTATCTATATTATGACCTTTACATCTAGGTCAGTATTGTTAATATTGTGGCAGCAGCTTTCTATGACCTTTGATGGGGCTTTCTCAGTCCTGTTTGGAGATGGCAAAAGTTGAGCCTGGATCCTACTGTATGCACCATGTGTGCTGTGCAACTGAACTAAGACATATGCCTCGATGATTAAAGTGGCATACAGGTATACCTCAGTTAGTGAAATAGATGTGTTTCTTTAACAGAAAATTTGGTATGAGAGCAGAAATAACATGGAAAGAATAGGGAGCAGCTCCTGAACCATGCAAAAAGAGCAGTTAAACATTTTTCAGAAAACTTCTTATTCAAAACTAGCAATATGGATATGTAAAATAAAACAACTAGGTCAGGAAAACCTTGCATAAGTAAAGAAAAATAATTTGAACTTTCCAGAGACCATTTGAAGGCTTCTTCCAAAATGTTTTCTCTCACCAGCCTCCACTTTTCTATGACTTCTATTTTTGTGGCCAAACCTATAAACTTATGTTTATTTAGTTTGTTGGGAGAGCTGGTTAAACAAACTTATTTGTTCTTCCCTCCTCATCTCTATTTTTCTGTTCATGCATGCTCAGTAAGTGATTCTAGAGTCAGCTGCTTTTTAACCTGCCTGTTGTTCTTGTTCTTGTTTTAACAATGCTGTATGCCGCCCCGATTGGCGAGCAGAGGGGTGGGTTATAAATAAAAAATTATTATTATTATTATTATTATTATTATTATTATTATTATTATTATTATTATTAATACACAGGAGGCTACTGTAGGATGTGTTCATCCCACTTTTCTCCAGCTTAAGTTTTGTGTATTGTGCTGGTAACTGCAGACACATTGATGTAACCCCACAGCAGAATCTGTTTTTCCATCCCTCCTTCATGTGGTGTCAGTGTATGTATATATATGTATGTACGCCATTGTATTAGGAATTTCACAGGACAGAATGTGGCAGCTGAGGAAGCAGCTGGATAATGCAACATCTGGAAAGGTTGCAGATGTAGTGAAGTGTCATCATCACACACTTGGAGGACATGCCCAGGATGACTCAAGAGGGTGATGCAAGGAACAATTGCAGGCAACTGTGAGGGAAGATCATGCCATGTGCATAATTATGGGCATGACCAGTGGACAGTGTGGGCTATTGTTTAGTAGTGGTTGGTTGGTTGTCATTGTGTATAATGCTGTATATACTTAATAGTAAAGTTCTGTAAATAGAACTTGGAGACTCTGAGTATTTATTTAGCACCTTATGCAGTTGTAGTGCTAGCAGTACTGCAGAGCCCAGAAGAGAAGGACTACAAGTGAATAAGAGTGAGAGTGCATGGCTCTGACATGTGGCCATAGTGGGACTAATTGGAATAGAATCTTTTTCATTATGTCCCAAACAGAAATTAATCATTAATGGTTTTCAACCAAACAAGAATATGAACCCATAGTTTAAAATTGCCTTCTATATCCTGGGCTGGCTTGTCTAGAAAGTATTGATCATAATTCTGATCTTAGAGAAAAGCAACTTTTTTAGACTAAAGTGGTCATGCTTGTATGGGAATTCTGGAAGTTCCAAGAATTGTCAAAGATCCTAGTATGGATTTAACAGTAAAATATTGGTTTATAGATCCAACACTTAGCTAAAAACAACAACAAAAAACACTGCAGAAACAATCCAGTTTGAGACCACTTTAACTGCCCTGGCTCAGTGCTAGAGAATTCTGGGAACTGTCATTTATTATGGCAACAGAGCTGTCTGACAGAGAAGGTTAAATGTCTCAGAAAACTACAATAACCAGAATTCTCCAGCACTGAACCAGGGCAGTTAAAGTGGTTTCAAACTGGATTATTTATGCAGTGTATTTTGGCCCTATGTTAACATATACTTCAGGGGTGCGGCCCGTGGAGGCCTTTGGACTGGCCCCTGCCCGGTCCTGCCACCGCCGCCACCTTTCGCGGCTGTGGGGGTCCTCCGGGGCACCATTTTGGATTCTCTCTGAGAATTCTTTTGGATTCTCTCTGAGGCCTGGCACGGTTGAGGGAGCCCACCTGGGGAACCCCTGCAGCCACACTGGGCCTCACGGAGGCCCGGCGCCATCGACGGAGCCCCCCCTGGGGGCCCCCCGTGGCCGCGTTGGGCCTCTTGGAGGCTCGGTGCCATCGAAGGAGCCCTCCTGGGGGCCCCCGCATCCACGCTGGGCCTCTTGGAGGCCCGGCGTGGTCAAGGGATCCCTCCTGGTAGTGTGCGTGTACGCACGCGAGTGTGTCACCACGGCCCGGGGGCATCGGGGGACACGGGGACTGGCCCCACCCCCAAAAAGGTTGCCAACCCCTGATATACTTAGTGTAAGATGTAGATCAGCTATTTAGTTAACATAAAATACTTAGTATAAACTAATGCTGCATCCACACTGCAGAAACAAACCAGACTAACACCACTTTAACTGCCATGGCTCAATGCTATGGAAACCTAGGATTTGTAGTTTGTTGTGGCACCAGACTCTGACAGAGAAGGCTAAATATCTCACAAAACTACAGTTCCCAGAATTCCATAGGATTGGGCTGTGGCTGTTAAAGTAGTGTCAATCTGGATTTTTTTTCTGCACTGTAGATGTGGCCTAAGTACTGCTTCCTAGCCATACAAATTTCTTCCATAGATGTTACTGGCAATTACTGTTGGACACATTTCCACTCATCTGTCCCTGTATCATTTAGTGTCCACATCTGTGAATATGTGTGGAAGTTTAGAATAATGAGAAATTCATTATTAATATCAAAACCTTACTCATTTATGGCACTATGGGACATGATGCTGAATCCTCATAGTGTTTTGACTGGTTCAAATTACATAGTTATTGCTACTTAGTTAAAAGCAGAAAGAGCTTGGCAAAACTAGTGTTTAAACCAGGGATAGGCAACCTTTCCCCTTTAAGGGCTGAGGGACTTCAGCTCCCAGAATCCCAGGAGCTATTGGCCAACATAGGACTATTGGCCAACATGGCCGAGGCTTCTGGGAGCTGAAGTCCCTCAGCCCTTAAAGGGGAAAGGTTGCCTACCCCTGGTTTAAACCATGTAAGATACATACCCTAACAATCTAGCCTACTATGCAAAATAGTTCTGATGTTCATTATGTTTTGGTGATCTTGTTTAATGGATGTTTAAGTTAATTAGGGTGCGATTGATTCTACTTTTTCCTCACTCATGCAACTGTAGTACAACTTGATTTCGAGTTTGGTAATGTAAATGGTAGACGAATGTCCTTTTACCCTGAGATAGCATATTAATGTTAATAAAATATATTTATTTAAATATTATCTTACATGTTGTTTGATTTCTTCTTAGAGGGATCATCATCATGCTCCATTTAATAAGTGTACAGTAATTATTTTCCTACCACATGTTACCATAATTGATTTAATATAAAAAAAACCTTCTGTGGATCCATGCCAACCACCATGGATCCAAGGCAAGCACATCACATAGGCACCTGAAAGGTCATGTCTGCACCTACAACAATTTGCAGATCAAAAGGGCCAGACCTAGGAGCAACAAGGCAGGACATTCGCACTTAGGAGATTCATGAGTACCAGCCAGGATGTGTCCAGCTGAAGATGAGATAACATTTAACATCCCATCTCCTCTCCTTGGAAATTGTTTACTTCAAAGAGTAGTAATCTGGAATCCTTTGATATACAATAGCAACTCTTCACCTCAGACTAGGTTTAAGAGTAAAAAAATCTCTGGCACATTGGGTCTGGTTAGATTTTATGGTGACATTGTACCACTGTGAACTCTGACTTGGGTTCCAGCTCTTTCCATTGTCCTTTCCCTTTCATAACGGCTGAGTCTATCCATCTTCGTTCATTGTTGGAGCAGCCTCCTTCAGGTAATTATCACCATTAGAAAGCCTTCTGTTTCCTCTCCAAGCTAACTACTTTATTCTTGAGTTCTTGTGTGCATGAGGGAATGTTAGAGTATCTTTGTATGTTTAAATCCCCAAATAAATCACAAGTTCATTGGAAAGCTCTGTCTCTATCAGTCTATTCCCTAGCCACCTCCATAAACATAGGATAAAAGATCCCATTGAAGACTTGGACTTTAGTAATTCCCCAGGTTCAAGTCCTTCTTACACACATGAACTAGTTCCTAGAGAGTATTGTATTTGTTCCTGATAGGACAGCTTGCTTTCCGAAAGGCTACACTTTCTGAATAGTAAAACAATGTTTTGTTTTGAAACTGAATCTAACAGTTTATCATATTGTTAACAGTAGCCTTCAGTTTTAATATTCTGAGTAAGGTAGCATTTGGGAACTAGACTGATCTGATGAATAACAATTATATACACATTTATGCCATGCAAGTATTTAAGCATGCAAGTTTTTTTAGATGCCATGTGATTGCTTATTCAGAAGGTAAAGAACAGAATAATTTCACAGGTAATATCAGACATCAAAAGGAATGTTCTACAAAGGAACTACAGATAGAGTTAATGGAGCCAGGCATAACTGAAGCTGCTTGTTTTTACAGCAATTTGGTCCTCTATATGTGAAACTTCAACTCTCAGCAGCCCCAGCAAGTGTGCCCAATGACCAGGAAAATGGAGTCCAAGAACATCTGGAGACAGACAGATTAACTATCCCTGCACTATAAATTCCATACAAGTTTACCCTGTTTCTTTGATCAGGAATACTTTTAATTTTGTGTTAGTTTCCATCATATTGTATTGAAGTTTACATCTTTTTAAAAATATTCTAATGTATATGTATTGCATCTTTGACAGGATTTTCTTGCATTTCCTCGTGTTTTTCAGTTTTAATGCAAATGCTTTTGGTAGAGGGACATAGTGTTGTTGTTGCTGTTTGCCTTCAAGTCATTTCCCACTCATGGCAATCCTAAACTGAACCTATCATGAGGTTTTCTTGTAATGTTTCTGGGGGGGGGGGGGGGGACTCCCATTGAGGCTTGGAGTGTGACTTCCCCAAGGTCACCCAGTTGGGATTTGAACCCTGGTCTCAACTGTTACAGTCCAACACTGGGGGGGGGGGAGGTGCCTGCAGGGGCATGCCCCATTGATATAAACAGAGGTTGTGGACTTGAAGTCTGCGAGAACGGAGGTGCAACTACTGTATATTATATTTATATTTAATGTTATATTAATTTTTTTTTAAAAAAAATTAGTAATGTTTTTGGTTTTTAGTTGGTCGTGTCCTCCATTTTTCTTGAATGTCCTACACCCCCCCCCAATTTTTATCCTACATGATGTCCTATATTTTCCCTTACATTTTGTCCCGGTTTTGTGGAAGAGAATTATGGCAACCCTAAGTGTGAAGTAAGTGTGCCTTTATGCGTGTGAGGTGGGTGAAAGGGAAACCCTTTTGGCGGGTAATGGTTTCCCCGCATCCCCTCAAGCTTCTCCCCCCAGGAGGCCAAAGCATCCAAGGGGACAGTCCCTCCTCAGTAGCCATTTCTTTCCCTCAGCGCCTTTGCTGCTGCATGGAGCAGAATGGGCGGGCGAGGTGCAAGACTTTGGCAAAGGTAAGCCGCCGCCGCCGCCTGTTGCATTTCCCGTCAGGCAGGAGCGCGCTCTTTTCTCTTGCCCTCCTCCTCCTTCTCTTCTTCCTCCTTCTCTTCTTCCTCCTCTTCCTCCCATTGCAAACACGCATCAGAGCCCTTCTTCAGAGGCCGTGTGTCCCCAGCGGCAGTGGGCTAGGCTCGGGGAAGAAAGGCGCACGTGTGGATGGCTGGGAGAGAGCGAAAGCGGGCTTTGCACGTGTGGATGCAAGTCCCCGTCCCTTATGTAAACGGTCCCCCGTTGCCTAGCTATCCTCGCCTCCCCCCCCCCCGCCCTGCCTGCCACCCACCCTCCCTCCCTCCCTTTTGAAGTTGGCGTTTATTGACAAAAATGGAAAGCAGCGCACAAAGGGAGAAGCTTCGAGTGCAGAGAGGGAAAGAGGAGCCGTTCAATTGGGTGTGCCAAAAAGAGGAAGCGACTCATGCCCTCGGTAGTCTGGATGGATAGGATAGGGAGATTTCCTTTTCCACATTCCTCCCCTCTCAATGCATTTTAAAAACCTGCCAGCATTGGGATTGATCTGCGCATACACTGTGTCCGTGAGCTACCTTGCAAAGATAAAGACGCATCATTTGGAAAGCAACAGTTTTTATTTATTTATGTGTGTGTGTTGTGTGTTTCTTAAGTGAGTGACTGCAGATGGAGGGAAACGACCCCCCTCCTCCGAATCCCGTGTTTTTCCAATGAGGAAATAAAAAAAAGCACGGTATCAATCAGGGGAAATCTGAAGGGAGAAAGAAATCCCTCAGCAGCAGAAGCAAGAGGGGGAAAAGAGAGCTGGGGAGCAGTGAGAGCAACAGGAGGAGAGCAACGGGAGTTTGCTGAGCGCCGTGAAAAGCGTGGAAGGGGTGGGAGACGGAGGGAGGGAGGGAGGGAAGGGCCTGCGGAAAACCTGGGAAGGTGTAGAAAGGGAAAGGCTTCGGCTGCAAACCCTGCCAACGAGCGAAGCATCCCTTGGGCTTTCGAGGAGACGCCACTTTCCCGCCCGAGTTTGTCTCGCATCTGTGAGGAGCCGAGGGATGCCCGCCAGGGAAGGCTTATTTCAGAGGGATGCCAAGAAGGGAGGGAAACTGAGGTGGGGAATTTCTTCCCTCTCTTCCAATTCTGCAAAAAGAAAGAGCCCCCTCCCCTCCCCCAAGGCTGGGAGGGATAGAAAGAAGGGATGTCCAATTTTGGAGGGGCGTGTGGGATGGCCTCGGGTGCAGAAATAACCCGGTTTCAAAGCGCTTGAACGTTGTGGCACCATCCCCAGAATCCCAGAGCCGGGAGCCGTGGCCCTTCAAGCGCTCTCAAACCGGGTTAATTTCCCACTGAGGAGGCAGCCCTTTCCTCCTCCTTGCCACCGCGTCACGCCAGACGCTTCGAATCCGTGACTTCTCCGACTGCACGTCTGAAAGCCTCGCTGCCCGCCCCAAAAAAGCCCCGTCATCTCTGGCCGGGGCTGCGGACTCGCCTTGCCCCCCCAAAACAGAAACACCCCAGAACCTCCCCAAGGGAGGGAGGAGGAGGAGGAAGGAAGGACAAGTCTCTTCCAAATGTAGAGCCTTCCTTCCTTCAGCTCCTCCCAGGCTCCAATACCTGTGTAGAGAGTCCAGGGCACCCGCCAAACACCCCCCTTCTCCTCCTCCTCCTCCTCCTCCTCCCAGTTCCCCTCCCTTCAACCGCTTTCGGTCCGCAGAGCGACCCCCCCCCCCCTCCAGTGGTCCCTCCTGTGTTTTTGTGTGTCTCTCTCCCTCCTGCTTTTTGCCACGCCCGGGTTGCAGGAGCTCTTCCTTCTCCTTCTGCCGGCCCTGGTCAGCATTTGGGGGCCGGAGGAGCGAGGTCCGAGGACAGACCAAGACGTGGGCCCCTTCCCCACCCAATCCCACCCGACCCCACCCGACCCGACCCGAGTGGCTGTGGGCACCATGAGGCGAAGAGGGAGCCAGCCGCCGAAGAGCCCAGCGCCGAGGACCGCTTCGGGTGGCTTGGGGATGGTGCCACACTGAGGACAAACACACGCGTCCCTTCATTCACACAGGCACCGAAGACACAGAGGCTGAGAGACGGTCTTCTGGAGCTGTGGGGTTTTGGTGGTGGTGGTGGTGTTTTTGGGGTGGGGTGGGGTGGGTGGGAGGCTTATACCTCAATGCTTCGTCGTCGGCTTCCCCCCCGAAGGCGCGCAACAAATGGCAGCCAGGATGGGAAGCTGGGCTGCGGCGGCGGCGGCGGCGGCGGCGGCGACGGCGGGGGCAATAGAGGCGACTCCCAGGTGAGAAGCAGCAGCAGCAGCAGCAGCAGTAGCTTTTCCTCCATGTCGGCCTCCGCCTCGCCGCCTTCCTCCTCCTCCTCCTCCTCCTGAGTCACCTCGCTGCAACTGGTAAGGCGCTGTTGGGAGTCCCCCTCACGCGTCTCTCTTCTCAGGGAGCCCAACTTCCAGATTCCTATGGGCAAGCACACGGAGCGGGGGGGGGGGGGGGGGTCGCCCCCTTCGGCCTTGCAGGGTCCCCCCTCCAGGTCCTTTCCAACTCTGGCGACCCTGAAAGGACCCCCCATCCCTGTCTCCAAGGGGAGTTAAGAGACACCCCGACATTTCTTGTGTGCCTTCCAAGTCCTTTCCAACTTGTGAGGACCCCAAGGCGACCCCATCCCTAACTCATAGGGGAAGATAAGAGACACCCCGACATTTCTTGTGTGCCTTCCAAGCCCTTTCCAACTTGTGAGGACCCCAAGGCGACCCCATCCCTAACTCAAAGGGGGAGATAAGAGACACCCCGACATTTCTTGTGTGCCTTCAAGTCGTTTCTAGCGACCCTATTGTGAGTTATGGTTATTTTTCTTCAGGTTTTTTTGTTTGTTTGTTTTGCCATGGCCATCTCTGAGGCTGAGAGAGTGGGACTTGCCCAAGGTCATCCCATTGGGTTTCCATGGCCAAGCTGGGATTCGAACCTTCGTCTCCCAGAATCATAGTTCAGTGCTTCATGAGTGGAGGGGATTTTGTACGTTCAGTGTATCTGTGGCAGTGATGCTGAATGTGGTGGGTTGGGAAAGAAAGGGAAAAAACAAAACCCAAGGCAGTGAATGCTCCAGGATATGGTGCCCCATGACCTTAAAATGTGAATTTTTCCTAGTTGTGTGTCGTTAAGAAAAGTGCAGAAATTCTTAGTAGATGAGAAGTACCAGTGTGTACTCAGTGTATAGTTTCCTCAACAATTTCCATACCCTTGAAGAAAGTAGGTGTAGATTGTTCAGGCACAACCTTTAGAGAAGGTTAGAAAATGGCTATTCCAAGGGAAGTGTTAATTGCTCCAGCAGTTTTCTAACTCAGAGGAAGAAATATGGCCAAAACCCTATAAAAGGGTACCTAAGAGGTGGCAAAGATTTGGCTGTTTTATTTTAGAGAGAAACTCTTCTAAAAGGGAGACCAATTCAGATGGACAACATTTACGCCTCTTGCCAAGCATGCATTACTGTGGCAGAGTGGAAGCTAGAACCTTTAAAGTCAACCAAGATAATATACTGTACATTGGATTGCACATTTAACTTTTTCATTTGTGTTTCCCATGACTTTACCATAAGTGACAGGTAGAGTTTGTGATTTGATGACTGAGACCAGAATCTGCTGTGCCCAACACAGTATCAGTTTTCTGATATTTCTGTTAGTTCCAGATTAGTACTAATCTGACTCAGAATCATGGAAGGTCAGAAGGAACATGTGGACCAGTGTTTCATTCTCTGGTGTTGGACAAAAAATTGAGGATCTGCTCTTAGAACAGAAATGCAAAAGGTGGAATCAGATCCATGAACGTGAATGTGAGATCTGTCATTGACTTTGAGAGGATGAGGCTAGCACCCAAAATTAAATTCGGACTTAATCATCCTGACCTCTGAAAATAATGAGTAATATAACACTTAACTTCTACCAGGAGAAAAAAAATAGCTTCAAGCCCAATCTACATTTACCTTTCCCTTGTATTTAGACCCCTTGGGGAATATTTTGCATTTTAAGGTGTTTGGGGCCTTCAGAAATCTTTATTTTATGGAATATTGTAAAAATCATAATTTAGCTTTTTGATGCTGAGAAAGATGATTGCTGGAGAACCACATGCTGTGCCAGAAAGCCAGGTAGTGGAAATAAAGACTTAATTGCAATGAGCATATTTTCAGACAATGAATTTATATTGAAGTAAGTGAAACTAGGAATATATTCAGATGAAGATGAGTTCTTGTTTATCTTACTTCTAATGGTGGGTTTGCGGAAGACTCAGCTAGCATGGTTAAAGCTAGGCTGTATCTTGCATATTATATGTTGAACCTACCCAAGTCTCTTCAATGTCAAGCTCCTGAAACTACTTTGGAAAGCAGGGCCATCTGTAACAGAGGGCTTGTTTATATGATCCATTATCCTGGGATCACAGTCCATTAATTTACTTCAGCTGTTGGTTTGTTTACACATTTCAAGGGATGATCTGGAGGATGAAATGAATTGTGGAAACATATAGTCAGGAGCTGTTGATTTCCTGCCCTTTTAACCCGAGATAAGAGATTCTATTCAACAACAGAATCATTATCTCTGCTGTGCAAATGTAGTGGAGAGATTTGTTTTGTGCAAATATTGTGATGATGTATGAATAACCTAAAGTGATTAGTAAAGGTGTCTTGCCAGAGCATTCTCAGTTGACAACACAGAATTCCACAGTAATAGTCCTTGAGTCAACACCTTCAAGAAAGCACTAAAGTATCAGTAGAATTTTCACCAATGTCTTGACGACAAACAGAAGCCAAAATCCTATTTTCCTATCTAAAGGCAGAAATTTGGGAAGTTACATGAAGAGATTAAACATTCCCCAAACAAGACAATGTTATTGTGTGCCTTCAGATTGTTTCCAACTTAGGGTGATCCTGGCCTCCAGAGACGTAGTCCAATGCTCAAATCACTACACCACTCTGGCAGCTTATTATTTAATATCTACTGTGGTTTTTCCTTTTGCATTTATATCCCTGTCTTGCCTTTTTATGGGAATTGTTGATAAACTTGGAAGGTGTTAGTTAACTGCCAAAAGAAATATTATGTTACTGCTTCTTGTCTTGTATTTCAGGAAGGATTTCATATTTGCAGAAGAGGAGTCATAATCTCACCATAGTGAAGCATTTTAAAGTCCCATTGGTTTTCATGGAAGTAATGACCTCATAGTCTTAAGTAATTTAGGACTTAACTGTGAAAGGATATCATGGTTATTCAGAACAAAGTTCCACTGAGTTCAGTGAGATTTTGTTGTTGCTGTTGTGTGCCTTCAAGTTGTTTCTGACTTATAGTGAACCTAAGGCAAACCTATAATGAGGTTTTCTTGGCAAGATTTGTTCAGAGGAGGTTTGCCATTGCCTTCTCCAAGGCTGAGCGCATGTAGCTTGCCCAAGATCGCCCAGCTGGAAATCAAACCCCATGGGACGTTGGGCCTTTGCAGGCTGCCAGAAATAGTGCAAATTGAGTCCACTTTTAGGGTCAGGGTTAGGGTTATGGAATCATGAGAACTGTATTTTATTGTGGCACCAGAGCTCTCTGACAGAGAAGGCTCAGTGTCTTAGAAAAAAAAAAAAAAACACAATTCCCATGACTCCCTAGCACTAACCCTAACCCTTAAAGTGGACTCAATTTGCACTATTTCTGGCAGTCTGCAAAGGCCCTTAGTTGAGCCAACTGTAGCTGGATCACAGCATTGGTTAATAACACAGGGTTTGCTTCTTCTTTTTTTGTGCTAAGATTTGTGGAGGGGGAAGGAAGCAACAGTTATTAGTATCACTTTAGAAATGCTTGCTCATTCCTTCCTTGATTTGTATTCTTTGGTTATATAGACTGATCAGAATCTTTCCATGGATTTAATCCCACTTTGGGGTTGATTGGTTCTGTAAAAATGGAGGACTGCTAAGTTTTTTTGTTTTTTTTTTTTAAAAATCATAGAAGGTTACTATAGATACACAGTGGTTAGTTTATAGAATTCATGCATTGCTGCCAAAGTCAGACTTAACATGGTTAGAACATACTGGTAAACATGAACTCAATTGAACTTAAGTTAACTGTGGCTAAGTTTGCACTTACTAATACCCAAAGGCACAAGATCATATGTGATCTTGGAAGCTAAGCGGATCAGGCCTGGTTAGTACTTGGGTAGAAGACTGCAATCCTTATTTTGTCTCAAACTAGAAGTAAAAACATACTTGAAACTTTTGTTTGTAGTTACCAAAGTTTATCATGTTGGATGTAGTGGCCAGTTATAATTATAATGAACCAAAAAATAGAAAGAAAGGAATAGAGTAAGAGAGTCAGGGATACAGCACCAGGGGTCAAATGCCATATTTCTGAACTTGGCGATACAGTGGTACAGCTGGGAGGATCTTTTGGTCAAGAAGATGCAGGCATAGGTGTATTGTTTGTAAGAACAAGGGCTTATTGAGTGATATTTTCTTGGAGGACTATATACAAATTGTACTTCTGTATCAATTATATTTTTTTCAAAGCAGACAGCTGTTGGGCATTACAGTTTGGGCATTACAGGTGGTCACTGCAGCTTGTCTTTATGCTTTAAGGGGTGGTCAACTATGGCCCTCCAGATCTTTTTGGTGTACCCTTTTTGGTGTTCCCATAATCCCTCATTGTTGGCTATGCCTGTTAGGACTGTTGGTGCTTGTGAGCCAAACCATCTCAAGGGCCATAGTTGCCCACCTTTGGCTTAGATGAGTATTCCTAAGGAGAAGAGAGTTCTCTACAGAAAACCACCTAGCAGTGCTAGAAGGATTCATGTATATTCATGATTTTCCATGTTTCTCATGATCCATTGTTAACTGAAAAGTTTAAGAGATTTAATTTAAGTAGGAACAAAGTACTGCTTTTTATATGATGAAGTTTGATACTGCTGTAGCAGTCATAGCTCCATCCTACAGAATCTGAGGACTTACTGTTGAGGTACTTAGAACTGTTGGTTAGAGACCTTTAGTGCTATAGTTCCAATTTTCCACCAGTACTCTAGAAGGAGGTTTATGTATCACACCAAACTGCAAATCCTGGGATTCCACACACTAGAGCAGGGGTAGGCAACCTTTCCCCTTTAAGGGCCGAGGGACTTCAGCTCCCAGAATCCCAGGAGCTATTGGCCAACATGGCTAAGGCTTCTGGGAACTGAAGTCCTTCGGCCCTTAAAGGGGAAAGGTTGCCTACCCCTGCACTAGAGTCATAATGATTAAAGTGGCATCAAACTGCTGTACCTAGGTAGTGTAGCCTCAGTTGCACATAGTTCTCATTGAAATCAACAGGACTCTACCATGATGAAACCACAGACTACCAATTCATACTTTGTATGTCTGTGGAGAGGATTGGGGAGAGTCATGCTGAGTCAGTGAAGCCCATTTTGTTGATATTCATAGTCTTCAGCTTTGTCAAAACTTTTCATTTTTATTCTGTTTACATCATTACATGGCAATTTATCCTGGGCCACACTTCCCAGCGCTGACCACTTGGGAAAAAACTACTGATTCTAGGCATCTTACTCCCATTCCCAAGGAGGTGATGAGTTCTGTCAAAGCTGACAGTACCATATGTTTGGCAGAGGAAACTCTTACACACAGCCGCGTGTGTACAATCTGTTGTTGCACATGAGGATCTTTGGATTAAGCTCATTGTGTTTGATGAAAGTGGGCACAAAGAATAAATAGCTGCTCTTCTGAGTTATAAGTGTTGCCAGTTAGTGAATACATTTCCCCATGCTTTTACAAATGAAACCACCTCATGTTAAAATAGTGTTGCTTTATATGAAATGCATAACCAAGTACAAATTTCTGTTGCCCTAACCATCTATTTTTTTGGTCTCGATATTTTAAATTCCTGCAGTCCATATAAAATATAGTAAGCTCCTTCCTGATTCAGTTTTTATATCCAAGAATCTGCAAGCATTAATTAGCTTGTGTGAAGAAAGTTACATAGTTTTTCAGGCCAAATTTCCAGATAGTGTTTGAATGTAGCTCTTGATTTGTCAAATTGCCCAAAGCTTGTTACATGTTACTTAACAATGACTAAGGGGAAAAGTCTTAATGCACAATGCAGTAGTTGTTTCTAATTATGGCCCAGTGACTCGTAGTGCAGTACTGTAAACTGAACTGGTCTGCAAAGATTTGTATTTGGTTGAAATGGAAACATCCTGCTTTGGGACGGTAGAGCAACTCTGCACTGCTGTTTTTCTCTTCTGACTCTTAGAAAGCTATCAGGTTTTAATCATTTACATGCTTCTGATGATGATATTTACACACTATGACTTACTATCATTAGGGCACATCCTTCACAACACAGTGTAATCACAGCTCTAGCGCACTGAATTTCATGAGTGAGACAGCAGTGGTCCAAGTGAAACAACTGCTTATTTTCAGTACAAGTGGAGTATTCCTTACTCGGAAATTGGAAATACTCCAAAATCGTCCACTTGTGTGGCTGAGACAGTGACACCTTTGCTTTCAGATGGTTCAGTGTACACAGCCTGTTTCATACACACAATTATTAAAAATATTGTGTATAAAATTGCCTTTAGCCTATGTGTATAAGGTGTATAAATGACTTTAATGACTTTAATATTTTGACTTGGATCCCATCTCCAAGATAACATTATGCATATGCATATATTCCAAAGCCTGAAAAAATTCAAAACACTTCTGGTCCCAAGCATTTTGGATAATGGATACTCAACCCTGTACAGAGATCATTTGAAGGATGAAAAAAGCAAATATGAGAAGGTGGAGTCTTAAGAAAGATGAGCAGATGTTTGACTTGGTACAGTTGTCTTGTGTGGTTTAGAAACTGGATTACCAGTCCATAGAACTAACCATCATGCTTGTTACATTCCCTTTTCTTAGTGTTAGGTATTTGAGGATGATGGTTTTGTGTTGAATATCTGACCTTAAATTAGGACTCAGATGTCTACCAGTTAAAGTCCCATACATAAGGAATAGCCATTAGTGGCCTCCCTGTAATGTGAGGTAGGAGCAAAAGCTGAAGGATCAATATACCATGTAATGGGAGATAAAAAAAAGGAGAGAATCTGAATCATGTTAATAGAGAGGTCACCTCACGTTCACTAGCAACAGATCTATTTTTGCAGGCTAGGGTACAGAAGAAATTGAAAGGACACATTTTGTTTGTTACTGCTCCATTTTGCTTTGTTTTTGTGGTCCCACTGCATATATATATTTTTTTCTTGCTGGAGAGAGAACTCTTAAATAACAGGAGCAAAAAAAAAAAAAAAAAGTCTCATGGTCTTGCATTTACAGGAGGCCTCTCAAGAAAGTGAGGCATCTAAGAGAGGAGGGAGGGAGGTGGTTTGTGAATGATTCATGTCTTGGTCTTCCATCCTTTGTTGAATGCTTTGGTTCTACTCTTCAACATGTGGAGGTGGTGGAGCAGTTATCCTTGTCCCCACTGCTGTCATTTCTCTTAATTGATTGCTAAAGGGCCAGAGGATGTGGCTTCTATGCAGACTTGAACCACATTGCTTTTCTTTTTAGATATTAATTCCCAACTTATATTTTACAATATTTATTGCTGTTGTGATGCTCCTCTAACAGATGGCCTACGCTTCAGTCATGCTGTGGCAGAATGACAGAATGTTCTGCTATCGTGGATCGAGTCATATTGCTGTTTGTTGGAGGTTACTCAGCCTACTGTTTTTGACAATGACATACAAAAGTCTTATTTTACTTAACATATGTTTATTCAGGACAACCATGAATGTCGGAGACTATTTAAGCAAAGATGAGTCCCCCCTCCCCCCCCAAACCAACTGCTCTCCTTAGCATAAAAACTTGGTGGGCGAGGGAGTAGTATGCAGTATAAATGTTGCGTATTCATTTTCTAATCTCAAGATTACTTCAGATGTCACACTTTATGGAAGTCCAATAAAGTTTGTGATCCCTCCCCCCATGTTACTATGCTTGTTTGGGGAAAATATGTTTGTAAAGGTAAAGGTTTCCCCTTTGACAAGTTGTCAAGTTGTGTCTGACTGTAGGGGGCAGTGATCATCTCCGTTACAAAGCCAAAGAGCCAGTGTTGTCAAAGACAACTCTGTGATCATGGGGCCAGCATGACTGCACAGAATGCTGTTTACCTTCCCACCAAAGTGGTACCTATTTATCTGCTTGCCCTTTTACATGCTTTCAGACTGCTAGGTTGGCAGAAGCTGGAACTAGTTATGGGAGCTCACCCCATCATGCAGCACCCAGGCCTTGAACTGCCAACCTGTTGATCTTGCAGTCGTCAGAGTCAGTGTCTTAACCGCTTGAGTCACTGTGTCCCATCATGTTTGTATGTATATGTTTTTACACAACTACAAACTACTAATCTATTTTCTGGGGATAAGACCTTTCAGAGTATAAGGTATAAGCTCAGATATGCTAGGTGAACTTTTCCCCTAACCTAGCCTCTTATGATTCCCTGTTTTGTATTTGAAGACAGGAGTTATGTCCCTGCTCCAGAGTAATTCACTCTTTTCTGAGATCAACTGGACTTGAAATTCCAAAAATGCTTTTGGAAAATATCTGCCTACAAGGTTGCTTCTGAAATTATACTCCTTGAAGGGCTTTTCTGGAAATTTCAATGTAACATTGGGCTCTAAGATTAATTATATCAGTTTTATAATTAATTATATCAGTTTCATAATCATTTTAATTTGAAAAGTAACAGAGGACCAGAGCAGTTCTGGAATTGTGATTTTCAGTCATAAGCCTCTTATTTTGACATTCCAGCCATGTCTCAGAACCAGGTAGCATGTGTAAATGCTCATGTGTCATGTTCAGTTTGTTGGATCAAATGCTGCCCAAGCGTGTATACATAGGCTGCATACATAAAAATGTAAAGAGTGCAGGTGGCAGGTGCTATTTTAAACTCACAGAGCTGTTAGAACCAGGAGAAACAAATCATCCTGTTATCCAGTTCTTGTATTTTAGTTATGAAAAGTAGATGTACAGGACAGCAGGGAGGAAGACTCTCAGTGTCCAAAACCTGCACATCATGATGCACTGAAACAGAGGACGTTGTATTTGATTGGTGGAGACTGGATTCTTCCTAAAGGTTAACAAAATATTGTCTTGTTTTCAAAATAAGTGTTTGATTATGCTCACTACTAGAGGAAAATGTAAATTTTTCAGTGGTTTTGGTTGGCTGGCAGATATTGTGTGATAATTTTAAAAGTGTATAGCTTTTCAGTGTGTAGCATCCTTTGCATGTATTATCTGTACAGTTCTAATGGCAAGGACTGGAAAGCCAATATTTATAGTTTCATGATAGATTACAAAGTAGATAGCAAAGAGGTGTGTGTGTGAGTACATGACTGGGCAGACGTTTGAGTGGCTGAGAGGCAGAGTTCCAGTTCATTCTTTTAAACTAGCAGTGGAAATCATGAAACTCTCCAGGTATTGTTGGACTGCAAGTTCAGATAATATGTGGAGAGTGCATATTCCCATCTCTAAGTAGAACACTAATGATGAAAGATTCTTTACTCCTACTTAACTTCATGCTGATGTAAGATTTTAACTTTAGTTAACTTTAGTCTTAGCATAGTTCCCTTGCCTTCAGTCTGTAAGGAGACAAGTAAAACATGTAGGAAACATTTTCATGGTAGCTGTGTTGGTTGTACAACATGTTTTATTTTGTTTTATCAAACACAATAGTCACACTGAAACTGTAATAAAGTGGGGAAGAGGAGTTGCTCTTGACTTTTTCCTAATTAACACAGTGATTTGTAGATAGATAGCATTTGTTCATTTTAAAATGATTTTTTTCTGTCCTTACATGCTGGAGTTCATAATGTACAACCAGCAACTGGAAATGGAACCTGCAGCTTTTGAAGTTTTTGTAATCCTAGGAAAGCAGATCTCTGCCAGATTGGCTATAACCCATTTCCTCAGAGTTAAAACTGCATGAGAGATAAGCCCATTTCTCTTCTCAGCACTGGAAAGGGAAAATGCTCCCTCTCCACATGACATGGAGTTGGGAAGGGTGTGTGTACATACATGTATGTACTTAACATTTGCAAGTATGCGAGAGTACTGGGTGGGTCGGTGTGTAAACTGACTGAAATTGATATGTGAAAAGCTCTCTCTCTCTCTCTCTCTCAACATGTTTTTTTTTTTTTGGGGGGGGGGATCACTTGTCAATGCTGGTCCCTGACATTTTGTACTGGGTCCAGTCTGAACCCTGATCCTTATTGTTCTCTAACCCTATTCAAGGGAGTGAAGGCTTTTGAACATGACAAAAATGATGAGAAACCTGTACATAGTTGCTTATGATTTGTCTTCAGTCTGCAAGTCTTTCTGAAGTTGTCTCAAAGTAGGCTTATTTTACTCCAGCTCCTTCCTTAAGTTCAAGCTTTTTGGCAAACCACTCGTTTCCCTAGAGTTTTGTTTATTTTTTCCACTTCCTCATTATAGTGTTATCAGCTGTTGTTGTTAATTGGTCTCTAGGTACAATCTCCTGCAACAGAAGAATTCTATAAAGGTACAGAGTGGGGAGGTAAAGTATGACCCCATCAAACACAATTTTTAACTGATTTTTTTAATTTAGGGGAGTGGAGGCAATTGTTCTTTGTTTTTGTTTTTAAAAATGCAAATGACTTCTAAGTCACTTTCAGTTTTGCAAAAATACCTCTTTTGTGTGTATATCAGAAGAGATCATAATAAAATAGCATCCCATTCCTCCTAGGGCAAGGTCCTTTTCCAGTGTTTATTTGAGTTCCCTCTCCCCATTTTGGGACATGTGTGGAGGTGCATTCCTCCAAGAACCCATTTGCAGCCTCCAGGACTTGGGAAGCTGATGAGCTTCAATGTAGGATAAACCCATTGAAGGACTCTTGCTCAGTATAGGCTCTCCTGAAGAATGTATCACATCAGGCAGATATTTGATTTCCTGAAGCACCATGAAGCATTTCAAAAAGGAAGATGGTGATGCTGCTGCTGGTGGTGGTGATAATTAGTGCTCTGAAACAGAATTGTGGAGACAAAGTGAGAAAACATTATATGGAAAGAGAAAGAGGGCAAAATCTATTAAAAATAAATAAAAATAGTCAAGAGAAAAGTGGTTACTGAAAAGTAATTGTAATGGGCAGAAGTCAGCTAGAAGTAAGCACTTTTATGTCCTCTCCACATTCAGTGGAAGAATTTAAAATATGGCTATCTCTCTTCCACTAAAATCAGTGGACCACTTTGGCTGAAACAAGCCCAGTGTATTTTAAATTGGTGGAATTGGTGAGATACAGGAAATCTATCCACTGATGCAGATTGCCACTATTCTAGTCAGAATAGTTATGACCAGTTTGTTACAGGGGCCGCTCTTCTGATGTCATGCTTCTCTGTACTTAGATTCTGTTCCGTGGGTGGCACTCTAATACTGTGGCATACTCAAACCCTTACACGCCTCATAGATCTTACCATAGTCTATGCTTTGCTGACATGGCCTTGAGAAGTCAGGGTCAGCTTCATTACACTATGTGGTATCAGAACAAGAATTCATTCAGTCAGAAAAGGGATAGAATTTAATAAATCAGATATACCCTCAGGTCAAAAACAAAGTAGGGCAAAATAGGGTTGTCTAACAACAGGGTCATAAATTTAGATCAAATGAAGCAATCAGAGAATTAGTGCATTATATTATTATGACTAAAGAACAAATACTTCTAGGTGCTTCATTCATGCTAAACTCCATCACCAAGTCTTCATGTAATTTTGATCTATGAGGAAAATCTGTCCAGATTCCAAATATGAGAGAAAGTTATTTTCTTAAAACTGGTGTATAAATCAGGTGAAGTGTAACTCTTGATCTTTCAAACCTATGTCTCTGTTTCTCTCCTAAAAATGTAATAATGCTAAGCAAATCTGCTAATATTGTAACACATGTATTTTAGCATGCCATAGAGAAATTAAGTCATAACATTACCACTCTGGCCTTAGACATATGGTGAGTATACTTACAATTCCCACAACCAATGTCCACATAGTTGAAAATGATAAGAGTTGTGTATTTCTCAAGACTAATGTTCTAGTAGGGTTATTTCTGTTCAGAGCATAGGCCAAGACAGTTAAGATTATTGTAAAACTAAATTGAGATAAAGGGGGGAAGCAGACCAGGGCGTCGGGGATGCCCTGGGATGTTGCGCCGAGGGACCGCGGCAGCTGCACCGCGGCGCACTGTCGGCACCTCTGAAAGGAGCGCAAAATCAGTGCTCCTTTCAGAAGACAGGGAAAGTGCGCCCTAAATGTGTCGGGCGCACTTTCCCTGGCTTTTCTGCCGCAGCATGTGAGGACACTGCGGCGGGAGGTTGCCCTCGGTGCGCCGGCTGTGCGGAGGGCCGGCAGCTCCGAGGGCAACCTTGGGAGGAGGAAGGGGCGCTGCTCGTGCGGCTGCCCCTCCTCTTCCCTGCCTCGGAGACGACCCTATTGGTCGTCTGCCAAGGCCCAATGTCATATCATGTTCATTCCCCAAAATCTTGTGCTGAGCATAGTTTTACTCTTTAGAATTGTGCAAACATTCCATCTTCCCCGCATGTTTGCTGAGTGTATGGAGGGGAAGCTTGATTCTTTCCCTGATGTCATTCTTGACCTCAGTTTGTTTGGCAGAAGATCTGAAGGAGACTTCTACACTCTTACAGAAGTACATAGTGGTTTCTGATTACATGGACAGCTTCAATGTTTACACTTGTATCTAGGCATTCCATAGAGTTTGTGGGAGGCCAAGAGGCATAGCCCCCTTCCTCCCTTCACAGAATATGTGAGAGAATTGTCTACATAGGACTTCATTTCAGATAGCTGCTAGTTTTAATAGGTGAATTGCATTCAGGGTACTGACTGAAACAGGTGGAGAATTAATGGGGAAATAGCTACTACTTTGAATGTCCAGTGTATAATCTTCTGAAGATTTTTAGGATTGACAACAGATAATATACTAAATTGCTTCCTATGTTCTACAAATGCTTTATGATTATAAGAGTTTGCAAATGAATAAGTTGTTAAAGACTAATTAGCACTGGATTACTAATTCTTGGGACTAGTATTTTACTAATATTTGTAACATAAACAAGTGAGGTCTGTTTTCCTTTTCCTCCTTACCTGTAAAGCTCACTCTGTGACTTTGGGCTGGTCATATTCAGTTAGCCAAATCATTCATGGGTTATACCCTTTGGAATCCCCTTTCACGGAAAGTGAGGCTGTCCCCCTCACTGCTTGCCTTCCGTCTGCATAGAACTTCAAAACAAGCAAAAACAACTTTTTTTCAGGCAGGCATTTAATGTATAATCATGGGATGGCTTTTTTATATGGGGGTGGGTATTGTAGTTTTATTGTGGTTTCAATGTTATTTATGTGATGTTTTGTTTTATTGTAATACGTTTTTAAAAAGATTTTATTTGTGAGCCACCTTGGGTCCCTTTCTGGGAGAAAAGTGGCATTGGAACTAATTAAATAAATAAAATAATAAATTGTGAGAATAAAAACAAAGCTTAGAAAATGTACTTGTCAGTTCCCAGAACCCCAATTCAGTATGGTCAGTGGCTATGCTGGCTAGGGAATTCTGAGGGTTGTATCCCAAGAACGTAACTTCCCAAACTCCAATGAAAATAAGTGGTGAGATGGTGGTGCATGCTATGTAAGTTTGTCAGAATTCCCTTGAGCAAGAACAGAATGATTGCTATTTACAGTCTTGCTCTTAGTTTCTACTTGGGTTGCTATCTGGTACATCCCCTTCTTCACTTTCTTTTCCTCTATGCTCCCTTTCCCCAATATCTCAATTATATTGCTTAGACACCCCCCAGCCTGACGAGCAGGGGAAATAATTAATTAAATCATGTTGAAATATAGCAGTGGCATCAGTTGCCATGCCATGCTACCACGCTACTAGGCTCTCTGGCTCTGTTTAGACCAGGGGTCCGCAATCTATGGCCCGCGGGCCGGGTGCAGCCTGCGGAGGCCTTGGGACCAGCCTTGGGCCGGTCCTGCCGCTGCTGCCGCTGCTGCCCCCTGCGCTTGTGCACGCATGTGCGCGGGCGCCATTTTGGAAAGCCCCACAGCGGTTGCGCAGCCGCCGTGGGGCCTTCCCTGGGACCTTGTTAGGGCCCAGGCAAGGCCCCAGGGCATGTGCGCAGGGCAAATTCGCCCCCTGCAGGTGCCCTGGGGCCTTCCAAAATGGTGCCCCCCATGCGCAGGCGCCATTTCCTCCCCCCCTTCCGGCCCCCCCAGCAACAAAGGTTGCCGATCCCTGGTTTAGACCAAAAGACAAAGCAACCCATAATGATAGAATAAAGTTGCAACAGGTATACTCATCACTCTTTTGGTGTCAGTTTTACAATCAGAATTCATGCTCAGGGGCAGTTGCTGCTCACACCAAGCACATGAGTGGCAAAATAGACATGTGCTCTGTTGCCTTTCAAAAATAGCTTTAGCGTTGCATGCTTGCTGGAAAGAATTACTGATTTCCAGTTGTTATCAAAGGTCTTGTTTCCAAGTCATAGTTAGAGGTCATAGGAATGTATAGGAGCCTAGGAAATCTTAGGGCCGTTGCAGACTGGCCCAAAGGGGCGGCCTGGGGGTAGTGTTAGGGCAGGGCAGCCGCATGCCGGCCGCCTCAACCCCAGCCCGACGTCGTAGGCCGTATGCACAGTGTGCGGCATCAGGATGCCCTTCCAGCGCATCGTGGAGACACACTGTGCCAAAAGGGTGTGGAAGAGATGCGGAGCCGGCTCTTAGGGTGGCCTTTTGCTGCCCCTAAAAGAAGTGGCATTTTGCTGCTCTTTTAGGGGCGGCAAAAGGAAGGATCGGGGCCATGATGTGTGGTTGTCGCAGCCCCGATCCGCCACTCCCCGGGGCGGCTCTCTGCCGTCCCAAACGGGACATCTGCATCAGCCCTTAGTAGACCATAAGCTGAACATGAGTCAACAGTGTGATGCATCTTGATCCATCTTGCCCAGAATTGCTTACTATGACTGACAGAGTCTTCAGTCTTTATATTTTGCTGAGATTCTGAGAGATCTTCCCTGGTAGTCTCCATGCAAGGCATAACCATATTTAGCTTCTGAAAACAGATGAGATTGGGTGTGTTTGGAGCATTATAGTGGTGCTTTTCTTGATATTGTTTTAATGATACTTCATTTCAAATGTTGGATAAGATTTTAAGCTTTGTAACCATCCTTTCAAAATCCAACACATAATTGAATAGAACTGGGAGGAAATTTCTGGTGCTCGTGCTCAAGCAGGCAATGAGGAAGGCTGTCTCATAGATAATATTTGTATACACCAGGTACCTGCAGTGAATTTGATGTGTGTGCTCTTTTCCAAACCTGTGTAAAATGCATCATTAGTACATGGCTGTTGGGATACTGCAACTCAAGCATGCTGACTCTCTCTAGGAACATAGATGCATATCTATGATGGTTTGTTGTTTTATGACCCCTCATTTCCTCCTCTCTGAGAGCACACTTTTCTTTGTCTCTGGAGAGATCACCATTACCTTATCCTTCTTTGTCCTTTGTCCAGAGCAGCATGACTTTCTAGCATGCTGATAAGAAACTTTCTTTGCAAGCAAGTGAAATCTTCTTTCTATCTATCTCATTTTCTTTGCAACATGAAGTTTTACCTTTGTATGAATGTGCATATTTCTTCATTACATTTCCAACATTTGTTATAATTTCGTTTATTCATTTTGGCTAGTAGTTTTGAATTTTTAAGTGCCGTATTTTCCGGCGTATAAGACGACCCACGTATAAGACGACCCCCCCATTTCCCCAGCCAAAATATAGAGTTTTAGCACCTCTATCTTCATTATCCTTATATCCGGCGTATAAGACGACCCCCCCCACTTTAGCCACAGATTTTGCAGGTAAAAAAGTAGTCTTATACGCAGGAAAATAAGGTAATATCCATTCCTTTACCCATAAAAGGGCACAGGCACATTCCATATTGGGGAGACCCAGACCACCTTTCTCTTTCTGGTCTTGCATCACTGAGACTTTGATTATGGGTTTCCTCCCTTGCCAAATAAACTTGGTGATATCTTGCTTCCAGGTTTTAAAGGGTTGTTTCTTTGTCAAGATAGGTATTGTTTGGAAAAGATATAGCATTTTTGGAAGTACACTCATCTGCACTGTTGCTATCTTGCCCATCAGAGAAAGTTGCTGTTTATCCCACGTCTCAAGATCTCTTTTGATATTATTCCATGTAACTACATAGTTGTTTTTATATAAATCTGAATTCTTTTTGGTAATTGTTAGTCCTAGATATTTTACTTTGTTAATTATTTGATATCCTGTTTTCTTTTTCAATTTTCCTTCTTCTTCTTTGGACAGATTTTTAGTTAATATCACACTTTAAAATTTATTTATTTTAAAGCCTGCTAGTATACTGAACTCTTCTAATATTTTTTCCAATCGAGTTATACTTTTTATTGGATTTTCCAAGAATATTACAATATTATCCGCGAATGCTCGGAGTCTATAACTATATTTGTTTATTTTTGGAGATTGAATCACCTTATCATTTCTTATTCTTGTGTTTAGAAGTTCCATTTTCATGATAAATAATAAGGGAGAGAGTGGACATCCTTGTCGCATACCTTTCATTATTCTACAGCTTTCTGTTCTTTCACCATTTGCTATAATCTGTGTTTTCTGGGAAGTGTAAATTTGTCGGATCCAATTTATAAATCTCCCTTTTATTCTGGTCTCTTCCAATACTGTGTCTAGAAATTCCCAGTCAACATCGAAAGCCTTCTCTAAATCAAGAAAGACCATCCCTAGTTTACTTATCTTCTGTAGCTCATAATATTCCAAAACATTCATTACCATTCTAATGTTTTCTTATATATATATATTTTTGGAAGAAAGTCTGCTTGATTCTCATGGATCCACGTTGATAATGCTTTTTTCAATCTTCCAGCCAACACACGATAATTACTGATGTTCTCAGGGTCTTTGTTTTCTTTATGTATTAAGGTGGTAAGTGATTGCCCCCATGATTCTGGATATTTACCAAGATCTATTTCCTGAATTGTTTTATCTCCACTAATTCATTCTTGAATGTTTTATAATATTTAGCTGTCAGACCATCAGGGCCCAGTACTTTATTATCTTTTAAATTTGATATAGCCTAATCTATTTCTGCAATAGTAATAGGAGAATTTAAATCATCAATGCATTGTTCCATAAGTTTAGTTATTTTCTCTTCCCTTATATACTCTCTCATTTTTTTTCTTTTATCTTGCAGTGTTCCCTGTGTTGTGAATAAGTTTCCATAATATTCTTGGACTATTTTTTAAGTCGTTTGTTGCGTATATTATTTGTCCTTATTTCTGAGTTTTAATATTATATTAATATTTAATTATTAATATTTATTATTAAGAGAATATATGTGGCGGTTAAAAGAATCTTTACTAGCTGATGAGGAAATAGTGGAAAAAATAAGAAAATACTTAAAGCTGTATTTTCAGGAGAATATGAATAAAGGGACACCAACACATCTGGTTTGGGACGCTAGCAAGGCAGTAGCCAGAGGCTTGTTAATACAATAAGAAAAAAAAAAAAAAAGGAAAAATAAATTGAGAGAGAAAAAAGAAAAAGATCTAGTAGGTGAATTAGAATATATAGAAAAAGAACATAAAAAGGCCAAAAGACTAAAAAATATGTCAAGAAATGTAAAAAATAAAGAATCAATTAAATCAAATTACATTGCAAGAAATAACCAATAAAATTAAATATGTAAAACACTATTATTTCAAGAATGCCAAATAATGTAGGAAAATGGTTAGCCCAAAGGCTGAAGAAAGAAAGGGAAAAATGTAAACTTTAACATATATTCTGACATATGTTGATGACTTGATCACAGCTACTCAAAGAGATACAGATTACATTGAAATTGTGAATCATCTGAACAAAGAAGTTGAACTAAAAGAACTGGGAAATTCTACATACTACTTAGGCAATCAAATTCAAAGAGAACAAGATGGATCTTTTCTGCTGTGTCAGAAACAAGATTGTTGATCTCTTGGAAACACTAGGATTTCAGGTTGCACATCCTGTAGCAATGCCCATGGTGACAGATTTTCATAAAAACAATGAACAAGGAGAACTTTTACCAGACAATGGTTTGTACTGAACAGCAATAGGAAAAATCCTGTACTTAACCACGAACACCAGGCTGGATATTGCTGCTACTGTAAGAATGTTTGAAGATAACCAAAGCTGCATTAGAATTTCTCAGAGAATATACCTGGATGAAGCAAACACATTGATATAAAGGTTCATCATGTGCATGACTTAACGAAGAAAGGCCTGATCAAGATGACTTACTGTCCAACTGCTGAGATGACAGCTGACATCTTGACAAAGCTGCTACTCAGCGATTCTGATTCCTTCAAAAATTATGAGTCAAGATGGGGCTGGTTGACTGCATGCTTAAGTTGAGAAGGGGTGTTGGGGATACCGCAGCTCAAGTATGGGCCTCAGCAGACGGGAGGCTGTGGGCCACCCTGGGAAGGTGCGCCGTGGGACCGAGGCATCCTCATGCCTCGATCCTGCGGCGCCCCATCGGCGCCCCAAGAAAGGAGTGCTAAAATAGCGCTCCTTTCATATGTTGCCGAAAGCGTGCCGCAAAAGGTTGCGGCAAACTTTCGGCAACCCTTCCGCCGTAGCGTGTCCGGACGCTGCAGCGGGAGGTTGTCCTCGGAGCACCAGCCGTGCGGAGGGCCGGCGGCTCCGAGGACGACCTTGGGAGGGGGAAGGGGCGCCGAGTGTGAGGCTGCCCCTCCCCTTCCCTGCGCCGAGGACGGCTTTTTAAGCCGTCTGCCGAGGCCCTATGCTGAGTCTTTCTAGGAACATAGATGCATGTCTATGATGGTTTGTTGTTTTATAACCCTTCATTTCCTTCTTCTCTGAGAGCACACTTTTCTTTGTCTCTGGAGAGATTGCCATTACCTTATCCTCTTTCTTTTTCTGGAGCAGCATGACTTTCTAGCATGCTGATAAGAAACTTTCTTTGCAAGTATGTGAAATCTTTCTATCTCATTTTCTTTGCAACATGAAGTTTTACCTGTGTATGAATATGTGTATGATTTTGTAAGTAAATTTACCTTTTTATAGTACCCTAAGGACTTTGTCTTCGTTCTTTATTGGAAGACACATGGGGGCTGGGAGAATAAGAGTGTACTAAGGGGGGATGCAGACAAGCGGCCATGGGCCGCCTTGGGAAGCAGCAGATTGGGGCCAAGGCTGCCCCACGCCTCAGTCCCAATTCTTTTTGCTGCTTGAGAAAGGAGCGCTAAAATAACGCTCCTTCCACAAGCTGCAAAAGGGGCACCCAAAGAGCCGCCATGTGGCTCTTTTGCGCCTCTTTTGGCTCAGTGTGTCTGGACGATGAGCCGGAAGGATGTCATCGGAGCGCCCGCCGTGTGCAACGGTGGGCGCTCCGATGACGTCCTTGGGAAGGGGTTGGGGTGCCTGGCATGTGACTGCCCCTCCTCTTCCCTGCCTCCAAGATGGCGCTTTGCGCCGTTTGCAGAGGCCCTAATTTGCTTTCCTGCTCATGCACTTTCTGCTGTGTTTACTTTGCTGGTGAGATTAAATCAATCTCTCCTATTTTCCTGAGCATTCTAACGAATCTCAAGAAAAATTCCATCAATGGCTGTTTATTCTCTTCTCTGCAACTCTTTTCAGGTATTCTAATGTGTATGCTTTACATATGAGGAGAAGAGCAGAAATGAGTGCATTTAGTTCTACTCCCGCTGTTCCTATTGTTATCAATATCTACACAAGGAAGAGAACCTACTCTGTGGGAGGTCACTAGAATCTCATTTTCCAGTGTTGCAAAATATCAAAAAGAGCCTCCACAGATTAAAGTGGTTTTCCTTTGTAGAACTTTGACTTGCTTTTATAGGTGATGTGAATGGTTAGTGTGGAGTGTTTACCTCACTGAGCTCTTCTTCATCTGTGACATTTATTCATGAGGAAAACACCAGAATAGAGCGTAGATGGAAGTGATACCTGAGTAGGAAAAATAATGTGAGAAGTAATAAGGTACTTTATGAAGTGGTTTGTACTGGGGTTTATGGTCTATAGCAGTTGTTAATAAGGATTTTTAAGCAGCAGAGGTTTCTGTATATTTGGTCTGAGTGAATCTAATTATGTCATAGTTCAGATTGAAAACTCCCATAATCTGTAGGCATACAAAATACTAAAACTGTACTGAAGCAGCAGGTTATTGGAGTCTAGTTCCAGTGTAATTGGGTGAATGCAGCTTTAAGACTAGTCATTTAAGAGCTATGGTTAAGAAGTACATGTGTCTCCACCTAGTAGTTGGTCCCCCTTACACATTTAAGTGATTCACTAGCACCATATTAGCCGGGATTAAAATTAACCCAGATTTCCTTAAACATTGATCTGAAACTGCTGTTCTGTAATCAGTGAAGCTGATGTTGAGAAGATATATAATAATGATCCCCTGGTTTCTGTAAAACTGGGATAGGTTTACATAATTTTTATTGTAAATACTTACTTATGCTGATAATGAATGTTCTGTGGCTTAATTCCAGTTACTCATCCCACTTAAACTAAAACCATTGATTTAGTGGAATTTACATATGTGTTTTAGCACATTCCCATTGAATTGGGACTGGCAATTGGGCTTAGGCCCATATGTTGAGGTCTGATTGAACTCCATTTACATTACCATTCACAGCACTTGCAGCTCATATGACCCTAATGCATTTTCAAAAATTCAGTTCTTGACTTGGCAAAGCTGTTAGCAGATGAAATGATAAATTGCTGCACAACCATAAATGTAAGCATTCACAGGTTTCCCTCTTTTTGATTTTTATGCACCTCAACCACCAGCTTCTTAAGAGATTTTAGAACCTTGGAACACATCTGACTGAAATATAACTTTATCCTTGAAAAGGACATCCCCTTTTCCCATTGAAAGTATCTCTCTCTTTTTTTTTCCTGTAATGCCTTGCTGTAATTCCATAGATCATGATATATTATTGGTTATTTGGACATAAACAGAGGTCAGCTTCTAGGTGGTGTCCTTGTTCTGTTCCATTTATGAATTCTGCCAGCAAAGCTGTTTTTAATTAGCCACCACAAGGTTACACCAGTGCAGAGAGATGTTCTGTAGGCAAGCAGCCATTTGGTTATAAATAATGGTATTTAGGATATATGGTCACTGTAGCTCTCATTGGAACTCAAGAGTGACAGTGTAGCATGGAGGAAATGCAGGATTGACTTCATTTTATAGGTAGATATTCGGGTTTGTTTTTATTTTTTTAATGCTTGTAATCTGTAATTATATGGATTTTTCATGTAGAGATGGAATGACAAGAAAACAAAAATAAGGTTATGAGTTGAAAGAAATACCGTATTTTCCGGCATATAAGATGACTTTTTAAGCCTGGAAAGGGTCTCAAAAGTCGGGGGTCTTATACACCGGGTAGAGGAGGAGGAGGAGGAGGAGGACAAAGGGAGAAGGGAGAAGGAAGCCAGGAGAGAGGAGGAGGAGGATGAGAATGAGGGGAGAAAGAGAAGAGAGCCAGAAGAGAGGAGGAGGAGGAGAACGAGGGGAGAAAGAAAAGAAAGTCAGGAGAGAGGAAGAGGAAGAGGAAGAGGAGGATGAGAACTAAGGGAGAAATAGAAGAGAGCCAGGAGAGAGGAGGATGAGAACCAAGGGAGAAATAGAAGAGAGCCAGAAGAGAGGAGGAGGAGGAGGAGGAGGAAGAGGAGGAGGAGGAGGAGGAAGGTAGAAAGAGAAGAGAGCCAGGAGAGAAGATGAGTAGGATGAGAATGAGGGGAGAAGGAGAAGGAAGCCAGTTCTATAGTATGGGCACAGCCTGAATCTCCACTGCAGAAATAATGCAGTTTGACACCACTTTAACTGCCATGGCTCCATCCTATGGACTCCTAGGATCTGCAGTTTGCTTTGTGCTACCAGAGCTCTCTGACAGAAAAGGCTAAATATCTCACAAAACTGCAAATCCCAGAATTCCATAGTGTTGAGCCAGGGCAGTTAAAGTGGTGTCAAACTGCTTTGATAAATTTCTGCAATGCAGACGCAGCCAAAGTTGATGTGTTGCTTGGGCATGGCTTCTTTAACAAATAATTCTGCACAATGGGGGAGAGAGAGAGAGAGAGAGAGAGTATGTACCCTTGAAGATTTATCTAAAGAAGAACCGAGTTCCTTAACTTGGGGTTATATGTGTATGTTGTGTGCCTTCAAATTGTTCCTGACTTAGGGTGATCATGGAATTTTCTTGGCAAGACTGGTTCAGAGGAGGTTTGCCATTGCCTTCCTGTGAGGCTGAGAGTGTGTGACTTGTCCAAGTTCACCCACTGGGTTTCATGGCAGAGTGGGGAATCAAACCCAGGTCTCCAGAGTGGTACTCCAACACTCAAACCACTACATCATGCTGGGCCCTATTCCCACGTACTACCTATGAAACAATTGCAGACTTTTATGTTGTTCTTGTGTGTCTTCAAGTCCTTTCTGACTTATGGCGACCCTAAGGCAATCTTATCATGGGGTTTTCTTGGCATGTTTCTTCAAATGGGGGTTGCCATTACCATCCTAGGTAGGAGAAGGAGAAGGAGTCTTTCCAGGTGAGTTTTTTCTAGGAAGGGAGAAGTAAAGCAGTTTCTGAGCAGCCATATTGAGTGGGTGAGTGTTTGAATTCTTTTTAAAAACACTTGGGGAGAGTGTGACTGTTGCTGAGTGGGTGGGGCTTTGGTGAGTCGCATTTGTGAGTCAATAGGGGGTGGAGCTAGCCAATTTTACATAGGACAAGGAAAAGCATAGTACAAGTGGAAGGGGGGCTTTGCCCTTTCTTTTTTAGACATTCTAATAATAATAATAACAACAACAACAACAACAACAACTTAAAGGCCTTTGAGGTTGTTTTTTGCTCATAGGAAGAGAGACAGAGACTTGCCTCCAGAATAAGGTAGCATCCAGGAGCTCTTTATAGAGTTAGAAACCCAGTTGATTGAGTTCACTGACAGAGCCTGGTGAAAAGACCAAGAGCACAGGGATACTTTACGTGGGTCTTTACCATGGGACTTTTTCAGGAAGAAGTCCACAGTCCTGTTTCAGTGCTTATTTAAGATTTCTCAAGATGGACACTGAGGGAGTTGCTGCAGTCACCTGCAACATTTGTGGGATGTTTGTCTTCTTGCCAGGAGATGTGGGGAACTTCACCTGCACCAAGTGCAAGTTTGTAGCCCTCCTGGAAGAGAAAGTCAAGCAGCTGGAGGCCCAGGTAGCTACACTTCAGCACATTAGGGAGCAAGAGGTTTTCCTGGACAGAGCAGAACGAACGGTCTTGGACAGGGACCACACAGAGGAAGTTGTTGAGAAGGAGGTCATATCATGCCCACAGGAGGTGGACACCTGGAGGAATGTCACACACAGAAGTAATGAAACCTGGGATCGTTCTGGGAGCTTGCAGCTACAGGATCGATTTGAAGCTCTCTCCCTTATCAAGGATGAAGAGGAAGAGCAGCAGGGACAGTCCTCAGGAACAGTGCAGGGGACCCTAAGAGTACCACCGCAGGGAATAGCCACTGCTAAGCCTCGGAGGAGGTGTGTGGTGGTGGTTGGGGACTCCTTGTTGAGGGTTACAGAAGCAGTGGTTTGTGGGCCTGACAAGATGTCCCGGGAGGTGTGTTGTTTCCCTGGGACAAAAATCCATGATGTGACAGTGAGGCTGACAAGACTTGTCAAGCCTACTGACCATTACCCCTTCCTTTTGGTCCATGTGGAAACCAATGATACGGCAAGGCACAGTCTTCAGAATATCAGAAGGGGTTATGAGGCTTTGGGAAGGAGGCTGAAAGAGCTGGATGCACAGGTTGTTACCACATCTCTTCTCCCAGTTGAAGGGAGAGGAAGATAGCAGACGTGAATAACTGGCTCTGCAGATGGTGCCACCAAGAACTATTTGGATTCTTAGATCACGGGCTGTGGTTCCATGAGGGTGGATTTCTAGCAAGAAATGGGCTGCATCTCACACCAGTTGGCAGAAGCATTTTTGCCAATAGTCTCAAACATTTGACCCGGAGGGCTTTAAACTGAGTCATATTGGGGAGGGAGACAGTATCTTGGAAGGCAGGAGTACATAATAAGTATTATTATTATTATTATTATTATTATTATTATTTATAGCCCGCCCCTCTGCCCAACAATCGAGGCGGGTTACAGCATTTAAAACAGACAAAATTAAAACATTCCCTCATCCCCCAATCCAACCCTCCCAACCCCTTAAAACAGGATTAAACTAGAAAAAGATTAAAATGCTATAATGCAATAAAACAATTAATCAATAAGAAATCAAGCACAATAAGGACAGGATAAAAATGAAAGCTGAAAGCTCATCTCCCTAGGGCAGATGTTATTCTGGGAAGGCCTGCCGGAAGAGATCCATCTTCACTGCCTTTTTAAAGGCAGTAAGCATGGTAATAAGATGGATCTCATCCGGCAGGCCATTCCATAGCCTGGGACTGGTTGCAGAAAAGGCCCTCTGGGAGGTCTGAGACAGCCTAGTTTTTATTGGCTGTAGCAGATTCCTCCCAGAGGACTGAAGGGCGCAGGGGGGATCATATGGTGAGAGGCGGTCCCTAAGATAAGATGGACCCAAGCCATGTAGGGCTTTAAAGGTTAAAACCAACACCTTGTACTGCGCCCGGAAACTAATTGGCAGCCAGTGGAGGGATTTAAGCACTGGTGTTATGTGCTCCCTCCTAGATGTTCCGGTAATTAACCTGGCTGCCATATTTTGCACCAATTGGCGTTTCCGGGTTAGGCACAAGTGTAGCCCCATGTAGAGTGTGTTGCAGTAGTCCAGACGTGAGGTTAGCAGAGCATGTACCACGGTTTCCAAGTCCCTTATATCCAGAAAAGGGCGCAGTTGGCGTATCAGCCGAAGCTGATAACAGGCACTCCTGACCACCGCACTCACCTGACTAGTCATGTGAAGCGATGAATCTAGGAGTACCCCCAAACTGCAAACACAGTCCTTGGAGTAGAGTGTGACTCCATCCAGGACTGGAGACTGTATACCCAAATCTGGTTTCGGGCCTGTAACTGTCAGTACCTCCGTTTTGTCTGGATTCAACTTCAATGTGTTTTTCCTCATCCAATCCATTACCGCTCTGAGACAGTCATTGAGAGGAGAGACGCCATCTGAGGTCTGAGCCGATGATTTGGTCATGGAGAGATATATCTGGGTGTCGTCAGCGTACTGAAGACACCGAGCTCCATGCCTCCGAATGATCTCCCCCAGCGGCTTCATATAAATGTTAAATAACATCGGGGACAGGATGGTGCCCTGAGGGATGCCACAATTAAGCTCAATTTTAGACGAGCAACTGTCCCCGAGCCTCACCCTCTGGGATCTGCCCGAGAGGAAGGAATGGAACCACTGCAAAGCAGTGCCTCCAATTCCTAACTCTCTCAGGTGATCCAAGAGGATGGCATGATCTATTGTATCAAAGGCCGCTGAGAGGTCCAAGAGCACCAGCAGGGTCACACTACCCCTGTCGATGCCCAGGCGGAGGTCATCGGTCAGAGCAACTATGTCAGTCTCAACTCCAAATCCTATCCTGAAGCCGGTTTGAAATGGATCAAGATAATCGGTTTCATCCAAGACTGCCTGGAGTTGGGAAGCAACTGCCCTCTCGATCACCTTGCTTAAAAAAGGAAGCAAGGAGACTGGTCTATAATTGTTTCTATCCAGGGGGTCCAGGGAGGTTTTTTTTTAGGAGTGGCTTAACTGCCGCCTCCTTTAGACAAGATGGAATACTACCCTCCCTGAAAGACGCGTTGATTGTGTCCCGGAGAAACACTTTCAACGCATCCCCCCCGGACGACGAGCCAAGATGGACATGGATCGAGGGGGCAAGTCGTCTTCCTCACCCTTCCAAGCAGCTTGTCCACGTCATCGGTACTCACAGATTGGAATTGATCCAGTAAAATGCCGTCAACGGAGTTACTGGAAGCCTCGTCTATGGACTCTGCCAAAACATTGGCGTCCAAGTCGGCTCTTATCCGGGAGATTTTATCTGCAAAGTAGGTATTAAATGCCTCACAGCAGGCTGTTGTTGGGTTAAGGTGGGGGGTTTGGCGCAGGGGAAACCTTCGTCAGCTCCCCCACTACCCTAAACAGCTCTGCCGGGCGAGACTGCAGACGCAATACGTGCAGAACAGAAAGATTTCTGCGCTGCACGTAAAGCCTCCCTATAGGAATCGAGATGATTCCTAAGGTGAGTTCTGTTGGATAAGAGACGAGTCCTACGCCATTCACGCTCTAGTCGTTGTCCAACCCGCTTCATCCTTCTAAGCTCCTCTGAGTACCAGGGCTTATGGTTCGAAGTGAGTTGGAAAGGACACTTGGGAGCGATTGTGTCAATAGCCCTGGTGAGGTCGGTGTTCCAAGTATTCACCAAGGCTTCAACAGAATCACTGGCGTTACCAACCATCATGGGCTGGAAATAATAGTCAAAGTGTTATAGAGGGAACAAGGCAAATGATGCAAGGGTCCAACAGTGGGAGGGAAAAAACCTCACACAGGCAGCAAGTGGGGAAGACACATGATCTTAGATGTCTCTACACTAATGCACAGAGCATGGGAAATAAACAAGATGAACTTGAACTCCTAGCAGAACAAAGCAAATACGATATAATAGGCATCACTTAAACCTGGTGGGATGAGTCTCACGATTGGAATGTAGGCCTAGATGGGTATAACCTTTTTAAGAGAAATAGGCCAAACAGGAAAGGAGGAGGAATAGCATTATATGTCCGGAATGTTTATACTTGTGAAGAGATCCAGGACTTAAATCCTGAAAATCAGGTGGAGACCATCTGGATAAAAATTAAAGTGGAGGGAAACAACAGGGATGTTATAGTAGGAGTCTGTTACAGACCCCCAAGTCAGACTGAGGAATTGGATGATGCCTTTCTAGAACAGATGACCACACACTCAAAAAAGAGAGATATAGTAGTGACTCAGCCAATACTCCAAGGTCTAGCAAATTCCTCACTTAATTGAAGAAAGTTTCTTTGTCCAAAAGTGGAAGAGGCAACAAGGGGATCAGCTATTTTAGATCTGATCCTAACCAACAGGGATGACCTGGTAAATGGGTTGCAAGTGGTCGGATCCTTAGGTGGGAGTGATCATGTTCTCCTGGAGTTTCTTATACAGTGGAAAGGAGAAGCTAGGCATAGTCAAACTCTCATTCTAGACTTTAGGAGAGCTGATTTTAACAAACTTAGGGAAACACTGAGAGTGATCCCTGTGACGAACCACTCTTGCCACCTTGACTATTTCTCTCTTTTAGAATTTTATGTGACTGGCTTCATAGCCCTCATCACCTGCCGGTCCAATAACTATTAACACACTTGGTTAATGTTTCTTGGTTTTCAAACTTGGTAATAATATAACTTGGTTACAGGTTCAAGTGTATTGTAGCTATTTCAAATACAATCCTTCAGCTGTTTTTGTGTTCACAATCTAACCCAGGGGTAGGCAACCTTTCCCCTTTAAGGGCCGAGGGACTTCAGCTCCCAGAAGCCTCAGCCATGTTGACCAATAGTCCCATGTTGGCCTACAGCTCCTGGGATTCTGGGAGCTGAAGTCCCTCGGCCCTTAAAGGGGAAAGGTTGCCTACCCCTGATCTAACCACACAGACACTCTCTACACCAGAGCTCTGTTGAACCACAAAGAGTTCTTTTTTCTTCTTTTGACTCTTAGCTTTGTATCACTTAAGGCCTAAGCAGACTGCCAGAAATAGTGCCCATTAAATTGAGGCACTGCCATGGCTCAGTGCTAGGGAACCATGGGAATTGTATTTTTTTCTGAGACATTGAGCCTTCTCTGTCAGAGAGCTCTGGTGCCACAATAAATTACACTTCCCATGATTCCCTAGCACTGAGCCAGGGCAGTGCCTCAATTTAATGTGCACTATTTCTGGCAGTCTGCTTAGGCCCTTTCCACAGCCTCTGGCTTAAGGTACTGCCTCACTGTACCTTTAAGTCAGATCCAACTGACACTCTTGAAGGTTCTAAGCCTTCTGTTCCACAATTCCTAACTGCCTAACTGACTATATCCCTCACCGCCTGTGCTATTTATCTCCTTCCAGCTCCGTTCTCATTGGCTGATTCCAGCTGCGTCAGGATTGGTCAGCTGTCTTCTGGTCTTCACAGCTCTCTGCTGTCTCTCTGTTCATCACAATCCCATGGTCATGAATACTAAAGGAGAAGGGAGTTCAGGATGGATGGGAGTTCCTCAAAAGGGAGATACTGAAGGCACAATCTCAAACTGTTCCAATGAGAAGGAAGAATAGGAGGTGTCTCAAGAAACCGGGTTGGATGACAAAAGAACTTTCAACTGAACTAAGTTTTAAATGGGAGATGTATAAGAAATGGAAAAGGGGCAAAATCACTAAAGACGAATTCAGACACATAGCTAGTACATGTAGGGCTAAAATCATTAAAGCCAAAGCACAGAATGAGCTCAGGCTTGCTAGAGGGACAATAAAAAG
Organism: Phrynosoma blainvillii; assembly: GCA_026167975.1. Classification (NCBI taxonomy): domain Eukaryota; kingdom Metazoa; phylum Chordata; class Lepidosauria; order Squamata; family Phrynosomatidae; genus Phrynosoma; species Phrynosoma blainvillii. The sequence continues at coordinate 57,550,349 of JANUYF010000005.1, forward strand.
GCCTTTTTTGGGTATGCCCATAGCAAAAGAAAGAAGAAGGAAATGGTAGACCACTGCACAGAGAAGATGGAGAAATCCTAACGGGACAGAGAAAAGGCAGAACTACTCAACACTTTCTTTGCCTCAGTCTTCTCACAAAAGGAAAAGAGTATTCAACGTGAGGAAAATGGAGCAGAGGACACAATAGGGGAAATGCAGCACAAAATAAGTAAAGAGGGAGTACAGGAATACCTGGTTAACCTAAATGAATTTAAGGGGGGAAGCAGACGGCACAAACCGCCGTTATGGGGGCAAGGAAGGGGAGGGGCAGCCACACGGTGGGTGCCCCAACCCCTTCCCGAAGGCATCATCAGAGCACTGGCCCCTCCACAAGGCCGGCGCTCCGACGATGCCTTTCCGCCGCAGCGTCCACACACGCTGCGGCGGAAGAGTCAGCGAAGGTGCGCAGCCAGCCTTTTGCGGCGCACCTTCGGCGACTTGTGGAAGGAGCGCCGTGGGGCCGAGGTGTGGGGATACCTCGGCTCCAATCCGCAGCTTCCCAGGGCGGCCAACAGCCGCCCGTCTGCTTCCCCCCTAAGTCTCCAGGACCAGAGGAACTACATCCAAGGATATTAAAAGAATTGTAAATGTAATCTCAGAGCCACAGGAAATAATCTTTGAGAACTCCTGGAGAACAGGAGAAGTCCCAGCAGACTGGATTAGGACAAACATTGTTCCCATCTTCAAAAGGGGGGGGGGGGGAAAGGATCCCAACAACTATCACTCAGTTAGTCTGACATCTATACTGGGAAAGATCATAGAACACTTCATTAAACAGAGAGTCTGTGAACATTTAGAAGGGAATGCCATAATTACTAAAAGTCAACATGGGTTTCTCAAAACAAATCATGCCAGACTAATCTGATCTCTTTTTTTGATAAAATTACCAGCTTGCTAGATGAAGGGAATGCGATAGACATAGCATCTTTTGATTTCAGTAAGGCTTTTGACAAGGTCCCCCATGATATTCTTGCAAAAAAGATAGTAAAATGTGGGCTAGACAATACAACTGTTAGGTAGATTAATAACTGGTTGACTGACCCAACCCAAAGGGTGCTCAGCAGTGGCTCCTCTGCATCCTGGAGAGAAGTGACCAGTGGGGTGCCACAGGGTTCTGTCTTGGGCCCAGTGCTATTCAACATCTTTATCAATGATTTGAATGAAGGAATAGGGTGCATGTTTCTCAGATTTGCAGATGACACCAAATTAGGAGAAATAGCTAATACCCCAGAAGAAAGGATGAAAATTCAAAACGACCTTAATAGATTAGAAAGCTGGGCCAAAGCTAACAAAATGAATTTCAACACAGAGAAACTTAGGGCAAAAAATTTGAAAAGCATAGATATAAGATGGGGGACACCTGGCTTAACGAGACTACATGTGAAAGGGATCTAGGAGTCCTAGTAGACCACAAGTTGAACATGAGTCAACAGTCTGATGCTGCAGCTAAAAAGGCCAATGCAATTTTAGGCTGCATTAATAATAGTATCTAGATGAGGGGTAGGCAACCTAAGGCCCCGAGGCCTTTGGACCAGCCCCAGACTGGTCCTGCTGCCGCCACTGCCTCCAACCATGATGATATTGATTATTGTTGTGATTACTTGTTCTTGGGGTTTTCTTGGCAAAATCTCCACAGGGGTTTTGCCATGGCTTTTATGGGGCTGCAAGAGTGTGCATGCATATATATATATATATATATATATATATATATTTAAAAAAGTATTTATTTATTTATTTATTTATTTATTTATTCTTGGTGCTTCGGCCCCCCAATTGTCTGAGGGACAGCAACCCGGCCCCTGGCTCAAAAAGGTTGCCTACCCCTGATCTAGATCAAAGGAAGTAATAGTGCCACTGTATTCTGCTTTGGTCAGGCCCCACCTGGAATACTGTGTTCAGTTCTGGGCACCACAATTCAAAAAGGATGTTGAAAAACTGGAGCGTGTCCAGAGGAGGGTGACTAAAATGGTGAAGGGTCTGGAAACTATGCCCTACGAGGAACGACTTAGGGAACTGGGTATGTTTAGCCTAGAGAAGAGACGGCTAAGAGGGGATATGGTAGCCCTGTTTAAATATTTGAAGGGGTGTCATATTGAGGAGGGAGCAAACTTGTTTTCTGCTACTCCGGGGAATAGGACTCGGAACAACAGATGCAAGCTACAGAAAAAGAGATTCCACCTCAACAATAGGAGGAACTTCCTGACAGTGAGAGCTGTTTGACAGTGGAACACACTCCCTCAGAGTGGTGGAGTCTCCTTCTTTGGAGGTCTTTAAACAGAGGCTGGAGGGCCATCTGTCAGGGATGGTTTGATTTTGAGTTTCTGCATGGCAGACCACAAGGGTCATTGTGGTCTCTTCCAACTCTATGATTCTATGATCCTCTGAGGCTGAGAGGGTGTGACATGCCCAGGGTCACTTACTTGTCTGCAAATTGTACATACCCCAGAATGCATCACCTAGTATTTGGCAGTCTTTCCTCCCAACATTTTCTCATTTGCCCCCAACCATCTCGTCTTATATGCCCAGTCGTTTTATACGCCGGAAAATACAGTAGTGGTCTTTGTTTCATACTTCTCCACTTATCCCATATCATTGGATAAACAGATTTGGGTTGACAAGCATTGTACTCAAAAAATGCCTAGTAGGTTATTCATTCCCCATTCCTGTTGCAGAGTCAGAACAACGTTCTATACTTAAAAAATTCCTGGTATTGAGGCATCTATGTTCCAAATCCTGTCCAGTAACTTCCCTCTACTTTAATTAAAGTCCCTTAATCCAGTGAAACTTAATGTGTGTTGAATTCCAGACATCCATTTGATAGTACTAGCCCACACATTTCTGTTCAGATGCAAGTCCCACTCAGTTCAGTGGGTGTGTTGATGTAGGGCCATTGCAGACCAGTTCAAAGGGCTGGCCTGGGGTTAGAGTTGGGGCGGGGCAGCCGCATGCTGGATGCCTCAACTCCACCCTGACGCCATCCTGATGCTGTGCAGCCATACACACAACGTGCGGTGTCAGGACACCCTCCCGGCGAAGCATTTAAACATGCTGCGCCAAAAGGGTGCTGAAGAGCCATGACGCCAGCTCTTAGGGTGGCCTTTTGCCGCCCCTAAAAGTAGCGGCATTTTGCTGCTTTTTTCGGGATGGCAAAAGGGAGGATTGGGGCCGCAGAGTGGCGTTGCCGTGGCCCTGATCCACCACTTCCCGGGGTGGCTCTGTGCCACCCCAAATGGCTGGTCTTCATTGGCCCATAGTTTTCATTCAGTGAAGCAGAGGGGTGTGGACACAGGTCACTGTAAAAGAGGTTACTTTGTCAGATTTCTTTTGTAGATAATGACAAAAATATCACCTAATTAATACATTCTAATTAGAAAGTATTATCTAATTCCAAAGAGGAATCAATTTAAAACACAAAATTTTCCACATGCAAAATAGTTGTATAAAAAAATAACTAGGGAGTAAATTGTGCAAATCATCAATGATCTGCACTGTTATTGAAGTCTCATAGCTATAGATGCATCAGAGATGAGTCTTTCAGCATACAAACTGTACATGTGTGGAAAGGAAAGGTTCCTTATACACACACATTGTACTAATAAGTGCAAGAATTATTAGTACTGGGATTTTGCAGGGTTCTGCCATCTTCTTCTCTTTCTTCTTCCTTTTGGATTCCTAAGCTATATTTCTAAATGATCAACTGCAATGCAAGAAATTGGAGAATGAAGGAAAATTTCATGGAGTGGGGGCAGAATTCTTCTTGGATGGGGCAATAACTTCATTTAACTCACTGTAGTTGCTACACTCCTGGTGCTACTTATATCAAAATAGATGAGTACACAAATGGAATTTAATTATTTTCTCCAGTAGATGTTTACTTAAACCCATGATGGTGAACCTATGGCACACATGCCAGAGATGGCGCCGGAAGCCATTTTCCCTGGCATGCGGAGAGCAGAGAGGAGGAGGAAGAGGCTTGCACCTATTCCTCCTCCTTCCCAATCCTCCCCGGCCTTTAGCTGCCTCTCTGGAGGCAGCTGAAGGCCAGGGACTGCACAGGAGGGGGAGGAGGAAGTAGCGCACGCCTGTTCTTTTTCTCCCCCCTCATCCCCAGGCCTTCAGCTGTCTCTGGAGAGGCAGCTGAAGACCTGGGAGGGCAGGGAGAAGTCCCACCCCAGAAGTCCCACCCCTGGAGGGAGGAAGTCCTGCCACTGGCTCCAGATAACACCCAGTGCTGGAAAGCTCTTTAGTTTGGGCATTCAGCCAATAAAAAGGTTTGCCATCACTGACTTTAATGCAGCGTGAAACCACTTAAACTGCCCTGACTCAGTGCTAGGGAATCATGGGAACTGTCGTTTATTGTGACACCAGAGCTCCTTGACAGAGAAGGCTCAATGTCTCAGAAAAAACTACAATTAATTCCTATGATTCTCTAGCGCAGAGCCAGGACAGTTAAAGTGGTCTCAAGCTGCATTATTTCTGGCAGTCTGTAAAGGCCATCAGATTATGATGGGAAGTTTTAGAAGATTGGGAAACACTGGTAATAAATGGAAAATCTTTCCTTATTTCATTCTGGCATGTAAGAATGAAAAAATCCCAAAACCTTCTCGCAGCTTGGCTAATTACAAAATTTTCTGTACTTGGACAGGTATTTTTCTTTGTAAAATTTTTGTTTGTCCAAGAAATGTGAGAGTTTTTGCAGAAGAGTTTTTTTTTCTTTGAGTCAAGTGAATTGACTTTTCCCCCTACCAAAATGCTTTTGCACAAAAACAATTATATTGGCACCGAAATCACAGAAAATGGAGTAGGGGAAGTCCAAAATGGATTGCTGAAGGGCAAAAACTCTTGGAAGCAGTTAACAGTTTCCTTGATAAGTGTTTTTTTAATAAGTGTCTTGCTGTGTCAAGACACCCTTTCCCATTGAAGATTAGAAAAGGTTTTTTATGTATACTGTACATACTCAACTATAAGTTGACCTCATGTATAAGTCAAGAGTAGGTTTTCATGCACAAATTATGGATGTTGATATAACCTGTGTATAAGTTGAGGGTGAAACTTAGGGGGATGTAACAGAGGATGTAAAGGATGAAGGAAAGGAAAATGATGCCAAAGCATGCTGCTTTTTTCACCCAGACATTCAAAAAGGCCAGAAGTAGTACTGCAGGGGAAGGAGTAGAGGGGTTCAGTGCTTCTTTTAGGTTCTCCCGGGATGGTCTAAGCCAGGGGTAGGCAACCTTTTTGAGCCGGGGGCTGGGTTGCTGTCCCTCAGACAATTGGGGGGCCAAAGCACCAAAAATAAATAAATAAATAAAAATATATACTTTAAAAAAAAATTTTTTTTAAAAAAAATATATGCATTCACACTCTCTCAACCCCAGAAAAGCCATGGCAAAAGCCCTGTGGAGATTTTGCCAAGAAAACCCCAAGAACAAGTAATAACAACAATAATCAATAGCATCATGGCGGGCGGCGGCGGCGGCGGCAGGACCGGCCCGGGGCCGGCCCAAAGGCCTCAGGGGGCCGCATCCGGCCCCCGGACTTTAGGTTGCCTACCCCTGGTCTAAGCTCTTATCTTTCACCACTCTATTCTGAAAAGGAGGTGGTTCCTTTTTACATTAATCCATGGATAAGTTGACCTAGGTTTTTTTGAATTGATTTTTTTTACTAAAATTTCTAGACTTGTACATGAGTATATACCGTATCCTTTACATTACTGCATCAAATCTGGGCTGCATCCCTGAAACTAAATCTGGTGTTCTGATGGTGGTGGTGATGGAGGAGGGGGGGAAGTCCAGGTATTTCTTGAAGGCAGGAGTCTCTCCAATGTTTTTGTACAATAACTCCCATAGTTCTTGGCCGGCATAACTAATGGAAGGGATTCTGGAAGTGTCACGTCAACAATATCTGGAGGACTGCAATTCCTTATCCATGTTTTAAAGCAAATCTGCATGATTCAGGAAGACTACAGGGTGACCTGGATTTCTAGAGTATGATTCTAACTCCAAACAAGGTGCAGGTGGACTGCACACCTTATTTTATAGGAAGAGCAATTTTTTACTATTACTATTGCACTGGCAAATTCAGAACAGGGAGCCAGGGAAAGATAAGCTTCAAAAATGTCTGAGAGAACCCATGCAGCCAATAGATCATGGGTACCTCTAACCTAGAAGTAAATCCATTGCACTTAATGGAGCTTACTTCTGGATAGACATGTAAAAATAAGTACTCTTCTATGTTATGACCTATATTTTCAAGGTTTTTTTTATAGATTTGAAGTATTTCTTATGCTGTAAGTAACTGAGTACACCTCTTTTTTACTGCCTGCCCAAAACCAACCAATGATTTATTTCAAAAGGATTATTCAATTTCCTCATTTTCTTTGGGAGTTTTGTTGTTTTAGTTTGAAGAGATCAGCAATATGTTAAAAGAATTCTACTTTCTTAAGTCAGAACCATAGTCTTCATTTTGTATGGGTAGAGTTCATGTTGAGACAACAAGGCTTATGATGGAAAGTGATGAAGTGAAACAAAGGTTATTATAAGATGCAACATAGCAAAACTGCTGGTACTAGCATGAATAATATTTTGTTCAGTTTTTGAAAGCCATCCAACTTGTTTCTTTATGTATACCCCCCACAACACTTGAGCCGAATCATTTAATAGTAAAGTAATTCGTATTAATCCTTAATTAAAACTACAGAGGCAGAGAAAGAAATGTAAGTGTTATAAGTGAATTATCATATTTTCCGGCATACAAGATGACTAGGCATATAAGACGACCCCAACTTTTCCAGTTTAAAATAATAGAGTTTGGGATATACTCACCATATAAGACTACCCCTCTTCCAACGCACACCAAATAAAAATTTTAAAAAATCAGTTTTGATTTTAATATGGTAATTTTAATTCAAATGCTTATGACATGCAGGTACTTAGCAGGAAAACTGTCACTTATAAACACAACAAACTACAGCTCCCATGTTCCCTAGCATTTATTTCTGCAGTGTGTTTTGGACCTCATTATTCCTGCAGTGTGTTTTGGACCTTACTTTTTTTAAAAATAGTCCAGATTTAAATGCTGCTTTAAAAATTATTTCCATTTCCCAGCTATGAGATGGTTGGAGGGAAATGAGAAAGTGTTGGGGGGAAGGACTACCAATATACTCGGTGATGTATTCTGGGATATGTACAATTTGTGGCCAAGTAAGTGACCCTGGGCATGTCATACACTCTCAGCCTCAGAGGATGGTAATGGCAACCCCCATTTGAAGAAACATGCCAAGAAAACGCCATGATAAGGTTGCCTTAGGATCACCATAAGTTGGAAAGGACTTGAAGACACAAAAGAACAACAAAAAAGTCTGCAATTGTTTCATAGGTAGTACATGGGAATAGGAGCCAGCATGGTGTAATGGTCTGAGTGTCGGACTACCACTCTGGAGACCTGGGTTTGATTCCCCACTCTGCCATGAAACCCACTGGGTGAACTTGGACAAGTCACACACTCTCAACCTCAGGGGAAGGCAGTGGCAAACCTCCTCTGAACCAGTCTTGCCAAGGAAACCCCATGATCACCCTAAGTCAGGAACAATTTGAAGGCACACAACATACACATATAACCTCCAAGTTAAGGAACTTGGTTCTTCTTTAGATAAATCTTCAAGGGTACTCTCTCTCATTGTGCAGAATTATTTGTTAAAGAAACCATGCCCAAGCAACACATCAACTTTGGCTGCGTCTGCATTGCAGTGATTTATTAAAGCAGTTTGACACCACTTTAACTGCCCTGGGTCAAGGCTATGGAATTCTGGGATTTGCAGTTTTGTGAGATATTTGGACTTTTCTGTCAGAGAGCTCTAATACCATAAAGCAAACTGCAGATCCTAAGAGTCCATAGATGGAGCCATGGCAGTTAAAGCGGTGTCAAACTGCATTATTTCTGCAGTGCAGATTCAGGATGCATCCATACTGTAGAACTGGCTTCCTTCTCCTTCTCCCCTCCTCCTCCTCCTCTCCCTGGCTTCTTTCTCCTTCTCCCCTCGTCCTCCTCCTCTCCCTGGCTTGCTTCTCCTTGTCCTTCTCCCCTCATCCTCCTCCTCTCCCTGGCTTCCTTCTCCTTCTCCCCTCGTCCTCCTCCTCTCCCTGGATTCCTTCTCCTTCTCCCCTTGTCCTCCTCCTCTCCCTGGCATCCTTCTCCTTCTCCCCTTGTCCTCCTCCTCTCCCTGGCTTCCTTCTCGTTCTCCCCCATCTTCCTCCTCTCCTTGGCTTCCTTCTCCTTCTCCCCTCGTCCTCCTCCTCTCCTTGGCTTAGTTCTCCTTCTCCCCTCATCCTCCTCCTCTCTCCTGGCTTCCTTCTCTTTCTCCCCTCGTCCTTCTCCTCTCCCTGGTTCCTTCTCCTTCTCACCTCCTCCTCCTCCTTCTTCTCCTGGCTTCCTTCTCCTCTCTTTCTCCCCTCGTCCTCATCCTCTCCCTGGCTTCCTTCTTCTTTTCCCTCCTCCTCATTCTCCTCCTCCTTTGCCTGGCTTCCTTCTCCTTCTCTTTCTCTCCTCCTCCTCCTCCTCCTCCTCTTCCTCCTCCTCCTCCTCCTCCTCCTCCTCTACCCGGCGTATAAGACAACCCCCGACTTTGAGATCCTTTTCCAGGGTTAAAAAGTTGTTGTATATGCCGGAAAATACGTTCTGTACAACCTCTGTTTTTAATCATAATCAGGGAATAAAGTCTCTACTTACCTTTCTGGATTGGTGAAACGATAGTAGCTTATTGAACACTTAGCCTTTGGCTGAAGAGCGGGGTATAAATACTTAATAATAATAATAATAATAATAATAATAATAAAGCTATACAAGTTGTGATGGTAGTGAATGTTGTTAACAACTAACATGTACCCGTGCACAATTTGGTTTGCCTCGTGTGTACATTTGTATATGTATGTAAAATGGGAAGCATTATTCTTGAATAAATTAGTAATAATACATGTAGTATTTATATCCCGCCTTTTTCCCAGTCTGGGACTCAAAGTGACTCACAAATGTTAAAGGAGATACAGCTAAAAAAAATTATCATACAAAAGTTAAAATATAATTAAACTGTTCATACAACTAAAACCAGTTTAAAACAGATCAATGAAATACAAACATAAACAATGTAGTACATGAAATGTTCTTTCCCTTGAGCAGTCAGCTCTCAAAGGCTTGCCGAAACAAGATCTTCAGCTGTCTACAAAAGAATAGCAAAAAAAGTGCCAGTATAACCTCTCTAAGAAAGGAGTTCCAGAGCCTGGGAGCAGCCACCAAGAAGGCCCTCTCCCATCTTCTCACCAGATGTACCTGTGAGGATGATAGGACAGTGAAAATGGCCTTCCAAGATGATCTCATGACACAATCAGGCTCATAGTGGGAGATACAATTCTTCAGTTTTGTACTTGATTGGTTCCTAATAAATCACTTTAGTTCCCAGTTTGGTTCCCAGTTTGGCTCTTGGCAAATTACTGCAAGAAATTCATTTTGGAAATTTAATTATTTTCTTTAATTTTTTTACTATAGTTCTTCCACTCATCTACATAGCCTTCCATTAGAGTAGGCGTGGGAAACATGCATGTAAAGCTACAACCCTGGAACAGTGGTTTTAAAGCTATCTGTTGTGGGAGCTACAGATGCCTAGTGGAGTATTCTCTCTAGGAATCTTTAGGTCCTTCAGTGTGACTTTTGGTTGAAGTTGACCGTAGAGTTACGCTGGAGGACATAGATATTCCTGATATTCCTAGAAAGAACATATTAAACAATCCGTGAATCAAATCTGCAAAAGTCAAAGTTGCAAATGTGGAGGGATGAATGTATATTTGTACTCACCATCTACAGTTGCTTGCATCTTTTATGGAAACTTACAAGGGACCAGTAGCTGCTAGCTTGCAGACCAGTATCAATACATAGACTACCACTTTGAATTCTACACATTGTTGGACTGAAACTCACAGCATTCCCCGCTGTTAGCTATTATGGGTAGGACTGATGAGAGTTGTATTCTAACAATACGTGGAAGGATACATAATTCCCAGCCCTGTTTTATTGGGTTCCCCTGCAGGGATTTTGACAGTGTTTTAATAGTGTGAATATAGGAGCCCTGGTGGCGCAGTGGTTAAATGCCTGTACTGCAGCCACTCACTCATAAACCATAAGGTTGTGAGTTCAGTACTAGCCAGGGCTCAGGGTTGACTCAGGCCTGCATCCTTCTGAGGTTGCTAAAATGAATACCCAGCTGTTGGGGGGGGGGGGGCAATGAGCTTACAGTTGTAAACCGCTTAGACACTGCATAGCGCAGTATGAAGCAGTATATAAATGAAGCTCCTTTGCTTTGCTTTTGAATAGAGGTCTTCAGGTGAAGGAATAGAGGTCTTCAGGTGAAGGAATGCGTACCAAAAGCATCTATAGCAATCACAGACCAAAGAGACTTTGAAAGAGTTACATTTTTGAGGCTGTAGCTCCCAAAGTCCCTCTGCCAAATCTGGGAGTTGCAGTCCAAAAAAGTAATCTTGCCAAACACTTGCTGCTAAACTACCTGTCTAGTCAATATTACTAGTAATAATGTAACTAGCAATAATGCACTGGAAGGCATGGTATGTGTCAGGAGCAAGAGAAGATTTTTTTGCTAGTCATTTTGAAGTCTTTAGAATATTTTTTTAAAAATCAGCTGTTCCTTATCCATAAGAATTAATGAATACCGTGATGTGTTGAGTACAAATGTTCGTACAGAACAAATGTTCTTTTTATATATATTGTCAAGATGTTTTAGTCCAAATAAAAGCATCTGAACAGCAGATTTTCTTTGTGTCGGTATATTGCAGTCAGCAATGTTCTGATATTATTACTGTAAATGTGCTTGCAGCTTCAAACAATAAAATGTACATTCATTTTAGGTTGTTTTCCACTGCAATCCTGAGAAAATAATCCCGTTATCTCTTAATGTACATTTGTCTAAAGTTGCCTTGTGTGAGCTTGTTATGAATTATGTTATAATAAATGAAATCATTTAAAAAGATGACTTGGCGGAAAAAGTATAAAGCAGTAAACTTACAATTCTCTGGATCATGCTTTATTTTATAAGCCTTTCTATCTCTATTCTTTGGTGTTCAATTCTTTGCTCTGTGTAAAGATGCCTGCAGATGATACTTCTTTGTGATCCCTCAGTAATTTGATTTCAAGCTGTAAGTAAAGATTTTGTTTGAAAATTGAAGCAATTAGGTTCTAGAAAAAGTCCTTTCTTTTTTTTTTTTTTTTTTTAAAAAAAAGGAGTACAAGGTGGAAAAGTGAATTAATTTAACAGAAGGAACAATTATGCCTGATAATGTAAAGGCAAAAACCAGTTTAAAATGAGATGTCAGTAAAACACTCAAATTCAAAAATCATCAAACCATTTCACAAGTATATTTGTTGGTTCTATATCTAACAAGTAAATGTGTGAATGCTGTTATCTATTTTGTGCTTGTATGCCTCCCATTTTGCAAATATATCCCAGGGTGCTTCCCAATAAAATATATTGTATGGGCCTTTGCAGACTGCCAGAAATAGTGCAAATTGAGTCTACTTTAACTGTCCTGGCTCAGTGCTAGAGAATCATGGGAACTGTAGTTTATTGTGGCACCAGAGCTCTTTGACAGAGAAGGCTCAAAATCTCAGGAAAAAATACCATTCCCATGATTCCCTAGCACTGAGCCAGGGCAGTTAAAGTGGACTCCATTTGCACTATTTCTGGCAGTCTGCAAAGGCCCTATGACACATTGTTAAAATATTACACCATCCCTTACACCACCCAATTAAAGCAAAAAGATATGTATTGCATTGACAGAGCACCAGTGTGGTGTAGTGGTTTATGTATTGTACTAGGTCTCCCTGCTCAGCCATGGAAACCCACTGGGTGAGCTTGGGCAAGACACACTCTCAGCCTCATTGGAAGGCAATGGCAAACTCTCTTGGAACAAACCTTGTCAAGAAAATTCCATGATAGGTTATTAGGGTCTCTATAAATTGCAGATGACTTGAAGGCACACATAACAAAAGCAACAACAAAGTGTACTGACACACTTGTATCTATAAAGATTGGTTGAAGTCATCAGTTGAATTTATGTATTTGTAGGAAAATCTGTTTTCCTATGATATAATGGGACAAATGGTCCTCACTCAAAAAAATAAGTTAAAATAGATCTTTTTTCATGAATTAACACTTCTGAAACATTCTATACTTAGACTATTGATATAATGCCAAATGAACTTTTGATAAAGAATTATAGTGTGCTCTGGTGCTGTAGTGTAAGGATGAAATGTTCAAGTGGTTTTGGTATAGCTGTATGGTTGCCTTAGCTTATTAGTACAATAAAGGAAGATAGATGGGGAATGTGAGGCCTTCCACATATTGTTCAACTGTGTTTTTCATCAGCCCCAGTTGGCACACCCTGTGGCAGGGTGGGATGTGAGTTGCAATCTCATGAGAAGGGCTGAAGAAAAGATGAAGAAGAAGAAAGGATATTTCACAACTTTTAGATGCACACAACTTTCTGACATACTTTTATATTTGTAAGTTTCCTTTGCAGTCATATTCCTATTTTCACTGTAGGCTTAATGTTTATGAGCAGTCCTCGTTGAAACTATAGGTGAGGGCTTGTGCTTGATTGATATTCCATGCAACCTCCCCAACACTCTCCACAAACTAACTCTCACAGAATTTTTCTCTTAGCTACTTATACATTGTCTGTCAAAAGGTTGGTAAAGTTACTAATTCAAGGAACATGAGTAAGGGCCTCGGCAGACGACCAATAGGGTCATCTCCGAGGCAAGGAAGAGGAGGGGCAGCCGCACGAGCGGCACCCCTTCCTCCTCCCGAGGTTGCCCTCGGAGCTGCTGGCCCTCCGCACGGCCGGCGCGCCGAGGGCAACCTCCCGCTGCAGCGTCCTCACACGCTGCGGCGAAAAAGCCAGGGAAAGTGCGCCCAACACGTTTAGGGCGCACTTTCCCTGTCTTCTGAAAGGAGCGCTGATTTTGTGCTCCTTTCAGAGGCGCCGACGGTGCGCCATGGTGCGGCTGCCGTGGTCCCGCGGCGCACCGTCCCAGGGCGTCCCCGACTCCCTGGTCTGCTTCCCCCCTTAGTTTAACAGACAAGTATATAAGTTGATTTGATATAGTACAGATATATGTTCCATTAATGTAAAAATGGCTCATAAACAGTAAATACTCTTTGCAGATCAAGAGTGTCAAAAACTTAACCAAAAATGTAATATACATATCTCAAAAGAAATAGCTGAAAAACAAAATTTGCATGTTGAAGGTATTGATTTCCTTGGTCTTCTATTCAGAGAAACCCAGTTATGCTCTGTCTCCCATTGAAATCAATAAGTTTTGTTATTCAGCAGTCACTTGTCCCATTAGTTTCAGTAAGTTAGAGCTGATTCCCATTTGATTGACACCCATTCCCCACACATTTTTTCACCATGATAATTTTCTGTATGTAACATGTGTTGTGAAAATGGGTTAAATTAACATTAAGGGAAAATACATTTTCCCTCCAGCTTTGGGTTTTCATCAGAGATACATACTTCAGCTGACAAATTTTAAATTCTTCTCATGCTTACTTTCCAGTGATGGATCACAAAGCAAAGCATGCAAAATGCAAGATATGTATGTGAGAGAAATCACATACTAAGCAGACACATTTCTTTCACCAGTTGAAGAAGCACTTCGTCTAAAGCTATGCAAGATAACATTTTTGAGTTTGATCCTGAGTATTTTACTGTCTGAGTTTATAAGTTTCATGGCAAAACATGGCTAGCAGCACAGCTGAAAAATGTGTGAAAAATTTATTGTCTATATATCTTCACAGTTAAATTATGCCCATGGAACACTGAAGCAGAATACAAATTGAATTTACCACTGAATACAGTAAAGACAAATGTGGCAGTGGAGGTAGCAGATACTGGATAGACATTTGTAAAGCTCAGCCTCTTCTACTTCCACTTTGAAACTCTTATTTTTCCTCTCAACATAGCAATCCATATGTTTTTCCATGCATTTTTGAAAATATACACATTTTTTGTGTGTGCACCATTTGACTAAGGTGCAACTGCACATTCTAAAATTATACACTGTTGTTGCTATACATTTTTGCAACTGCATACATGTAGAAAACTTTTGTGTAACATGTTGGCAAGTTGGCCTTGCCAACTTAAAAATGCATTGCACACTCAAAAAGCATAGTTGGTGTTTGTGAGTCCCCTTGAACCTTTTGTAAGCATTCAGCATGAACAGTTGCAAAAGACCAACCTCTTTTGCAGTCAAACAATGGGATATTTGTGCATCTATTTTGAAAGACACATAATGCAGTTCCATTGTGTATGGCCACTGTTTTGGTGGAATCAGTTGACATCAGCCGGGACTGGCATCAACACCCAGACTCCTTGGACATCTGACAGGCCTGCAGGACATATATTGAACCCGTCTTTGGAGCTAAACCTGAATCTGTACTATCTTGAGTAGCTCCAGGAATCTGATCCTAATTTGTTTATATATTTAATAGTATCTTGGAGTAACACTGCTTTGGACACTGCTTTGGAAGCATTTTGGAAAATTTAAATTTTGAATAGAACCAGTTATGTAGCACTGCTGTTTGCCACATCCAACTATTGATCGCACAGCCATCCCAAGATAGTTTGCTGTCTAAACTGGGAGCAAATGGGCTACCTCATCCTATCTCCTTCCCAAGTCAATATATATAATAGCTAAAGCAGTGGGAACTGGTGGCTTTGATGTAAATGAGAAGTGAATCCACTTTGGGGTTTACTCTTGAGATTTTGAGGAGCTGTGCAGGATGCTGGACAAATAGATCCAGCACTTTGGATAGCTTCTTGTAATGTGCTGAACTCACCCCCCCCCCCCATAGGTGTAACAAATTGGATACCTTCTGCATAAAATTCACATTCTTATATCTGTACAAACAGCCCCCTCCAGCCAGTATTGATCAAATTGTTTGGGTGAGAGAGAAAATCCCATAAATTCATCTCTTTACTTTGCTGTTTAAAAAAACCCCAGTGAAAATAAATAACAAAATTTTAGTTGTACCATCTTCTGGTGACATTCAAACTCCCTGACAATAATTGTATGGCTTGTTCTGCTGCTAGGGTGTACTAGAGGGAACTTTGTACAGAGCAGGTAAATGACAAGAAATCCTTTTAGGGAAGGCCAAGGTTGTCCCTCTGAGCTATTTGGAAGTCAAAGTAAAACGTAATTGCAAATAAATACTGTTATAAATCCTTCAGCTTAGTAAAGGTGGTAACACATGTTCCTGCCAGTCAAATTCTACCCATATTTATTTGGAAGGAAAGTCATGGGGCTTAATCCCCCTGCGTCACCCTCACTTTTCTGCTCTTGTCAAGCTGTATATTGAAATACTAGTTGTATCTTTTTACATGGTGCAAATGCTCCATGAATAGGAAGGTAAAACTTTTAACATCATACAATAACACTGTTGGCTTTAATTCAATTTTAATTCAAAAGAGTATCCTGTAGGGCTTATTGGGTTCCTTATTGGTAGCAATTTACATTTGCTGTAACCTTGTATTTGAGGGTCTCTTTTGCTCAGTTACCAAAATGCCTTGAATGAATATTGACTGATATTCCAACCTTTTGTATGTAATATTCGTAGACTATGTGTGGGGGAGGTCCTTTCCTTAACTTGTAATAGGCTAAATTTGTTGTCACTGAAGCAGTACTACATTGTTGAAGAAGAACTGAGTCATTTGAAATGGAAAATGAGTTTTGCCATGGGTAGATTTAAGATCCACTGCCTGATGACTCAGAATCCCAGCCCTTGTATTTCAAATAAACCTGCACAGGATTAACCTCAGGGATGGGCAACTGTGGTGAATACAGAGCCACTGAGACCCTGTGTGGGCAGGAATTCAAAGATATAGCAGCAAAGGGATCTTGGAGCACCTTTGATATGAAGGGCTCATCCCCACTATGATTTACATCAGGCACAGGCAACCTTTTTGAGACCTGGGCCAGTCTCCTGTTGCCCAGGTCTCGGCTGGGCCGAGGGGGGGGATGGCGGTGCGTGCGCTCACGCACACGCGCGCACCCTCTGCCGCCGCGTGCGAGCCCCCTGCACACGCGGCCACCGCGGTGCATGTGCGGCCGCCGTTTTGGTAGTCCAAATCGCGGCCGTGACGCATTTTGCGCATCTCAGTGCTGCCTTTGTGCTTTGTGGTGTGACCTGTGGGTGCATTACACACACACACACACATACATATATAACTTTTATTAAAAAAAAATGACAGTACATGTGCTCCATTGTATTTGCAATTACTTGCAGGTGGGCAAGTGGACTGACTGGCTCAGCAAGACAAGTAATGGCAAAAACAATGGAGAGCATATACTGTCAATTTTTTAAAAAATTGCATGCATCCCAGGGGAGAGTCCTCCATGACAGCCATGGCTGAATGTATCCCAGGAGAGAGTCCTCCGTGACAGCCATGGGTGGATGCATCTCAGGGGAGAGTCCTCCATGACAGCCATGGGTACATGCATCCCAGGGGAGAGTCTTCCAGGACAGCCATGGATACATACCTCCCAGGGGAGAGTCCTTCATGACATCCATGGGTGCATACATCCCAGGGGAGAATTCTGGCCATGGTACCCATGACTCCCTTTTGTGTTTTCTTGAATCTGTTGCCAGTTGTGTTACCAATGATGTGTAGATGATTGATAGGCATTTTGAAGTGGCACAAACTAGTGGGAACGACAGCCATGCCAAAAAAAAAAGAAGCAAATAAAGGAAAGACCCACTTCCATAGTGGGAATGACATATTGACTGGAATCGATTCACTGACCTGGAGCGAAAGTGAATCGCAAACTGGTCTAAATCTAAGTGGGTTTAAATCTAAGTGGGAATGAGCCCTAAGTGAAAGAGAGACATTGGTGCATGAGTCTACAAAAGTTCATGCTACCAGTTTTTCTCTTTCAGTTAGTCTCAAAGGTGCTACAAGATCCCTTTGTCTCTGTGGGCTGTAGGGCTTAAAATGGAGGCCTGGAAGATTACTACTGGTCTTGAAAAAAATGTTAGTTTAGTGTGTGTTTTTGTAAACATTAAACAGTTTAAAAGATGCATTTCTCCTCTTGGAGGCAGAGGGAGGTCACCCTTTTAAAAGGTAAAAAGAAGAATGTTCTGTCTAAGGGGCCCCAAAACAACATTGGGACCCAGGCTGCACTTTGTCTTATCCTTACTGACATCTTCATTATCCATATGATTGGGTTGAAGTTATTTCTGGATAGTGCCATGGTGCACAGACAAATCAGAAACCGAAATAGAATCATAGAATCATAGAGTTGGAAGAGATCACAAGGGCCATCCAGTCCAACCCCTGCCATGCAGGAACTCCCAATCAAAGCATCCCCGACAGATGGCCATCCAGCCTCTGTTTAAAGACCTCCAAGGAAGGAGACTCCACCACACTCCGAGGGAGTGTGTTCCACTGTCAAACAGCCCTTACTGTCAGGAAGTTCCTCCTAATGTTGAGGTGGAATCTCTTTTTCTGGAGCTTGCACCCATTGTTCCTGGAGCTTGCACTACATGTCATGTTAGCTGTGCCTTTAAACTACTGTGTCCCATTCTGCTGTTTTGTAGGGTTGGGAGCAGAAGAACTGTCATAGGATCCCAATCTGACATATTTTCCCAATTTGACTCTCTTCTGGTTTCCTTTTGAAAAAAATCCTTTACCTTGCTGCTGTTTGGCCCCCACTGCTGTGCCTTTTGCAGTAAATAGCACTTTCAAGGTAAAACATCAACTAAGAGGAGGTGAATTTCAGCAGACAATTGGGTACGGATCTGTGCTTCACATCTGGATCACATGCTGGATGGGGATCCTGTAGTTCTTCCCCTCTTCCTCCCTCCAGTAGAAATGACCAGGTTGAGCATGATTGTTTTGGACATTTGACTAACATTCTGTTGAATTATTATTATTATTATTATTATTATTATTATTATTATTTATATCCCACCTCTGTAAAATACAACCAGGGCGGCTTACAAGATAAAACAAACACTCCTGTACCCCAATAGCTCCCCCTTAAAATACAATTAAAGAATTGAAATTTAAAACATACTTAAAAATAACAAGTTACAATAAATAACAAGTAAATTAAAATAACTGTAACGGAAAACAGGGACAGGCATAATTTTTTCGGTGGCCGGTTATCTACTCAGGAATGGCCCGTCAGAAGAGATCTGTCTTAATAGGTTTTTAAAAAGCTGTTTAAGGTGATCAAGTGATGGATCTCATCCGGCAGGCCGTTCCATAGTTTTCCATCCAAGGAATGAACAGTTTCTAAAACACTTAGGATAGTTTTTATTTTTTTGTTGTTCATCCTGGGCAGTGTGCATATATGTTTATATGTTCGCTGCATGTATTACTTTCCCAAAGGTGTAATTTTATGAACTGGGTTTTCATTAACTGCTGTGCCTACTTTGCTCTGGAAATACAATGAGAAATGTTATTCAGCAAGCAGACTGATGACTCACTCTTTTGCTTTCCTGTCTTTTTTGTGTGTGTGTGTGTGTGTGTGTGTGATTCTATCTACTAATGTACCTAAGGTCTAACAGGTATCTAATGAGATGTTAAAAACATCCAAGGATAGTGCTTGTACTGCAACAGAGAGATTTATTTTCTCTGGAATGATATCAAAAAATGCTCTTTGGTCTTCCACAGTATGTCTGCTCCACTTTTGGAAAACTGAGGACAAAACTAGATGACTTTTTTCTTTCTTTTAAATTTTTTTTTTTTTACTTTATGAAACTTAAAAAAAATATTAAAACGATTCATGAACAAACAAAACATAGCAAAATTTACCAACAATTAAAACTAAAGACAAAACACAATAAACAAGTTTAAAAAGAAAGAAAAAAGGAAAAGAAAAAAAATAAAGAAAAAAGGAGAGAAAGAAAGAAAGAAAATAATAAGAAGAAACAAAAGGTTGACTTCCTTGTCTTCCATGTCTTGTTATCTCATCACCATTACCTATTGTCTTTTCTTTTTTTATCTTATATCCTATCAAAATTTTCTAGGAGATCCTAGATTAATCCATCTCTAACATAAAATTTGGTCTCTGGTCTTGCTGCAATATTTTATAAGTAACATCCAATCTCTCTTAAAGACCTCCATTCCTTTTTTCCTTATCAAGTCATTTAATCTATCGGTTTCCATTAGATCATATATCTTCCTTTGCTATTCCTTAATTGTAGGGACTTCTTTAGATTTCCATTTCGATGCATACACAATTCTTGCCACCATTATCAAATAGAAGATCAGCTTACCATATTTACTTTCCAATTTTTCTTCAGCTACTATTCCTAATAAGTACATCTTTGGGTTTATTGGGATTTCTATACTTCGTATTTTTATTATCTCCATATGTATACTTGTCCAATATTTTTTCGCCTCTTTACATCTTCACCAGGTGCGGTAGAACGTGCCTATTTCCTTTTCACATTTCCAACAAAGGTTATTGTTCTTTTTCTTCATTTTTGCCAATTTGTATGGAGTTAAATACTACCGGTATTGCATTTTATAAATGCATTTATGTCATAATTTAGGGTGAATATTAATCTCCTATTCCAACATTTTCCCCATTGGTCAAGTTCTATACTTTGTCCAAAATCCTGTGCCCAATTAATCATGTGAAGTTAATCAGATCTTTTTCCATTTCTACTTTAAATAACATTTTGTAAAATTTTGACATTTTATGACTATCTTTTATAACTACTATTTCCTCAAATTCCTTATTCATAATGCCTATCTTCTTAGTTCTCTTATCCAATACGAATCTCTCCCTTATTTATCGATACGTGAACCAATTTACAATATATCCTTCCTGCAATAATTGTTCTTGTGTTTTTATCTTCACTTCTGTTCTTTCGTCTTGTAAAAGTTCATTATATGTCAGCCACTTGCCCTTACCTATTTTTTAAAATTTTATTAATTAATAAAAATTAATACAACACCATACATCAAATCATCGACAATCCAATAATTTCCAATTCACTAATTCAGCACTCTTCCATCTTCCATCTTCAATCTGTCATATTTTCCATTTTCTTTTTCACATATTTACAAACTTACACACATATTTCAATCAAACATAAACATACATCTCAAAGACTTCCATGTCCATCCTCTACTGATTCATCTCCATATTTTTATTAACTGCTTATCCTCTTATATTAGTGTTCTATATTTTGACTCTACCTCTTCGATCTACTTTTCCATTTTTTTCCATTTTCTTAACTGTTAGCTTATTTTCTCTTTTTCTTATGTATTTTTCTAAGCTCTTTCATTTGTTTTGTTTAACTTATATTTTGAATATTTGGCCATTTTTCCCTTATATATTTATACAATTTTTAGGAATATATATTCTTTCCTTTTTCTCAGAAGTCTTCAAAATTTGTACCTGTCTTCCTTCAATTTCGAGTGGTGTTTCATTATGGCATCTTAACAAAAGATCTCGTACCTGTTTTCAGACAAAATAGATGACTATATTCCTTAGCAGATTTTTGTTTGTTTGTTTGTTTTGCTACTGTTGAGTTAAGGTGGAACGCCCTATCAATTTCAAATTGAAATTGATGAACATGCTTCTTTAAAAATCTTACCAATTCTGGAACTATCACATCTACCAAATTTTCATCCTTATTTTTTGGGATCCCTCTTATCTTTACACATTTTTCTCTTAATTTTTGCTTCTACACTGCTTTCTCATCTAGATCCTGTTTCCTTCCTTTCCTGACATCCTCTAATTCTTCTCCCAATCTATCACTCCTATGTTCCAAATTCTCGATCCTATGATTTGCTATTGACAACTCTCCTGTTATCTTTTCTATTGTTTGGTTTATTCCCTGTAGTTCCGTCCTTATCTCTTGTCTTATCTCCATTTTCAATTCTTTCATTTCCTGTCTTATCTCCATTCATAGTCTCTTTATTTCATCCAAAATAATTTGATTTGAATCTGCCACTTTTGGTTGTTCTAGCGATGGTCTCCTTGGGAATTGTGTTTGGCTTTGAATCTTAGCAGTTTGATTCATTGACATCATATTCTATTTCCCTATTTTGTTCATTCTAATATTGTCTTACTATAATATTTAGAGCAATAGTTATTTTCTGTTCAAACAAAAAGTAGTCACAGCTTCAATAATAATTTCTTTGGTAAAGGGATAAATAGAAAAAGATTTGTATTAAGCTGTAAAAGTGCCATTGTGGGTTAGGAAAATATTAGATGACTTTTCATGCATTAAGAAAGGAGAAATAAATGTGGGGGGCATGCAAGTTGCTTCCTTCCATTATTGATTCCATTGCTCTCCTCATATGGAAGACCACTTTCATAACAGGAAAGCTGTATATATCTGTGAAGGCTCCA
This sequence comes from Phrynosoma blainvillii, assembly GCA_026167975.1. Lineage (NCBI taxonomy): Eukaryota > Metazoa > Chordata > Lepidosauria > Squamata > Phrynosomatidae > Phrynosoma > Phrynosoma blainvillii. The sequence continues at coordinate 57,571,826 of JANUYF010000005.1, forward strand.
CCCAGTTGAGAGTGCTGATTCTCTATTCTTCTCTGTTATCATGGCGAGCTTCTAGCCGGCTTTCCTATCCAGAATGTGGTGGCAGAAATAACAGCAGAGGTCCTGCAGGTCATTTCCAGTTGCATGTAAAAACGACAGGGAATCCAGTGTTGACAGCACAAAGTAGATGGGTGAGAAGTGCTGAAAGTCAACACTACCTACCCTTCCATACCATCTCTCCTAAATATTTATCTCCAACAATACACACATGTAATATTAGATCTTTAGAGAAAAGGTCATTGGGGACAACTTCGGATGAGGTAATCTGTATACAGAGACTCATAGAATCATAGATTTGGAAGAGACCACAGGGGCAAGAAACTGGCAACCTCTGCCTATCGTTTTGGGTTTATTTCAAAATTAGATTCTCAGCCTGCACTGAGAATAGCTTTTTTGGGCAAATACGCCCCAATAACTGGTCTACTGTTGTCACCTTATAATTTGCTTCTGTTTGAACAGGATTGTAAATGGCTAGTGAACATCTGTGCATGCTTAAATCAGAATTAAGATCTGGATTTAGTTGGAGTCTCTCCAGACTATGTAAAAATTACTGCAATCCTATATCCTCCCAATATGAGACTTTGTTGAACTTGCTTCTCTGAGTAGGCACATATAGGATTGCAATATTGTTCTATTAAAGTTCTTTATATTGCAAGGAAGATTATAAATTACAGATTAGGAAAAGCAGTCTTCTGTGAGGACCTGGTTTTTGGAGACAAAGAAGTGCATCCTCACTAGATGCATGAAAAATGATTTCACACTTCATTATTTAAGCTAAAAAAGGGCGACCAACCTTATTTATTTTGTAAAGCCATGCATGGCTAAATCATGTAAAGGAACATTTTTGTTAATACTAGTTTATTTTTTAAGTTTGCATTTTTGATGTATAGACCTACAGGCAAAAGGAAATGTTTTGGAAGAGATTTAATTGAAGGATCAAAATAATTCACATTACTTGCTTCAGTAAATTTTAATTTTGTTTCCTTGCTGAACACTTCTTTGTAGCTTTGGCTGTTTGATATTGCAAGTGTTGCTCCATGAGGTTTGTTTCAGTATTATTTATTAGTTTTTAGATTTCTTCTAGTGGTGTCAGATGGCTAGCCTCCTGTGATGGCTGCTGATGCACCCTCACAACTATTGAGCTGCATGGTGTGAACTGGTTCTTTGTTATGATTGCTCACTTAATAAATATGACCTAAATGTACTTCTACTGTTGTAGCATACTGGAAAACTGGGTGGCTGGATTATTTGAATGATTGTGGGGGCTGCAAGGACTTAAGTTGAGAGGAAATTAGATTTTTTGAAGTACCCCTGGACTTCTTTTCGTCTTCGTCTTCCTGAGACTCCCTTTTACTGCTTGGGATCTGCAGCTGATATATATATATATCTCCTGCTGGCGTTTTTTTGCTGGGTTTGTTGATAGAAAGCCTGTCTGTGTTGTATTTGATGAACATTGAATCCTAATAAATGATTTTGCTGGCATTGTTCTTCTGAGAAGGAATAACAAATAACAGATTGGACTTGACCTCCAAGTTTTGGATTGGATTATAGGTTGAATCGAATTGACTTGGACTGGAGAGGAGGAGAAGGAGGAACAAAGCTGGAATTTGAATGTGGTGTTGGAGTAAAAAGAGAGAGAATATCAATGCAAAGAAGCTGAAGAAAGGAAAAGGAGAATGAAGGAGGAGGGAGGTCAAGGACTTAAGAAGGTTAATTAATTGAATATTAAAGCAAAATCTCTGGTAAAGCTTATCTTCAATTGGTGAAATTCAAAAAAGAAAATCTGAATTTAAAATAGGGGGGAATATGGCGCTGGTTAAGGAAAGCAGGGTTTGAGACAGGTAGTAGTAGGAATCTGCTGTTTGTTATCATGTAAAATAACTAAGCTGAAATTGTGTCCTGTACCTTTGATGATAGGGAAGCAATCTTAAATTGGCATAAAGTTTATAATATATTTGGGAATTAATATTGAATTTAATATTGAACTAATATTGAACTAATATTGCATATTAATATTTCCTTCATATTTCAGTAAGATTTTGAGAGACTGTAAGCTTTAATTAATTATTTCTAGCTACTGAATACTTTGGAATTTTAAAAGAGACATAAAGGGGGAAAAAGGAAGGAAAAAAGGAGAGAAAGAAAAAAAAGGAGGAAGGAAAGGAAGGGAAGGAAAAGGAAAAAAGAGGAAGAGTAGGAACTATTAATTACTAACTGGAGGGTCAATTGATTGGAAGGACCATTTTTTTTTGTAAAAACACATAATTTATTAGTTTAATATTGTGATATTAAAACCTTCCCTTTATTCAATTATTCAAGATGGTAGCGGGAACAAGGAAAGCTTTGGCACAAGCAGCAGCAGCAGCAGCACAAAGAAGACCCTCTGTTGAAACATCCAACAGGATTCCAAACAAAATGCAAGAGGATAATGGGTCGATCTTGGAAGAGATGAGAAGACTTCACGCGGAAACAAATCATGAGATACAGAAATCTAAGGAAGATTTGAGGCATGTTTTGAAAACTGAGTTAGAAGGGGTGAGAACAAGATTGGATAAGATAGATGAAGACTTGAATGTAATTAAAGGCAAGGTAGGAAGATTGGAAAAGAAAACTGAAATGCTGGAAACCCAAGCAGAAAAGGTGGTGAGAGAACAACAGGAAGACCAAGAACAAATTTTGAAGATACAAATCAAACAAAGAGAGAAGTGTTTGAAGTTACGGGGATTTCCAGAGAAGGTAAATGAAAATCTTTACACTGAATTGGCTCCAATACTTGCTAAATATATAAATGAATCTGAGATACAATTTCCATGGGAATTGGACCATATATATCGATTGAATTCTAAGATAGCTAGGATGAAGAACTTACCGAGGGATGTGATAGTATACTTCGTACGGAAACAAACTAGGGATTTAATCTTGCAACAAAGCTATAAATGTAAATTGATCATAGATGACAAGGAGATTCAAATTCTGAAGGATATCCCGGGGAAAATTTTGAAACGACGAAGAGACTACCACTTCCTGACAGATAAACTTAGAAACTACAATATCCAATTCAAATGGGAAGAAGTTGAGGGAGTGCAAGTGTTTTGGAATCAGAAAAAGATTAGATTAACCACAATAGACCAGGCAAGAAGATTTGTAATTGAATTACAAAAAGATATAGACAAAGAGAAGAAAGATAAAGGGAAAAGCGACAAAGAGAAAGACAAAAGAGAAGAAGAGGAAGAATACTGAAGGAACAAGTAATTATCTAAAGTATCTAATTCCTTCTCTGCAAGTGACTCTAATTAATTATTATATCTAATTTTTAAAAGATCATAACCCGACCAGTTGATCAAAAGATCCGGTGTAGTGTAAATTTATTTCTATCTGTTTCACTAATATAAATAAAGTTTCTTTATAACTGAATTGTTGGATTTTTCCTCTACTGACTTGCTAATTTAGGAAGATGAGACTACTGTCCTGGAATGTAAAAGGGCTGAACTCGCCACAAAAAAGAAAGAGAGTTTTCCTATATCTGAAAAAAAAAATTATGCTGATATAATTTGTTTACAAGAATCACATATAAAAAATTAAGGATGTAAGATTAATCAAAAATAAAAAGATTGGGAAAGAATACGTATCTACATTTGAGAAAAGTAAAAGAGGGGTAATATTATATGTAAAGGATCATATTGAATCTAGAGAGATCTTTAAAGATAGAGAGAGATTCTATGTAGGGGTAGAAATAATTTGGAAAGGGGTAAAAATTTTATTAATTGGGATCTATGGTCCACAAGAAAAGAAAAGTAAATTTTATAAAAGGATCCAAAGAAAGGTAATGGAATATGATTATGAAAATGTAATACTATTAGGAGATTTTAATGGAGTATTAGTGTTCAGTTTTGGTGGAGTAGTGTATTTGTAAATCCAGCAGAATCAGGGAGCAAAAATCCAAGCTTCTAAAAGTTGAGTTTTATTGTTAAAAGAATAATAACAACATGCAAAGTAAAATACAGTCCACTATAGGATCACATCTTGCAGATGTGGCTAAACAAGAACAAAAACTACAGATCCATGTTTCCAGATCTTAAGGCTACATTGTGAAGCAGTATAAACATATTATAGATCCATTGAGAAGTAAAGAGAAGAAAAAGTGCGATCCAAAGGAAGCAAATAATAATAATAATAAGATCAATGCCTAACACAAAGTTTCTCAGTCCAGCCCCTCTCCACCTTTTGGGTGTTAACCTTCAGGTTGATTGGATGATCTGTATGTGATGTATGCTAACCCAGCCTCTTGTTGTTCATCTACCACCATGTGATCTACTTTCCCATAACAACTTTTTATTATTGTTTCCTTATGTAAACAAGGATGATTTCCCACCTAGTGGTTCTCTATTGTTTAGTCTCTCTAGCCATCTGGACTGAGTTGTTTGTGCTCTGCCTAAAAGCTGTTCTCAAGTGGAAAAAATACAGACACACACATTTCTACATTTCACCTTTGACTGCATAGCCCATCTATACTCTGACAATTAGAACCTAGGATAGATAGAACTTCAAATAACAAAATTAAAGAAACCCAAGGAAAATTACCTAAAGTTTTTTTTTCAATTTTATAGAAAATTGGAATCTAACCAAGGTATGGAGACATTTGTATGATACGAGAACAGGCTTTACTTTTTTTTCTGAAAGACACAATTCATTGTCAAGGATTGGCATGTTCTTTATATTTAAAATTAAAGATGTACAGAAAATGGAAATTCTTAGCAGAGAGATCTCAGACCACAATTCTTACTAAATTCAAAGTGCAGAGGGCATCAGAGGTGCACATGTGCTATAATGTTTTCATCTTGGAAGATGTCTGGAGCAATAAAGTTAATGGTGATCATGTATACAGTATAAAAAGCCTACCGTATTTCCCCTCAGACTAGATGTTTGGTGAGGTGGTGACCCAAGCTCTTAATAAGGAACCTTATTTGCCTATCAGTAAGGCCAGTCTTAAAGAGTATCCCTATGACCAGTTAAGCCATTCAGCACTAAACAGAAATTAAGATGGTATATTTTAGTAACACATCTTATTTTTAAGCAGCTTTGTTTCCCAATTTTTTGGGGAAAGCGGGATACTACTACTATTACTTATATATATACTACTTGTGTGTGTGTGTGTGTGTGTGTGTGTGTGTGTGTGTATACACACGCACACACAGGCATCTCTCTGGATTTGCGGCCTTGAGATTCATGGTTTTGATTATTTGTGAAGTCAGGGCCTCCTCCCCCCAACCCCTTCCCTCCCAATCACTCTCAGGGCAGCTCAGAGGTCTCGGTGAGGGGTGGTGGTGGTTCCTCTTACTTTTCCCTCCCTGACCCCCCTGGGCTGCCCTGGGAGCAATCAGAGAGGAAAGGCAAGAGGAGCCTCCTGCCCACAGAGACCCCTTTCCTCCCCGATTGCTCACAGGGCAGCCCAGAAGTCTCAAGTGGGCTGGAGCCTCCTCTTGCCTTTCCCTCCCTGAGACCCCTGGGCTGCCCTGGGAGCCATTGGGGAGGAAAAGCAAGAGGAGCGCTCCTTTTCCCCGATCCCTCTCTCCCCTGAAAGGCTTTGGAGACACTGCTCTGAATCCTCTCAGGTGCGGATGGGGCCAGAGGAAGCGAGCCCCTCCCACTCCTGTGCCTCTTCTTCCCTGCCCTCCTGTTCCCCTTAACTGGCTTCTGAAGACAAGTTAAGGGCACAGGGAAGGCGGGGGAAGAGCCAGGTAAGCTCCCTCTGGCCTCTTCCATGTGTCAGACAACCATCCCAGACATTGGAGGGGGTGGGCAGGGCTTGCCTTATTCACGGATTTTCCATATTTGCAGGGGTCTTGTTCTCCTAACCCCCATGAATCCAGAGGGACTCCTGTATGTACGTGTGTGTGTGTGTGTGTGTAAATATAAAACCTCTCTCTCTCTCTCTGTCTCTCTCTAAGCTTTTTTCTAAGTTACTAGTTAATTGTGGTTGATTCTCAGAGTACATGAAATCATTTATATTCTTCTCATTGGCATATTTTCAAGCATCTTCATATGTTTTAAATGGTTTTATAAGTGGCAATTTGCACAGTATGTAGGATGTCAATAAATTGGATCTCTCACACTTTGTGTTTTTAATTTGAAATACAATGGGCCCTCCGTATTTGCTGGGATTAGGGATGCAGGACCCCTATGAAAGTAGGAAAACGTCAAATAAAAAAAACAACACTATTTTTTATATGAGAGTACACACGTAGGAATCTCTAGATCCTCAAGCACAACTCTTTGTGATCAACATCCAGCAGAAGATGACCATAGAATCACACTGGAGGACCTACAGATGCTTAGAGAACTGTTTTCTCTAGGAATCCAGGGTGGCCAGATGTCCTAACCACAAAGGCGGACAAGGCACTGCAAAATCTAGGGCAAAAAAAATGTAGGACATTACAAAACAAAACCTAAAAACACTAACATAAATGTTCTTAGTCATGCTCAAAATGGAGGAAATTTCGGAATTTTTGGAATTTTTTAACATGTAAGCTGCTCTGATTGCTATTATCATAGAAAAGTGTGATGCAAATAAAAGTTTTATTTTCATTATTTAATTCCTCCCAGACAGAAGATTGAAATAAAGGACATGTCTTGGAAAAGGAGGACCTCTGGTCACCCTGAGTGTGACTGTATGGTCAACTTGCAGCAGAGTTACACTGGATGAACTAGAGATTCCTAGAGAGAATATATTAATCAAACCCACAGATAAAGCTGCAAAAGTCAAAGTTGCAAATGTGGAGGGCTGATTGTAGCATATGGGAACAGAGAAAGCCACCATTGTGTTCTAGTTTAAGTGTTGGACTGGGGTTTTGAGATAAATCCGCATTAAAAAAAACCCTGCGTGATCCTGGGCAATTCATACTCTTTCAGCCTCAGAGGTTTGGCAATAACAAAATCCTATGGGAGGGTTGCCAAAAGTTTAAGTTGATTTGAGGGCACATAGCAAGAGCAACTGGGAACATACTGCAAATCTGATAGGAGTTGTGATATTAGAAAAGTGCTGTATACCTCTTTCTCTCCTGCTCTTTTCTTGATATATGGAGGCCCAAAGCTGTTGTTAGTTCTTTGGTTGCCTATATTTTCCTTCCATGCATGTGCAGGGGCATTTTTTGTGGTACTTCTGATAGGAAAAGTGGCTCAAGGGTGAAGGTTTAATTCTTTTTTCTCTACACAATTTATTGAGCAAAATTTAAAATGATGCCCTTTCGGTCTAAGTGCAAATTATGGTCGCATTTAATACTAAGAGCAATGGCCAGAAACCCCTTATTTGCTGAACATAAAGCCTCTTTCAGTCTTCAGAAGGTAGTACAAGGTTTTCATCTTTGTAGGTGTAAGAATTAAACTTCAGATTGTGGATAGTTTTAAGTATACTGACTCCAGTTTGAATTTAACTATCCTGATAATTTAAGATGTGTGTCATAGGAAAGAGAACATTTTTCAGGTCAATCAGCTTCAGATAAACATTTTCTTTCTCCCTCCCTCCCTCTCTCTCTCTCTCTCTATATATATATATATGCTAGAAGGAATAGGAATTCTTGTAATTTATATTGAAAAAGATTTGTAAGAGTCACTGAGTGCAGTGATCCCAGTGGAACTGACCTAGTTCTGATGTTTAGGAAACTTTTCCTTGTAACTAGTATTATGTGTTTTACATCCCTATCTAATTTATCTTTATGACAACCCTGTAAGGTAGGATTTATTTATTTATTTATTATCCTGTCTTTCTCCCAGCACAGAGTTCAGGGTGTCTTGCAACCATTTAAAAAAACAGTGCAATTAAAAATTATTAACACAAATGTTAAAATACAATTAAACTACATTTCTGTTTTAAACTAAACAAGTTAAAAATACATGTTAAAAACTGTTTTTAAAACACATTTAAAACATAATAAAATAGAAATACCCCTCATTAAAATACCACTCTGTCTGCCACTACATATTAAAATCCAAATACCTCTCTAATCTAAATAAAAAAGGATTTTGCTAGAGGAAAGATAGTAGGACAGAGGACCACTGGACCTCTCAGGGAAGGAAGGCCCAAAACAGACAGGCTAAATAAATCGGTTTGTGGCCGCATTTGAGGCATAGCATTTAGATGACACATGCCCTGAGCACGGCTTGGAACTGTGCTGAGGCCGCGTATTTTACAAAGAACTGAGCCAAAAAGGAGTTGTAAAATTCGCTCCTTTTGCCGGCCTGGTTGAAAACCATGACAGCAGCCCAGATCAGGGCCAGGCACATGCAGTTGCCACAGCTCCAGTGCAAATTGTGCTGGAGCAGCTGTGGCCCACTTTATTGGGCCCGTCTGTTTCAGCCCAGAGTTTCACAACTTGGGAGTAACCACAGAGAATTCTCTTTCCTGTATCCTCACTAAACATGCCAGTGATGGTGACGGGACTGAAAGAAAACCCTTCTGTGTAGATCTTAAAGTTTGGCAGGCTCAAATAGGAAGATAATGGTATTTCAGATGGTCTGGAACCAAGCGGCCTAGGGCTTTAAAGGTCATAACCAGCACCTTAAATTCTGCCTAGAAATGGATTGGCAGCCAGTGAAGCTCTTACAGCAAAGGATTAATATGTTTCCTATAACCTGCTGTAGTCAGCTACCTGGTGGCAACATTTTGGACCCACTGAAATTTCTGAACAGTTTCCAAAGGCAGCCCCATGTGGAGTACCTTGCAGTAATCAAAACAGGATGTAATCATGGCATGCGTCACTGTAGTCAAATCTTATGTCTTAAGGAACAGCTTTAGTTTGTATGCTAATTTTAGCTGTGCAAACATACTCTGGGCCACTGCTGAAACCTGGGCATCCTGGCTGAGGCCATGACCATGGGACTGAAGAGGAATCCCCCAACACCAACGTCTCAGTTTTCCCTCCACCCTAAGAAGAACTGGAAGCACTGCAGAACTGTGTCCTAATTCCCATCCCATGTCCTGTGCTCCAGTCAGCAAGTGATTGAAGAATCAGGTGGTTTGAATGCAAGAGCTGTCAGGTAGTTAATCCAGGCTGGGTCAGTATCAGGTTATCCAGCAAGATGAAGGGAGAAAAGAGGGTGGTCAGTAGTCCAGATAAAGCCAGCAAGGAATAAAACAGAGTCACCAATTGTAGCCAGGCAAAAGTAAAAAAACCCAAAAAAACACTAGCACCAAACAGTATTGCCAGTCATCAAGACAGAATGGTTGCAAGCAACAAAAACACCAGGGAGCTGTTGGGAGATCTATAGGTTACACCAAGTGCTCAGTGAGTTAGCTTCTATTTAACAGCCACTGGGTTTTGTATAGTGTATCTCTTTGACAATCTTCAAAAAATGGCAGCATGTCCTTAGGATCTGCCACCTTCTGCTGAGGAGTAGGGGCCTCCACTGCCTCAAGCCATGGCAAGTTCCAGGAAATCTGACTCCTCTGTGTCTTAATCCTTTGACTCCAGAGTGTGAGTTATGACATCCTAGAGAGGTGGCCTAGAAGGACACCATGGTTGATGGTATCAAAAGCCACTGAGAAGTCCCACAGAACCAACAGGGAAACTATCCCCTGTCCAGTTCCTAGTGATGGAGATAGAATCCTAGTAGACTATGCAAATTCACCTCCTTGCCCCCTCCCCCTGGCTGAGAGGTTTCCCTTTTGAGAAAATTATTACCATATTATTTCCATATTTTATATCTTATGCATTTATTCTATAAAAAGGTAAAGGTATTCCCCATTGACAAGGTTGTCAAGTCGTGTCCGACCATAGGGGGTGGTGCTCATCTCTGAAGAGCCATCTGTGATCATGTGACCAGCATGATTGCACAGAACACCATCTACCTGTCTGCCGAAGTGGTACCTATTTATCTACTTGCATTTGCAGGCTTTCAAGCTACTATGTTGGCAGAAGTTGGGACTGTTAGAATATGGATGGGCTATACAGTCAAAGGTGAAATGTAGAGATGTGTGTGTGTGTGTGGAAATTTCCTCATGAGAACAACATCTAGAAAAACAAACTGAATCTAACACCAGATGGTTACACAGACATAAACATATACTTTCCCAAAGGTAGAACTCATGGACACAGACTTTGTTATGGGTAACAAGAGATATCAAAAAGGTAAATAATCGTTAGGCTTGAGAAAATAGTCACGTGGTGGATGATGGACAGCAAGAGGTTGGGTCAACATACATCATACAGGCATTATCCAATTAACATAAGGTTAACACCTAGAAAGTGGAGTTTGGGAAGGGCCTAGAGAAGCCTTTGTCTAGAATGTTATTGTTCAAGATGTGAGTGCATGCCTGCCTGGAAGCAGTGGTTTCAACTGCAACAAGTGGAGATCCTAAGCTTTTGGGGATTGTTAAAGATGTAATCTTTCATGACTGAACTGGACAAGTTCATCACAATGGATTTTACTTAGTTATCTTATTTTTCTTTTATATGCATTAATAAAACTATGCTTTTGGATTTTACAATGTGTCTTCTTGACTGAGGAAGACAGGATCCTGAAGTAGGGAAGCTGAGCCAGTTGATGGTAAGAGATACAAATTGGCTGTGGAACACAGCAGCCAGCTTGTCCTGCAGATTCTGCTGGGTGCCAAAGAACATCACTGCAACACCCATCATCCACACACTGACAGGGACTAGTGACAGGAGCTCATCCCATCATGCAACACCCGGCTTGAACTGCCAACCTGCCAATCTTGCAATCAATAGAATCAGCATCTTAACCACTTGAGCCACTGCATCTCTTATTTATTCTATACTATTCAACAAATTTAAACTAGAATCAGATAATAAAACTCTATTGTTGGCAAACAGCAGTGGTTCTCAAATGTTGGGATGGGACCCTCAGGGGGGCATGAGAGTTGCTCAAGGGGGCAGGCGCATGATTTGGAGGCTCTGATTCCTCCTCCTCTTCTTTCTCCTCCTCTTCCCAAACTTTTATTTGTAAAATTTACACACGAGTTAAGTTGAAAATTGAATTTACTTAAATAAAGCTGTTGTAATTTAATGATGCTGTTTCCTTATAAAATGCTAAAATATGAATAAACATGAATTTGTGAATGAAAATATCCACACTAAATAAACAAAATATTTTAATTCACATACTACATTGAGGAGGGGCATGACATCTGCATGTAGATATGAAGGGGGGCATCTGGCATTGCGCAAAATATCAGTTTTCTGAGTTACTATTTTGGGATGTGGGGTGTTGGATTCTACTACAGAAAGAAAGGTCCAAAAGAGCCAAGAGGTACACACTTTCCTCATCCAATTTCCTGTGTAGGTGACCAAAACTGTCCCACAGCCAGGCCTGAAATCAGATTGAAATGGATCTAGATAATCTGTTTCATCCAGGAACTCCTGTAGCTGGGAGTGTTCCAGAACCTTGCCCCAAAAAGGGATATTTTTTGGTACACATTTGAAGCTGATGTTCCTTGTCCTTCCCTTGCTGCCTCTGATAAATGGGTTTGTAATTGCTAAAACAGTCCTTAGATGTTCTAAAACCTGAATCTCTATTAATCTTTCATGTCTCTCCTTCATGACATCCAGGCTGAATATATTAAGTCATAATAGCAGGACTCCTGTTGGTGTCCTAGACAGGCATAAGTTTCCTTTCAGAAAGGATTGTACACTGGTTGAATGTGGGTCATCTGCATTAAGTATGGATTTTTAGAGTATAATTTTTTTTAAAAAAAAAGAAACTGAAACTGAAAAAAGGAAGCTGGGCCAAAAAAGGAAGCTTCAAAGAAAATTGAAGACAAAGTGCATAGGATCTGAGGATATGAATGCTAGACATATACATTAAGCTAAGATGAGTCTGCATTCACTTCAAATTTGCAGAAGCAAAATTGCACATGTGGTGCCATTGTTCACACATATGCCTGTGTGTGTGTGTGTGTGTGTGTTGGGTATGCAGATATTGGTTGTATGTTTGGCTGTATATTCACTTGTACAGTGTTGCCATTCAACACAAAGGTGTTGTCGTTCAATCAGTGTGTTGATCTACCTGTAGAGCTTTACACTACTCAGTCCTGTTGCAGTTTTCAGTCATTGTGTTCAGATAGTGGTTGCAAGCCTTTTCTACATTTATTTTTTAAGGAACTCTTTGGAAGCTTTTAACTCATGTTGGCCAAACTGGGCTGTGTGCTTCCAAGTGGAGCATAGCACTGAAGTGCTAACCATTATCCATTTTGTTCATGTAAGTCCCCACTGAATCCTAAGCTTGCCTGTGTCAGATTGTGGCCTTTGATTGGTAGGCCTCCATTGTGTGTTAACTTTCCTCAAAGGAGCTCAGAAATTGTTTTTGAAGTACAGTCCAAAAATTGCTTCTGTTGAATAAAAAAGTCCTTAATAAATGTCAGTGAATTGTATACTGAATTAATTTGCATGTTCTGCAAATATAAATGTTATACAATTTGCTTTTGTCTCAGTTAACAGTGTGAATTTAGAAAGAACTTTGTAACAGCCTGTCCAACCAAATGAGCATGTAAAGTCAGCGTGTAAAAACTTGGCCCAACTTCCTGTGACAATTACACTGAATAAACCACTGAGTTAATTGTTTAAATTATACGAGAGCATTTGAAGAATGTTATGATGGATATGCAACTGGATTTTATAATTATACAAATGGTAATTATTTATTTTGATTATGCAGTCATGTTACCACATGAATTAAGGCTACAATTTTTTTTCGTGGTGAATGTTCATTTTGAATTAGCAATACTAAGTCCCCTTGACCTCTTAGGTTCCCCCCTCTTCTTTTAAAGCAGGAGTAATAATTATGTGAGCCAGCATGTGTAGTGGTGAGCATAGGATTAGGACTCTTGATTACTTGCTTGACCATGGAAACCCACTGGGAGACCTCATTCTCTCAGTCCTTGAAAATCCAATTATAGTTCACCTTAGGGTTCCCATTAGTCAGGAAGAACTTGAAGGTACACTGCCACAAATAATTATGTGCCCTTCAGTGTTGCTAAGGGGTCAAACAGATTGGTGGCTTGGGGTAGCCTCTGGCTGCTCTAGCCCCAATCAAGCCCTGAGCAGTGCAGGGCCGTGGCGACTGGACACCGCCATCCTGAGGCTGACCACTACCATGGGCCAGAACAGACCACCAGCAAAGAGCAGGTTTTTCCCACTTCTTTTGCGGCTGGCTTTGGGCCACTTTAGGCACCCCCAGTGCAGCTTCCAGCTGATCTGGGGGCATATGTCATCTGCATGTCACATCCCCGGATTCCCAAAGCTGCCATTTTTTTGCCCATGTGTTTTTGGCCTATGACGATAGGGGCAGCTGGAATTACATGCAGGAATCCTGTTGGTTGATCTTAAGTAGAGTAGACCTATTGAATCAATTTTTGAATGGTGAGTCAACACATAGGTATATCCAACTGATTCAACTGCTCCACTCTGGTTGAGACTAACAATAGAGTTCAGGTCATAGTCTGGAAACATCTGGAGGCCTATGGTGAGTCTTCATCCTGAGTTGAAGGAAAAATATTCTTTATCACTGGTTTGCTCTCTCTTAGATACTTTCTGAAGCAATGAGTCTAGTGCAGCATTCCTCATCATAGGCCAGCTTCATGAATCATTCTCTGTGCTACTTATTACTTTCTGTAACTGTTCTGGATAAAATATTATATTGTCTTTTAGTCTTATGTACAGGATGATGGCACTTTTCTTTGCTTCATTATTTAAGAAGCTTGTTAACATAGTTCATATGTCATAGTAAATATTTGCTCACAAGTATTACAGGAAATGTGAACTTTATCAGCTGTATCAGATGAAGAGATGAAAGCTAGCACCAGGAATTTGCCAGTCCTATACCTTTTTATTGTTCTGTTATCTTCCTGTTTAAGGTACTTAAAACATCAAATTATTAGGGGAAAATAAGGAAGAGAAAATGAAGACATAACTTTATTAAAAACATCATACTCTTCTATTAATAACATGGGAAAGTAGAAGAAACAATACTGTGAAACAACCTAGCACCCATTGGCCTAAAATCAATTGTTAGTCCCTGTAGGAATATACCCATTCAGTCCAGATGATGGATTCAAATCTGCATACTCCTGGGCTTTACAGGCAATAGTTTCTTTTTGCAATATCCTTTCCCAGTAGTTTCTTTCATACAACAAATTGTTGGGGTTTTTTTTTTTTTTTTTTGGTATGGCATCTTTCTTTTAAGCTTCTTTCTTTTTCTAGGAAAGTCATGAGATTTTAGAGAGTAACCCATTCTTTACCATTCTAGTTCCTTGGGCAAGTTAAGGCCCAACTAGGGGCAGGGAGTACTTTTTCCTGAAATGAGGCATCTTAACCCTGAAAGGACAAGGAACCCATCTCCACTCGGACTGCAAGCTGCCAATGTCTAGCTTTGAATCTCATTTAAGGCATCATGTTGTTTTACTTCTTGTCATTAATAATTCATATATATTCTACCTTTTCACCAACATGGTTTACAAAAATTAAAATATATACAGATAAGAGAACCTGCAAGACATAAGAAAAATATAACAAACAGTTATTAAAATGCATTCAAACTATCTGCAGAATTAGGAAAATTCAAAAGAAATTATTTAAGAAAAATCAGAAGAAAGGTCAATAAAACAGCACACCATAAAAACCCTTTGTAGTCAGTTCCTATAAGTCTTGAAATAAAAAAGCTTCCAGCAGGGAGAAAGCCATACTTGGGAAGAAGTTCCAAAGTCTGGGAGCAGCCATTATCAGGCCCCTTTCCATGTTCCTACCAGATGTACCTGTGATGGGGAAGACTACGGAAAGGGTCTCCCTTCTCTCTAAATTTATTTTGCCCTTCCAGCTTTTCAGAAGGTTAGCTTTCAGACAGTAAACTGTATTGCCTAGAGTGGTGATTGCTTATTTTGTGTTAGTAGCTACTGGCCGAAGCAAGTAACTTTTCAATGTAAATGTTAACATTTTAAAATAAAACAGTGAACTACTGTAGTGAGAACATCCATAAAAGGTGCTGATTGAGGGTTTTGTTCTCTCTCTCCCTCTTCCTTTCTTCCTTATTTTATGCTCTCACAAAGTCCCTGGAAATTCACTGTGGATTTTACTTTACTTTACTTTATTCTACATGGGACCCAAGTTGGCTTACCATATGAGTTAAAATTAGAGCTTCCTAGGTTACTCTTCCTAAGTTACTGGTCAAGAAACTATGCATTTTTATTTAGATGTAAGGTAAACTTTACTGAACAGTATGCATGGGATGGTATACTTGTGTACTTGAATGTGTGTCAACTGTGCGTATACAAGCCCAGCAAAGTAATAAGTCCCTAGAGTTATGATATTTGGATTCAGGAATACCACTGTAGATGTACAGTTGTCCCTCCCCATTCATGGACTTTGAGTCCATGCTCTCACTCTTCGCGGGAGGGACAAGTGACTATAGTTAAAATGGCGGTGCATGCCTGTATGTGTCCCTGTACATGTGCCACGTGCGCACACACCATTATTTTCAATGGGGCTCAAATATTTGTCAGCCGCCATTTTTGTGGGGGTGTGGGGATGGAATGGATCCTCTGTGAATTAGGAGGGGCAACTGTAGTTACATTTTAGCCTTTCTTTAGAAAGTAGCCTCCATTTCATTTTTACTCTTGTGCTCTCCTGAATTCCCTGTCTGCAGGGGATCCTCTGATGGCTGGTGTAGTCATCTTTCTTGAATGCTTTGTGCTACCACAATGAGCCAGGTTTCCCATGTACTGTGTTCTAATATGTTCCTTGCTGAATAGATCCCTCTGGTGTTTACATCTTTTCCACCTCACTTTATTATCAACATACCTTTCTTAGCCTAATTACAGTGGTGCTTTCTTCAGTGTTTCCTGTTCTTAATTACTGGTATGTGCAATTCATTCATTATTCCTTCCAAACACTTGCACTGTATAAAACACGTGCTAATTAGAATAGGCTAGCAGGTGCTGAAGTTCTTCACTTCCACCTTATTACTTTCCTGGATTTGCTGCTTTATAAATTTTCCTTAATGTTTGACAACTGTTGATTGTTTTTGTGAGTCGCTGCAGGCTATGGTAGGATTTAATTCTGATTTTCTGTTTCAGGTTCATCTGAAAAAGGCAAGCGAGACACTTCCCTTACCTCCACCCCACTTTATCCAGTTCATATTAGAGATTCTGTCATTTTTCCTGTAGTCTGTAGTCATAGTTTGATGTAACAGTTCACAATTTAGGATGCAAAGGAAGACAGGTGACAGAGCAGCCAGGAAGGTTGAGTGTTTGCCCCTCCTGCACCAAAGGGGGAAGAGAGGTGCACCAGGTGTCACCCCACCTCTTGGATGTCACCTGGTGCTGTCCACACCCTGGTAGCCCTCTAGTAAAGCCACTACCACCAACCTTGTTTCATGGGCACCTGTTTCCTTTCTTATCTAGTCACCTTCAGTCTTCCTTTACATCCCAAACTGTGAACTGTTACATTGAACTATGCCCTCCCCAGCTGCTCTGTTGACAGGCTTTCTTCTTGGGGATAAAGCATGGTGATGGAGAAGGGGGAGGGGTGATTTTTTTACCTTGCCAGCTGCTCCATCACTGCGCTGTCTCCCTGGGAGGAAGCCCAGTGACAGAAGAGCAGGAGGGCAAACATGCACCCTGCCTGGATTCACCAGGTACCACCCTGTCTAGTGATGCCACTGCTTGGTGAAACTCTTTTTTCCTTTCCAAGGGCCATAATTTACCAGGGGCACATGCTGGAACCAAAACCAAAAGTAGTCAGGCTACCCACCCACCTTTCATTCTCAATCTTTCTCTGCTAACCTCTTCTTTTTCTTCCCCCTACTTTAAATAGATAGCTTTCCCCAAAGGAGTGGAGTAATTCCTTATAGAGGATAGCAGATTGCCCATTCTGGTCCCAGGGAGAAAAGCTCTTTAAAATTCCCCAGATATTTTTCTTGTTTTTTATCTGAAGAAGTTGGGAGGAGGTGGCACATCATAACTGCATACAATTAAAAATACACTTTGTAGCAAGGATTCACTCATCAGGTGTTTATGAGTATGCCCTGGATTTATGAATACCATAACATTGATAATAACTATGAATGACAGAGCCAGGTTAGGAGCTAACATTACAAAACTGCTTGAAGCAAAAACAGCAATTTTGAATTGTCATCACTATCTTCCTCAATATAAGTTGAGCAGCGCTGTGCGGAAGTGAAACTTCTGCTTGTGGCAAGCATAATCTGAAATTGTTAATTGCAAAAAAATGAGCTAGCTCCATCCAGGAGGATGAAAAGCATAATAAATGTCAATGTCTCTACTTATTTTTCTTTCTCTGTAAACATGAAAGTTAGGAATGATGAAATATGAGAACAAAACTACCAACGCCATGGTCTGCATTATTCAAAAGAAAGATCAGTCTGTTTCTACTTCATATTACTTTCATATCATTTCACTTATAATTCGCTTCCATCCCATTTTTGGAATAATCTTGAAAATAAAAAAATGCATACAAAGGAAATCACAATTAAAAACTATTTTTAATCTCTCCCTTCAAAATGTACATTACAATTTTTGAGTTGAATTGAGAAGTCCATCTGAGCATTTAGGTTAAAAATTCATTTCCAGTCTATATTCTTTTGGATCAAACAAACTTGTGTTAAAGTTCTCAAATATGGAATTCCTCAAGCACCCCTAGTCTACCTATTGTCCATCCATTTTGGTCCGCTCCAGTTTTGCAAATAGAAAAGGGAATTCCTGAAAGATTTAGTCCTCTGCATACATGCAAGCAAACCTCCTTCATTCATTTGTGTTACCTAGATAAAAGTGATCTCATACAAGAGGAAGAAACTGCAGTACTAGTGGGCTATTGAGCAAATACCTAAAATTATTCTGTTTATGCAGTCATGTAAACAATTTTTTTAAAAAAAGTTTAAGAAGTAGAATAGTGGAACATAGGAGAAACCATGTTGAATCAGACCAAAGGCCTTTCTGAGCTAATATTCCTTTCTTTTTTTACACTGGCCAGTCAGTTGCCATTAGAAAGTCCATCAACAAGACCTGAGTGCAGCAGTATCCTCCACCTTGAGCTCTACACCAGAGTCATAGTGCCTCTGATATTTTAATAAGTATTAGTTGGAAGCAGTGGCATCACTACGGGGGTGCGGAGTGCACCAGGTAACACCCTAAGGGGGGGGGGGAGTGACACCACTTCTGCTCAAATACAAGGAGATATTGGGGGAAACAGACGGGCGGCCATGGGCCGCCCCAGGAAGCTGCGCCTGAAAGGAGCACTAAATTGGCGCTCCTTTCGCAAGTCGCCGAAGGTGCGCCGCAAAAGGCTGCGGCACACCTTCGGCGACTCTTCTGCCATAGCGTGTGCGAACGCTGTGGCGGGAGGTCCTCCTCGGAGCGCTGGCCGTGCGGAGGGCCGGCTGATCCGAGGACGACCTGGGGAAGGGGTTGGGGTGCCGATTGTGCGGCTGCCCCTCCCCTTCCCTGCCCCCAAGACGGCCCTTTAAGCCGTCTGCTTAGGGGGATTGTAAAGTTTTAATTATCACCCAGAAGTTATTAGGATATATTGATTAAATTTTGTCAGTGTCATCATTGGTCTCTAAGTGCATGATATTGAGAAAATCAGCTCATTGTTTCCTTTATTTTTGTTACAGGTTGTGTCAGAATTGACTAAAGTGACTGAAGTGGTTTATGAGGGGATATTGTAAAGTTTTAATTATCACTTTTACAAAAATTTGACAGAAAGTTTGTCTTGATTTGTAGTTGTTAACTTTTCTCTACATAGTCACCATCCAGATTTACACATTTTTCCAAGCGTTTCTTGACCCTCCAAATACCGTTATTGTAGAAGTCTGAAGATTGAGCCTTAAACCACTTCATTTACTTTAGTCACTTCTAAAATACTGTTACTGTAGTTTAAAAAAAACACAAACCTGAAATGTTCTCATTTTCACTGTGTCACTATATAGCATATGCCAGTATGACATAGCTTGGAAAACTTGTAGGTTAGTGATGAATAAACAATACGATGGAACAACATGTTCTGTGTAGTGAGTTAGATATGAACAGAAAGTAAAGTTCTAACTTTATAACAGAACTTCATCCCCTCCCTATGTTAACCTTGAGGTAACTAGCACATTGCAGGTACTACTTTCAGCCAGTCAGAACCAAATAGAAAATCAGATATATTCAGATAGGTAATATATAGCCCTAGTTTGTTTTAAAACAGTTTAAAACTTATCATTTTACCCAACCAGAGCATTAGAACATTGCTTGAATTTTATTTTTTTATTTTTTAATAAGAGCAGTCTACACATTATGCAGTCACTCCCTTGGTTACCACATATGCCCACTATGAGAAAGGTAAATTGTGTGCATTTTTTGTTGTGTGCCTTCATGTTGTTCCAAAGTTAAGACAGCTCTAAGGTGATCCTATCACAATGTTTTCTTGGTGAGATTTATTCAGAGGAGATTTGCAGTTTCCTTCTTCTGACGCTGAGTGAGTGAGACTTGTTTAAGGTCACCAGTAGACAGTCCCACTCTTGTTCTAGAGGTTTAACCCTCCTGATCCTATGATTTGAATTTATGGTGCAGTCATGGTCACTATTTAGTTATCACTAATTCCATACATTCCACTTTAAGTACAGTGCATTCTCTGGGGTTTTGTTCCAGGAACCCCCCATGAGTACCAAAATCCATGGATGCTCAAGTCTCATTACTCAATGGGGTAGTAAAATGGTATCCCTTATATAAAATAGAAAAATCAAGCTTTGCTTTTTGCTCTTTAAAAATATATTTTCAAGCCCTAAATGGTTGAATGTAGATGTAGAATCTGTGGATATGGAGGGCTGACTGTAGACAGAAAAGTGAAAGACAGAAGGAGGAAGGAGCAGTGCAGATCTTTTAGAAATTGAATGGCAATGGCAATTTAAAATTTTAAAGTTTGTTTTGCTGGGGGTGATTTTGTCTTAAGAGAAAACCCTTGAATGCTTTCCTTTATTATTGCTTACTTTATATTTTCTGAATAAAAACCATTAACTGTGTGTTTTTATTTAAAATCTACTTTGAAATAGAGGAAAAGAGAAAAGAAAGGATAAATTTTAATACCCCTGCCCCCCGCAGGAGCTGTTTATTGTGTGTGTTTGAAGATTTAGTTAATTGTTAGGTAATACTTATAAAATAAAAATTAATAACTTGAAAAGTAGAGAAAAAAAAGCTAAATGCTTTTTAAAAGACGAAGTGAACTCATCGATTGGAAAGTACTGATTCACTTCTACACAAAGTATAATTAAGTCTTTAATCTGCAATGTATTCCATGATCATGCAATCAAGTTGTAATTACAGCTTTAAATGTGAGTGTAGGATCTCCATACCATTTTATAATTCCATAATTGTTGGAGCTAACAGTTCATGATTGGAGGTCATTAATTCTTTCCTACATTAACCTTTCCAGAAAATGAAAATATTGTCAATAAAGAACAATTTCCAGAAATTTTCTAAGGAAATCTCTTGGCTTGAGAGGGGTCCTTCGAAAATGTGACCCTTATACTGGAGTGTTGTGGGTTATTTTCTTAAATAATGACAGTGTTGTATAATTTGAAAGCAAGGCTTACTGATTAATGATGACATCTCTATTATTCAATGAAAAACTGGTCTCTTGAACTTTTTCCTTTATCTCTGTCTAATCTGTTCACTTTTAAAAAATTATTTCCCTTATTTCATTAATGTTCTGTCCTTCAAGGTGTTATGGTCATTCATTAGAAGTTGATGAATGAAGTAGAAGAGTGCTACTCCAAACAGAGATACAAGTGAATGCCTGTATCTAAGCCAGACCACCATAAAGCTTATCAAACTGTCACAACAAGGTTATATATTTCATAGACTCAAGTATAGATCTTAGGAAAGATACTTTTCTGGATGTTCAGGCCATGGAATTCTGGGTGTTGTAGTTTGAAAAAAGTAACTTTTCCAAGCTCTGATCAAGTAGGAAGACTTTTCTGAATTGCATTACAGTGGGCCCTTGGTATGCGGTGGGGTTTGGTTCCAGGTTCCCCCATGGATACCAAAATCTGGATACTTGAGTCCTATAAAATACAATGGTGTGTGGTAAAATGGCATCTTGTGTATTTTATGTAAAATTAAGCTTTGTTTTCAGGAATCAGGGCATGGATGGTTGAATCCATGGATTAAGAATTTGTAGATACAGAGGTCTGCAGAAGACAGGTGATAATTTTGAGTGCTACCCATACTTTTCATATGAAAACAGTATATGGGAAAGATGGTTAGACCACTCCAAGCTATGTATAGATGGTAAGAGTATTTGAATAGGGGATATTGTAGTATTTTATTTTGAAGGAGCAGAAATTGATTGTTATTGATCTATGGGGACTTTGTTGGCTAAAGTGCAGCATGGAAATTCTTAAAATGAAGTAAGTGCAGTATTTCTGGTTATCTCCTACATTATATGCATGAATAATTAAATATGAATACAGGTGACCAACCATGGTACTGTGTGTTTACTTGACTGGAAACCATGCCCTATGAGGAGTGGGTTAGGGAGATGGTTAAGTTTAGCCTGGAGAAGAGAAGGCCGAGAGGTGACATGATAGCCATGTTTAAATATTTGAAAGGATGTCATGTTCAAGAAGGGGCAAGCTTGTTTTCTGCTGCTCCAGAGACAGGGATATGGAGCAATAGATTCAAATTACTAGAAAAGAGATTCCACCTAAACATTAGAAGCTATTGGACAGTGGAATGGAATACGCAGCCTCAGTGAAATATTTAAATCTTTGAGTTATTGTGAGGTGTTTTAAAAATAACATTTTTAAAGCAAGAAAACAGTCATATCTATGAAATTATGGGTCTCTCTGTTATGAGGTAGCAGCTGTGGGGACTTTTTCTCCCTCCTAACTTTAATGAATGAAGTTAACATTATACTGATTATTTTACATTGTAAAGTCTCACAATCTTCTTTTTAATCCAGAAATTAGAACAGATTAGCCAGCCACTTTCCTGACAAATAACCAGGAAGTAATAGTAAAATACAAGTGGAATGGGCAGAATCATTACTATGGACAGGATAGTGGTTCCTTTATTGGTGGCTTTACACTGAAGAATTAACTTCAGGGTTTTTGTACCAGAGGTTGGAGATGCCTCTTTTAGAGAGTAAGTACAAAGGAGGAACTACACAATTATAATGCTGTGATTCCATTTTAACTGCTGTTGTTCCATCTGTAAAATATGGGATTTGCAGTTTAAGGAGCGATATATGGAATTTTCAGTCAGAGACTTCCAGTGCCTCTACAAACCCTTGGATTTACTAGTACTGTATGGAGCTATGGCAGTTAAAATTGAACAAACCATAGTGCTATAACTGGGTAGCGTGATAGTCCTCAAGTTCTTTGCTGAGTGACATGATAACCAGTCAGCTGCCATTGGCAGCATGAAACATGATGGAATGTACATTGTCATTCATTTAGGAGGTGGACTAATTTCCCTAAATTAGTAGCATTGTAAATTGGTCACTTATATCCATTCTAAAACTGGGAAATCAGGTTTTAAATCCCTATTCAGCCATTGAAGACAATCAGTGATTTGTGTGAGGCTCAAGTTACTTCATGGGATTGCTGTAAGGATATAAATACATGGGAAGAACCATGGCATTCTGTGGAGGAAGGTCAGGATAAAAGTATAAACAGAAGAAATAACTGTGAGAGAAAGAATTCTAGCATTACCATAAGTAGATGTTCCAGTATTTGCTATCATCTGTACAGGCTGAACATGTTATTTTCTATTCCCTGACATTCCCTTTGGCGTAGAAAAGACAAAGTGGTTTAGTAGAACTGTTATTAAAGTGTATTCATCTTCTACTGAATATTTGAATGAAGCTAATTTCCCAAAGTTCAGTGTGTTCACTTCAGCACATTGAAAATATTGCCCTTAACCTCACAAGGATTTTGATTAATTGATGGGTATATTTTATTATGCTTCTTCTTCTTTTTTTTAGAAAGCCACGAAACAATCTTTTAGAATGAAAAGACATTGCAGAAGTTGACTGGACATCAAGGAAAATATTAAGTATGCTTGCACTATGTGGGTTCCGATGTTGTTTTTAATATGGTGAAAGCATAAAATTATAACCAGCTCAGTTTGCTTGCTTGCTGTTGGGTTTTGCTTAAAGCTCACTTTGAAAATGAAAATTTTACTGTGGCTAAAAATCAAGAGTGAGGTTCTTTGTGAGTTACACTTTAATATTTCAGAAATTTCATTTCTTTACAAACTTGATATGTGGAGAATTTTTAACAGTGGTTTTATTATTACTTCTGTAAATACAGGCAAAAGTATGATTTTGAAGATATTTGGGAATTGCAAGGGGTAATAGCATACATTTAATTTTGGAACCTAAAATCATGACCTCTGCTTTGTGAGGTGAAGCAGGACCAGCTACCATTGAGTTGTTTTGCTAAAATTTCTGTGTAACAGTAAATTGGTTTATTGCTTCTCTGTCTTTACTGTCCTCCTTTAATGTAGCTGAGAGGAAAAGTTCAGAAGCTTTTCATGGTTGCAATCAAGCACAAGTCTGGAGCCAACAATGGGCAGTTGAGGTGGAAGACACACAAACAGGAGAGGAATCAGAAGGCAAGAACCAGAAAATAAGTCAGGAATCAGGACCAACAAACAAGCCAGGAATGCATAATAGATTAGTTAGATGTTATTGCTCAAAGTTCTGCAACAAGAGGCCCTCAAACATTTCTTCTAGCTCAGGAGGAAGGTGAATCCTGGTTAGGATCAGAACAGAAAGTTTTTCAGTGAGAAGCTGTGGCAGTATGTGGCAAGGGACAGAAAGACAGAAGACATATAGACATCCTTCATTCTAGAATAGGCATGGAGTGATGCATGGACACTGTGGGAGATCATCATGTTGTCCACAAACACTGCATTGTGGAAAACTAGAAAACTGATTCTAAAGAATGGGAAGCAGTCTTTGGCTTTGTCCCAGTGGATAAAATAATTCGGTAGAATGAACACGTCAATAGCAGCTGTAAAGGTGTGTGTGTGTGTGTGAATAGATATATATCGGCTTAGTTATAATGCAGTTTAGTTACATTGCAAGTTCTGATGAACCTGTTTGTATGGATGGATATGCAGCCTTCTCAAATTATGTTAGGCATGGAATAGCCATGCTGCAGAGCTTTACATCAGCCTGAGAAAGAGCCATCTTATTAGGTGTATGAATTTGCTCATGGATCTTTTAAATTTTAATCATTTTTCTCCTGTAAACAGTAACTAAGTAACAGTGTTACATTTCTCTTGGTAGCTGGAACACTTTACAATAGTTCATAATGTTCATTTTCTGATTCAAACACTTCCTGATATCGGCATCAAGTTGTATACAAAAGGTAATGTTAGGTTTGTGTTTCTTACAGTATAGCATGCTGAATAAACTACAGTCAGCCCTCCATTTTCGTGGACTTTAAGTCCACATCCCTCACCCATTTGCAGGCAGTGAACGGAGGGGGACAAAATGGGATGTGTGCCTCCATTCAAGCCAATGGGGCTTGAGTATCCACGATTTTCCATTTTTGCGAGGGAGGGAGGGGGCAGAATGGATCCCCCATGAGAACGGAGGAGTGACTGTACTGTATATGCATATCAGTATGCTTTAAAAACCTTAGGCTCTACCTTGGACAGCAATGGTTTCCTTTGCTGATGTGTAATTGACCATGCAGACCTATATGAACCCATAAGATGAGTATTATAGTATGGTCAGCTGTGGAGAAAGTACAGATTGCAGGCCACACAGAACCTGCAAGCCCACTCTTGTGGCTCCTAAAGCCCTCAGCAGTCCCCGGAGTCCCCGAGTTAAAGAAATCATTGGTCAGTTTTCTTAAAACACTAGACAATTTGCAGCTACCCCCATCCCCTCATTTTCAGCAATGGATAAGCCAAAAATTGTGACAGAAAGTGATGCAATGTCAGTTCCAGTGCACCCAGACATGTTGCCATGGCCTGTGGAAAGGGGTTGTGGGAGTAAAAAAAATTCCTCCTGCTCACCATGCAGTTGCCCATCTCTTGCATTTAGGTATTGGACCAATGAACAATGTCCTCTCTAGTACATTTTACAACTCATTTGTATTACATATTCTAATGAGGTAGGGAAATGAAAAACCAAATAACTAAGGCCCCAATCAGATGGACCAAAAGAAGCATTCAGATGATGAACACCCCCAAAGCGGCCAGAATCTGCTCTGAAGCTGTGTCAAGGTGGCAGAAGCTGGATTTTTCAGGAGCGGATTAAATCGCTCCTGCTGGCAACCCATTTGGGACTACAGTGGTGGCCTGCTGCAGGAGCAGGGTGTCTGGTCACCATGGTCCCAGGCTGATCAGGGCTGGGGAAGCTGCTCCTTCCAGGCCATCTTCTTTGGCCCTTAGTTTTTGCAGGCTGAAAAAGGATGTAGTCTTAAACCTGTGTTCCTATAGTAGAGAAACTTCCAGGCAAGTAGTTCACAGGAATATGGGTCTGCTTGTGATGCTACCCTTAGAGGAGGATGCTAAACAATGGCAATATGGAAAGAAAAACCCATTCTGCAGCAAAGGGGATCTCTTAAAAAGCCACTGGTTGGAACTGTTATTTTGGTCACATTTGGACATTTATATCTTGTCTTAATAAGTTTAAACATAAACAAGCCTTGTGATCTTCTGTGCATGTCCTCTATCCAAGCAAGGTGGGGGTAAAACAGGATTTTTTCCTTAGTTATAATTTCTTGTTTTATCAGAACAGGAGACTACAGTAGCCCCTCCCAATTTGCAGAAGATCTGTTCTGGACCCCTCGTGAAAATGGCAGCTCATAAATATTTCAGCCCCATCGAAAATAATAGCGTGTGCGCTCGTGATGCATGTGGGGGATGCGCACAGGCACGCACCACCATTATATCCCTGCCCGCTTGTCCCTCCCATGAAGAGTGGGACCATGGACTTCAAGTCTGCAAACAGGGAGTGACAACTGTATGATTAGCAGCTTCAGAAGAAGGCTCAATATGAAACTGGTTGGTTTAATATTTCATTTTGTTCCAGAATATTAAGACAGGATGTAAATATCTGAAACACTTCTAAGATGAATCATATAAAACTATGTTCCCATAACTTTCCACACCAATTCATTCACGCAGAGTTATTCCACTGCTCTTCTGAACATATTCTGGAATCTGATTATGCTGTGAATGTGTTCTGTGGCAAAAGCTAGTGAAGATGAGTATCACATTTTAGATGGTAGCCATTCTACCATCAATTATTATTTCGGATTTAGGGCCGAAGCAGACAACCCCTAAGGCGTGGCTCTGTGCCGCCTCTGGGAGTGCCCGATCGGGGCCACAGCAACCACACACCGCAGCCCTAATCCTCTTTTTTGCCGCTTGAAAAAGAGCTGGCAAATGCAGCTCCTTTTGCACCCCTTTGGTGCAGCTCTGTACTCTGTGTCAACAGGACGCCCTGACACCGCACGCCATGCAGTCGGGCGTGCAGCGTCATAGTGGCTGGCATGTGGTCACCCTGCCCCAACTCAACCCCCAGGCCAGCCCTTTAGGCTGGTCTGCATCGGCCCTTTGTTTGTTCTGACTAAATACAATACATGAGTGCTTGACAGTAAAACAATAAAACTATTAACAATATTAAAAGTGATTTTAAAGATATGGTTAAAAATGATAAAAAGCAAACTAGTAATATTGTTTAAAAACTGTACCAATATTGATGCATATCTCTGTGAATATTATCTTGGTTAAACAGTAGTTTCGACTTGTTTTCCGTGCACTGCAGCACAAACTTTCTCAGATTCTGGCCTACATAATAGACCAGGGGTAGGCAACCAAAGGCCCGGGGGGCCGGATGCGGCCCCCCAAGGCCTTTGGACCGGCCCCAGGCCGGTCCTGCCACCTCCACCGCCACCGCCCGCCATGGTGATATTGATTATTGTTGTTATTACTTGTTCTTGGGGTTTTCTTGGCAAAATCTCCACAGGGGTTTTGCCATGGCTTTTCTGGAGCTAAGAGAGTGTGCATGCATATTTCTTTTAATTTGTTCTTTAAAAATATTTTTCTTTCTTTATTTATTTATTTTTGGTGCTTCGGCCTCCCAATTGTCTGAGGGAGAGCAACCCGGCCCCCGGCTCAAAAAGGTTGCCTACCCCTGTAATAGACTATGGCATAAGAGCAATCTCTTGATTCTCTACCGTATCTAATTTAGTTACATTGTTTTAATGATGGGTGGAGCATCATGATAATTATGTGAGTGTTGATTTTTGTCTTGTAATAAGCAATATATATATAATAACATAATCATTGTTTCATATTGGGAACAGCGAATGCTGTGTTGTGCTGAGAAAAGATACAAAAGAAGTTAATTCATCCCCTGGCCAAGAAATTACCGTATGTTTCGCCATATAAGGCGCTCCGGCATATAAGACGCACCCAATTTTAAAGGAAGAAAATCCAGGAAAAAAGGATTCCTCCCTTTAGCCGGAGGCTGGTTGTTCAATGGGCTGGTGCTGGGATCGGAGAACTTCTCTGATCCCAGCACCAGCCCATTGAACTGAGGTCGCGGGGGGAAGGAGGGCTCCTTCCCCCCGTGACCTCAGTCTTTGAATGGGCTGGTGCTGGGATCGAAGTGATCCCAGCGCCAGCCCATTGAAAGACTGAGGCCGCGGGGAGAAGGAGCCCTCCTTCCCCCCGCGGCCTCAGTCTTTGAATCGTCTGGCGCTGGGATCGCTTTGATCCCAGCACCAGCCCATTGAAAGACTGAGGCCGCGGGGAGAAGGAGCCCTCCTTCCCCCCGCGGCCTCAGTCTTTGAATCGGCTGGCGCTGGGATCGAAGCGATCCCAGCGCCAGCCCATTGAAAGACTGAGGCCGCGGGGAGAAGGAGCCCTCCTTCTCCCCGCGGCCTCGGCCCTTCGCTTTATAAGGCGCACTGACTTCCCCACGCACGTTTTGGGGAAGAAAAAGTGCGTGTTATAGGGTGAAAAATACGGTACATTTTATGTTATTGTTAATGCATAGGAACAGAACAATTGAGATACATTAAATGTCAGGATTTCCCATATATCTTGATAACAGCTTACATGTTCTGGGTTCTATTTATAAATGATTTTTCTATGTTTCTATTTAGTGCTTAGAATTGGAAGTGTTTCTGAAATATCTGAATAACAAACACATGCAGTGGCCCTTAAACATTGTGATGCTTTGTCTAAAGTGAAAAATGTTTTTTTTTTTTTGTTCATCATGTAAACAACTATGGGATTTATTTTTACAGATTTATAATCTAAAATGAGCTAAGGCCACTTTCACTCCCCTTGTAAAGTTGTTAATAATGGTTGTGATGAGTTGTCTGCCAGACTTGCAGTTAGCATTTGAGTTCCTAAGAACTCAGAAGTTGAATATCTTGTGATGAGTGTACCTAGTTTCCCCAACATCTTTCAGTCATGAACCTGAGAGGTGTGTGTATGTGCCCTGAAGTCACATCAACTTATGACAATGTCAGGGATGATGGGAGTTGTAGCTCTTCACCTCTGGCTCTAACTCACCACCTTGTTATGCAGCAGAGCTGACCAGCTTTGATCAGTGGTTGATGCTTCTTTCCCAAGCAGCAGAGTTTCAGAGAATAGGCTGAAGACCCTGACAAACTCTCCAAGCCTTCTCACTCTTCTTCCTGAGATGTCTCCAAACTTCTCCAGGATTCTTCTGGTTCTTGTATCTTACCTCAAGACACCAGACAACTCAGTAGTCTTATATAAAAGATCTACTTTATTCTACTATATACATAAATACTATATGCCCTACACTTCACAATATCTCCAAAACTACTCCACAATATGCATAGGCAAACATTGCACTTATAGTCATTGTTAGTCACCACCCACTAGTCAGTTTCCACCCAGTGGGTGTGTACATTCATTTTGATTGGTTTACATGGATCATCCCATACTTAAGACCAACCCAAGTATTTCATCATTTTACCTTGACTACTTAATGAATCTCAGGTGTTTGCAATCTATAACAGGTGTTTTCAATATACACTCTATAACTTTGTCCTTGTCTCTCAAGGCTTCCAAATTACATTATCCTTTTCACCTGTGTAGCTTCATGATTGCTCCTGCTTAATCACTGTGACTTTCACATACACATTTTATTTCTATTACTGTAAGTCCCATGTTGCATTTTCCTTAACAGACAATGCCATGCAAGGAATACTGAGAGATGGTTTGCTAGTTCCTTCCTCTGAAATATAGCTGATAGCACCTAGTATAGATGGTGGTTTCCCATCCAAATACTAACCAGGGCTGACCTGCTCAGCTTCCAAACCAGTCAGGATCTGATACCTTTAGGGTATTAAGGCCTTAAATGGAGAGGTACACCCCCCATGTAAACCAGTAGATTGAATCAGTTTTAAGTTTTAAATTACCCTGATATTTCCTTATAACTCCAAAAAATTCTAAATTGAGATAACCAGAACAACTCCATTATAAATTGTCTGAAGTTGTGTTTGTTAATTTAAAATATTTTTAAAAAATTACAATGTAATAGTTTTCAGAACACTACAAGCTGCCCTTATAATACGGCACATGGCATAATTAAAAATAAAATAAATGAATTTGGGACATACATTCTCCCCAGGTCCCTGTGTTAAGTATTTTTAACCAATCTCTGCAGTTTGAAAGTGTTTGTCTGCTCATATTAACTGCTTTCTAAGTGGTAAGTTGAGACTATGTAACAATTCGTTTATTGTTCCCTTCTGAAATGATGTCTTACTTTTGGGGTTGTTTGTTTTGCTGTTTACTTCCTATGAGAGTATTAGATTTAATTGCATCCTGGCAATTGTTACTATCAGTTTAGTTCCAGTTACCTCCTTTGGAGATCATTATGTTAAAGATAGAGTTGTCTTATTTTATTCTTTGTCTGCTGGCTATATAATTGCATACTTCCAAGTTACATTCGTAAGCCACCTGGCTTCCTATAGTGAGGAAAAAGTGGGATGATGATGGTGATGAATAACAACAGCAGCAGCAACAACAAAAATAACAACAATAAATACATTATAGTGAATATTGTAATAAATTGAAATTTCTCATCCTAATTGTACTTTCTGCAATTTTAACAATTCTATTTTCCTTAACATTTCAGAGCCATTCATCATTGTGTTCCTATTGCTATACTTACTTAATAATGTAATGCATTCTAGGACATATTCCCTGGTATTATTTTGTGATGGAACACTTTCTCTGTTGTTTTCTTTAAGAGAACAGGCTACTTTTCCTTGCCTATACAGTTTATATATTCCATATTAATTCCAATGATTTCATGATGTTGAATAATAGAAATACGCTTTCTGATTTGCCTGACTTAGGGGCTATGCAGACGGGCAAAAAGGGGTGCTTTGAGGGTGACTTGTAGGTGTGTCCTTTAGATGACTCACACCTAAAATTCTCCAGGAAAGCATCTAGTCGTCATATGCAAAGAAAAGCCGCTCCAAAAAGGAGCCACTTTTTTCTGCTCTTTTGGTGAAGATGTGCACCTTCGCATGTGTGTATGTATGCAGTGACACTAATGCACCAGAAAGTGGCCATATAAATGCACTGTTGCACATGTGGCGGAAATTGACTCGGGGATCCAGAGCATGCACCCTATGATGCAAGCTTTAATTTAAAGCACCCTATGCTTCCAAGTGTGGATGTACTGGCTCAGGTACGCTTGAATATTAGAACCCTAACCCTAACCCTAATTGTAACCCTACAAATGCGCCCTAGCAACTGTCCTCTGTTATGACAATAAATGCATTCTCTTGAATGTACGCTTGCTGTCAGCATGCACAACAGTTTGCATGAAAGAGGCTTTTGTGACCTCTGCTGTGCAGGTGTGCAGGTATGCATAAGACCTGCACACCACTTCCTGCCATGATTGGGGGGGCTCCTAGAGTAACGTTTGTCTGTGTGTCTTGTTGACCATGACCTTGCATGACCACCAGCTGCATGTATCAAGTCTGTCCACACAAACCTCTCTTGCATGGATCTCTCCCCTCCTCCCGATCTATGTGGGACATGTTTTGTGGAGGATGATGGAGTGTCTTTTCAGTTGACAAACCCGTTCCTTTACCCCAAGGGTGGCACAATCAGACAGTGACACCTGTCTACTGCACCTACTCTTTGGGGGGAAGCGGAGGTCAGCGAATCCTTGCATGATATGTGGGTGTATGACAGAACCTGTGCAGGTGCACAGGGATGCCGAACTTCAGTCATCTTTGTGCACAGAGAATGACAGAGGGGGGAAGCAGACAGGCGGCACGGGGCTGCCCCAGGAAGCTGCGGATCGAGGCCGAGGTATCCCCATTCCTCGGCCCCGCGGAGCAGCTTTGTCGCCACTGGAAGGAGCGCTAAAATAGAGCTCCTTCCACAAATCGCCGAAGGTGTGCCGCAAAAGGCTGCCGGCGCACCTTCGCTGACTCTTCCACTGCAGCGTGTGCAGACGCTGCACCGGGAGGGCATCCTTGGAGAGCCGGCCGTGCGGAGGGCCGGCTGCTCCGAGGACATTTTGGGGAAGGGGTTGGGGCGCCCAGCGTGTGGCTGCCCCTCCCCTTCCTTGCTCTGCCTTCCCTGGAGGCAGGGAAGAGGAGGGGCAGCCGCACGATCGGCGCCCCTTCCTCCTCCCGAAGTTGCCCTCGGAGCCGCCAGCCCTCTGCACGGCTGGCGCTCCGAGGGCAACCTCCCGCCGCAGCGTCCGGACACGCTGCGGCAGAAAAGTCAGTGAAAGTGCGCTGCAAGCTTTGGCAGCGCGCTTTCACTGACTTGTGAAAGGAGTGCTATTTTAGCGCTCCTTTCAGGGATGGGGAAGGTGCGCTGCAGGATCAAGGCATGGGGATGCCTTCCCAGGCCGGCCCCGTGCCGCCAGTCTGCTTAGGCCCTAAGTTAATGTAAAAAGATAATTCTGGAACCAGAAAGATTTTTTTCCCCTAGAAAAAGACAAATAACTGTTAATTGTGCAATTATGACTTGTTCTCATCCATAGTTTTCTCTCTATTGTGTGAGGGGAAAAAATCTGTGCATTTTTTGCCTGGCGTTCACACATCACATAATTTTGGGAAAGTATTCTGGAAACAGTTCGTTACACAAAAATTGTGTTGTGAACCACACACACACAAACATTCTGTAAAGAGACCTTTTTGTACAACACTTATCCACACAAAAGGGTGTGTTTCTTGAAACAAAAATGTGGGAAAGTTGCAGAAAAAAGAGTATTTTTGTACCACATAGTTTTCCAAAATACTTCAAGATGTGCAAATACCAGATTAGAACTATGCAAAATGTTGTCCCTGTGTTATTCTTCCCAAATGTTGGGAAGCCCATTTTCCACAAGAAATGAATAATGGGAAATATTTTTTCATTCTTAGAATATTCTTCATATCTACATTCATTTACCCATAAACCTATATCCCAATCATACCATTTCCCCAACTTAAGTGTGTATCTGGGCCCTGATTAACCTGGAAGTTCTTTTCATTTCCTTATGAAGGATTGTTTTCCAGTGAAGTTTGATTTTTTTTTTAAAGGAAGAAACATTTAACCTTTTCCCTTTTATTCTATCAGTATGGCCCCTCACTTGATGTTATTAAGACCAAAACAGTCAGGGAACAGTACTTTGGGTCCATGCTTGCTTCTGGGTCTTTTGTTCAAAGAAATGTCTGGCTTCTTAGCTGTAAGTTATAATAAGTACACAGCATTTTAGACTGTTTCTGAACATAGCAAATTGTGATTCGTATATTCTTGTGCATTTTTTGTCTTCCAAGTATTATGTTTAGGTAAGGACCAATTTGTCAGCATGCCATAGTCATTTGAGTACTGTACTACAACTTTGGAGACCAGTAATAGGGGGGTTGCAGACTGCCAGAAATAGTGTGAATTCAGTCCACTTTTAGGGTTAGGGTTAGGGTTAGGGAACCATGGGAACTGTATTTTATTGTGGCATCAGAGTTGTCTGACAGAGAAGGCTCAATGTCTCAGAAAAATAACAGTTCCCATGATTCCCTAGCACTAACCCTAACCCTAAAAGTGGACTGAATTCACACTATTTCTGGCAGTCTGCAACCCCCTAGAATCCCTGTTGAGCCATGGAAACTCAGTAGGGGGCTCTGGGCAAATGGCACTCTCTCCGCTTCAGAGGAATGCAAAGGCAAAACCTCCTCTGAACAAATCTTGCCAAGAAAACTACATTATAGTTTTATCTTAGAACCACCATAAGTCAGAAGCAACTTGAAGGCACAAAGTAACAAACTGGAAAAGATTTCAGAGATTATTTAGAATCCCATGTGTTTTATAAGTAAATGTTCCAGCTTGTATAAGTAGGAGTTAGAATTATGTGCATTTGCTTTTGCAAGCAAACCAAAGCTTTGAGCTTCCATGTTTCCCTTTATGTCTGCTCTTTTTTCACAACCAGAGTACTATGCCTCAGTTTCACTTTTCCCAGTCCTTGGCTTGTTGTTATGTAAGAAGCAGGATTTACAGTTTAAAACAAATTTTAAGTTGTGAACAAATCTTAATTATTTTTCTGGCTTGTTGAACAAATTTGAAATTCAGGAAAGTGAAACTGAAGTATGTAGGAATCCTGAGAGGGAAGGAGGTGGGAGAAGGCCAGTGTCTATATTTATTGCTGAAGAGTTAATCTCTGAAACACCCATTTTCAATGTTGATAATAACTAGGCCTTCAGTAAAGTAAAAGAAAATAATTTTTGTTGACAACACCTTAAAGAGTCTAGGACAATGATGGCAAATCTTTTGTTTTTGAAGGGCCCAAACTAAAAGGCCTTCCAGCACTGGGTGTTACCCAGTGCTGGGGGTGGGATTTCCACTCTCGGGGGTGAGACTTCTCCCCTCTGCCCTCTTGGGCCTTCAGCTGCCTCTCCAGAGACAGATGGAGGTGAAGGGGGAAGAAGAGGAACAGGCATGAACATCTTCCTCCTCCTCCCCCCGTGCCATTTGGAGAGGCAACTGAAGGCCTGGGACAGATGGAAGGGAGGAGGAACAGGCCTGCGCCTCTTTCTCCTCCTCCCTGCCCTTCACATGCTGGGGAAAATGGCACGCATGTCATAGGTTTGCCATCATGGGTTTAGGGCTATGTTATCTCTTACAAACAAACTTTGCACTGAGGATTAAGATCTCTTAAATTCTTTTCTTTTCATTAAAATAATATATACCTACGAAGTGAACCTGGGATACTGATATGAGGGTTAAGGGGAAATCATTTTAATATGAAAAAAGTAATTATTTTACTGCTCTTTTATCATTTAGTGTTTAGTTTTAATAAAAGTCTTGATGACAATGATTTCAAGCCTCAATTTAAGTTTTCTTCACAAAACTAAACTTTATATTTTGTAGAACTACGAAAAATGTTCTCATTGTGAAAATGGGGGGGGGGGGACACAGACAGTCAAAATTCTGTCCTAGTTTCTTCAGGATACAGCTTGCTGTTTTGAGATCATTTTTTGTGTATGTGGGAGAGACTATATTATAATGTCAAATTTTTGAAAGTTACAGTATTACCAAAAGTTAAATTCCATTGAAAATTATCAATAGAAATGCCTTTTTCCTCTTTGATATCTTATGGAACAATTAATTATTTTCTGTTCATTTGAATTAGTTTTCATATGTTTAAATGAGTATTGATCCTGCAACTTTTCCCATTTAAAAATAATTTGGAACTAATGTGAGCTGCTTTATTATGACTGGGATAGGATTTCACATATGGTTTATTCATTGCTATGTTACATTCCAGAGCATGACATAAACAAGAGAGAGCCAATTTTGCATAACCTTGTCAACAAACAATTTTTTCCCCTTTATGTCCCAAAGACCTATCACCCATAAAATATGAGATGGCATCATGTGATTCATTCAGCAAGACATCGTTCTACCTCTTTGACGGAAAAAATGAGCATCTTACAAGGACACCTATGAGGAAACCTGACAACTTCCGAAGCTCCTCACCAAAAACATCAGAGCAACCCTATTTTGACAGGTTCTTTGGTCTTTTATTAAACATTGTATTTCTGATTTTATTTGAGCCTAATACTTCTTTTTAAACATTTCTTTAAATGAGTTGCATGCTACATCCCAAAAACCAATGTCCAAAGTCTAAGTATTTTATTTAATTTTGATAGTGTGAAAACCAGTTATGTGAATTTATGTGATTTTTATGTACATCATCATTTCACTTATGCTATTATTTAAAATATTTTTTAAACATTAGGACTGAGCCAAATATTATTTAGAAAAGTTTTCAAATTGAAATGAGGGAGTTGTGGGACAGAATGGAAAAAGACACTAAGCAAATCATTTCTCTTTTACCATTTCACTTCCACAACTTGATGTGGTAGCATGGTAGTTGTGATTGTTACTGTTATTAGATGTGGGACATTGCCTTGAAATCAAACAAGAGTGAAGGAAAGCGTATAAACAACATATCCTGTCCTCTCTATGATCTGGTCTTCTGAATAGGAAGCATTGAGGAGGTGGGGAACCCAACAACCTACATCTGCCAGCAGTGGGGAACATGAATGCCACCAATATTAAATGTATGCTTACACGTTATCATCCCATCTCATCCTTGCCTGATGGTGAAATTGCTTTTTGATTTCATTTCTTGCAAAGTGATGACAGAATCTGGTAGACAGTTTTGTGAAACACACACACACACACACACATATATATATATATATATATATATATTAACACACTTAGGTGGGATTTCCCAGATTACTTTGAATTTCCTTATCTTTATCCCTAGAAAAATCCTACAAGGGAATTCAAAGACATAGCTGTGTAAGTCTGAATCAACATGCAAATAAATCTTATAGCACCTTTGAGATTAACTGAGACAAAGAAGTTGGTAGCATATGCTTTCATAGACTTACATTTACTTCATTGGATGCATGATGTGGCACTTCATTCCAGGCATTTGATGCAGCAGACTTAAGTCTACGAAAGCTTATGCTACCAACTTCTTTCCCTTAGTTTCAAAGGTGCTACAAGATCCCTTTGCCTACAAGGAAAGTTAGGAGAAAGTAGATTTGAATGAAATATATATAGTGGGCCCTCCGGATTTGCAGGAGATACATTCCAGGGACCCCTGCAAATCCGAAATTTCACAAATATTCAAGTCCCATTGTCTCCAATGGCATCAAATTGTGAAATTCTTTCCCTCTCTCCCTTACCAGCATCTTCCCCCCGGCACTGGAGACTTTAATCAGAGGCCTGGTTGCCAGGGCTTGTAATCGTCCCTGGCAGCCATCAGGACTCACTTTTCCAGCAGCACTTGGCCCCCGGCTTGCACACACCCCGCCCCCTCCGCCACAGCCAATCTGTGACAGCCTGGGCTCTGATTAAAGTCCCCAGCACTGGGGGAAAGATGCTGGTAGGGGAGGGAGGGGGGGAGGGAGGTGTGGCCTTGGGCTCATGAATGATTTGAAACCATGAGTGCCAAGGCCGTGAATCCAGAGGGACCGCTGTAAAATGTTTTCCATGATCAACCAGTGAGTTTAATGAGTATCAGGGATTTTTATCAAGATCTGCCATGGCACTTGCATTGGGCCCACTGTATTGATGGGCTAGCAATCTGTAGAATCAAGTGCCTGAGGATTGCCCACCCCATTATTGTCACACACATCACCACCCATTGTAATGTAATGGGACTGTAATGAGACTTGAGCATGCACGTTTTTTGTAATGTGTGTGTGTGTGTGTGGGGGGGACGGAACAGAACCTGTGGATGGCAATGGAGCACTGTACAATCGGCCCACCATATTCATGGGAGTTAGAGGCCCAGGATCCCTTGGAAAAGTAGAAAAGCCATGAATACAGTCACCACTGCCAATTCCCCCCTGAAGCCTGAGGCTTTTTGTGGGAATGTGCAGAGAACAGCCTTGGACATTGGGAGAAAGGAGTACCAACTATCATTGTCACCACTGCCAACCTCCTCCCAATATCCAGTGGTGTGCTTTGCACCTTCATGTAGCAGCCTTTGGCTTGGGAGAAGGTTGTTAGTGGCGATCACTGGTGCTCCCCTCTCCAAAACACTGAGGCTGTTGTGCAAATGTCCATAGAGTGGCTCAGGGCTTCAGGAGGAGGGCAGTGGCTGCAGGGGGTAGTGGCAAACACTTGAATAATTAAATCTGCAGATGTCAAACTGGCAAATGTGGAGGCTGAATGTACTTACAATGCAACAGAAAAAAAGCTTTCTTTAATTCCTGTAGTTTTTAGGTCCTGTTGATTATGTCCTGAGTTGCTAACGTTGTTAATGGGATGCTTTGATTTGTGTCTGTCATAATTTGTGTCATTTTATTGGAATTTTGATTCTTTGTTTAAAAAGAATTGCATTTGAAAATGTAATAGCTGACACTACACTTCCATGATGTATAATGTCTAGCATTCCAAATCACTTCAAAAAGAAACCCAAAACTTCTCTTCCATATCCTAACCAAACAGTCTTGAGGTAGAACGCAATGCACTCTCTAAAAGTCAACAGCACACTTTCAAAAACTGTTTGAGTCAAGTTTTTCTTAAAGATCATTAGAATGGAATAAAGAAAAGGGTTTAACACAGCAAAGTAGCACTTTAAATATAGAGGAAGCAAAAATTACATCATGGCAGACTACTAGAAGTGCAGTCTTTCAGACATGCCTAAAGTGATTGAGATCATTATATGCCTTTCGTTCTTGGTATCTGGTATCATATTTCTTAAAACAAAAATTCAGAATCCCTTGTACAGTTGGACCTTTGTATCCTTGGGGGATCCATTCTGGACCCACCTGCAGATACAAAAAAAAAGTGGGACCTCAAGTCCCGTTGTCCCTAATGGCATCACAGTGTGTGTGTGGCTGCTAGTGTGACAGCATGCATGAGCTACCTTTTGGAACAACTGAGCTTGCCGTCCACAAATGCTCATATCCATGGGTGGCAAGCTTGCAGATAGTAAGGTCCCACTGTATTCTTGAGTTTGCGTTTTTTCTTACCCGGAAAATCAGATTTGTCCACTCATCTGCATATATTGTGGTATGTGCATAAACATGTTATGCTTGTGATTCATTTCTTCTGGGTACCCCAGTATAGTTCACATTTCTAGACAAAAAGATCTTGCACTTTGTTTATGAACGTCTGCAAAACTTGTAGCATCTGACACATCTCTTCTAACTGTTTGAATATATAATGTTTTAAAAGTTCTTAACGTCCTGATGTCCAAGCACCTTTTCTTCTAAATTCATGTTTCTCTTTTCTGGTTTTAGTATTAAAATGGTAACTTTTTTTTGTACCTATAATTTATATGTTTAATCTCACACAGGGGCGTTGCAGACTGGCCTAAAAGGCTGGCCTAGAGGTTGAGTTGGGGCAGGGTAGCCGCACACCAGCCACCCCAACCCTAGCCCGACACTATCCTGATGCCGCACACCCCTTTAGGGGTGGCAAAAGGAAGGATTGGGACTGCGGTGTGGGGTTTCTGCAGCTCCGATCCGCCGCTAGCAGGGGTGGCGCAGAGCCACCCGTCTCCATAGCCCCACGGACTCTGGTCACATATACTTGCTACAACCTCTGTCCTTTTAATTGTTAAATACATGTGTGTGTACCCACCACCCACCCTTTAAACTAGAATAGCTTGTATAAGAGAATATATACCTAGAGATACTTCTGTGTCCCAGCCATGCAAGTGCATCAGTGTTGGGACAATCATGTATTTAGATATGGGTCCTTTCACACTACACAGTTCCATTCCATCTGCCATTATATCATCTGGTGGAATCCTGGAGTTTACAGTTGGGCTTGAAAGGCATTTAAAGTATTCAGTCAGTGAGCTGTAGTGCCTCACCAAACTGCAAACTCCATAGTTTTGTTGGATGTTGCCATGCCAGTTAAAGTGGAATATATCACTATAATTATGTGGTATGAAAGGGTCCTATAACCCCAAATCCAACAGCCAGTATGGCCATTGGAAAAGATTCTATGAGCTACGTTAATATTTACAGATTCTGGATTACATCTTTGTTACTATAATGGTCTCTTGGTATCCACTGTGGTTTAGTCCCAGGACCCCCCTTGAAAACCAAAATCCATTGACTATTCATGTCCCATTATATGCAATGGTGTATTAAAATGATGTCCCTTATATAAAATGGCAAAATCAAAATTTGCTTTTTGGATTTTATTTATTATTTTTTTAACATTTTCAAGCTGTGGATGGTTGAATCTGTGGATGCAGAATCTGTGGATACGGAGGGCTGACTGTACTAACATTGTAAAATTATAAGGGGATGATATCACCACAGCATTATCCATTTTGGAATGAATTCACTGATAATAGTTTTACAACCTGTTTAGACTGGCTTTCTGAAGCACAGATTCAATCTGATATATTATATTTAGAGATTTTACCTCAACCCCTGCTACAGGAATGGAATGGTTGAATAGTGTTATGGTAGGAAACAATAGAAACACAAATTCTGGACTTTTAAAACCAAACTAGATGATCTAGAATTCCATGTTACCTCTCTAGTTTTTTAAAAACAAAAACAAAACAAAATAAAAACAACTTTGGAAGGCCATGGTCACAAGCAAAATGATAGTATGTGGTGTTAAGAAGGTGTTGATTTTTATATCATCTGTTTTATTTCAATTCTCCTTTACCCATTTTATCATTTGTCCCTAAAAATCTACACCTTAGAGGGATTTGCTTCTTCATTTGTTTTTTGTAGCAGTCATGCTTCTACATTGCATGTATATTCTTGCACAATGTAGTGTTTGTACATTATGGCTGTCTGTTTTCTTATACTGTCATTGCCATATGAAAATCAAAAGTATTTTAAGAGCAACCATTTCAAATGTTATATGTCACTCGGAAATATTTTTTACTCTGAGTGTGCAATGTGTTTTGTCCTTTTCTCATATTCTGTAGAGTGGGCTAGTGTTAGGTGCTATGCAGACGGGCGGCTCTGGGCCATGCCTGCTGGTGGATTGGGGCCACAGCAACCCCACGCCTCAGCCCTAATCCTTCCTTTTGCCACCCCTAAAAGAATGGCAAAATGTCACTCCTTTTAGGAGCTGGCGATGTGGCTCTTCTGTGTCTACATGCTGCATTAGGAGGGCATCCTGATGTCACGTTCCGTGCAAATGGGTGCGCAATATCTGGACAGCGTCAGGGTGGGGTTAGGGTGGCCGACATGTGGCTGCTCCGCCCCAACTCCACCCCTAGATTGGCCCTCTAGGCCAATCTGCAATGCCCTTTTGTCATTTTCAATATGGGAAACTAAAGCTTAAATGTAGTAATGCTGAAATTCATTTATAGCTGAACATTCAAAGAGATGGCCATGTTAGTCTGTTCTAGCATATAAAGCCATAAAGGAGTCCAGGAGTCCTTAGGAAACAAACTGAGACAAAAAATTCTGGCATAAGTTTTTGTATGCCTGATGAACTAGACTGTACTCCATGAAAGTTTCTGCTAGGAATTTCTTTTTCTTAAAGGTGCTACAAATTTATGTCTGGCTCTTTGTGGTGTTTTCAGATAGAGATTTCTCATGCAGTAGATTATTTCTTAAATTAAGAGGACAAATGATGAATGAATTTTCCTTTCCCCCCAGTCCATGAACCCGAACTGGAAGTGATTCAGATTTCATTCTTTTTCGGTGAAATTTCACATCTCACATGATGAGAATTTAATCAGCATTAACTTCTTTTTATGTTAAAATAAGATTCATTTATATGTAAATACAACCTGGAAGGGTATGCAAATATCTCGGCTTCTAAATGATACAAAATGTACATTAGGATAAACAGATCTGCCAAGAGTATAAAAATGGATTATGGTTCTTAATAAGGAAGAAAATTAAAGAGATTGTGTTGCTAAATTTTGCACCTTAGTGTTCCACAGTCTGTCTTTTTGTTGTATTTAAAGTTACTGGAGGGGAAAAACTACTTAAATTCTCCTGCTTTGGATACTGTGACATTTTAGATAATTTTCTGTTTGGTTTGGTTTATTATATAATCTATACAATAGTGTATCCCATGTGAAGTCAAAGGTTTTCATGGCCGGCATCCATAATTTTTGGGGGGTTTTCGGGCTGTGTGGCCATATTCTAGAAGAGTTTCTTTCTGGAGCAGCATCTGTGACTGGCATCTTCTGAAGATGTCAGCCACAGATGCTGGCGAAACTTCAGAAAGAAACTCTTCTAGAACATGGCCACACAGCCCAAAAAACCTACAAAAAACAGTGTATCCCATGTTTGATTGCTCTTGATATTTAAAACCTTATGAGATTATTTCCAGAGCCCCTGCCACAAACATGTAACAAAATCTCTTTATATGCCAGCACATATGCATGGTCAGAAACAAAAAGAAACTGGGAATGAACTGGAGTTGAGAGGGAATTGTGCTTCAGACATGAAATCCATTAATGTTTGGTTTCTCTTGATAATTAGTGTATTATTCTATTTCCTCTCAGAAATAGTTTAATTTGGATTTAAAGCACTTAAGAATACTTTGTTGCAAGGTCATTAACCACAAAAGTGCTTGTCCAATTTGTTAGTGCTGCTGAAATCCCACTGCAAATCTTATTAATGTGTCTGCTACTGTATAAGAAAGAAAGCAATTAAGTTTTATTACTATTGTTCTAGAAAACTTGTGTTAGAAAAATAAAGATTCCCTCAAGAATTATATTAGATTGAGATGATGCTTGTACTCTTAAGGATATAGGTATAAGATACAAATTGGTGAGATTCCACTCAAACATTAATAAAATTATGGGCCTTTCT
The DNA here is from genome assembly GCA_026167975.1 of Phrynosoma blainvillii. Taxonomy (NCBI): domain Eukaryota; kingdom Metazoa; phylum Chordata; class Lepidosauria; order Squamata; family Phrynosomatidae; genus Phrynosoma; species Phrynosoma blainvillii. Next base: position 57,613,673 of record JANUYF010000005.1, read on the forward strand.
AATGAGATCTCCAGTACTATACACATTTATCTGGGAGTAAGGCCTACTGAAATCTCTTGACCCCCCATAGTCCCACATTGTAAACTGTACAGTCAGTCCTCCACATTTGTGACTTTTGAGGCTTTGATTATTCACAGATATTATTATTATTATTATTATTATTATTATTATTATTATGTTCTCTCTAGGAATCTCTATGTCCTCCATCGTGACTCCATGGTCACTTTTCACCAGAAGTTGTACTGGAGGATCTAGAGAGATGTTCTCTTAGATTAAAAAAAACAACTGTGTTTTTTATTTGGTTTCCCCCCCTACTTTCACGGGAGCCCTGCTTCCCTAACCCCAGCCAATGTAGAGGGCCCACTGTACTTAATTTCACTTTTCTAGTCTGATAACAGGCTTTTTACTTCTTTGTTTTAATTTTCCAGGGATGCTCTTTTAAAAAGAAACTGACTATGAGGAAGTCTACACATCTTTCAGTGACATTACTGAAGAAAGTGAAGTTAGAATTTTGTACCTGAGATCCTTTGCCACCATTGATGGGTAAATGAGAAGTGGTTGTGTGATTATGCTGACATCCCAGTATGCATCTGGTAGGCCTGTGGTTAACTCGCTCCCTCTCCATGTGTCTGCTCTTACAAAGCTTTGTCCTCATGATACTGTGCTTTCATTCTGCCAGTATGTGCCCCAAAGGTTGCCTTTGTTCCCATTCTGGAGGCTTAAATGTCAGTTGCAGCAATGCAAATCTCAAGGAAATACCCAGAGATCTTCCTCCGGAGACTGTCTTACTTTATTTAGACTCCAATCAGATTACATCCATCCCTAATGAAATTTTCAAGGATTTGCACCAACTGAAAGTTCTCAACTTGTCCAAAAACATTATTGAATTCATCGACGAACACTCCTTCAAAGGGGTAGCAGAAACCTTGCAGATGCTGGACCTATCTGACAACCGGATCAAAAGTGTGCACAAAAATGCTTTTAACAACCTCAAGGGTAGGGCTAGAATTGCAAACAATCCTTGGCATTGTGACTGCACTCTGCAGCAGGTCTTGAGGAGCATGGCCTCCAACCATGAAACGGCCAACAGTGTCATCTGTAAGACTTCAGATTTAGATGAACATGCTGGGAGGCCATTCCTTAATGCTGCCGACGCTGACCTCTGCAACCTTCCTAAAAAGACTACTGATTATGCCATGCTTGTCACCATGTTTGGCTGGTTCACCATGGTGATCTCTTATGTAGTTTATTATGTGCGGCAAAATCAAGAGGATGCACGCAGGCACCTTGAGTACTTGAAGTCCTTGCCAAGCAGGCAAAAGAAACCAGATGAAGCAGATGATATTAGTACTGTCGTATAGTGCCCAGAACACAGGGTTGGCTCACTTGAGATGGAATTTAGATGTGGTTGGCACAGATGCCAGATGTTTACTTCTAACATTCATTGTAAACCTGTAAGACTTTTTCCAATTAAACTGAATTCTATCACTGTCAAACTTTCTAACAAAAAATGATTTCTGTTTGGGGTGATACAATACACCTTTATTGTTTTTCTGGTGATATTCTAAACCAAGTAAACGAATATGTAAACATTAGTTTAGACCCATTCCACTCTTTAATAATGAAATTTATTTTTTTAATTTAAAACCAAATAAAAGCTTAACTTTGAACCATGTATATACTGGGCAATTTATTGACCCAAAACCTTGCCTGATCAGTTAACTCTGTGTGTGTGTGTGCGTGTGAGAGAGGGGGGGCGGGGGCTTTAGCAATGGAGTTCAGGGTCTAGAAATCCTGTAATAAAGAACATATTTATTCATCCTGAAAAATCCTATCAGATCTAAGCTTGTGAAAAACATTAAAGAAAAATGTGCCTCATAGTGCATCAATTGCACATGATGCAACTGGTGTCATATCAGTTCACAAGCCCCTTTTCCTGCTTCTTAGCAAGCTCCCCTGCTGAAGAGTTCATGATATTTTTGAAGCAGTATTTAACGTGAGCACATGGAACCAAAAGACTGTTAATGATGGACACGAACTTACATAAAAGGTAAGTGCTATATTAATTGTAAAAGGGCATTGATTGTATATTATTGAATGTATGTTCTGACCCTTGCTTGGCTGCTGTTCCAGAAATATTAAGGTGCTTTTTGCAATATTACCATATAAAATGTTGTGAAATGGACTTCAGACAGATATTAGAAATGTTATTATCTTAGCTTCTACAGAAGATTTATAGACTCTTCTGTGGAAACCCCTTTTGAAGTGAACACAAATTGAGCTGCCATAAACCTCAAGACTCCAAGTAGCTCCCCAACCACTGCCTTCACAAGCTTCTTCTTGCTTCTAGACACTGTCTCAGCCACAGAAGTCACTTCTTTGCTTCCCTCCTGACATGTTCTTCCCCTCAACATTCCACACACCCTCTTTTAAACCACCTATTCAAACTGATCTGTCTTAAAAATAGATCATTGCCTATGTATGTAGAGTTTAAAGTTCCTCTGGGTAGCATAAAGGCTATGCACAGTTATACTGTGAAGTGTATAGAGCAGGGGTGGGAAGCTTTTGGCTCTCCAGATGTTTTATCCGACAGCACTCAGATACCACCCAATATGGCCAGTAGTAAGTGACTGTAGAAGTTAAGGTCCAAATACCTAGTAAGCTAAAGGTTCCCTGTATAGTCAGAAAATATAATCAGAAAATTCAGAAATAATGGGCTATTTCTACATTCAATCATGCTAAAGTCCCTGTGATTTACTGTATATACTCGTGTATAAGTCTAGAAATTTTAATTAAAAAAATGACCCCAAAAACCGAGTCGACCTATCCATGGGTCAATGAAGTATGGGTCAATTTCTTTCCAGACTTTTTCATAGGGCCTGTACAGACTGGCCAAAAGGGCCAGCCTTGGAGGTGGAGTCGGGGTGTGGTGACCCCCATATTATCTTCATCTCTTCAGGCAGTAGGCTTTTTGTTGTTGCTGTTCGTTTGTTTACAATTCACTTTAAATCCAGAGGATGTCCCAAACTTGTTGTTTTTTTCCAAAAGAGTATCCATTGAGTTCAGTGGGTTTTACATCATTATCTCAAAGTTATCCACATAAATTCCCAGATTATATTGTTCTTTTTAAAATTTCACCTTATAGATTTTGTTGCCTTGTCTCTCAGTAGAGTCTCTTGTGCCAAAATAAACAACAATAGGTAGATAGATTCCCCTCAGAATGCCTCCAAATGTCATTTAGTGGTTGTGAAGAACTTTACGTTTTTCCTTTCCTAGGCTAATTTAAGCCTAGGAGAGGCCTTTTTTGAAACAGGTGAACAGGAAGTAACATCCACTCACTTCATGTTGTTAACAGAGTCCTCCTCTGGGACTAAAATGATCCAATAAAGCCTAAAAACATGGTGAAGAAGCCCCATATCCTCTAAAAGGTGGTTGTATGGTGGGATGAAAACCTTCAAGGTTTTCATCTAATCTTCCAATATCTTACACTCCTTGCAGTAGCTCCTTTTTGAAAGAGCTTGAATATGCCTGTGGCTTTCCATTCACACTGCATTTGGCTCGATTAATGCACATCAGATATTATTGATGTAGAAATTGTTCCTCTTGGCTTTTTAAAAATTTACAACAGGTTTTCCCAATTTCGGTTTTAGGGTTGTTTAAAAAAATACTTTGTACATTTCATTGCCAACTAGCTTGCAATAAAATTTGTTGTACATGCAGATGGGTTTCAAGCATGTATCTGCTCACTCAACATTGTGCACTAAACTTAGCTATGCGGGGGAGTTGTTTTTGTTTGTTTGTTTGTTTGTTTGTTTTGCTATACAGGAACTCTGAATTTACCATATGTGTGAGTGTTACATCTGTACCTGTGATTACTTACACTTGATTTAGACCTATTCCCTGCCAGGTGGTCAGTAGCAATATTACGTAACTAGCACTTCTGCTTTGGAAGGTGGAGGACTGAATCAAGCTCATCCTCACCACCCAATGTTTCCATTTGTTGGGTGTCTGTAATGTCTATTGAATTAGGCTCTCTGTGTTGTTTGTAGTTGTATTCTGTGGGCCAGAAAGATTACCTTCTTCTACCAAGAGCTTCAAACACTTAGTTATAATTTATGCTGTTACCTGTGCCTGACATCCTTATAATCAAGTTTGAAAAAGTATCTTAATTTTCTTTCAGAACTTCTAACTTATGGTAAAAGGCACACTTCAACATGGTGATGTTTTTTTTTTTGCTTAATTTTTTGAGTAAATTTAAATCCTTGTATAAAAATTGTGCGCTGTGTCTTAGAGGATTGTTTTTGAAATATACTTAAATTGTGAAAAAATGGGTAACTATTGAAGGAACATTAATAGTATTTGCTGACATTATTTCCAGACAATTTGTTTATGGAATGTATTCTCTTCCTGTATTATCTTGGCTCAATTGATTTTCAAGATTTGAATTTCAGAATCAACTGAAATATGAAGACAACTCCAGAAGCTTATAGAACTTATGAAAATACAATTTTTAGAGACATATGGTTACAGTTTTAAGGGATTCCCCCTCCCCATACTTTCAAATTGAATGAGTGTTCCAGCACACATTATTTTACCAAGATACATTATTTTACCATCATCAGTGTGGGGAAAAAAGAGAGAAGTGCTTTTGGTTTCATTAGTTTTAGAACAGAGTTTGAACATAATGGGAAAAGTAATCCAAGTGAGGTTCTATTACTTGTTGCTTCCTCAATTTTTTGGATCATTAAAATACTCATTTGAATGAAAGAAAGAGCAACACCATGGGTCGTAGACATGTGTGGAGTTGCTGTCCACAAGGTGAGGAAAAATGCCATTTCTTACTATATTGTATGTAATGTCCCAAGGTTTTGTGTTTTTTTAAAAGAAAAATTGACTGGCTCCTGTGCCTAACACTTGCTCAGGTTTCTTCTCATTCATGTTTGCAGGTCAAACAGATTATCAACAGAGGAAATGATTAAGGAACTGTGGTGGCTGCCTCCCAGACTTCTTGCAGATGCCTGACAAAATAACAGAGGTGTGGTACTTAGATGCCCAGTTAAGATTTTATTTCCTTGTGGTCCAACGTAAAGAGAAGGGAGACCTAAAGGCATGTTGTAGTTCTGTTCATAGACACAAGTAATGGAGTTTGTGATAAGTGGCTGGAACAGGCAGTAGCAGGGGGTTGGGAATTTCTTATTCTCTAGATGTTGGGCTACAGCTCCTGTTAATCCTGTATACTGGCTATGTTGATTTAAGCAGATGGGAACTGAAATCCAAATACATCTGGAAGATCAGAGCGAAACAACTATTTCTGTTATACAGGTGATGTGTCTGTTGGCTCCAAATGGAACCAAAATCCAATATTAACCAGTGTCAGAATCTTGTACTGGTGCAGGCTTCATGATACAAGCTGCATCGTGTATATAGATCAGGGAAATCCCAATATAAGCGATGCCTCCTATATTGTACACAGCGGGAATGATGTTTTGAGATAACAAACAAATAAAAGGACCCTTCTTTGTAAGGGCTTGATAGCATTCTGGGCTTCATCCTTTCCCAGGCATTCTCCATTACATTGAGATTCATAAAGAGATTCTGGAGGGCATGACTAAGGCGCCAAGGGCTGATTTGAAAAATGGATGTGGTCACAACTGAAAACAAAGGTGCATTTCCTATTTCTGGAGTAGGAAGTTAGTACATCTGAAACTTTATATAAGTTTAGAAGAACTACAGTATGGAATTTTAAAAACTACAGTGTTATTCCTCCTCCACCCATTACCATATCTTATATTTGAAACCTAATGCTCTATTCAGAACCATGTGTGAATTAGATATATCTCTCATTACCAGGCTTGGAATTTAATTAAGCTATTCTAAAATAGAAATGAAGATGAGCTTTTGTACTCTCTGAACAAAACTGAAAGATGTGTTTTGCCTTGAGAATAACCTAAAAATGTCTTTTTTTATTGTTGTTCAACATGTGTGGGGGGAAGGGGTTCCTGATTTCTTTAGCTATTTGAGAGTAACTGTTCTATAAATGAAGAGTTAGAATTAGAATTGGAGCAGAATAATGAAATATCGCAAAGGGCTATATTTGACTAAAAGTTGAAGCCATTGCAATTTGTCAATGGATTGTTAAATTATCTTCTTTAAAAGGTGAGAGAGTTTGAGAGTATGTGAAATTACTTGAAGTTTTCCAGCACATTGTGATGGATGGGATGGTGAGCTTGAACATGGTGGAATAAGCTTAGTTTAGTGATGGTTTCACTGAACAGTCTTCAATAAAGTTTATTTTTCCATTTCTCTCCCAGTGATAAAATGAGAATTATAATGACTTGCTTTAGGGAATAATACTCCTGCACTTGAAAGGGCTATATGCACTTAATGATACAGCTTTATATATAAAAGGATCCTGTTGAGATTAATCTTTATGGTGGCAAGCTGAAAATGTGCATGTTTCAGATGTTTACAATCAGTTTTGGATGAGATTTCAGAAACTCAGGTTAGTGTTGATTATGTTACTTCCAAAATTGAGGGGGTGTCTGAAAACAGGTCAACTTCTTAGTGTGGGTTTTTATTTATTTAAAAAATACTTCTTTTGAACCTAAAACAAATGAGGAGGCATGCCTACTTATCCAGCTTCTATGTAAAACCTATTCTAGTCTAATATGAGTAGATAGTATGTCATTTGCCAGAAGAAAATGCTAAGATGAAATATGAACTCCCTTTTTGAATGTATTTTCTCAGTCAGTCAGTGAATAAATTGAAAACACTCATCTGTATGAAAGGGGGAAAAACTTGAATGTTATCCAAGAAACAGTTCTGTTTTGTTTCTTCTTTGATTTGTTGAAAACTACTTCCTAGACTGCTGGCGCATTGTTGGATTTTGTGCTGTTTTATTCTCCTTTTCCTCCCAGGGAAATCTATCATGATGCCACAGTCGAGCTTTTTTGTGATTCTGCTGCTTAGGCCACTTGTCACACTCACAGTGGTTTGGATGAGAAATGGGGGCCCCTCCATGCAGAGGAAATATTCCTAGATGTTGCAGTATTTGTAACTGTTTTTCTGCCAACAAATAGCAGGTGTTGTAGGCTACAGTTCAGAGGAAGGAACTGGCAAAACCACCTCTGAATATTCATTGTCTAAGAAAAGGTTATGAAATTCATAAGTCAACAAGCAACATGAAGGTATATACACACATTGCTCTCACACATATTGGTTTATTCCCCCACTGTAATAAAGAAGCTCTGTTCCCTTCTGCAATAAAAGTTCTGTCCCTCCCTCATAATAAGTGAGTTGTTCCCCCTCCCCTGCAATAGTCTCCATTCTCTCCCCCCCCCCTGTAATTAAGAGGCTCTATCTCCCCCTCTCCCTTGCACTGTAATTAAGAGTGTCCATTTCCCCTTTGCCTTTCCTTGGAAAAGAATGGAACAGGGGGAAAATGGACACAGGGTCAACAACAACCAGCAAAAACCAAGTAGTTATGTTGCAAGAGCTCTTCTTTGCAGCAGTCCAGAGGAGTACATAGGATGTTGCCATACCAGCTAAATTGGAATCATAGAGCTATCACTGTAGTCTGAAAGGGCCCAAGGATGTATGACGAGAAAGAGAAGGTAGAATTTCACCTTGGCTCTTCAAGGGCTTTTACACTACCTGCTGGATGGCACTGTTACAGAAATACCGGAGATAACACAACAAAGTGGGAAAGCTTGATTTCAAATCAGTTGTGTTTTGTTTTCTGATTGTATTATGTAGTTTTGTGGTTTCATAAATAACCACATGAAAAACTATACAGTTACCCCTCCATTTTCACAGACTTCAAGTCCATGTCCCTCACTCATTCGTGGGCGGGAAACAGAGGGGAATAAATTGGGGCACACACCCCCATTCAAGCCTATGGGGATCTGTGGTTTTCCATTTTCGCGGGGGGGGGGGCGCTCTGGAACAGATCCCATGCAAAAACAGAAGGGCAACTGTATAGTTTTTCATGTGGTTATTTATGAAACTGAATTAAGAAGTCATATAGGAGCCCTGGTGATGCAGTGGTTAATTGCCTGTACTGCAGCCACTCACTCATAAACCACAAGGTTGCGAGTTCAATACTAGCCAGGGCTCAGGCTTGACTCAGACCCGCATCCTTCCAAGGTCACTAAAATGAGTACCCGGCTGTTGGAGGGCAATGAGCTTACAGTTGTAAACCACTTAGACACTGCATAGCGTGGTATGGAGCAGTATATAATTGAAGCTGCTTTGCTAAACATAAAATATTAAAGGACACTATCAACTGCCAAGTTAAGGTACTGTTCCTAGCAAAGCAGATGGACTATTGAAGGAATCAGACAGCAGCCATCCCAGATTTCTTCTACTGCAAACATCCTAATGATATACTATGTTACAAAAGAGGATTAAATTTCTGGAGACAATTCCAGTTTGTTGTTGTTGTTAAATGCCCTCAAGTCAATCTCGACTCATGGTGATACTGTGGATGAGACATCTCCAAAACCCTCTGTCCTCCACTGCTCTGCTTAATTCCTGCAATACCCATGACCTCCTTAATAGAGTCCATCCATCTAGCATGTGGCCTTCCTCTCTTCCTACTTCCCTTCACCTTCCCAGCATTATTGTCTTTTCCAATGAGTCCTCCCTTCTCATGATGTGTCTGAATTACGACAGCCTCAGTTTGGTCATCTTGGCTTCCAGGGTTCAATCTGCTCTAGGACCCATTTGTTTGTGCTTTTGGCTGCCCATGGGTTCCTCAGCACTCTTCTCCAGCACCACATCTCAAATGAATTGATTTTCTTCCTATCATCTTTCTTAACTGTCCACCTCTCACATCCATACATGGTAATAGCGAATACAGTGGCTTGTATGATTCTAACTTTTGTGCTGAGTTGTATATCTTTGCATTTTAGAATATTTTCTAGTTCTTTCATAGCCACACTCCCCATTCTTAGTCTTAGTCTTCTGATTTCCTGACTGCAGTCCCCATTTCTATCAATGTTTGATCCCAGGTATGAGAATTCTTTTACTATTTCTATTCCTTCATTGTCTCGGTTGAACTTGTGAAGGTCCTTGGTGGCCATTATTTTTGTTTTATGTTCAACATTAAGCCTGCCTTTGCACTTTCTTCTTTGATCTTCCTTAGTAGGTGTTCCAGGTCTGTGAAGTTTTCTGATAGTACTATGGTGTCATCAGCATATCTTAGATTGTTGATATTCCTTCCTCCTATTTTCACTCCTTCTTCTATGTCCAAGCCTGCTTTTCTTATAATATGTTATGCATAAAAGTTGAACAGATAGGGTGAAGGGATATAGCCTTCCCTGACCCCTTTGCCAACTGGAAACCATTCTTTTTCTCCATGTTCTGTTCTGACAGTGCCTCTTGTCTGAGTACAGATTTCTCATCAGGATTATCAGATGTGTTGGCACTCCCATGCCTTTAAGAGCATTCCATAATCTTTCATGATCTATGCCAGGGGTAGGCAACCTTTCCCCTTTAAGGGCCGAGGGACTTCAGCTCCCAGAAGCCTCAGCCATGTTGGCCAATAGTCCCATGTTGGCCAATAGCTCCTGGGATTCTGGGAGCTGAAGTCCCTCGGCCCTTAAAGGGGAAAGGTTGCCTACCCCTGATCTATGCAGTCAAAGGCTTTGCTATAGTTTATAAAGACCATACTGATTTTCTTTTGGAATTCCCTGGTGTGCTCCATTAGCCATTGTATGTTTGCATTGTAGTCCCTAATGCCTCTTCCTTTCCTGAATCCCACTTGAACCTCTGGGATTTCTCTCTTTATGTATGGTTTGAGTCAATGTTGCAGAATTTTGAGCATAATTTTGCTTGCGTGGGAGATCAATGCTATGGTTGTATAGTTTCTGCAGTTTCTTGTGTCACCCTTTTTGTGGATGGGGATGTATATTGATCACTTCCAATCTGTTGGCAATCATTTTGTTTTCCATATCTGTTGACATATGTTGGTTAGCACTAAAGTTGACTCTGTCAATGTGGATTACAGCAGTTCAATTGGAATATCATCTGTTTCTAGTGATTTGTTTTTCGGTATTTCTGTTATCCACCTCACTTTTTAGAATTTGGGTTTCATCTTCATATGGCTCTTCATTCCATGTGTCCTTCATTTTGTCGTCTCTTTTGTATAATTTTTCTGTGTATTGCATCCAATGTCTTTTTATTCCTTCCTGGTCTTGAATTATGTTATTTTTATTGTCATAGAGAATCCCAGTCCGTGTTTTGAATTACTTTTGATTTCCCAGATCTTGTGAAATAGATCTCTTGTTCTTCCCTTTTTGTTGTTGTCTTTTATTTCTCTGCATTGGTCATTGTAGTAATTTTCTTTATCTTTCCACACAAGTTGTTGTACTGTTGCATTCATAATTCCTAGTTTGTTCCTATCTCCCTTTTGTTTTTCTTCTCTTTTTTTCTTTATTGCTTGTAGTGTTTTTTTCAGTTTTAGGTTCTATCAAATCCATTTAATTCATACTGCCACAGAAATGGAACATTAAGAACTTTTAGAAGCCAAGAGAGTCTCAGCTTTCTTTGGGGGTAGAGGGAAGAGAAATACACTGCAATTTTCATACTATATTGGTAGTATGAGGTGGGGGATTGTAGCACAATCTTTGTGGTCACCAAGATGATGAAGGCTGGGGAAGGCTACATCTAAAGATGTAACATAGATTATGAATGTGAGGGACTACATGTTGGTTTTTAATGTTGGTTCTAATGTAGAAGTCTTTTAGTACAATAGAGACAGTTTTTCCTGCATTTTGGTTGTACATTAAAACACATTTCAGCCTGTCATATACAGAGACCCACATGGTGTTGTAGTTTGAATGATAGATTATGACTCCAGGGGACCAGGGTTTGAATCCCCACTTGGCCATGGAAACCCATTGGAAACCTTGTGCAAGCCACATTCTCTGACCCTCAGGGGAAGGCAATAGCAAATTCCCTCTCAACAGATCTGGCTAAGAAACCCCCATGATATGGTTATCATAAATTAGAAACAACTTCAAGGCACACACCAGCATCATACACTGTTGCGCCATCTAGTAATGCTCATCCCCTTATCATTTGTAATACCTAGCTAAAAACATAGCTTGAAAAACTTACTTTTTGGACTATGACTTCAAAGATTCTCCAGCCAACAGAAAAGTAGTACCCACAGAGGAATGGTTTTTCCTTGTGCTGACTGAAAGGTACTGCTGTCCAGGTTCTCTCAAACTGCAAAATGATATGATTCAACTTTTAACTGTCATGCCTCACACCGTCCGCAGGCTGTGCCTTGATCAGAAGGACTTGGGCCCCCCGAGGGAGCAGCGATGGGGAGGGGGTCTTCTGTACGCCACATTTCCCGCACCCCGCCGCAGGACAGGGATTCGGCAGTGGGCTCTTCCCTGTTCACTCACCATTACTGAGGGAATCCTGGTTAGTTTTTTTTCCTCTGCTGACTAATATGCTTAAATTCAGCGGGTTGTCGAAAAGGAAGGAAGGAACGAGAGCGGCGCGCCCCGGGGTAGGGTAAGGAGGGAGTCGGCGCTGTTAGGTTTAAATGGGATATAGAGTCAATGTTAAAAATGTTGAAATGTAAAAGATGTGTGTCTGTATTTTTCCATGCTGTGAAAAGTTGTTTTTCTGAGAGCTAGATTCACAGTTTATCAGTCCCAGGTGTGATTTAGCCAAAACAGGAGGCTAACAGGACTCCATTCTATGGGAAAGAAGGTTTGTTTATATTATGGTTTATGTAAACACATTTTTGTTATGGGAAATGTAGTCACATGATTTGTTATTGTAATTAAGGGTTGGACTAGTACACGTCACGTAATATCACCCAATCAGCTTGTAAATGTTACACCCAGAAAGGTGGAGTCTTGTGGGACTGAGGGCTGAGAGAATCAGAAAGCTACTCACTTGCTTTTTGGCTTTTGAACTATAATGAACTAATAAAACCATTCTTTTGGTAATGCTACTAACACATCTTGAATCATGTAGCAGATAGATTTTATTCCTGCTTAGCCAACTTTGGCTAAAGTAGAAATGTTATTATTATTATTTGTTTTTTGCTTTTGTTCTTTTACAATAAAGAAGCTTTGCTGAAAGTTCCAGGTTTGGATGTTTGGTTTTAAAGGACTGTTTTCAACACTCCTACAACATTATTTTAACATGTGGTACCAGAGGGATGGTTCTGATCCACGACACCTCTGCTGCAGAACCTGGAGTTTAAAAAGCAACTTTTTTCCTGTCCTGGCCAGCGGGGACCCGCGGAAGGCTAGGAGGAGGCAGCAAACAGACGGGCTGGAATTCCAGGCTTGATTTATGGCAGCAGCTCTACAGCCGGGAGCCGCGGAGGCAGGAGCCTGGATTTTTCACGTCTGATTTATGGCATAAGCTCCACAGAGGACTGTAAGTAGAAAACCTCCCTTATCTCAAGGCAATTAGTTTAAATGGACTGTTTCAAAGCTGTCTCAAAGCTGTAAAGCAGCAAGAAAAGCAGCAAATTAGCCGGAGGCTGTGAAAAGCTGCAGTTTAAAGAGGCAGAGTCCTGGAGTAAGGCACCCGGGAGGGGCCGTCAATTTTAAGACTTGTGCTGGACTATTTTAAAATTAATTAATGATGGAACAAGCCCGGTTTCCAAAGCTAAACACGGAAAATTATGTATCCTGGAATGTTTATGCGAGATCTCTTTTGATAAGGGAGGGTTTGTGGCAATCTGTGCAGGCTGGGTTGGGGGCTGCTCCGTCTGCAGCTGACCAAGACCGAAATTCTCGAGCTGTAGCCACCCTCCTACTCCTCTTATCTGAGGGACAATTAAATCTTGTAAAAGATTTTACTTCAGCAAAAGAAATATGGGACACTTTGGCTAGAATTCATCAGTCCTCTTCTGATCTAGCAAAGATGATTTGTGCAAAGCGATTGTTTTCATGTAAAATGGGAGACAAAGATTCTGCAGAGACTCATGTTCATAAAATGAGAGATTTGTTTGCCCAGGTTCAAGCAAGGGACATTGCCCTAGATAAAACCCTCAGAATTTACATTCTCCTGGGTTCCCTCAATGAATCATATGATAATATACTGTTAGGATTGCAAGCATTGCCTGCGGCTCAATTAACTATGGAATTCGTCTGTGAGAGAATTTTACAAGAAGCTGAAAGGAGGAGGTTTGAGGCAGAGCAACGAAAGCAGGGGTCTGCAACTACAAAGCCTCACAATGTCCCAGAGGGAACTCCGAAAGAGATGCAAACTGAAAAAGCTGCAATTTCAAAGGGAAAAATGTGCTTCTATTGTAAAAAATTTGGACATTTAAGAAAGGACTGCAGAAAATTAATTGCAGATACCAGAAGGGGGCAGCACCAACAACAGCAGCAGTCACAGCAGCAGCAGCAGCCACGTCCCCCTGGTGGACAAAAGAAACACAGTGCTAACCAGGGATTTGTTGCCACAATTCAAAGCCGAGATGGTGTGCCCCAAATTCAGCCACACACAGTATGGCTTTTGGACAGTGGAGCTTCCACCCACATGGCAAACAAAATTGAACTGTTCCAGAGTAGAAAACCAGCTAATGTTTTTTCTGTTGCTTTGGCAGATGGACAAGGGCCAAAAATTGAAGAAATGGGAACTGTTTGCATTCCAAGTTTTGGTACCAATTTTGATGATGTCTTGTATGTACCTACATTGCAAAATTGTTTAGTTAGTGTGTCAGCTTTGACCTCAGATGGGTACAAAGTGAATTTTGAGGGGGATGAATGTTTAATCTTTAAAGATGGTGAATTTTGTGCTAAAGCCATTAAGAAAGACAAGCTGTACCACATGATAGACAGAGAAAGCTGTGCAGTCGCACAAAATAAGCCTTTGCATGAAAATTGCATTCATTATTTTCACAGAGTGATGGGTCATGCTGGTTTTCCAAATCTTTTGAAATTGAAGCAGGTTTGTCCTGAGTTTAAAATGTCACCATGCTCAAACCACTTGGAGTGTTCAGTTTGCAGCAGGATTAAGCTGAAGGCTTATCCTGTGGCAAAAAGAACAAAACTTAGAGCCCAGAGACCATTTCAATTTCTGCACTGTCATCTTGCTGGGCCAATTGACCCCCCCTCTCAGGGAGGGTGTAAATACTTCATGGTGATTGTGGATCGCTTCACAAGGTTTTCTTATGTGATTCTTTTGAAAGAAAAGGGTGAAGCAGGGGAGAAGTTCAAAGAATGGGTGAACATGATAGAGAGACAGTTTAAATACAAAGTGGGAACTTTGGTCACAGATAGAGGAGGAGAATTCTTGGCTACTCATTTGACTAATTGGCTAAGAAAAATGGGAATTAGACATTTTACTACTAACCCATCTTGTGCGGCTGAAGATGGTCTGGCTGAACGAAAAATAGCCATTCTGAAGCAAATAAAAGATTGTATGATGCTTGATGCCAATGCTCCAGAGCATCTTTGGGGGGAGGCTATTCTCACAGCTAATTACCTGACAAACCGCACTTGGAATTCAGCTGTGCAGAATACTCCTTACCACATGCTTTTCAAGAGACCACCCAATTTGAAATATCTTAGAGTGTTTGGACAGTATGCAAATGTGTACATACCTGCAGCTTTCAGAAAGAAAGGTCAGCCCAAATGGAGACGTTTTATGTTTGTGGGTTACACAGGAAACAGTTACAGGTTTTACCTGGGTGGAAATCAGATTCTTTTTTCCAGGAGCGCAAACTTTGAGAAACATTCTGGGTGGGAAAACATTCATTCAAACAAAGAGGTGTTTTTCAGACTAGGTCAGTTAGAAACACAGACACCACCACCTGCCAGAAATGGAGGGGCAGTGAAGCAAGAAACAGATTCTTCAGATGGTGAGGCTAGCACATCAGACAAGTTGTCACACACACGTCCACCTGCACCTAGAATGACAGAAACAAAGAGACACACAGACAGAGAAGCTTCAAGTACAGACACTGAGGATGATGAAGGAAGAACAAGGACCATAGTTTTGAGGAGGACTACTAGAGTTAGGAAACTTCCAGATCGTTTTAAAGTGCAGGAAGCTAAGGCTTGTGTAGTTATGGTAGAGGAGCCTGAAAGTTACAAGGAAGTACAGGAGTGTTGTGATGACGAGAAGCAGAAATGGGAGTCTGCAATGGAACAGGAATTCAAGTCTTTGGTAGATAAAAAGGTGTTTGAAATTGTTGACAGGCCTACAAATCACAAGGTGATAGGTTGCAAATGGGTTTACAAAAGAAAGCTGATGCCGGATGGTAGTCAGAGATACAAGGCCAGATTGGTAGCTAAAGGATTTGCACAACAGAGGTTTGAGAATTATGACAAAACTTTTTCTCCAACAGCAAAGCCTGAGAGTTTGAGGTTGGTGTTGGCTTTAGCTGCAGGGAAAGGCCAGATAGTGCATCATTTTGATTTTGAGACTGCATACTTGAATGCAAGTCTTGATGAAACTGTTTTCATGGAACAACCTTTGGGTTTTCAACAGAATGGTGATAACAAGGTGTACAAGTTGAAGAAAGCATTGTATGGTTTGAAGCAGAGTGCCAGAAGCTGGAATCTTTGCATTCATGAAGAGTTGGTAAAGCTAGGTTACAGACGCAGTGTAGCTGATGCATGTGTTTACACAAAAGGAGATGTGGTCTTGGTGATTTATGTAGATGACTTGTGTGTAGCAGCAAATTCAAAGCAAGAAATTCAGGCAGTTAGGAAGGAATTGTCACAGAAATTTAGTGTCAAAGATCTTGGAGTTTTGAGGTCTTATCTAGGAATAGATGTTGAATGGTGTGAAGATGGAAGTTGTTTGTTGAGTCAACAGAGAAAAATTCAGAGTTTGATTGAAAAGTGTGGATTGCAGGATGCAAAAACAGTGAAAAGTCCAATGTCTGTTGGTTATGTGAATAGTGAAGGGACTAAGGAGTTTGAAAATTCAGAAATGTATAGGAGCTTTGTGGGAAGTTTGATGTTTATTGCTAATAACACGAGGCCTGACATTTGTTTTGCCGTGGGCATGCTTGGAAGAAAGGCAAATTGTCCTACAGTGGAAGATTGGACAGCAGTGAAGCATTTGTTGAGGTATTTGAAGGGTAACATAGACAGGAAATTAAAGTTGCAAAACAGTCGAGCTGGTCTTGAATGTTTTGTTGACAGTTCGTTTGCTTCTGAGCTACAGGATAGAAAGTCAGTGACAGGATTGTTGATTAAATTTGGAGAAAGTGCAATTGTTTGGAGAAGTAGAAAACAGAGATACGTAGCACAAAGTACAGGAGAAGCAGAATTCGGGGCCTTATCTGAGATAGTTAATGAGATTGAATGGATTAGACAGTTGTTGAAAGATCTGAATGAAAAATGTGCTGATCCAGTGATGATAAATGAGGATTCTCAGACATGCATTGCTATGGCTGAAGCTGAGAACATGAAGTGCAGAACAAAGTACATTGGTGTGAGGTATCAGAATGTCAGAGAAATGGTACAGAAGGGAATTGTGAGTCTGCAATACATTGAGTCAATTCATAATCAAGCAGACATCTTGACAAAGGCATTGACCATTGATAGACACGAACAGATGTCACGTCTACTTGGCATGTCTTAAGTTTAGGCCTAGCCATTGAGCTAAGTTAGTTTTACAACAGGGTTAGTTTAGTGTACAACATACACACATCTTACATTTCAGGAGGGGATTGTTAGGTTTAAATGGGATATAGAGTCAATGTTAAAAATGTTGAAATGTAAAAGATGTGTGTCTGTATTTTTCCATGCTGTGAAAAGTTGTTTTTCTGAGAGCTAGATTCACAGTTTATCAGTCCCAGGTGTGATTTAGCCAAAACAGGAGGCTAACAGGACTCCATTCTATGGGAAAGAAGGTTTGTTTATATTATGGTTTATGTAAACACATTTTTGTTATGGGAAATGTAGTCACATGATTTG
Organism: Phrynosoma blainvillii; assembly: GCA_026167975.1. Taxonomy (NCBI): domain Eukaryota; kingdom Metazoa; phylum Chordata; class Lepidosauria; order Squamata; family Phrynosomatidae; genus Phrynosoma; species Phrynosoma blainvillii. Next base: position 57,630,592 of record JANUYF010000005.1, read on the forward strand.
TTATTGTAATTAAGGGTTGGACTAGTACACGTCACGTAATATCACCCAATCAGCTTGTAAAGGTTACACCCAGAAAGGTGGAGTCTTGTGGGACTGAGGGCTGAGAGAATCAGAAAGCTACTCACTTGCTTTTTGGCTTTTGAACTATAATGAACTAATAAAACCATTCTTTTGGTAATGCTACTAACACATCTTGAATCATGTAGCAGATAGATTTTATTCCTGCTTAGCCAACTTTGGCTAAAGTAGAAATGTTATTATTATTATTTGTTTTTTGCTTTTGTTCTTTTACAATAAAGAAGCTTTGCTGAAAGTTCCAGGTTTGGATGTTTGGTTTTAAAGGACTGTTTTCAACACTCCTACAACATTATTTTAACAGGCGCGGCTAGTAGAATCCTGAGAGTTTTGTGCGGCACTAGAATTTACTGGCTGAGAATTCTAGCTATCGCACCCTGAACTACAAATCCCATGATTCCATCAATTGGAACCAAGTACAATCATAATGCTCTAGCTGTGTAGTGTGAAAGGCCCCTAGGTCACCAGCCTCCTACATAATCAGCTTTTATTGCCTATGGTCTCATTTTGTTTTATGACTAGGGCTGCATCTGGACTGCAGAAGTAATCCAGTTTGACCACTTTAACTGCCATGGCTCAATGAAATTCTGGAAATTGTAGTTTGTTGTGTTTCTTTAAAGGCTAGCAAAAGAATTAACGCAGTGGGAGATATGAATGTGAAGAATACTTACTGATATTCAAATCTTCAACAAAAAAACAGGGTGTCTCAATACTTGAGACATTCCACTAAAGAAAAGCAGACAAGCTACAAGATTCTTCACTGGGGAAAATTCAGTTGCACAAAACAAATAAAAAGGTTTCCTTTCACAGAAGACATGAGCAAAATAAAATACACTGTTTCTATACAAACATAGTGTAGATTCCCATGCAAATATTCATGCTACTCCAAGGGGATGTTGGTTGAGGCCAGTATATGTAAACACACTGATTGCTGTATAGAAAGAGTGTCTGTGGTTTTCATGTGTATATTGCGTATTGCACTAAATACATATTTTCTGCCTTGAAAACATGTTTTCTGTGTAAGAAAATCACATGTATTTTTGTGGAAATAGTGCTTGAAAATTTCACAGAAACCTTTGTATTCACACATAATGGGGAGAAAATGGCTGAAGTTATTTGTTCTTGAAGTGAGGGGGGGTTGCAGACTGTCAGAAATAGTGTGAATTCAGTCCACTTTTAGGGTTAGGGTTAAGGTTAGGGAATCATGGGGACTGTATTTTATTGTGGCACTAGAGTTCTCTGACAAAGAAGGTTCAATGTCTCAGAAAAATAACAATTCCCATGATTCCCTAGCACTAACCCTAACCCTAAAAGTGGACTGAATTCACACTATTTTTGACAGTCTGCAACCCCCCTAAGTGAAAATTTACATCCTTATCCGGAGGCAGCCTTTCTGTCTCTAGATAGGCAACCGAGAGTCTATCTCAGGGGTAGGCAACCTTTTTGAGCTGGGGGCCGGGTCGCTGTCCCTCAGACTATTGGAGGGCCAAATAAATAAATAAATAATCTACATACACTGAATACATCATATTTTGAAGTAAAAAATAGGAATAATAGAAATTTTGCCAAGAAAACCCCAAGAAAAAAATCGTCATCATCATCATCATCAACAACAATTAAAAATGCTACCTTAAATGAAACAAACAAGCGCAGGGGTGGCATGAATTAATCAAGTGTCTGAGGCTGGAGTCTGCAGAGCTGGCCTCAAATCCCTGCTTGGCTATGCAAACCCACCTTGGCCAAGTCACACTCTCTCAGCCGCAGAGTAAGGCTATGGTACACCCACTCTGAAGAAATTTTGCCCAGAAACTCCCAAGAAAACAGAAACAAACCCTCCCAACTAACCTCTGCCCTCGTGGCTGGGGGGTCTGGATCATGCGTGCAATCTCTCCTCCCTTGCACTTTGCTCATCACACTCTTCAGCCGCAGAATAAGGCTATGGCACACCCACTCTGAAGAAATTTTGCCCAGAAAACCCCTTTCCCCAAGGAAAGGTACCAGGCCCAAGGAAGGCCCAGAGCAGCCCTCCTTGGTGGCGAGTGGGGCTGCTTTGGGCCTCCCTTGGGCCCGGTGCCTTTCCTACAGCCCCGCATGCCACCGAGGAGGGCTGCAGTAAAGGCACCAGGCCGAAGGAAGGCCAAGAGCAGCCCTCCTCGGCAGCGCGCGGGGCTGCTTTGGGCCTCCCTTGGGCCTGATGCCTTTCCTGCTGCCCTGCACGGCACAGAGGAGGACTGCAGGAAAGGCACCGGGTCCAAGGGAGGCCTATAGCAGCCCTCCTCGGCGGCATGCGGGGTGGGGCGCCATTTTGGCGGCCGCGGGGGTCCCCCAGGAGGGCTCCCTCGACCGTGCTGGGCCTCCGAGAGGTCCAGCGTGGCCACGGGGGGTCCTCCGGGGCTCCATTTTGGAATCCAAAATGGCGTCCCGGAGGATGCCGTGGCCACGAAAGGCGGCGGCAGCGGTGGCAACAGGACCGGCCAGGGGGTGGTCCAAAGGCTTCCGCGGGCCGCACCCAGGCCACGGGCCTTATGTTGCCGACCCCTAGCTGCATATACGTTACCTTGACCTAGGGAATATTTATTAGCTCAATTAATTTGGCTGGGTCACTTCAGCCCAGGGTCTTCCCTTTTTATACGTAGATGCGGGAATAGAGAATTAAACGAAGCAAAATTATTCCAATGAATGGTACTTTTATTGAGGGGAAAATCAATCAGCAACACACACACAGACTCATACACACTTAATCTATGCACTATTAGGAAGGTTTACAATTATGAAATAGTTACCAAGATGTGGTGCTCCTGATGATAGCAAATTACTCAGCTGCTCACAGAGCGGTGGTTGGGTGGAGGGGAGAAGTTTCAGAGAGACATAAAGTCCCTCTTTACACTCCAAACTATCTCAGAGAACAAAAGGATTTGGGAGTCTTTATATAGCCCAAAAATGGCTTCAGGCAAAGTGTTCAAAAGATGGTGAATCTTCAAAGGATCACTTTGAGATAGATAGATTCCAGAGGTGTGAATGACTTTTTCCTTTTGCTCTTGTCATGAAAACATCCTGGGCCATAAATCTGCTGGTGAAGGGTGATTGTGACTCCTATCTCACTGCTTTGATCTGTGTTTCAGTGAGGTGTCTATGTGGTTTCTCGCCTTGAGTCTATGGCTGCCTTGGTAGCTCTCTCCCTACAGATCGAGGCGCGATTACACCAATAAAATGAACAACAGTATACAAAGTTATAATCAAGTAAAATAAATACAATATATACAATGAAAACATTATAAAAAATCAATAAGCAGCAAATTATAAAGTCAATAAAACAAGCTAATCGACATCCCCTACAAGCCGTATAGTCATACCAATTTAACTTGAGTTAACTTAAGGCCCGTTGAGGAGGTCAGGTGGATAGGCCTGCTGGAAGAGCTCCATCTTGAGTGCCTTCTTGAAGACCTCTAGGGTGGTGATAAGACGAATCTCCTCCAGCAGGCTGTTCCACAACTTAGGAGCTGCGGCCGTAAATTATCTTTGGGAAGTCGTAGTAAGTCTAGTATTTTGATATTCTAGTAGATTCTTCCCTGATGTTCTGAGAGTGCGGGGCGGATTGTCTGGGGAGAGGCGTTCCTTCAAGTAACTCGAGCCTAAGGCATATAGGGCTTTAAAGGTAATAACCAACACTTTGTACTGCTCCCGGAAGCTAATCGGCAGCCAATGTAGAGCTTTTAGCACAGAAGCTATAAATCAATAAGCAGCAAATTATAAAGTCAATAAACCTAGGTGTTCCAGTGACCAATCTGGCTGCTGCATTTTGAACAAGTTGAAGTTCCCGAACTTGGTACAGAGATTACCAGGGCAAGTACTACAGCTTCAAGGTCCTTCTAGTCCAGGTAGGGACGCAGTTGGCAAATCAACTGAATCAACTGAAGTTGATACCAAGCACTCCTGGCCATCGCGTCCACTTGAGATGACAACTGTAGAGATGAATCCAGGAGTACTCCCAGACTTCAAACTTTGTCCTTTAGGGGAAGTGTGACCCCATCCAGGACAAGGTAACAAAGCTTCCTCCCCGGACCAGGGTACCCCGGACCAGGGGTACCCCAGACCAGGGGTACCCCGGACCAGGGGTACCTCAGTTTTCTCTGGATTCAGCTTGAGTTTGTTTTCCCTCATCCAGCCCATTACTGACCCTAGGCAGGCATCCAGAGGATCCAGAGGAGAGATGCCATCCTTAGTCACTGCAACAGAGAGAAGTAGAGTTGGGTGTCATCAGCGTACTAATAACACCGTGCCCCATGTCTCCGGATGATCTCACCCAGCGGCTTCATGTAAATGTTAAGCAGCATGGGGGATAGGATGGCACCCTGTGGGACTCCAGATATCAGCTCTCTTTTAGTAGAGCTACTATCCCCCAGCCTCATCATCTGGAATCTGCCCGAGAGGTAGGACCAGAGCCACTGAAGTGCAGTGCCCCCAATGCCTAACTCCCTCAGGCATTCCAGAAGGATACCATGGTCTATAGCAGGGGTAGGCAACCTTTCCCCTTTAAGGGCCGAGGGACTTCAGCTCCCAGAAGCCTCAGCCATGTTGGCCAATAGCCCCATGTTGGCCAATAGCTCCTGGGATTCTGGAAGCTGAAGTCCCTCGGCCCTTAAAGGGGAAAGGTTGCCTACCCCTGGTCTATGGTATCGAATGCCGCTAAGATGTCCAAGAGCACCAACAGGGTCACACTTCCCCTGTCGATGCCCAGACGGAGCTCATCGACTAAGGCGACCATGGCAGTCTCAACTCCGTATCCCACCCTGAAGCGGTTTGAAATGGGTCCAGATAATCGGTTTCTTCCAAGACAGCCTGGAGTTGGAAGGCAACTGCCCTCTCGATCACTTTACCCAAGAATGGTAAAGGGAGACTGGCCTATAGTTATTTTTCACCAGGGGATCAAGGGAGGGCTTTTTCAAAAGCAGTTTGACCACCACTAATTTTAAATCAGATGGAAATTTTCCCTCCCTGAAGGATGTATTAATTATTAGTTGTAATAATGCTTTTACTGCATCATCTCCCTGGGCGGTCAGCCATGATGGGCAAGGATCAAGAGGGCATGTTGTTTTCCTTACACTTCCAAGAAGCTTGTCCACTTCATCGGTATTGACAAACTCAAAATGATCCAGTTTAACACAGTCCATAGAGTCCCTGGATATCTCTCTTACAGGTTCTGTTATAATGCCCGCATCCAGATCAACCCTTATCTGAGAGACTTTATCTACAAAAAAGTCATTAAAAGCATCATAGCAGGCTTTAGTAGGTTCCAATTGGGTTCCATCAGCCTTCGAGGATGGACCATTTTAATAGGTCCTCCAACTCTGAGAGGGATATGGGTAGTAGCCTGCAGTACCACTTTGACCAGAAAATGATCCGTCTATGACAGAGCAGAGGTCTGAATTACAATGTGTAGAACCTGAGACTAGTTGAACTCCTGAGCTGCCCCTTTCAGATTCAATGAGGCAGACTCGAAGGGGATGTTGAGATCCCCCAGAACAAGAAGCGGAGACTCCAACACCAGCTCCAAGACCAGCTGTGTCACCTCGGCCAGGGAGTTTGTTAAGCAACGGGGTGGACAGTAAACCAACAGAATCCCCAGACTGTATGGGGGGGGGGAAGCATGCACACCCAAAAATCATGGCAAAATCATGGCCATTTCTCGTAACATTTTTGTGCAAATTGTACTTGAAAATTTCACAGGAATCTTAGTATTCACATGTAATGGGGAGAAAATGGCTGAAGTTATTTGTTCTTGCACACAAGAATGAAGTAAGTGAAAATTTATATCCTTATCTGGAGGCACAGCCTCTCTGTCTCTAGATAGGCAACTGAGGATCTAGCTGCATGCATAGATTAAAAGGGGGGCTATGCTAAACACCCCAGTTTATCATCTGCCCCAGCTCACAAACTTGGCAGCAGCTTTCCTGGCTGCTTGGCACTTCCCTCTCTGATTCTCATCAGTTCCTGGGTGATGTGTGATTTTTCTTCATTACCTTCACAGTCTCAGGTTTTAACATTGTAATGTTCAGGCTCTTGTATTCCCTTAGAAGGTGTTAAAATAGATCTCTCTCTCTCTCTCTCTCTCTCTCTGTTTTAAAGCAGTTGGCAGTAGCAGACCTGGACAGTAAGCTGAAGGTAGACATAGATTTCAGAATCCTACTGACACATTACTTTAGCAATTTCACTTCTAGTGTTGTGCAGCAGTGGTGAGGGAAGGCAGACAACATCTGCTTTCTCTGGTGGCTCACTTCCTTCATTGCTATAGTGCCATTGGCTTTATTCTTCCTACTGCTATCACCTAAACCACAGCAGTTCATCAACAGGATTCAGTTCTCATTCTTTTTCAGCATTATCATTCAGCTGTCATCTTCCTCACCCTGTTAGGCCAGCTACCACTATTCTGGTGTCATTATGTGTAGAGAAGTCTAGCAATGGGTTCACGCACCTGTTTTCAATCAACTACTGAAGAATCCAGTAGAAGATGCTGAACTGCCTCTGCTCAAGATGCAACTTCACATGTACAAGAGCTGCAAAGGAAATAAAAAAACATTTTAAGGCACATGCATTTCATGCTTTATTTAGTTTGGCTCTGGGATGTCCTTTACTATTTTTTCCATTGTAACTACATTTACAACTGCCCTTTAATGATGATATTTTCTGGTTCCAGGCCCAAACTGGATAGAATGTCCAGCATCTATTAAACCTGTTAGTGGAGTTCAAGATCTAATCTGCACTGCAGAAATCATGCTCTTCAGCACTGCTTTAACTTCCATGGCTCCATGCTATTGGATTCTGGGATTTGTATATTTTTGTGGCACTGGGAGCTCTCTTATAGCAAAAACTAGTTGTCACAAAACAACAGACCCCAGAATTCCATATCATTGAGCCATGGCAGTTAAAATGGTGTCAAACTACATTAGACCTAAATCTCTGCCAGTGTATTTTGAAGGCTCAAAGGGGACGACAGATATGGAATGGCCAGGGGGTGGTTGTAAGGCTAAAGTAAGGTAGAGCTATGCTGAAGGAAATCTATCTGACAGTCTGCCTACACTATGTACCAGGTATTGCAAATCTGCAAAACACTTGATGTTCAGCAGTCATGGAACTGCAAAACACAAAACCATTACAGTGGACCTGACTCCACACGTACACCAGTTATACTTCTCATTCTGTTTCTGATTTTGGTGTATTTCCTGTTGTGCACTTGGTGATCTTTACTCAATCTAGTTCAGGCTTGTAATATGGAAATGGACTGCTGTCCCAGAAAAAAAAATCCAGGACTTGCTTTTGTGAAAGGCTGTAAGTCTGACTTTTCAGCAGTGGACTCCTAGCACAATGGCTAAGCTTCAAAATGGAAAACAACAATGAGCAACCCAGATCTCCCTAATCCATACCTCTCTACAGGCAGAAAGTGGTATTTTTAACATAGCGGTACATAACACAGTGAACACAGGCACATTTCCTGGATCAAGTTTTATCATCCAGAAAAACACACACATGTAGCTCTTTATTTGCATACAGCCCTACTGTCCCAATTTGGCAGGGACAATTCCTATTAATCTACTTTTTCAGCTACTTCTAAAATGTTCTAGTTTTTAATCTCTCACTTTCCCCTTTCCTCCTCAGGTTAATTCCATTTCTCAAAACTGAATGTAAAGTGCAAAGGCAGTTTGCACTCTGTTAATTCAGCTGGGAGGAGAAGAATCTTGCCCTTCCCTGTAGACTTGTGCAAAAGCAAACTGCTACAGATTTTCATAGCTAGTATGTTCTTCTTCACTAATATGCTCACTTTTGTTTTTAATTCTTCTTCACTAATATGCTCACTTTTGTTTTTAATTGTGTTGTTCTTTTAATTTCTAAGCTCCTTTGTGTCCCAAATAACAGCACCAACAACAATATTTGTCATCTTTACCACATTCTGATCTTTGTTGGCCACAGGGGTCTTGGTTTTCATCTGTGAGATGTTCATTTGCATGTCAGTTTTTAAATCAGACCAAATGCAAGCAATCTGCTTTATCGTTAGAAAAGAACTGATGGAGGCAGGGCAGGGGGGTGAGGTTGAGTGAGAAAATTCATCATTCCTTGCATGTTTGCATTAATATGACAACAACAGGAGAAAATCAGTGCTTTTGTATAAACTTAATAATATTAATTTTTTCTTTGGAAGTAGCTTCTTCCAAACTCTGAATAGAAGCACTTACGTGAATTCTTCAGGGGAAATATGTTGTGAGTCACTTAGTTTAAATGGAATGCACAATGGCCTGTAAAAGCATCTGCATGAAATGCACATTTGCTCAATTTCCCCTGGATTCTGCTGCCATAGATTCAAGATGCAAATCTCTAGATATTGGGAGGAGAGATCTTTTTTTAAAAAATGCAATCAACTCAAATGAGCTTAAAAAATAAATAAATCAGGGCCTGCTGTTGGGAATTATAGCTGGATTAATCAAATCAACTTTTAAAAAATGTTTGGGGATTAAAAGGAGAACATTAGATCTCAGTTAAATCACCAGTAGAATAGTTAGAAAATGAATACATATAACAACAAGAGCTGAAATGCACAAAGGGAAGAATGCTTTTCTTGAATAAAAATGAAAATATATTTTGAGTTCCCACAGGAATATAGGAAACTGTCTTATGCTGTGTGAGACTATGTATTTCAGGTCTACACTAACTTTGCTCTGATTGGCTGCTCCTCTTGGGAGTCTCAGGGCCTTTGCAGACTTCCAGAAATAGTGCAACTTTGCAGACTTAGGGCAACCCAAAGGCAAACCTATCATGGGGTTTTCTTGGCATGTTTCTTCGGGGGGGGGGAGGGGTTGCCATTGAGTCCACTTTAAATTGAGGCACTGCCTTGGCTTAGTGCTAGGGAATTATGGGAACTGTAATTTATTGTGGCACCAGAGCTCTCTGACAGAGAAGGCTCAATGTCTTAGAAAAAAAAATACAATTCCCATGATTCCCTAGCACTGAGCCAGGGCAGTGCCTCAATTTAAAGTGGACTCAATTTGCACTATTTCTGGCAGTCTGCAAAGGCCCTCAGGCAGAGAGAGCACCTTTTGTCAAATTTCTTTTCATTTATCATTTTAAGAACTTCAGCAATCATATATTGAGGCCTAACACAAACTTAACACTTAGCAAATCCTGTCTAGGGACCTTATCACACGTGGGCCACAAAGCGATAAGAAAGCGAAATAAGAATAAATCCAGGAATAAACCGAAAAAAATCCAGGAATAAACCACAATACGTAAATGGCTATCAGACGCAACTAGCATCATCGCACAATTAACGAAAGCGCGATGAAGCGCTCCCGGGAACCGTATTTGCTGTTCGCACACATGTGAGAAAATCCCGGACATAACCAAGCAATGATCCTCTGTGCATGCCCAATACAGCCGCGGCTGTCACCCAAACCCCTTCCCAAGCCGGCTCGGAGATCCTCCTTGGAGCGCAGGCCCCGCTCAGGGTCCACGCTCTGAGGAGAACGTCCTCGGAGAGCCGGCTCCCTGAGGACGTCCTCCTTGGAGCGCGTACGCCTGCGCTCCAAAGAGGTCCCCTCAGAGACCAGCCCTTTTAGCCCCGACTTCGCTTTTCTATGGGCTGGTCCTCCGAGCGGAGGACTCCTCCGCTTGGAAGACCAGCCCATAAAGCAGCGAGGCCAGGACTAAAAGGACGTCCTTTTAGCCCCGGCTTCGCTTTTCTATGGGCTGGTCCTCCGAGCGGAGGACTCCTCCGCTTGGAAGACCAGCCCATAAAGCAGCGAGGCTGGGGCTAAAAGGACGCCGGCGCCCTTTTAGCCCCGGCCTCACTGATTTATGGGCTGGTCTTCCGAGTGAAGGAGTCCTCCGCTCGGAGGACCAGCCCATAGAAAAGCGAAGCCGGGGCTAAAAGGGCGCCGCTGCCGGCGTCCTTTTAGCCCCGGCCTCGCTGCTTTATGGGCTGGTCTTCTGAGCGGAGGAGTCCTCCGCTCGGAGGACCAGCCCATAGAAAAGCAGGCGGGGGTGGGGAAATGCTCCACAATACATATTGCCTGTTCATATTCATATCGGACTTAGGGCAAAAGCGAATGATTCCCGTCGCACACTTGTACTTCCTGAAGAAATCGAAATTCAAAAGATCTCGGTTCTTGCCGCATTCTGTCGGGGTTCTGTCGGGGTTCTGAGTGACGTCGTGTGAACACACGGAAAAATAATACGTATTAGGTCGGGATTTCGTTTGGATTCTGTCTGCTTTGGACCCCGTGTGATAAGGTCCTAGTACAAGTATGCTAGATCATGCTGTTGTGGAAGAAGTTATGCAACAGTTTGTACATTTGGTTGCTCATCCAGTTACACAACTGTTTGCAAAACAAATTAAGCCATAAAACTATAGTGGATACCACCTTTGTTCTGAAAATATAGGCAGTAGGCTTTATCTTAGCATAGTGATGTTGCTTGAAACATGCCTAGAGGTTTCCATCTCTCATTTTTAATTGTGATGGCCAGGCAATCCAAACATGTTGGAGGAGAGAAAACCAAGGCAGACACACTTTGCAAAGAGTAGTGTAAGGAGTTTGGGATTTCTGGAAGAGTTGGTGAGGACTGATAGCTCTGTACATGTGCTTTATACGCTTATGGGGTGCATAACATAGCAGCTGCTAGAAGAAGCAGTCTTCTAGCAAATAATAATAGTGATGATGATGATGACAATGAAGCAGATTTCAGCAACTGCACTTTCTCAAGCTCTCAAGTTGTTTCTGTCTTAGGATGCTTCAGAAATTGTTCATCTGTTAGAATGGGTTGATCTCCCATTTCTCTTGAAAAATTGTCAGCACTGTTCAGAGCAAGGAAAAGAGGATATTTAAAGATCAGAAAAACAGTCTGGTCCTGATGGGATGCATTCAGCTATAGTCCCTATCAGGAACCTTCTCTATTAGGTTGGTGCCTAGCTCATCATGGTGAACAGCAGCTGTGACAAAGGACAACTTCAGCTGAATGTATGTGAGCTAACTTTACCTTAGGTTTTATTGCTATATACCTCTTAACATCTCTAAAGATAAAGGTAAAGGTATTCCCCATTGACAAGGTTGTCAAGTCATATCTGACCATAGGGGTGGTACTCATCTCTGTTACTAAGCTGAAGAGCCAGCGTTGTCAGACGTTAATCTGTGATCATGTGGCCAGCATGATTGCACAGAATGCTGTTTACCTTCCCACTGAAGTGGTATCTGTTTATCTACTTGGATTTGCATGTTTTCAAACTGCTAGGTTGGCAGAAGCTGGAACTAGTGAGAGGAGTTCACCCCATCATGCAGCACCCGGGCCTCAAACTGCCAACCTGCTGATCTTGCAATCAACAGAGTCAGCATCTTAACCACTTGAGCCACTGCATCTCTATTTAATCACTAAACCTTCAGTTTGGTGCACCTGTGATATCATTTCATTTTGAAAGAGCCTAGTTGGCCTGGAAACTGGAGGATCAAGGTCCTGGATTTGTTAGGGAAGGGGAAGGAAATTAAGGGGGGAAGCAGATGGGTGGCACGGAGGCGCCCTGGGAAGCTGCGGATCGGGGCCGAGGTATCCACACTCCTCGGCCCCGAACCGCAGCGTCCCAGGCCCAGGAAGGAGCACTAAAATAGCGCTCCTTCCGCAAGATGCTGAAGGTGCACTGCAAAAGGCCTTCGGCGCCTCGTCGGTGCGGCAGCCGTGCGGAGCAACGGGCGCTCCGATGACGTATTCGGGAAGGGATTGGGGTGCCCAGAGTGAGGCTGCCCCTCCCTTTCCTGGCCTCGAAAACACGCTTTGCGCCGTCTGCTTAGGCCCTAAGTCCACCAGCGCCATGCCTGGAACTTCCATGAAGAACAGAAAGAGAAGTCCACTAAATGTCATGGTACCTTTTTTTCCTTTTTAAATGTATGCTTTTTTCTTTTTAAAATTTAATATATGTATTAAATGTTCTTGATGAGTATTTTTAAGTTAATACAATATATAAAAATATGTTTGTTGTTGTGCAGCTTCAAGTCATTTTTGACTTAGGGCAACCCAAAGGCAAACCTATCATGGGGTTTTCTTGGCATGTTTCTTCGGGGGGGGGGGGAGGGGTTGCCATTGACATCCTCTGAGGCTTGAGAGTGTGTGACTTGCCCAAGGTCACTGAGTGGGTTTTTATGCTTGAGCATGGAATTGAACCCTGGTCTCCAGAGTCATAGTCCAAGGGTCAAACCACTACACCACCTGACTCTCATGAAGATATAATTTAAATTATATACCATAATGGTTTATGATATATAATGACTCAATTATATACCATAAATCCCTATAATATATACATTGAAAAAATGCTGTGTTTTTTTTCATGGGAAAAATTATGAACAGCAATCTTTTTCAGCTGAAGAGTGCTGAAACTGGGTCTTTCTCTATGCAAAGCTTTTCTTCTGCTACTGAACTAACTTTTTTCATTTTTAAAAATCTCTGACTTTAAAATCTGCATCAGCAACTAAGCTTGGAATCACACGTGTACTACCTTGTAGTAGTAACAATGGGGATGAAAAATGTAGACTTACCTAATGCATCCTTCCCAAACTAAACTGTAAAACAATATAGAGTTATATTGCTACTTTTTCTAAATTTAGCAATGCAGTTCACTATTAAATATATATATGTATGCAAAAATGTGTTTGTTAGGCAAAAGTATCCCCTCCTCCACAGTTAATATACTGAGAAGAATGGTGTACTGTACACAAAGGCATTGTGGGGGAGGGTATGCTTGCAAAAATGTATTTATTACACACAAAAGCTAGAGAGTATCAGGAGAAATATGCACAGAAAAAGTGTATGAATTTTCATACAGACTTTTTTCAAAAGCTTAGTAGAGAACTGGGACAAAAGAACTTAGGGTGGACAAATTTAATACAGGGTAAAAATTAAATTAGCAGCTTTGTCTCTCTGTACTGGAGAATAAGGAACATCAAATAACTGGGACTTACATGCAAGTAACCAAATGTAAGATTATACCGTGAGATGCTGTGACCAAGGCAGTCTTCCTTCCAATGCTCCGAGGCTGTCTTTTAACCTCAGAAACATCCCTTGACTCTTTGGTCCTGACACTTGCCCCACTTCTACCCTTAATACACTTTCCTTTAAATGAATTAGGGTTGGGGTCCCAGTGTCCTCCTCATATGTGCTTTATCTTTGGTAGCATGTTGTCTGTGAAGTTATTGTTATAAAATCCACTCAGATCACTACTCTTGGAAAAAAAATAAACATTATTTACGAGCATGTATTAAGATGTATCTTTTCAAGAATGTTTCACAGATGTATGGTTACAGTAGTACAGGGTTTCAATAGTTACAAGTTATTTCTTATTCAGTTCACTCACTGAAACCTTTACTAAAGTAAATTGTTTCTTGTTTCCTTTAAACTTCTTCTCTTATACTTTCAGTCTGCTTCCCCTTTAACAGAACTATGAATTCTGCTAAAGTACACTGGCCTGATTCCTAACTGACAACTCTCAGAATGGAACAGCTCTGAACCGATTCTTAAACTGACACATTTCCAACTTATGGTGACCGAAAGGCAAACCATTCCATTTTAAATTTTACTGTGATGTTTTAATAATATTTTATCTTGTTAGCTGTGTTGGGCCCCTCTTTTTGTGAAATAAATACATAAAATAAAAATAAACCTATCACCTGTTTCTTGGCAAGATTTGTTCAAAGGGGGCTTTTCACTTACCTCTGAGGCTGAGAGAGTGTGGCTTGCCCAAGATCACTCACTGAGTTGCATGGCTAAGTGGGGATTCATACCCTGACCTTGACAGTCATAGTCCAATTCTCAAACCACTATACACACTGGATCTCATAACACACTGGCTTTGTATATAGTCCTGAAATTCTGAATAAAATGAAGGCTGGTGCAGATATATTTAAAATAAAAAGATAATAAATGTGGCCTCCTGGCCAGTTTGTTCCATTGCTCAGGTTTGAATGAGAGGGAGAATGACAAGGACATAATAGGAGCAGTACTGTGAATGACTCATAGCTGCAGCATTATGCAGCATTTTGGGTTACCACAGTGTCAGCTGTGTCATGCAATAATATGCATTGAATGTTTGCTGGTCATCTTTTAGGGCAAATGATTTTAGCATAGCAGGACAGACTTGTCCTACTTGCAACACACCAAGGTCCAGCTTCATTTCAACACTGACTGTAGAATGAAGAGGAGGAGCAAGCGTGACCACTCCCAGAATCCTTTCTGTGATAAGGATGTGTGATCTGTGCCCTTGTCTGTGCATGAGCCATCTGACAGCTCACTACCCTGAGCACTGGAAAGTTGCTCTTTTGGACTACAACAGGTGTTGGGGATTCTGGGACCTGTAGTCCAAATAGCTACTATATCTAAACTCTGCCACTACAGCTAGCTGGGGATGAAAAGATAAGATAGGGAAACAGACAAAACAAAAATATAATTTGTCAGGCCCTATCTACTGCTAGCTTCATCCCCATGCACCACTAGCTTGCAGCCCCAGATAAATTACCCATGAAGAAATGGGGCCAACAGAAAAGACGTGTCTCACCTCTTGCCTAAGATGTGTAGTTCTAGAAGTAAAGATGTGTGCCTTTGTATTACTCTGTAGACATATCCTTCCCGTATGTCATGTATGGACACAGTACTGTGTTTCCTGTCCCCACTGTCACTCCAACTAATCCTTTCTTCATTGTTGAGGCACCTACTAGTGGCACTCAGGACCTCTACATATTCAGGAGAACCCACAAAAAGGCTTCCTTGTGTGTACTGTTTTGTGCATACTATGGAATACTTTAGATGAAGAATGCACCAGTGCACGTGGAGGCGGCGATGGCTGCAGCGGCAGCAGTGCGCGCGGGGTGGCAGCACAGAGGGGTACGCGCGTGCACACACACACACCGCCATCCCCCCCTCGGCCCAGCGGCGGGAGGGACTTTGCGGGACCGGCCCCAAGGTAAAAAAGGTTGCCTACCCCTGCTTTAAAACAATATCAAATTTAAGACCAATATGCTTATGTATGAGGAGGCAAGATCTTGCCCACTCCAGGCAGAAAAATATCTTGGGTTGACAACTCTTTCTATTCCCATCATTGTGGCCTTCCCCTGCTGCTCCTGTTTTTACCATGCCACACAATAAGTATAATCTGAAGAGAAGGGGGAATGATTTAGTGAGTCAAAGGGGATGTTTTGGATATTAGGATAGTTCTAAATGGAAGACAGTAGATCAGCAGATTCCACATACCCTTCAGCTGTTTCAGTGCTGATTAATCCTCTGTGGTCCTGTGTTTCCAGCTGCTTTAAAATATCCCAGTTTCATTCTCATCCTCCCACTTTCCCCCTTTGTCTTCAATTTACATCAGTTGCTTCAAACTGAGTTCAAAGTGCAAAAGTAGTTTCTGTTCCATTGATTCAGCAGTGAGAGAGGACCAGGGTGGGTGAATCTTGCCTTCCCAGTAGGTTCAGGCAAAAGCAGACTGCTGCTGCCTCTCCTAACTTGTGTGTTCTTCCTCATAGTATCAGGAAAAATGGAATTTAGGCTGCATGGACAGTTTGAGAGTTATTAATGTGTTTCTCAGTATATGCTGGCTACATGCCAAGGGTCAAGGTTATAATGGTGCTGATCACAGGGCAAAGGGAATGGTAGTTCTAGTGAGCATGTGCAAGATTGCAGCTCACCAGGAATTGCTGCCTGGCACTCAGGGAACAGTTAGATAGTGACACTGTGTTAGCTGCGAACTTTAAATATGTAAAAGATTGTGGATGTGCTTGCTTTGTGAATGGTTGCTGGGCACACCTTTCTGCACAGAACTGAATAAAAGGATGTTGTATCCTCCATCTTTATGTACTTCATTGGCTAAAAGTGCACCAGGCAACAGATCTCTTTTTTAGAGAATCACTCATTAATTACTTTTGCCATTTTCAGCATACTTTTATATTTTCCAGCCACATGTGTTCCAATTTAAAATGCTGGAATAAGCTAAAAGTCACACTGGCGTGTAAAAATAAGCCAATTTTTTTTTGGGGGGGGGGTCAATGGCTCCATTTATTTTTGAGCCCATTCTGTTCAAGCCGCAGGTGGTAGCAGTCTGTCACTTGTTTTGAATGCTGCTCTGCTGGCTTATAATGTTGGTGTATTGTTTTTCATCTTCTCTGAGAGCCATTGGGGCTGAAGTGCAAGATATGAAATATGCTAAATATATAAATAAACATATCTGAATAAATGAGTTAGGCCTCTAGTTTCTACGAGATTGCTTAGAATAACTGGCACTAGATAGCAGGCGCAAATTAGATTGTCCAAAGGGCATTTGTTACTCATGTAATTAATGTAAAACAATCTATACTGCCATGTCTAGCTATAAATACAAATCAGCAGCCAGCGACATTAAGGAAGAAAAAAGGAATTCAAAGCAATTAAGGATCACATGCTCTAACTGTCTTGATTTGGCATGGCCCTTCTTCATTAATAATTTTTGCCTTGTGGACCATAGTCTGATGTTGCTTGGCCATGTGTGTCCCAGTATTCATTTGTGAGATGTTGAGGGATAGAAAATCAATAATGAGTCCTCTAGTTTTTCAAAACAGACAAGGGAATGGATGGGGATAATCTTTTTTTTTTAATTTATTACATAGCTTATTACAACATTATTACATATCCGAGAGCAGCAAATTAACCAAGGTAATTGTTTCTAATAATTAATATCTAAATGATTTTGTTCTGTTTTGTTAAACCCTTAACTCTTTTCGCCTGTATCAGTAAACATAACCCATCTATATGTTGTTTCAATTACACATATATTTCACAATTTCTATGTTATTAGTAGAGAACTTCTAATGTCTTGAATATTATTCTTTTATTATAAGTCATTTTCCTTGTATGCTTTATACCATGCATTAATTTTAAATTAAATCATTCCAAGATTTGCATAGTATTTATAAAAGAACCTCCATTTTTCATTCGTTTCATTATTTGTTTTCCCTTCTACCAAATCTATTTTTTTATCCAACTCCGCTAAACCAATCAACTTAAACAGCCAAGTCTCAATTTTAGGAATTTCTTCCGATTTCCAATTACTAGCGATTAGCGTTCTAGCTACTGTTACCATATATAGGAGAGTCTTCTATACTTTTTTCCTTTCCTCTTCCCTTATACCTTGTATCATATTAAGCAAATACAATTCCGGGGTACACTCAAATGACATCTTTAAAATGCTTTCCCCAAATTTTGCCACCCTGGGGCAGGTCCACCACATGTGGAACCGTGAGCCGTATTCTTTATGGCACTTCCAGCAGGTAGCATTATTATTTTTGTACATTTTCACTAATCTAGCAGGTATAAGGTGCCATCTAGTTTCCATTTTAAAATAATTTTCATGCATCAATTGGTTACCTGTGAATTTGTATGTCTCCCTCCTAGCTTTAATCCATGCTTCTAAGGAAATTTCCTTACCAATGTTTTTGGCTCAGTGTATCATATGATCTCTGATTACATCTTCTTCGAGCTTCCTTTGTAGTAATGCCTTATACAAACTGGCGATTTGTTTCTATTTTCCTGCAAACAAGATGTTATCAATTTCGTTTCTGAAGAGGTATATCTCTTGTTGTCTTAAGTCTTTTTTAAGTATATCTTGTAATTGGTAATAATGAAACCACGTAAATCCAGGACCTTTCATTTGAATGTCAGCTATGTCCTTTAGTATTATAGATCCACTTATTATAATGTCCTCTTATTTGAGCCATACCTTTGATGATCTAAACCTGCTCAACAAGGCTTCGTGTGAGGACATCCAGCCTGGTAGTCCTCAATTAAAGTTTTGCTTTATCTTCTCCCACGTTTTCAACAATGCTCTTCTTAAAATGTGATGACCAAAATTTTTATGTATTTTGGCTTTATCATACAATAGGTATGCATGCCATCTGAATCTTAAATCATGGCCCTCCAAGTTTAATAATCTTGCATCTTTCACTTTTATCCAGTCTTGGATCCATGTTAGTACACAGGCTTGAAAGTCTGACTCCAGATCCGGCAGATCACACCCTCCATTCTCTTTTTTGTCAATCAAAATTTTCCACTTGATGCGTGGCTTTTTCCCCTCCCAAATAAATCTTTTTAGTTCTCGGTTCCATTTTGAGAAGGGTTTGCTGTTGTTATAGATGATGGGCAAATTAGAGAAGAGAAAGATAAACTTGGGTAACACAAACATTTTTATTGCAGCAATTCTACCAAAAAGTGAGAGTTTTAATCGTGCCCACCTTACCAGTTCCTTTTTAATTTCATTCCACAATTTCCCATAATTTAGGTCGAATAATTCCATGTTCCTATTAGAGATCTGTATACCTAAATATTTTGTTCGTTTAACTATTTTACACTGTGTCTTCCTCAATAGTTTCTCCTCTTCTTCATTTCTCATATTTTTCGTGATGATTACCGACTTATCCTTGTTTAGTTTGAAGCCCGTTTGTTTGCCAAAATCTTCTATGTGTGGTCATTACTCTTTTGATACTACTTAAAGGGTCTTCGAGAAATATTATCACATCATCTGCGTAGGATTTTATTTTAAATTCTGCCCCTTTTATTTTAGAGCCCCTTATTGTCATGTCTTTCCTTATCTTATTGTTAAGCAGTTCAATAATTATCAGAAAAAGCAATGGAGAGATTGGGCAACCTTGTCTTACCCCCCTGGATATATTAAATTCTTTGGACTTCTCTCCATTTATAATCAGCTTAGCTCTTTGTTCCAAGTAGATGTTCGATATCCAGCTAATAAATCTATCTCCAAAATTCAAAGTTTCCAGTATCTTAATCATTGTGTCCCACCTTACAAAGTCGAAGGCTTTCTCTGCATCTAAAAGCAACATTGCTAATTTCTTCTCGTTATTCTGTTTGTAGTATTCCAAAATATCAATGACAATTTATATATTCTGTCTAATTTGTCTATGCAGTAGGAATCCGGCTTGGTCTTCATGTATTCTATTTCTTAATACCGTTTTCAGTCTTTCAGCTAATATGCTTGTATACAACTTATAGTCTATATTCATTAGGGAAATTGGTCTATAATTTTCCATGCAGGTGTTGTCTTTCCCCTCTTTTGGAATTAAGACTATGTCAGCGTACCTCCAAGACTCTGGAATTCCACTATTCGCAATGTCATTGAAAGTGATTTTTAAAGGCCTAATTAGCAGTGTTGCCATTTTTACATAGTATTCCGGAATAAATCCATCTGGACCCGGGGATTTTTTAAATTTCAATTTCCAAATAGCCTCTTCAATTTCTTTAGTTGTTATATTTTCATTTAATATCTCTCTATCTTTCTCGTTCAGTCTCATGTATTCTATATTTTCAAAAAATAATTCAAGAGTTTTGTGGTCTTCTGTCCTAGGCAGCTCTTCCTTATATATTTTGGAGAAGTATTGTAGAAATTTCTTTTGGATGTCTTCCTGTAAGATAACCTTGCTCTCATCATCTGCTATTTCTGCAATCGTATTCACTTTTATTCCTTTTTTTTTAAACTTGTATCCTAACCATTTAACTGGTTTGTTATCCCACTCAAATCTTTCTTGTCTTCCTTTCTTTAATTTTTGTTCAGTCTCATATCTTAATATAGTATCTAATTTTTTCTGCCAGAAGCTTAATCGACTTAGGGATGTTACAGATGACGGATCCTCCCACAGATCCTCTTCTGCTTCTTTTATTTTGTCTTCACAATATCTACTTTCCTTTTCTCACTTCATTTTAGCTTCTTTAGATTTTTTTTAGCAATACCCTTCTAATTACTGCTTTATGCGCATCCCAGATTGTTTTAGCCTGGAGTTGGTCAGAATCGTTTTCTGCAAAGTAATTTTTGATATTCTTCCTTCCTTCTTCTAATACCTCTTCATCACAAAGAAGATTTGAGTTAAGTTTCCAATTAAATTGTTTATTGCTTATATCCAAAGTCAACAGAATAGGATTGTGATCGGACTCAATTCTGGGCATGATTGACATCTCTTTGATTTTTGGAAATAGGGATGCTGAAACCAGGAACATATCGATCCTAGAAAAGGATCCATACTGAACTGAATGGAAGGTAAATCCCTGCTCCTTAGGAAATACTGCTTACCTTTAGTCCTTCTATCAACTGCGGAATTTACCACCCTGTTCCAATCTCCCATCAGTATTATCTTGTTAACTTTATGTTTTTCTAATTTGTCATATAGATTTTTAAAGAATTTCCTATTACGTTCATTTGGGGCGTATATTCCCACAACCAACATATTTCCTTGTGGTAAAGATATTTCAATTGCAATATAATGACCCTCATTATCTTTGAAAATTTCTTTTGTGGGGATAGATTTCCTAATATAGAGTGCCACCCCTGCTTTCCTTTTAAGAATTGTCCCAATTTAAGATTTCTTATATAATAAGAATCGTTCTTTCTAATTTTTATTTCTTGTAAACATACCATGTCCGTATTCTTCTTTTCTAGATAATGGAAAATCTTTTTTCCTTTTATATATCATATTAATCCCTTTAACATTCCATGAAAGAATTTTTAGATTTTTACTCATATTCTGTTTATTTCACAGTTATTCCAACACAAAATTATATAAGAAATAAAATGGGATAATCTTGTCTTTTAAGTTTGTATTTGACTGGAAAATTTTTGCTCACTCATTAGTTAAGCCCTATAGCCAGTGCTAAACTGGGTGAAAATTTGGGAAAGTTACTTTTGTGGATCACAACTCCTCAAATCCTCTAGGCAATGTGTAAAGTTATGGTCACAAATAGTAATGTTTTCAAGCTGTGAACTGGAGTGATATAGAACATTCACCTAGACATTTCTGATTTCTGAGAATGAAAGGACTGGTTTCTGATGAGAAATGCTCTTGAAGCAGTGAATTTCCTGGGGCCTTCTAAACTTAGTTAATAATAATAATAATAATAATAATAATAAATTTTTATTTATAGCCCACCCCTCTGCGCGGCAATCGGGGCGGGGTACAACATTTTAAAACAAGCAAGTTAAAACATTCCCTCGTCCTATAATCCAACCCTCCTATCCCCTTAAAACAGAATTAAAATAGAAAGAAGTTAAAATACATCAATAAAATAAAACAATCCACAATAACACAAGGAATCAGAAAAGAAATAAAATAAAAACTCATCTCTCACCAGACAGCAGTTATTCCAGGAAGGCCTGCTGGAAGAGATCCGTCTTTACTGCTTTCTTAAAAGCAGCAAGAGTAGTAATGAAACGGATCTCGTCCGGCAGGCCATTCCAAAGTCTTGTAGTGTAGGCATTACCTTTCTGGGTGCTTTGCATATGTTCACTGATGTACAAGTTATTTGATTACTGACTTGTGTTGCAGGTCTGTACCACAGTTACTGGGGATGTCAGATACACATCTGCAAGAGATTTCTTGGAAAATAACAAAGGTGCCTAGTTAAAGCACTAGGGCTGGCTCTTAGCTTATTACAGCAGAGAGCCTGAGTGTAGACTTTAGGAGATGCTGTCATAATTGTGGTGTGATACTTGTCCCCAGAGCCAACTCCCTGAAGAGATTGCAAATATTCATACAGTTGTATTGATCCATATCTACCAGAGTTTGGAAACATTGCCTTTTTTGGACTACAGCTCTCATAGCTGGACAAGGGTTATGGGAGCTATAGTCCAAAACTTCCAAGATCTAATTCTCTTTCTCATTCTCTCCCTCTCTATCCCCCCCCCCCCCTCCAGTGCTTACTGAAATGCCCAACTTATTTGGATCAGCTAACAGACATAGAAAATACAGGTCAATGTAGTGGGTTAGATACAGATCATTCCACTTCAGGTTCAATTAAATCAAGCTCTGAGTGCAGGCTCATGTGCATGGATAAATGAGACACTGATACACTCACAGGATGACATTATAATTTGAATGTGTTGCATGCTTGCAAGTGGTTTTAAAAAAAACTCTAGCAAGAGGGCTTCTTCATCCAGTGGATACCTAATACTTAAGCAGAATTTGTGAGGAGTGACAGTGAGGAAAGCTTTTCTGTGATATATTTCCAAATGGAAGCAGTGCTTTTACTCTTGACTGCAGCATGAAATGTCAGCTCTTGGAGATTAGGATTCTGCAAAAGTATTGGTTTAGGGATTGCCAAAGTGGAAAGCACTTTTCTTTTGATATGAGCTCTTTTCTTAATGTGTTGAAGCAAAGCTTGCTCCCGTCTTTGCTTGCACAGTGTTAATTCATGTCCTCACAATTTTGTGTGCATGTTAAAGAGGCGCACTTGGATGCAGCAGTGGTGAGAGGATCTCCTGCCAGAATTAATCATACTTTGTTAAGGAGAGGTAATTTGAACAAAGAGGAATAGACGCCCAACTTCTCAGTACATCTGGCACCATAATCCTTATAAAATTGCTTTTAGCTCCAGTGGTGCTCAGATATGTTTGTGACAAAATTACCTATGAGACATCTAAGCAGAGCAACTAGGGAGAGCTTATCCTGATTAAATACAAGCTATTGTAGCCTACTGATAATGGATGCATAGGCTGGTAGAGATACAGTTCATATGTCATACTAAGGCAAGTCTTACCACCATTTTTCCCTATTACAACTGTGCAATTGTTCACACTGTTTAGGGTGGGAATCCTAGTGAAGTGTCCTATAGATCCCACCAGGAATCCATCTGGTTGAACATACTACTTCCAACAGTAGCCAGACAGCAAGAAGGAAACTGCCTCCCCATTTCATTTATTCTCAACCTGTTGCTCACAAATGTCAAAAGACATGTGACCTGAACCCACTTCCTCTTCTAAAATTAGCAATTTTATCATGAGTGCATTGTGTATATACAACAGAGATGGGGACCATGCAGCTCTCCAAGTGCTTTTGGACTGCATCTGCTAGAAGCCCTAACAAGCGTACTCAGTAGTAAGGAATGCTAGAGTTGCATTCCAACAATATCTGGAAGGCTGCAAGCTGCCTTCTGGAGTGCCCCACAATGTATTCTGTTACATGCAAGAACAGTAGAGCTCCTCTTTAGTTGCATAAATGAAATAGGGATGGATACATTCTAGAGGCCAATCTTTTCCATGTCACATCAGCCTTGCACCAACCTAAAGTAGAGGTGTCCAAGAATCCACTTCCAATTTCCAATTTTATTTAAAAATAATCAAACACCTTTTTGGAGTGAAACAAGGCTGAAAGGCAATTCTCTTTTTAATTAAACATTTTTTAAAAAAATTGGTGGGAGCTAGGGGGACTGCAAAAATAAGATGTGAGGACTGCAGGTAAGCTTCGTCCCATGTGTTTCACCACAGACTGCATACAGAGTAAAAGCCAAAACAAGAAACTTCGGGCCCGAACATACTGTCAGAAATAATCCAGCTTGAGACCACTTTAACTCTCCTGGCTCAATGCTAGGGAATCATGGGAATTGTAGTTTTTTCTAAGACATTGAGCCTTCTCTGTCAGAGAGCTCTGGTGCCATAATAAATGACAGCTCCTATGATTCTCTAGCACTGAGCCAGGGCAGTTAAAGTGCTCTCAAGCTGAGTTATTTCTGGCAGTATGTTCAGGCCCGAAAACTTGGGTGCAATTCTTTCCAGTTAACTGTGATGGAAGAAGTTAATGCGAGTGTTAAATGTTGAGCAGGAGTATAGAAGCAGTGGAGGTAAAATGAGGAAATTGCCTCCTCAGATAAGAATTATGTCACTCAAATGATGGTTTTTTTTCGGCCCCACAATTTCAAGCATTTCAGAAAGCTATTGACAGTTCTTCACACCTGGCACTCATGTTCACATTCCCTTGCTAACTTTGCCTGCTCCTTTTCTTTGGATGCCTCAACTATATTTCTAAATGCTTCACTGAAGTTTTAGGTTACTGAAATGCTAGAAATTCAGGGACTGAATGAAAATTTCATGGAGGACAAAATTCCTATTGGGAGGCAATGCCCTCATTTCCTCCATAGCTACAACTTGGTGATGATTAGGAAAGAAGAACAGCTCTGGCTCCAAACATTTTGACTGAGGTGAAGAACATGTTGTGATCTGCAGTGTCACCCTCTCATTTCAGGCATAAAAGTGATTGCACTGGCAGATGAATCTGACAGTACCCTTCAGCTGCACCCAGGGGCAGCTTAGGGGATGCAGAGTAGGCCTCGGGGTGCACATCTTCTTTTCCAAAACTTTGCTGCCAACCCCACCATCTGCTACCTGAAATTACTATTTCATTTTGCTTAATGGTAGGGATAGTTCTATGAAGAAAGTACACCTGAGTAAACCTTTTCATACAACCAGGAAACTCCCCATGGGCTAGGAAGATTAGCAGTCTCAGCACCATAATAGTTTTTAAGAATGATTCCTACAGCGAAATTCTGTACTGATCAGCTTGTCAATTACCTTATTCACCATGCCCTGTTTTAACAGCTGTCATTTTGGGAAGCACTGCCTTGAAGCAAAACATAAACATGAGCAATTTCCTCTTTACTCTTCTTAATTACCTGGCAGTCATTAGCCATGGTTCTTCATGAGCTCACATAACTGGAAGATCCAACCTATGTATTGTTTGGATTCAATCACAGTCTATTTAGGAGACTGCCATTTATAACGCAAGATTGCAAGGGCCTCCCATTTGCTTTAGCTAATGTTGCAGGCACAGTCTCTATTTTTGTCTCGTCTTTAACATAAATGTTCCATTTCTCAGCTGGCATAAAGACTTTGGTAATATTAAAACTTTGACAGAGTTGAGTTTAGATCAGCTGAAAATGGAGCTTCATTCCCCCCCCCCAATTTTCCTTTTGTTCTCATCTGTTTTTAGCACTGTTACTCAGTTTCCATCCAATTACACCAGTAAAGTCAACACCTGTCCTTCTAAATATAAAAGGGCATGGATTGATTCCTCTTTTAGTCTCTATGACTAGGTCTCATTGTGTGGTTGTTTCCCAAGTTGACCTCTATTATTCAACTTTATTGAGGATCTTCATTCCTTTGAACTTATTGGGCTTAGCAAGGTTCACTCATCTAGAGTCACATGCCATTTGGAAAGGCTGGTCACCCACAGGGTCATGCTTCTCAGAAGAAATTCACAGACCTAAAAATAAAAAAGAGATACATTTGATTTTTGATTTTTAAAATTTTTAATTTTTTTAGTGCATGTGTCTGAAATTACTAGTGCCAAAGTCTTTCCCTTTACCCAGTCAGGAAACATTAAATTTTCAATGGATAGAATTAAACCATTATCTCAAGCTGCATTCTGCTTTGGTTGCTGCTGCTCAGATACACAATCACAGGGAAAGAGATTCAGATGAAGATCCAATTCTCTTCCTAACCTAACCAGAGAGCTCTAGCCTGAAAACATAAAAGTCGGAATGTTTGTGTCTGAATGTGTGTATCACTTGCTTCTATGTATAAAGTAAATTCAAAACAGATTACAAATACATAACAAGAAAGAAAGAAGATGGGCTAAATCCAGTGTTATTTCCAACCACAGTGAGTCTGCCTTCAAGTTGCTTATCAACTTAGGGCAATCCCTTGAATTTCATAGGGTTTTCTTGGGCAAAGAATACTCAGAAGTGGTTTTGCCAGTTCTTTCCTCTGAAATATAGGCTGCAGCACCTGGTATTCATTGACAGCCTCCCATCCAGGTACTGACCATGTCTGACCCTGCTTAGCTTTCAAGATCAGATGGGATGCCTTTAGGGTATTTAGGCCTAGTCAGTTGGTAAAAATTGCTTTTAGTTCCAGTGGCACTCAGATATGTTGGTGGCAAAAATTACCAGACTGTGCACAATTTTAACAGTATGATACCATTTTAACTACCATGGGGCCATTCTGTAGAATCCTGGGATTTGCAGCTTAGGGAAAAGTACTTTGAATTCTCAACCAGAGAGCTTTAGCCCCTCACCAAGGAGCATATCACAGAACGGCAGCAAAGTGCCAGGACAGTGGGATGACGACATGTTTGATTCCCCCATCTCACATGATGTCATCACTGTTCTGTTGTTGCAGTGTGGAAAACTGTAGTAAGAGTGAGGTTTTTTTACTTGCAGGAAAAATCCATTAAAGATCTCCTTTAGCTCTGCTATCACATATGATTTGCAGTGCAAAACGTCAACAGTACTTTTCTGCCAGTTTTGCCTAGTCAGTGGGCAAGATTTTTGTGAGGAAATGGTGGTGTAATCCAGAGCCTCTCTGTTGCTTTTCTGTTACTGCAATGCTTCTCTCTCTCTCCCCCCCCCCCCCACACATCTCCCTCTGCAGGCAAAGGCTGAGCAAGGCCTCCTCTTCCTCTTTCCTCCATCTCCTTCCCAAAGCTTCCTGAACTTCTCTCTTTTTGCCCTCCCCTCACATGCAGCCACATTGCTTTTACAGAAAATGGAGGGGAAAGGAAGAGAGGAACAGAGAAGGTAGTATTGTATGCAATGAAGTTTATGACTCATTCCCACTTAGATTTAAACCAGTTTGCGATTCGCTTTTGCTCAGGGTCAGTGAATCGATTCCAGTCAATGTGTTGTTTCCACTGTGGAAGTGGGTCTTTTCTTTATTCTCTTTTTTGGCATGATTGCTGTTCCCACTAGTTTGTGCCTCTTCAAAATGCCCGTCAATCATCATCGATGATGCAACCAACAACACATTCACGAAAACATGGGGGGGGGGGAGTCATGGGTGCCGTGCCCATAATTCTCCCCTGGGATGCATGCATCCATAGGTGTCATGGAGGACTCTCCTCCGGGATGCATGCATCCATGGGTGTCATGGGGGACTCTCCCCCCAGAATGCATGCGTCCATGGCTATCATGGAGGATGCTCTCCTGGAATGCATGCATCCATGGTGTCATGGAGGACTCTCCTCCAGCTTGCTAATCACTTCTTTTCAAAAGGACTGGCAAAAAACTAGTGTCTGAAAAGAGCAATTTTTTTGCATTTGTCTCTCTTCAAAGCAAGTCCTAACAATTGCACTCACATCTGAAACTGTTTCAAATGGGGACAAGGCACATTTAAAGTGATTAGCAAACTGAGGTAAATCATAGTGGGAATGAACCATAGGACAGTAACAGCTGCTAGTGGGCATTCTAATTCTTGATTGGGTCCAAAGGTGCAGGAGGTAAGATTGCCATCCCAATTGTATACCACTTTTACTAGCAACACAATTGCAGCAGAAAAGCCCTGTACTATAAGCTCCCAAACTACAGACCCCAGGATCCCACTGAGTGCTGCCATGCCTGTTAAAGTGGAATCATAGTGCTATAATCATATAGTGTGACAGGGCCATTCATCATGCTTAACAGCACACCCTACATTTTGCATCCTGACTGAGAAGTATTCTGGCTGATGCCTGATCCAGTTCTGGTTTTCCACTTTTATTTCTTTTTCAATATTATGTGTTGGATCAATATTATGGGTTAGTCAGAGTAAATCTATTGAAATCAATGTACCATGAGCTGGTTATGGCTAATGTAGGTCCCATTGATTTTGGTAATTCTACTCTAAATATGACTAATATGACCTGGATCCAACATACCACAGCCAGTTCCGGTTGCACTGAAAACAAATTCAAGCTACTAACGTCAACTTAATACAATAAATTCAAGCCCAGGATAACAGGAATACAGAACCTTAGCCTATATGAAAAGCATGGCAAAACAAAAGACTTTAGGAGAGAGGAGCCAGTTGAATATCTCTACGAAGAAAGTGCCACAACATTGCAACCTGTCCTGGGCTCCATTTGATTTTTTTCTGAAAATAGTGAGATAGAGAGGAAGGGGCAGAGGGGGAGGCCTTTGAATTTTGGTTACATATGTTTGCATGTAATGCACAGTTAGAGCTTAGGTTTTTAGAGATGTCAAAGAGCAAATGAAGGATCTTTTGAATACACAACATGTGGTGTGGAATTTCCTTCCAGGGACCAAACTTTCCTTCCAGGGACCAAACTTAATTTCATACATTCTCAGGGAGCCCATTCTAGTGGTCGGCAGCACCAAATGAAAATGGAGGAACCATAAAACACCATGTTTTAGTCTTCTGGCAAAAGATATGGAGTGTGTCAGAAGAGATTGTCCTGGAGCGGGGGAGAGGGGTCACTGAGGGTTGCTGACAGTAAACCTCTGCATAATGATAGGGACTGTTGTTTCCCACTGCTTTTTAACAGTGGAGTAGATGTGGATGAGATTAATCTCGAGCTGTTCCAGGACAAAGCAGAACAAACAAACAAACCATTCACAAGTGATGGGAACTACATATTTGTTTGTTTGATTAATTAATTTCTATCCTGGCTTTCTCCCCAAAATAGGATCCAAAGTGGTAACTGGAACAAAAGGGTGCAGTTTCTCACTGCAGTTTCTGGAAATCCAGGAGAAACATGGAAGGGGACAGTGGAGATTAAAGGTTGGAAGATAGTGTGTGTGTGCATTTACCTATCTTGAATAAATGGCCCATGAAAACCAGGAAAGCAGAAAGGCTCAAGCCGTGAGGTTTGAGAATAGATTTCAGGAGGCAGATGGAAATGGACAAAGCAACTCAGATTGAGGTCTGGGGGCAACAGTCACAGTACAAATGGGAGAGTGGATATATGTCTATGTGTGCTGCCAGGAAAACTACACAACAATATGAAAATAAGTGCAAGAAAGTTATAAAGGACTTCTGACAAATAGGTTAGAGCAGGGGTAGGCAACCTAAGGCCCGGGGGCCGGATGCGGCCCCCTGAGACCTTTGGGCCGGCCCCAGGCCGGTCCTGCCACCGCCGCTGCCACCCCCTGCCATGATGATATTGATTATTGTTGTTATTACTTGTTCTTAGAGTTTTCTTGGCAAAATCTCCACAGGGGTTTTGCCATGGTTTTTCTGGGGCTGAGAGAGTGTGCATGCATATTTTTTAAAAAAAAAATTTTATTTTTATATTTATTTATTTATTTATTTATTTATTTATTTGTGGTGCTTCGGGCCCCCAATTGTCTGAGGGACAGCAACCCGGCCCCCAACTCAAAAAGGTTGCCTACCCCTGGGTCAGAGGCTGTGGTTTAAAAACATTGGTACTTAGAATAATAGTGGAAGTAGAGAAGCTAATATGAATAAGATTAAACAACATGTTGTCTCTGGTCTGTAAACAAGTCTTAAGACACCTGTTCGGAAATAAAATTTTGTAATGTTTTACTTTATACACAATAAAAAAAACAAAAACCAGTACAAGTGGGAGAAGCAGCAACTGTAGCAAAAAAAGTTATGTTTTGGAGGCTCTTTATACCCTTAAAGCCAACCCCAATCCATAGAAGTTCAGTGGAAAACCAAAAGCTTGATTGCCCCTCAATGGAACCTAAAAAGGTTTCCGACGTGGAAAGTTTGTTTGGGAAACGAGAGGGATTTGATTTGGATCAATGATATTTCAAGGACTTTACAAAACCTAGATAAGATCTGGAGTCCCCAGGCATGAAATGGCAGGAAGGGGTTGTTTTTAAGAGGACATAAGAGATTAAAGGGGGATTCCAGTCTTGTTTGATCTGGCAGAAATAATGTTTTGGCTTTCAGTTTCCATCAGAAGTGCAGAGTAAGGTGGGGTGGCAGTGCTCTTTCTTGAAAGCTCCTCCACCCCCATGCCTTTTCACTTGGCTGAGTGTATGTGTCATTCACACTACTATTCCAGTGCTATGTATGTTAAACTGCATCTGCCCATGCTGGCGCCTTAATATTGCATCAAACTGTAGCTGGAGTTATAAACATATTATGGGATATTCAAATACTTTCAGCCCTGCAGAATTAATGCAGTTTGACACCACTTTAATTGTCATGGCTCAATGCTATGGAATTATGGGATTTGCAAGTTATTGAGCCTACTCTGCCAGAAAGCTATGGTGCCACAACAAACTACAAACCTTAGAATTCTGTAGCATGGAGCCATGGCAGTTAAAGTGGTATCAAACTGCATTAATTCTACAGTGCAAATTAGACTGAAGTCTTAATTTCCAAACAAGAAGATAAGTTCTGTGTGTGCATGTGTGTATGTGTTTGAGTGGCAAGCTGTGAGTGACTGTGACTGCTATTTGATCCATAGCTCTTAATGACATCACCAAGGGTCTCCCATAGGTCTCGGCTTTTGGCCTGGAAAACTCAGGGTATGCAATGATCCTGGACTGGCAATCTTAGGGCCTTTGCAGACTGCTAGAAATAGTGCAAATCAAGTCCACTTTAACTGCCCTGGCTCAGTGCTAGGGAATCATGGGAATTGTATTTTTTTCTGCAACATTGAGCCTTCTTTGTCAGAGAGCTCTGGTGCCACAATAAACTACAGTTCCGATGATTCCCTAGCACCTAGTCAGGGCAGTTAAAGTGGACTCAATTTGCACTATTTCTGGTAGTCTGCAAAGGCTTAGTCAGATTTTATCCTTGATAGAATCTTATGTTCCTGCCTTCAGGATCTAAGCCATTTCAAGACTTTTGAATGGAGAGGGGGACCCATACAAAACCCAGAATTCACCCAAATGGAGGTGTCATGGGGATGGGGACATTTCCACCTGGAAAACCGGGGGGCATATAGGAGGGGGGCATATAGGAGGGCCAGATTCAGTCCAGGGCCCAAAGTTCCCTATACTTGAATTATGCTCTTGTCATTGAGCTATGTCCCCAATTCTCCTCATTACCAACTTGTTGGGCTGCAATCCTTAAATTATAGGCTGGCTAGTATACTATAAGCTGTAATATGTGTGTGTCCCTTCTTGCTTTGCCGCCACCTGGATGATAAATTTAAATAATTATTTTTTTTTATCACGTACTGCTTCTAGGCTGACATTTCCATCTGAAAAGAAAGAAAGGGACATGTTTAATTAAAGGAAAAGTGCTATGGTTTAACAACACTTCAGTCACATACACACACAGCTTAATAACATGCTGTCCTTTCACAGTGACACAGTTATTTCTCAAGCTGCGTTTACTTTCCCCCCTTAATATGTCTTGAATCTGTTTTCTTAGAATCATAGCAGCAGCAACAACAACAATCTGCTAAGGGCTTAACAGAAACACAATTAGCAGAGGCTAGAGGCATGAAATTTGAGCATGTACATATTTTCACAGCAAAATTCATCAACCCATTCTGAGCTTTCTCTTTCATCACTGCACAGTGGTTTGGTTCTCTTGAAACATACTCTATTTCAGTGGCTTTAGGGCCAGCCCTTAGCTGGGCCTCAACATATGTGCTTATACAATTTCTTTTGCATACTCTCCATAGGGATGCAAAAAACCTGTCTGTTTTGTTTTCTCCCACATTTTGAATGTTCAAACCTCACTTTCTTTCTCTCTTGACTTAAAAAAGTGGAGAAAGTTATAACTGAACTGAATGAACATGCTCCCCCATCTGCAGTAACCAAACCCAATAGATATGATTGTCCCCAACATGGAGAAGATTGTTTCTGCCTACCAAAGAGGTGCTAAAAATAAGGAATCTCTAGTGTGGCTATAGATCTCCAACTACATTTCATACAGCATAAATTTTCTCTTTTGGGTGTGTTGGTCACCACAATGCCTATTCAAGAAAGGACTAAATCAGTAAATTATTGGAGATACAATACTGCTTCCCTATCACATATATTTTGTAGTTGTCCCACAGTAGCTACATTTTGGGAGACAGTACATTTATATGGGAAAATGTGGGTTTGCAAAGTTTCTTACTATCCAAGGATGTGCAAGTAATTGTTTACCTGTTTCTTGGAAATTAACAAATGGGCAGCATTTTTGGATTTTTCATGCCTTTTTGGCTGCTTGATATGTCATTACTGGAAAGTCAATTTTTCTCCACTTTCATTCCTGGAAAGAAATTTTTTTTCCACCTGTGATCCAATGAAGATCTAACAATACTTGCAACATTTGAAATATATAGATGAAATATCCAAACAGACTTGCATTTGGGCATTTGGGCAGTTTTAATAGAAACAGACTAATGTAGTTATTTTTCTTTCTTTTGTGTTTTTATTTGCCTGCTTTTGTTATATACAGGTAAAGGTATTCCCTGCTGACAAGGTTGTCAAGTCATGTGTGACCATAGAGGGCAGTGCTCATCTCTGTTACTAAGCTGTAGAGCCACAGTTGTCAAAGACGGCTCTGTGGTCATGTGTCCAGCATGACTGCACAGAATGCTGTTTACCTTCCCACCGAAGTGATACCTATTTATCTACTTGCATTTGCATGCTATCAAACTGCTAGGTTGGCAGAAGCTGGAACTAGTGACGAGAGCTCATGCCATCACATGACACCTGGGCCTCGAAATGCCAACCTGCTGATCTTGCAATCAACAGAGTCAGCATCTTAACCACTTGGGTCATCGCATCCCCTTTTATGACATCGCTTTTGTTATGCTGGGACATTATTGTATGTAACTGAGGTCTCTTTTGGAGGTAAATAAACCTAAAACAAAATATAAATAATAAGGAACCTTTCAGAAAGAAGAGTGGTGGTGGCAGGTTTAAATTGGCACTTCTGAGAAATTTATTTTCTCATTTTTGTGTGTAGACACTGCCCTGATTTTCTGGTATTGGCTAGTGATGATAGTTGGTGTTTCCCCTTGTCATGATATTCTAATACACCATCTTCAAGTGTAGTTATGCCATTCTCAACACATTTGTTCTCTGATTCCAGAAGCTAAGCTGCATTGGACATGGTTTACATTTGGATGGAAAACCAATAAGGAAGACCAGGAATCTCCAAGTACAGCTAGGAAAGAGCTTCTGCCTGATCTTGAAGGGTCATTGTTGCCAGTCAGAGTTGACAACATTGGGCTAGATGGTCTAGTTGTTTGACCCCATACATTGATTGTGGAACAGAGAGGGAAAAGGGAATCTGAGCCCAGCTTGAAATGATCAGGACTACCAAGACTCCTGTATAGTGGAGCCCCTGAGCAGCTGTTCATCAGAAGTGTCCTAGTTTACAGTCATCTTTGCACTCACTCAAAAGGATTTCATGTATTTTCCCTGTTCCTTCATATACTAATTTTATGGCTTAATTTTTTTAAATAATATTTCATTTCTTATTTGGTCATTGTCTTCATGATGGTCACATTGTTAACTGCTTTACTTGGTGGTATTGTTATTATTCCCTGTCATCTGTGTTTTACTGTTTTGTAAAAGTGTGCATGCAAGTATGCAAAATTCATAATGACTTGCCTACCTATCTTGAGCCCCCCTCCTCACCTTAGAAATAGTGTGAGGTCCCTTATTCTGTATGTTCCTAAAAATAAAGGATATACTAAGGGTATTCTCCTGCGATATGAGCAATTGATGCACGCCAAGCACCCTTTCAAATAGAAAACTATCACCTGAAAAGTATATTATGTGTGGCCATCAAAGAAACCACCTGTCACATGCCAGTGAAACTATTGGACCCCACCATGTTTAGTAAATGCTAACAGTGAAGTGTGTTCAGTACTTCC
This sequence comes from Phrynosoma blainvillii, assembly GCA_026167975.1. Lineage (NCBI taxonomy): Eukaryota > Metazoa > Chordata > Lepidosauria > Squamata > Phrynosomatidae > Phrynosoma > Phrynosoma blainvillii. The sequence goes on from JANUYF010000005.1 coordinate 57,664,068, forward strand.
TCCAGTCCTGGTTGTGCAGACATGCTAATGATTTAAATTCTTACTACTATCCTTACCTGACTGTATCCCCTATGTAGGGGACAGCAATACTAACAAACACATTTCTTTTTCAATAACTTATTGGCATTTCATGCAAAACCAATGCATTTTTCAGTGCCATCACTTGCTTTCACTTTCAATTGTCTTAGTTTTCAATCAGTCACATCACCATGCAAACCAAATCTGATTGGTTAAGTAGTGTTGTGATGTCTGCACAATCAATACTACATTGGCTGTGATGACCCAAGTAGTTCATCTAGGAAGAAGAAAGAAAGAGTGGGGGAAAATGATCCCAAAGCAACAGCAGCAATGGAACCAAACAGGATTTTGTAAGGTGAATATTTGGATTTTTTTTTCAGGAAAAGATCTACTTTACTGAAGCATGCATGTTAGATTCCAAAATTGTAGATTAAACAGTGGTTTTAAAATGTTTGAAATTTGTGAAGCTTCTGTTGTGATACTCAGAGACTGCATTTAAGACAGAAAAAATGTTACATAGAAAAGGCAGGTGATGTGGTTCCTTGTAGTTTCTTAAGCAGGTGGGTTTTAGGGAAGAAATGGAAGTGTGCAAAGGAATGAAAATGCATACAAAAGCTAAATACAAGTATTAGCTCTGATCTATAATATTCACTCCAAGGGTCTGAAAGAACTGGCAAAGACAATTACAGAACTGTTATCAATCATTTTTGACAACTCATTAAAAACAGATGAGTTACCAGTTGACTGAAGGACATCAGAGGAAGTCACAGCACTTAAGCATATGATAAACAGGAAATTGCATGTCATTGTAACCAACTTTAGCACCTGATTTAAGACATAAAAACTAGAGCTAAACTGCAAAGCAAACATTTTGATCAAGGCAATTCAGATGAAGGTATCAGGTCACTGAGTGGCTTACAGTAAACACTTGGAAAGCAGTCCTGAATTACCTTCCTTTTCATAGCTAGGATGTGTGTGTGGGAAGAGCTGGGTGGGCGAGGAAGATTCAAAGAGGAAAAAATGATGGGAGGGAAGAGAGAACAACTGTTCTATTATACCCTTCTCATCAATCATTATTTAATGATATATGAGTAGCATAGATCAGAATCTCAGTACCTCTTCTGGTCATGCTGAAGAAGGAGATTGTTCTGCAAGAGGAATGCAATCTTTAAACATTTTGGTAGTGATCCTTTACATTGCTCATAACATTTTTCTTAGATGTTTTTGTGCTCATGAGAAGGAGAAAAATGCATGTTGATTCAATAAGGTTGAGGGTAACTAACAAGAGTCTAAATCAGGGGTAGGCAACCTTTCCCCTTCAGCTCCCAGAAGCCTCAGCCATGTTGGCCAATAGTCCCATGTTGGCCAATAGCTCCTGGGATTCTGGGAGCTGAAGTTCCTCGGCACTTAAAGGGGAAAGGTTGCCTACCCCTGGTCTAAATCATCATTGTAGGGATGGGGAAAGTGCAGTCTCCCTGGGCTGCATACAGATCTTGGGCTCCCATGAGAGCCCCCCTCCAAACCCTCAACCCAATTTTTAAAAATGTTTTCGACTAATTTGGGAGGGCAAACTATTTCCTTGCAAGCACCCCAGACTGGCAGAAAAAAACATGGCAGTTAGGGTCTCCTCACTTTGCACCACTCTTCCAAATATCCCCAACACCCTCCCCATAAAGAAAAACAACCTGGGTGGGGGGGGGAACCAAAGCTAAAAATGGAAATGATGTCACATCATTTCTGGTTGTTCTGGAAGTTGAGGCTGCAGTAGGATTGTCAGAGTGGAAACTGAAGAGGGCCCTGTACTATAACTGTGTAGTGTGAATGGGCCCCAGCTCATGGAGGCAGGGAGCAAAGTGGAATGGCTTTCCCTTCCTTTTCTTTCCGCAGAAGAGCTTTTTTGGGGGGGGAAACTTATATTTTTTCTGAAACCAAGCAGTTTGTCACATGGGCCCTGTTTTCTCCATGATTGTGCTAATAAAATTAGCCTGATGCATACTGGTTTGGGAGTATTCTGTCTTGCACATCACTTCAACAATGTGACTGGGCCCTTGTGCAGTCTTCACCATTCCTCCCTAGCTCCACCTTCCTGCCCTATGCCCTACCCAGTGTGCCTTTTGTTGTTTTTTAACACAATTCTGGAGATTTACTTATTTATTTCATTTGTATGCCACCTTTCTCCCAGTAGAGACCCAAGGCTGCTCACACATAGAAACATTTTAAAAAATCAGTAAAATTTAAAAATATTAAAATCATCTACACATAATATAAAATCACATAAAATATACAAAAGTTAAAAGCATAACTAAAACCCACCTGCTCCACATAAACCACCCTGATGTGATTACATATCAAATGCCTGCTTACATAAAAATGTCTTGGCTTGCTGATGAAAAGCAAGGAGGGAGGGGGCCAACCTAGCTTCTCATGGAAGGGCATTCCAGAGGGTGAGAGCAGCCACCAAGAAGACCAAGTGAGCCTATGATCTTGGTGGGACTGAGAGAAAGCCTTCTGAAGATCTTAGGGCTCTAGCAGGTTTATATGGAGAGATATGGTCTCTCAGATGGCCTGGACCTAAGCTTTATAGGTCATTACTAGCACTTTGAATTGTGCCCAGAAATGAAATGGTAGCAGTGAAGCTGTTTCAATAAGGGAGTTATATGTTCCTTGCAACTGGCCCTGGTCAGCATTCTAGCTGTGGCATTTTGCACCCATTGGAGTTTCTGAACAGTTTCCAAAGGCAGTCCCATGTGGAGTGTGTTACAGTAGACCAAACAGGATGTAATTAAGGCATGTGTCACCGTAACCAGATCTGGCATCCCAAGAAATGGGTGCAGCTGGCATGTTAATATGCTGGTATGCTAATGCAATTTTTAAAATTAAATGTTTGTTTTTTTAAAGGAATACAGTATGCTTGGGATAGCGAAGGAGAGGATGGAAAGGAGGAGATGACATCACATGATTGCTCAGTAATGGGACATATTGCACCTGAATACTAATGCTACTGTGAGCTTGTTGATGGGTTTTCCCCATCAATGCTAAGATGCACTTGTTAACACTTTGAGGGCAAAGCAGCAATGAGACAGAAACAGCCTCATGTGACACTATTTCCAACTTTAATGCCAGTTCAAAGGCTTTGTGTGATAAAGTCCCAAGATAAGGTGGTTAATTTTGCCTGCTCTAGACTGCTGTAGCTCAATAGCCTGTTCCTGGCACTCCTTAGGGAAATGGAAGGATTTGGGACCCAACGACTCTCCTAGCCTACTGGTAACAGAAATTCAGCAGGGGTAGATTTACATGAACAGATGCTAGTAGTTCTGGACAGGATGTGACCCTCAAGCAACAATGGTAGATCTCCTTTCTGGAGGAAGAAGAGATTATTTTGTCTTACCATAAACCTTGCCAGCTAAGGTAGATATCAATAGATACTGATATCTGTTACTATTGCATTCATTCATTCATTCATTCATTTAAATTCCACCTTTCCCCCAAGAACTAGGAGTCAGGGTGACTTACAAAAAATAAAACATGCAGATAAAAGCATCTAAAGAATTGTTTTTTAAAAACAACAATGAAGAGTTTGTTAAAATACAGTTAAACTATCCACAGAAATAAAACCATTTGAAACAAAACCATTAAAAGGGGATAGGATCAACAGAACTGCACAGTATTGTAGCCCTTGGAACCACTTCCCAAAAGCCTGTTGGAATAGGGGGAAAAATTCACTTGTCAACAGAAGGAAAGCAAGTGGGGAGCAATACTAATCTCCTGGGCGTGGGGGAGTTCCAAAGGCTTGGAGCAGCCACCGAAAAGGCATCACTAGGGGACAACGGGGTGTATAGGCCTCACCCGGTGACACCCTAAGGAGGGGTGACACCACAGTTCCCCATACATCTGCCTTTTGGCAGAAATGGGTTGTGGCATTCACCTGCATTCCTTTAAAATGCTGAAGAGATTTTAAATTTTATTTTATTTTTTAAAATAATCTTTTACATTTTTCTCTAAAAATATCACATTTTTTCCAAATGTTCACTTTAACCAAATGAAACTATGTACATGTAAATATATTTAAGCTGTGCAAATACTATTGTAATTGAAAGGTATAATTTTAATTTTACTAGTTGTTTATGTCACAACTATTGCCATTACATTCAGTGATATATGGGAATTACGATTCATGAGTAACATTAGTACAAAAACACAATACTAAGGATTCTGTATGGGAGGAGGTCAATGGGGGTGACACCATGAGTTACTAGGTGACTCCAACGCTGGAAACACCACTGGGTGAGACTGAAAGAAGTGCCTCTTTCAAAGATCTTAGAGGAAGATCTTACATAGAAGCTTACATAGGAAGATACAGTCCTTCAGATTGGACTCAATAAATCTGAGGGATTAGGATTGCTGTGTTATGGGAAATATTGGTATTCTTCTAGGTTCACTTCTTGTTGCTAGATTTTTGAAAGCTGAGTTTGAGAAAGGGATATATTAATTAATCTTATTTTGAAGCAGATGCATACAAATAATCTGCATGAAAAACCAAGCCTTGAAAAACTGGAGTGTGATGATTGAAATCGTGGAGCATAAAGTTCCATCAGCATACTTATGTGGAGGTCTGGGTGCTGGAGATGAAAATGGCCAAATTAGTGACAGTGGGAGGGATATTTCCCAGTGCACATCCACAGTCAGCAAACTATTTCAGAAGAAAGAACCTGGCACCTCCTTAACACAATGTCAGAAAAAGTATATCTTGTTACACAGTGATTCCCAAAGTGGGCAGTACAATACCACTGGGAGCAGTGGAAAAATCCAGGGGAGCAATGAGGGAAAAGAGGGGCAGGGGGGTAGTAAGGAGAGGGGACATTGAGTTAAAGTATTAGTATGCAAGAAAGACAAGGAGAACCAGCAGCCTTGGACCATGGTGGGACTGAGGAAGTAGAACATGTGGCAGCAGGGAAGAAGTAGTAGCAAAAAGAAGCTTTCACATTTTGAACCTGCTTAAGCTTTGTGAGCTTTGCTGCGGAATTGCTCTGCTACTGCTGCTGCAACTTTCATCAGAAAGGCTGAGAGGTAACAAAAGAAACAGTGTTGTGGGAAGGAACAACTGTAAGGAAGGCACATTTCTGGGGAAGGAGGGGGAGGAGTATCGGAATGATTCTTCAAAAGACTGTCTTGGACTGAGTCTCTCAGACTGAGGGTCCTTCCTCTATGGGGAGAAAAGTGGAAGCTGCCTGCACCCCTCTCCAACCTTGTAAAGGAGGATTGAGAGTCGTTCCTCACTGAGAAGCTTCTCCCTTTAAGCCTAGACACCTTGGGAGCAGCGACTGAGCAACTGGTTGAGCAATGACTGGGAAACCTCTTGCCCACACCAGAATTTGTCACAAGGCCGGCATGGGCATGAAGCTTCTCAGTCACTGCTCAACCATCTATTTGGTAGCTTCTCCCAAGGTGAGCAGCAACCGAGCAGCCAGTCAAGCAGCAACCAAGAAGCCTGTCATCCATGCTTGCCTTGTGTTAAGTTTGGTTGCTGTTTCCTCTGCACCTGGTCACCCTGAGAGCAGCAACTGAGCAGCCAGCCAGCCAGCCAGCCTTCACTTTACTATAAGGCCACCATGGGTAAGAGGGAGAAGGAAGACTGGGTTGCCACCACTGCTGTATTCCCACATGAGAGGCTGAGGTGCAGGAGGAGGCAGTAACAACCTGGGTGCAGCTGAGGTAGATATTGCTGGCCAGCTGGCTGTTGCACAAACAGTAGACCTAATATCAAGAAATACATGTTATGGTGCACTAGGGTTGTTGCTCAAGAGGAAAAGGGGCATTAGTCCAAAAAATTGGGGGACCTTAACAGTGCCACAAGAGGGTTTTAGCATTGGACTATGACTCCCAGAGTTCCTCAGCCAACTTGTGGATTTGGGAAGTTGTTGGAAGTTTGAAAAAAAAATCTCTTTTCCAAATTCTGAGGAGCATTAAAATAGTAAGCAGTAAACAATCTGTCATTTCAAACCCTGCAGCTGCTGATGCATATATTTGGAATTGTTAAAAATGTTGATAATGTCTATTATTCTACAGCATCTTTGTTTTTAAGCTATTCTTTATTATTAAACTATTGACAAATATACCCTTGAGAAATAACAAATACAGAATATTGACAGCATCTTTGTATCTCTTGTCCCTTGAGGTTTTATTTCCTACTGTGTCTTATATCAGCATAACAAATGCCATTTTGGGTTTTTAATCAATAGAGGCCAAACCGTAGCAAAGTAAATAAATAAAGAAAACAAAGTTGCCTTCAGCAATGTGGAAGGGTGACTCAGGCAAAGGTTCTTGTTGAGAAAATAGGTGTATTGCAAGTGCGTCCTTATTTGTGCCTGTGAAGTCTTAGAAGAAAATGCAGGAGAGGCAACAACCTAAGTCAACAGTGCTGGGGAAGGAAGCAGGAGCTTCCCCTTGTCTGTTCCTCATCAACTCTCTATATGTTTTATGCTGGCCGAATGGCTGTAATAAAAGAAAGTATAAGTATATGTTCTCCAATGGAGGACAGAGGTATGCATGCCACACAATATTTATGGGTCCCCTAAGCTAGTCTGCTACTTCACATGTGGTGTTATCCCATCTCTAGTGCTGAAGTAGGGTTAGGCTGGTTTCTGTATATGGAGTGTGGGAGGGGGTCCCATCTTTATCCTTTGCTTCAGGCTGCAAACACCTTGGGTCAGCAGTGTTAATGGTCACTCTGTTTTCTTGTTGTCTTTTGCCTTCTTTTAGAAGGCTAGTTAGAATGCCACTTTTCATTACTGCATAATGGGGCAGCTGCATTTGGTCCTGAAACAAGTCCAAGTCTAAAACATCTTCCCTCCTGAGTGAAAGCAGCAAATGCTCCCTGCCCCCACCATCAAGGAACATAGCAACCAAGGCTCATACAGTCTTTCTAATACAGGAAATCCCACAAGCACTTCTCCTTCTCCCTGACAGTAAAATTCCACTGACTAACAAGAGGTTTTGGGGAGGCACCCACACTTAGCTCCTTGAGGTAGTTAGTGGTCTTCCTCTGCATAATAGTAGAGTTGGTCCTTCTCAAAATGCAATGTTAAGTTGCCTACCTGCCCTTGAACTGTGACCATCTTCCAAGGCCTTTCTTTAATGTAAGCTATACAATATTTCAGAGGAAGGAACTGGCAAAACCACCTCTGAGAACGCCCTGTGAAATTCATGGGGTTACCACATGTTGACAGGAGACTTGAAGGCAAATACACATGCATCCTGCTCTCTGAAGTAAGGTCAGTGGTAGCTGATTATATCCCTTTCATAATGACCTCCTCCCCCAATCTTTGTAATGCCCTCCATAGGAAGGCTGAGGCACATCAGTGGAACCCATTCTTATGCCAGGGTGGCTGGTGACTTCCCTGTGACTGAGCAGTGTTTTCTACTGTTGCTGCAAAATAAGCCAGTGGCCTTACTGGCTTCAGGACTCTGGGAGCCGCTGTTCAAAAAGTGATATTTCTAAGTTGTGGTCTAGTCTCATAATCTTTTATTGCTGTTTCCATGCCAAACAGCATTCAGGGTTGTTTATACTGTATGGGTAACACATATAGCTCTCTGTCAGCATGTTTTAAACTTTTCTCTTCTTGTAAGAGGGCAACAGTGGTGTAAGAGGTCACATTAGCTCTTCAGGAGACCTTTTCTTCCTAAGAGAACCGCTATAGAGTAATGTTTAAAATGCTGGACTTAGAATAGGGAGACCAGGTCCAAATCTCAACTTGGTTATGGAGTTAACTACCTGATTTTGGGTCACTATTGCTTTTCCCCAAGCCTACTTTACAGGATTACTATGAAGATTAACAGGGAGATAGAAACCATGCAAAGTGGACAAATAAGGGAACAACAACAATAATATCAACATTTTGCCATGCCCAGGCACTTCCAGTGGTGTTCTCATCAGATAATTATTTATTTTTAAATTGTTTCTAAATTTTATTTATTTATTTATTTATTTATTTATTTATCTATCTATCTATTTTTGCATGAAGGTGACTGCCATCAGATTTACTGGACAAGATGCAGAGGAAAATAGCAGTAATTGAAGGGGGAAATCATGTTCTGATTTCCTTCAGAGACATAGAATAACTATTTCATTATAAATAGAAAACAATCTGATTTGTCTCTGCTTTGCCTTTTGCCTATTTGACTTCTCATTGAAATGTACATGCTAAGCAGCTCATCTATGCTTGGTTGCCTATGTTTCCATACAATTATTGTTTGTTAATGCCAGTTAAAGCAATGATAAATGTTTATACTTTTTACATTTCCTTTCCCTCTCATCTCACTAACTGCATCCTCCTACTCCAAATATACATATATAAATATATACTCCAAATAAGTATATAAATATCTGCCATCTGAGGCAACTCTCCATGCCTCTGATGAAGCGGGATGCAGTCTGCAAAAACAAATAACCCAAACTGGACGTATCTTTTTCTTTAACCTGAATTGGATCCATTTCTCCAAAATCTGAAAATTCACAACCATCATCTACTGTAATAAGTTCCTATTTACCCTTTCCTCTTGTCTGTTCCCAGTTTCTTCTTTCCTCAACGTAGCATCATGAGATGGCTGCCTCAGGAAGCAGAAAACTTTAACAATAAATTGCACTCTTCCCCACCTCCTGGACTGCTTCTGTTGTTGTCCAGCCTCCCTCTCTGTGCTTCAAACTTGCCTCACTTCCATTTTCCCCCATTCCTGGACTCTTCCCCACATTCCTGGACATGCTTCTGTCATGCCCTGTCTCTTGCTCTGATATTGCAGTGACTCTCATCATGCCTATCTCTCTTACTCCTTGTACCCTCCCATCCTACCTTCTCTCCTTCTCACCCTTGTTTTTCTTCCCTCATCTCACCGAGTGCTCTAATAATAATAATAATAATAATTTTTATCCCACCCCCTGTTAAAACAATTGGGGCAGCTTACAACAATTAAAATTACAACAAATACAGTCTAAAAACCCCAGACCCCCACCCTCCCCCATGAAAACATATTAAACTAAACATCCAATTAAAATCCACCTAAAACTAGAAATAACATAGAATTAAACAAATAAAATATATCAAGCAGCTGGCAAATCAGAGACTAAAAGAAGCCAGGAGACATGGCTCCTGAGGCCGGGATCTAATCAGGAAAGGTCTGCCGAAAGAGATCTAACTATGTGCTCCTTATGTGCTTCTTGCTCTCAGTCACTCACACTGCTCATCCTCCCTTTCCTAGCTTCGCCTTTCACCTTCACAATGCTCCCCTCCCTTGCTTCCTGCTTCCATTTGCTCTCATCACTCTCCATCTCTCCTACCCCCATCCTTGCCTCACCTAACAACTTCATAGTGAGCTCCTCTCTTGCATCTTCCCCTCTGCCACTTGCATCAATTGTTCTTCCATCTGTCCTGATTACTCCCTCACCTCACCTTCCACTTTTGTAGTGTGCCTTTCCCTTAGTTTTTACATTCTGATACTCACACTGGTCACTTTCCAGTCTCATCTATTCCCTTCCTCACTTTGCCCCATGCTCACTTAGTGTGCCTACCTTGCTTCCTACATTTTTCCACTCCCACTGTTTGTGTCTCCTACTCACACCTCTCCTAGTGCCCTTGCAATACATACCCTTGCTTCTTGGATCTCTTCCTTGCACCTCTCTGTCTCCAATCTCTCCTGTTTCCTCCCTTATCCAGCCTCATGACCTCAGAATGAGCCCCTTGTTTCTTTGTGCATGCTGCCATTTGCACTGCTCACTTTTGCTTCCCTCATGTCTGAAATATCCAGGTGGACTTCTTCCTTGTAAGGAAGAATTGACAGAATATCTCCATATTTTGTCCCATATCTCAGTTTCTACAATTACTACTGACTTGCTTATTTTTTTTTAAAAAAAAATCAAAAACAAAAGCTTGGAATCTGGACCAAATATGGGCTAAACAGGCACCAATTGGCTTGCCTTGAATCCAGGTAAAACCCACTTATTAACACCCAAATAACTGGGGTGGTATGGTAATCCTACTTTAGGTCCTGTTGAGGCCTACCTAGCTTACTTATTCTAACTTTGTGGAATCCCACTCCTATAGAGTCAGGATGAGTTCTGCCACCTGGCAATAATGGCTTTAGAGCTGTAAAGCACATAACTGAGCCCCTACTGCCAGATGGCACCAACTGCACTCATCTTGGGGGCCCATGTAGGAGTTGAATTGCAGAGAAAATGTCAATTCGTACAGACCATTGTCTAGATAATAATGTGGCTCGGTGCAATACAGAAGTTAGCTTCCATTGCTGTATACTTTTGCCTTCTTCTGTGCAGGAGTGAACTTGTCTTTTATTATCCTACAGACTTTAGAGTCAGGGAGAATGCTACTCCTGTGGGGGTCTAAATTATGTGCATGAAAATGTGACAGCTGTCATCTCTTTGGTGATTCTTGCTGTGGTCTTAAATCCAATCCTCTTGAATGAAAAAACAGCTTTATAAGCAAGGGGAAACTTTGGTCAAAAGCAAAATGAAACACAGCATCGCCTGTAGAACTAGATAAACATTAGCAGTTTTTCTTCCTTCCTTCCTTCCTTCCTTCCTTTTTTTTTTTTTTGCATATTTAACCATTCCATTTTCATATAAGAAGAAGAAAACCTTGCAGTCATGTTAATTTTTCCATTAAGCTTTGTCCAGCATAAAAACTGGAGTAAATGCAATAAACTGATAGTGATTATTCTATGAATGCTTTCTTTGCCGTCTCTAATTCCAAAAGGGCAAATTCCTACCTAAAGCAGCAAAGCAGCTTCATTTATATACTGCTTCATACCATGCTATGCAGTGTCTAAGCAGTTTACCGCCCAACAGCTGGGTACTCATTTTAGCGACCTCAGAAGGATGCAGGCCTGTCAAGCCTGAGCCCTGGCTAGTATTGAACTCACAACCTTGTGGTCTATGAGTGAGTTGTTGGTGTGTGGATGATGAGTGTTGTAGTGATGCCGTTTGGCACCCAGCAGAGTCTGCAGGACAAGCTGGCTGCTGTGATCCACAGCCACTGTGTAGATTTGCCATCAACTGGCTCAGCTTCCCTTCTCCAGCATCCTGTCTTCCTCAGTCAAGAAGACACATTGTAAAGTCCAAAAGCATAGCTTTATTAATGCATATAAAAAGTAAAAATAAGATAACTAAGTAAAATCCATTGTGATGAACTTGTCCAGTTCAGCCATGAAAGATTACATCTTTAACAATCCCAAAAGCATTAGATCCAACTTGTTGCAGTTAAAATCACTGCATCCAACCACACATGCTCACATCTTAAACAATAAACAATTCTTAGACAAAGGACTCTCTAAGCCCATCCCATACTCCACCTTCTAGGTGTTAACTTTATGTTAATTGGATAATGACAGTATGATGTATGTTAACCCAGCCTCTTGTTGTCCATCATCCACCATGTGAGTAACTTTCCCAAGCCTAACGATGTTTAATATTTGATATCTCTTTGTTATCCATAACAAAGTCTGGTTCCATTAGTTTTACCTCTGGGAAAATACATTGTTGATGTCTCTGTTACCACCTGGCGTTGATTCACCCTGTTTCTCTAAATATTGTTTGTGCCTTGTCCAAAAACTGTTCTCAAGTGAAAAATTACAGACACACACACATCTTTACATTTCACCTTTGACTATATATCCCATTCATATCCTAACATGAGTGGCTGCAGTACAGGCATTTAACACTGTGCCAACAGATCAGTAGGTAATGTAAGCATAACCCAGTTTCAACAAAGTATAGTTTTAATTGGCTGAGAGGTCTTTGGAGTGAGCTTGTACCTAGGGCATTTTATCCTGCATTTGCCCTTTTGCCTTTTTTTTTTTTTTTTTTGCTCTGAATGTACCTTTCCTTGTTGACAATGTTCATGCAAGTTGGATTTGAAAACTGCACAGTAATTTACCTCATTGAAGTGGAGCAAAGATGCATTACTACGTATTATAGCTTGCTGTATAACTGTTGTATAATGAGAAGGCATTTTGTTGTTGCCATTAATAAGTAGGCTTGATGGTCTTCTTCTTCATTGCTGAAAAAATTAGCTGAGCATATAAAGAGCCTTTCCTAATAAATTGTTGGGAATGTTTTATGCATCTTTGCCCAGCTCTAATAGGTGGTTTGCTACTTCTGAGACATTTCAAGCCTGATCCAATACTTAGTAGGCTGAGCATGCAGTTGTTCTCTGTCAATCTCCATCATATTTATCAGCTCATTGGTTCATCAAAATAAGAAGAGTATAAGATTTTCTGTTAGATAAAGATTCAGTGAGTAGGAGTGACCACCTTGACATTTCCAGTTAACTGGAAAATGCATGTGCAGACAGGAGGCAGTGTTTCTAAAAATAACATCTCCTCTTGGTACTGTTCATGAGTAAGAGCTGGATATATTTTCACATTCCAGCCTTCTACACTTCAAACTGTAAACAAGAAAAGGCCATGGGGTTTTGGTGCTTTAGATTTGGTCTCAGGGTGCTGATTTATGTAATGTATATTTTACATGAAAAGTGGATATGGAATGGATGCGGAAGGCAAGAGTTCAAAAGGAACTGACAGTATGATTGGTCTTTGATCAAAAGCATTGAGGCAGAGAAGGAAGGTGATGTTCCTTTTATATTACAGCGCCAGTCTGATCTTCTGGGGAGAGAATCCCCATGTCTAAATCTTGTTGAGTTAGAGAGGAGGAGTGAGGATCAAGAATGAGGAGCAGTGTCACAAGGCTCTTCCTGTCAATGCTTCGAAGCAACCTTTTTCCTCAAAAACATCCGAAGACTCCTTGTGAATGACACTGGCCCAACACCCACCCTTAATAAACGTTTCCTAAATTAAGGTCCTTCTCTTATAAATCTTTAAATCTGTTTGGTAGCTTGTTTTCTGTGCTTTTATTGCTATGAATTCACACAGTCAGAAGCTTGTCTTGAAACAAACTCAACTCTCTTTACAAGCCTGTAGTAAGATTACATCTTATTTCGTATAGCTTCATAGATGGTATGTTCCAATAGTGACAATAAGTCAACCATTGCAAGTACTTCTCTGTTCAGTTTCTTTCTTTCTTTCTTTCTTTCTTTCTTTTTTTAGAATTGTTAGTATATTATATGAGTTTATCAATACTTTATTTTTTCTTCAAACATATACATATCTTTCCAGTAATGTACATTAGAATTTGCTTACTAACATAAAATACTACCCCTAAAACACTACTTCCTCAATGTCTCTTGTGGGGTCATCCGTTCTTCCCAACCATATCTATTTGAATTTATTGTTCTTTTGTTTTTTTACAATATATACCCATATATCTACAGTAATCACAAAGTTTTATAGTCATGTGATGCACGGGATTTTTCTTCCCCCTCCCAGTTCATCTTATTTCCCTATCATCCTATTACTCTACCTATGGTTTAATTCCATCTGTTCTTACAAAATTCATTTACCGGAAGCCATTCTTTTTCAATTACATTCATATCCTTCTGATTCAGATGAGCCATCAAAATATCCATTTCCATCATTTCTGATAATTTTAGCAGCCAGTCATCTAATGCAGAAAGTTCATTATTTTTCCATTTTTGTGCAACCAAAAGTCTTGCCGCCATTATTATATAGAGTAAAATTCTCCAGTGTCTCCTTTCTAAATGAAATGGGATCTTATTTAACATATTGAGTAAATAAATTTCTGGTCTCAGTTCATAGTTCATTTTGAATATATTTTCAATCGTCATGTGAATCTTTTTCCAAAAGACCTTTAGTTTTGGGCATCACGACCACATATGGATCCATGTACCTCCTTTTTCTTGGTGTTTCCAACATGCATTAGAATTCATCTTAGGACCTTTGCAGACTGCCAGAAATAGTGCAAATTGAGTCCACTTTAAATTGAGGCACTGCCCTGGTTCAGTGCTAGGGAATCATGGGAATTGTATTTTTTTCTAAGACATTTAGGCTTCTCTGTCAGAGAGCTCTGGTGCCACAATAAATTACAGTTCCCATAATTCCCTAGCACTGAGCCAGGACAGTGCCTCAATTTAAAGTGGACTCAATTTGCACTATTTCTGGCAGTCTGCAAAGGCCCTTTTATATCTTTGCAATCTTACTCTGTGTCAAGTACCACCTATGCTCCATTTTAAAATAATTCTCCCTCAAGTCCTGTGCTCTTGTAAAAACATTTGTTTTATTTCTGGTGTAACTCAAGCTCTAGTCCAATGACCTGGTCACAATCTGATGCCCATTTTATTATTTCATGTGATATCAAATCATCTTCCTCTTCTTTTTTCCTTAAATGTTTATATAAATTTGATGTTCTTTTCCTTGGATCAAATTTTTTTTTTATCTATTTCCAAAGTTTCATATTCAAATTCTTCTAATTTTTTTTATCCATCAGGAATCTTTCTTCTAGTTGTAAATATAAGAACCAATGCATTTTGGGATCACACTGATGCAATTCCTTTATTTTTCTCATTTCATACTTATTCGGATAAATTTTATTCAATATATTTTTATATGTAAGCCATCTATCAACCTCTTTCCATCTTCCAGTGAATGCTTCTTGTGGTGACACCCAAAGAGGTTTTCTTCTGTAAGTTTTCTTCTTTCTTCTTAAAATTCTCCCAGCTTTTTTAACAATGTGATGCTGAAATTCATTGTGGACAGATGCGTTCCCATACCAAATATATGCATGCCAACCAAAATGATAGTTAAATTCTTCCAAATTCAGTAATTTAGTGTTATCTAAACTACAGAGTATAAACTACAGTTCCCATGATTCCCTAGCACTTACCCAAGGCAATTAAAGTGGTCTCAAGATGTATTATTTCTGGCAGTCTGTAAAGGCCCTGATCTTAAGGCATTTTTTCCTGTATTCGATCTCTTGCACCAGAATCCTGTTGCTATCTCTTATCTGTATCTCTTGGACTTCTTTCATCATATCCTTCAATTCTTCTGTCTTTTCTTTTAATTCCTTAGTGTACTTCTGTAAATCTTCAATATCTTTTGTAATCTTATCAAGTTTCCCCCCCGAATACCCCCAATTCTTTTTGCATCTTTGGCTTCTTTTCTAGAGGCCTTCAGTTCTTGTTTCATCTCTTTCATCTCATCCTTAAATTGTTTTAATTCCTCCAAAAAAATTGCAGTGGGGTCTTTAGAGGCCTCTATTGAGCCACACCTTTATGTTGCTGGGGTTAATGCTGTCTTCCTAGTTCTAGTTGCCATTTTCTTATTATTTAATATGACCCTTCTACTTTTAAACTTAAATTTCACAATTAATTTCTTATATATTTTATACCAAATTTACTTGATTAAACTAAAAAGTAAAAACGGCTGCCTGGACTCAGTGCCAAATTAGCTGCCGTAATGGGATGGGCTGCTCTATCACTTGTCTCTGCCAGCTTAGCCTTCGCTTCCCATAACACATCTGCAAAGACCTTACCAGGTTGAGTCAGAGCCCCCTTCAAGCCCCCTTATCTCTTCCTTTCTCCGGGAAGAGATTAATAAAGATTTCACTTCTTATTATCCCATTTAGGTGATTGTTAGGATAAGCTCTGTCTCTAATGACCAACCACCCTACTGTCGCCACTGGAAGTCCTCTGTTCAGTTTCTTTTCACTGAATTCTTCTAAACTGAAACTGTTCCCTTCTGCTTCTAAACTAATCTCTTCTGCCTATTGACTCTTTACTCCTTCAACAGAACTCTTAATTCCTTCAAGGGACTCTGCACTAAACCTCAGCTAAACCTCATCTGTCTTCGGCCTCATTCCCACTTACAAATGAATCAGTTTGTGATCCAAATCAATGGATTGGTTCAACAGCAAAGCGTTGTTCACACTACATTTGCCCTGATTGTATTTTCTTGCTGTAAAATAGCCCACGTGGTTCACATTGATGAATGAATAGATTCAAAATGGATCTGCTTCAGCTGGCCGAAGGGCAAATTTAAATCTATTCTGATCCACATCTGGTACACACTTGCATGGAATCAATTTATCAAAAAAAATGTGGAAAAAATCAGCATCAAAAAGATGTGTGTTAAATGTGTCTATTGCATGGCTCCCCTCTCCAACCGCTTCAGCAAATTGGTTCAAGTGTGAACCAGGGTCATTTAAACTGCTTCGCACCAATTTGCAAATCAGTTTAAAATGTAGTGGGCATGAGGCCTTCATCCCCTTCTCTCAACTCTGACTTCTGACTATCACTACCCTCAACTGGCTACTCACTGACTCCTCCCTTTTATATATCTACTCCTCCCACATAGCCACTCCCCTACAGTCAGCCTGAACCAGTCTACCTAGTCATGTCTTGTCACAAGGAGGAAAAATGTTTGCATTGCAGGAATGAATTCAGTACCTAACACATACTTCAGTAGCACGTCTCTGTACCTAGCATTCAAGGCTTGTATCCCAGTAGAAAATATTAAGGTGTACAACACCTGCCCAGATTGTGCAGTTCTGCTTTTTGCACAACCAAATAAGTATGCTACGAAGAACGGGGGAAGAATAGGGTAGTAGGTATAAAAGAACAATGGTTTGAAACCAAGCCATTTGGCTGATCCATATATCTGAATTAACAAACAGCAGTAATTCTAGATATGTCCATTGGTATAGAAGTAACAGGATGAGTGGGATTCTGAATGTCAGACTTTGTTAGAAATATCAGGTTCTGATCTTTGCCAGGATTAATTTGAAATTTGATTTTTTTTCTCTGAAGCTGATATTTTGCTTGCTTTGAGACCTATAACTTTATTAAAATTGGGCAACTTGGAATCTGAAAATTATATCTGCTTTATTTAGTTTTTGTTTTGTTTTGTTATCATTTCTGTTAACACTTGTTTTTCTCAGTCCAAAGTCTGCTTCTTCTTTACCCTCAGTATCTTCACATTTATTTAATTCTGGACTGCTTGGGGAAAAAAATAATTACACTTCCTGAGGTTTGAATTTACACAGAAACACTATGCCAGGATTCTTGAGAATCCTGACTTATCATTTATGAATGAGCATTGTGGTGTACACTGGCCAATCATTCCCACTTGTCTTCTCTTGCAAGTGAGAATGTAAGCTAATCACAAAGTTACCAGTATGGAAAAGCTAAAACAAAGAATACATTCTGTTTTTACATCAGCCAAGTAAAAATGAAATGTTTCCCAAACTTCTGGCTTGCCTTTCCATTAACAAATCAGAGATTGCAGCTATGGTTTGTAATAATTGGCTTACAGATCTTATTTTATCAGAGATTATAAATCAGTATCCAAGTCTGAACATAACATTAAGCTTCTCCCCACCTGTTAAGCCCATATAGTATATTCAGTATCTCAAACGAAAGTCTTTCCCAGTGTTTGTACCCAAGGTCTTTTCAGCTGGGAAGGCTAAGAATTTGAAATTCTTTAACCATTCACATCCAAAGCATGCACTCTAACCACTGTGAAAGAGTCCTTTCCCTTAATCACAAGCAGGCCCAATGGTAGGCTTGCAGCCCATTGTAAACTGATTGTTTCATTTATCATCTCCCACTGTGCAAACACCATTTGCATGACTTGAGACTGTCTATTTCAAGTAGTCACAGGTTTATGCTCTTGGTCTTCTTGTTGATCCTTTCCTGATAAACTACTGGCAAACAGGCATCTATTCAACATGCATAGAAGAAAGGACATTCCTGCCCAGGTGTCACAGCAATAGGAGCAGTGATAATAGCATTGTGCTGAAGGTGATCCCATCTGAAGGTTGAAACCATATTTAATCACACCTAGACCAGCTGAAATCTAGAGATGGAGAAACTGGCCATTTTCACTTTCTTCTGCATTCAGATATTTTAATCCCTTTTCTTTCCATCCTGAATGCAAAAAAAAATTCAAAAATGTAGAGCATCTCAGGAAAAAAAAAAGATGTGGCAACTCAAATTCAGCTAAAATGGATGAAAGAAAAAAATATATGAATGGATGAATTTGCTTTATTTAGTCCACATATCAAGGGAAAAAGAAATCATACAAGGAAGTCACACAATGACATGCAAACAATAAAACCACATAAAATATCAACTCATCATGGCAGTAAAAGTCAAATTTATATAGTTAGCAATTTTCCTTTGTATCTTCTTGTGATGAATGGCTCCTGCATTCATCTGAGGACTTTGATTGGTTAACTGCTTGTGGGAAGGAGGTACCTGCTAATATGGACTTACATCATATTCTTATGATAGGTTACCTCACAGTTGATGTAACCCTCATCTGGCCAATTAGGGGAGAAACACCGTGAACTTTGAGAATCTTCCCAACACAGCTTTTATAAGGACTTCCCCACCATGTGGTCAGAGAGTCTTTTCTTTGTCAATCCAGATGTTGGGACTCTGTGGGTCTGAGGACAGGCCTTAGAGACGCTGGTCAGAGCTGAGGCTAAGGAAACCCAGCTTCCAGCAGCCAGCAAACATCTAGGACTATACAGCCATCTGACTTGTAAGTAGGATTAGAAGTATATGTTAGTGAGCCTAGGCCTGTGTTATTTTAGCAGCTTGAATGAAATGGCTGTATTTCTGTACTCTTTGTATCTTCTGTAACTACAATTTCCTGCCTGGGAGACAAGTAGGTTCCCATGTAAATGATATCCTTCCTTTAAATTTCCTTTAGTTAGAATAAACACTCTCTCTTTTAAAGTACATTGGCTTCTATCTCACCTCTATTCACATGCCTCGGCTCAGTTACTGTTTGGTTGTTGCTTGCTTAAGTTAGACAGGGTAGGAACTAGAAATCCCCTAGCAAAGTCCTGCTGATTTGTTAGGAGGGAGATCAGGAATCCATCAGGTGGCGGCAGTGTGCTAGATCAGTGGTCCCCAACCCCCGGTCCGCGGCCCGGTACCGGTCCGCAGAACAAATGATACCGGTCCGCCCTGCTACTGCTTGTTTTGATTTAATAATCAACGCGACGCTGCAAACCCCCCCCCCCCCAGTGGGCTGTGGAAAAATTATCAAACGTTGACCGGTCCACGGCAATAAAAAGGTTGGGGACCACTGTGCTAGATGGTTGCAGGAGTTGCCCTGTAACTCAGCAGGAGTTGAAAAGGGTGATTTGGAAGACCAGCAATGATCTGCTGAAGGCCAAGAGCCAGAAACAAGGTGTTGGTTAGCTGCTTGGACTTAGAAATCATAACACTTCTTTTGATCAACTAAGGATATATCCACATTGCACAGTGATAGCAGTTTGATAGCGCTAAATATATTTATATATGTAGTGGTGTCCAGCCATGATACTGCATCACATTGAATCTTGTTTAGTCTTTAAAGGCTATGCAATATCAGAAGGTGGTTAAGTTCTCTGTATGATGCTAGGGAATGTTAAATGATGTGCCAAAGGTGAACAAACATGTTTGTTTATGTAAGCTGATTCTTCCTCTGTATATTGGATTCACTTGATAAATCCTGGCTTGATAAACCTTGGTAGCTATTAGACCATACTTTCCTTTTCCAACATGGGACTGAAGGTGGCTCAGATGTAAAGATTAGTTTAAAAACTTGATAATAAAAAGTTAAAGCACAATTAAACATGCATGACATTAAAATAACATTTAAAAAAAAAACACCCATGAGATAGCTTTTAAAATGCAACAATAAGTTTAAAAGTCCAGTGCACATACCCCATAAAGTCTACCTGACACCAGTTAATCATTAAAAGCCTGTTTGAATAAAAAGGTCTTTCTCTCCTGGTGGAAGGAGAGTGGGGTGGGAGTCAGCCTATCCTTTTGTAGAGAATTCCGCAGACTGGAACAGCATTAAAATAGAGCAGCATTAAAAGAGTTAAGTACATAAGGATTCAAAGCCAGATTTTCAAACACAAAGTCCTGGGCCTGGATGGCTAAGGGGGGTTGCAGACTGCCAGAAATAGTGCAAATTGAGCCCACTTTTAGGGTTAGGGTTAGTGCTAGGGAATCATGGGAATTGTTTTTGTTTTTTTCTGAGACATTAAGCCTTCTCTGTCAGAGAGCTCTGGTGCTACAATAAAATACAGTTCCCATGATTCCCTAACCCTGACCCTAAAAGTGGACTCAATTTGCACTATTTCTGGCAGTCTGCTAAATCTGTCATTTCCAAGAGTACTTAATGAATTTTAGCAAGGAAACAGTGATGCAAGGAAACCTTTTGTAGAAGCTGTACATTTCTAGCATTCTCATTAAAAAAAAATTTCTTTCACACCCACATTCAGTAATTGGCTAGTTTTTTGGGGTAGGTGGGTGGGTTGTTACTACTTCAGCACCCATTTACAAACATTTATACACATTTAGCAGGTGACGAAAAGTATTTTCCTGTGGAATGATTTTGCCTTGTTTCCCAAGGTTTTCATTTAAGTAGGATAAGATCAAGTAATAGTAGGCTGCTGCATCATTAGTAACCAGTAAAGAGTGTGCAACCTGCTGGCACCCTGCCAAGAAAAGGTGCTGTCCTTGCAAAGGTCTTTGATGTGCCAGAATAGCTTCGAATAATGGCACCGTGGATAAAAAAAGAGCAGGAAGAGGATGATCAAGCCCGTGCTGTTAAGTGTTAAAGATTAGCAGGTATCCCTGGTGGTGCTAATAAGGATTTAGGAAGTGAAGGGGGATCAAAACCTACTGAGAGGAAGAAGAAGAGAATAGAATACTAATGATCAGAATATACATGACCAAAATGAAATAAACAGGCAGGGGAAGTATCCTACAAGCTCGCTCCAAAGACCTCTCAGCCAACTAAAAGTGTACTTTGTTGAAACTAGGTTATGCTTGCATTACCTACTGAGCTGGTGGCAGTGTTAAATGCCTGTACTGTAGCCACTCACTCATAAACCACAAGGTTGTGAGTTCAATACCAGCCAGGGGCTCAGGATCAACTCAGGCTTGCATCCTTCTGAGGTCACTAAAATGATACCCAGCTTGTTGGGGGCAATTAGCTTACAGTTGTAAACCACTTAAGGAGTGCTTAAGTGCACTGATACGGGGTATAGAAATATACTTGCTATTGCTATTGAGTTGGATCCAGATATGTACAACTGGGGGTATTGTAAAAGTCAGGTGGCCCCTTTCTCTTCATGGTTGCTCCTCCATTCCCATGAAAGTATCGGAAATGCAACACAGCTTGGCACTCAAACAATCTTAGAATTGGAAGGGACAATCTAGTCCAATCTCCTGCCATGCAGGAATACACAACTAAAGCATTCCTGAAAGGTGCCTATCCACCATCTGTTTAACTGCTTAAGTGGAATCTAATTTTTTGTCATTTGAACCCATTGGCTCATGTTCTAGTCTCTGGAGCAAGAGAAAAAAAAGCTTTTCCATTTTTACATGGTATCCTTCCAGATATTTAAGCTTTCAGACTTTTCTCCAACCAAACAAATCCAGCTCCCTAAGTTGTTCCTTATAATGTTTCCAGAGCTTTGATCATTCTGGTCACATTTCAACTTTCCAATATCCTCCTTGAACTGTGATGCTGAGAAATGGGGACAATATTCCATGAGAGATCTGATCAAAACAAAATAGAGTGCAGTACTACTTCCCTTGGTCTGGACATTATGCTCCTACTGATGCAGCTTAGAATTGCATTGCCTTTTTTGCTGCTACACCACAATGTGACTCACGTTTAGGTTGTAGTCTACTAAGGCCCTTAGAGCCTTTTTATATGTACTGCTTTCAGGTCAGGTGCTACCCATCATATATTTGGGCATTTCATTTTTCTTGCCTATATGCAGTATCTTAACTTTAACCCTGTTTAAATTTATTTTCTTAGTTTTGGACCAGCTTTCTAATCTGTCAAGGTCATTTTGAATTCCGATCCTGTTCTCTGGGGTACTCACTATTCCCATTCCAATTTGGTGTAATCTGCAAATTTGATGAGCATGACTTCTATTCCATAACTTAAAGAGTTAAACATGTTTTAGAAAGATCAGCAGTGATATGGTAAAATAGATTCAAGAGACCCAAAAGTCTTTGAATCTCTTAGCCTCCTCTCAGATGTAAAGTGGTTGTCTTAGGGTTCTTTCCATTTATTTTCTTCCTATTCTCTCACTTTTAGCACAGGTTAAACTAGGTTAGCTTAGTATTAGCTCAGCACCCTTAGATAGCTGTCCTGTCTTTAATGGAATTCTTCCAATTAAACCTTAGTCCAGTGGTTCTCAAAATGTGGGCCAGGACCACTGGTGGGGGCATAAGAGGACTCAAGGGGACCATGAGACTTGGAGGCCCTGACTTTCCCTCACTTCCCCTCCTTCTCATCTTCCCAACTTTTTCTGTTCTACAGGGGACAAAAAAAGGCAAGAAGGCTGCTTGGAGCCTCTGCCTGAGCAGGGAGGAGGAGGAGGAGGAGAGCTATTTCCTTACAAGATGCTAAAATATGAATATAAATGAATTTTATTTATTTATTTATTTATTTCAAGGATTTGTATCCCACCTTTCTCCCACAATGGGATTCAAGGTGGAGAATGTCTAAATGAAAATATGCACACTAAACAAGCAAACTATTTTTATTCATCTACTGTGTCAAGTGGTGGTAGATGTACGTAAAGTGGGTCAGAAGGGTAAAACATTTGAGAACCACTGCTTTAGTTTGTTTTGTTAGCCATTGGAGTCATTGCTCCTTAATTAGGATTGCTTGTCTCTGCACATGCACACTCTCAATGAAAAAAAGCTACACAAAGGATTGAGGATCCTGCTGAATTGAATGAGTGGTGGGGTGGAAGGAATATTCATCCTGTGAGCTGTGCTTTTCTGACTGTATAAGACAGATCCTGGAACTAGCTCACAATAACATCACCTCATATCAAAATGGCAGCCTTGCCTGCTATTACTTGACTGGTTGGGATTTGCTTCCAAATCAAGGTGAGCTTTTCTGATCTGATCACAGTTAGTCAGCAATCATTCAGTAGCTGTGTTAGTCTGGAAAATCCGTATGCAATGGGATCTTGTAGCATTCCAGAGACTGAATGTACAAAAGAAGTTGTAGCATAAGCTTTCCTAGACTTGGAAGCTTATCATACCAGTTTAAAAAGTGTCTTACTTCTCAAATTCAGTTGTAATTTGGGCTGCAGCCAGATACTATCACAGGGATTTTGCCACTGAATCCACCACCTGAATACAGCCCGGGTCCAGCCTGGGTCCCAGGAGTGCTCAGGTGGCCATTTTTTAAAGTCAGAAAACTTCTGGTTTTGAAAAGAGGCATACTGAGCACTCTGGGGACCCAAGCTGTATTCGGGTGGCAGATTCAGTGGCAAAATCCCTGCAATAGTCGGATGCAGCCCGAATTAGAATTGAATTCGGGAGAGGTAAGACACTTTTTTTTAGCAGTGCGATAAGCTCCAAGTCTACAGAAGCGTATACTACAACTCTTTTGCACCATCAGTCTCAAAAGTGTTACAAGACCCCTTTGCATACTAGCAATCAGTCATGTTAAAGCTGTCATGTTAGAGCAGAATTGGGAAATCATGCAGCTCTCCAAATATTATTATTCTGCATCTCCACTCAATCCTATCCAGCATAGCCAATTGTGCAGAAATTTGTAGTTGCAGTTCAACATGGAGGTGATTGTATGATTCCTATCCCTGCATTATGAGAAATTATCTATCTCGCATGTAGCTGTTTTCTAAGGTGTTACCAAAGCCTACTCTTTGCTAGAGGAGAAAATGCTAACAAATGCATGCTTACAAGAAAAGAGGGTAGTGGAGAGGGAAGTTGTGTGTTTCCCATTTAGGGAAGGTGTAGTTGTGTTTGTCAATTACTGTACAAACAGCAAAGTGCCTTGTGGCTCCTTAAAAACTAATATGCCAAGAACTTGTATTAAACATGTAGCCACATGTCTCTCCATCACCTCTCCATTATCTCTCCATCTAACTCCTGAAACCCACCCTAAAAAAATCAATCAGCCATCCTAAGTCATGGAAGTCTGTGAGTGGGGTGCTACAGGATGATGAGAGCAGCCCCCTCCTACAAGTGAGCAATGCTGTGAGGAACAGAAGCAGAGACCCCAGCAGGAACCTGTTGCAACTTTTCATCACAGGGTCACTTGCTGGTGGGACAAGGCTAGTCACATCATCTCACATCACTCCATTTGTGAGCAGCACAGACCAATTGCTTGGGGTGCCTACCTGGATGGCTTTTAAAGTGGGTTTCAGGCTCATTTTGGTCATGGCAGTACGCCTTGGTTTCTATGAGAATACAAAGCAGTTACAATATCCTAGGCCCAACTCAGGACATCATAACTGGATAACAGGATGCCAACCTAATCATTTTTATAAACTGCTATGGATTACAGTCCACAATCCACAGATGTCTCTGTTGAAGTAGGCTGGAGTCTACAAAAATTAAGCTAAATGCAATTAGTCATTAAGGTGACCCAGGACTTCTTGTTAGGGAACATGAGAGATTCATTCAATTTTTTTTTAGAGTCCAAAGAAGCATTCTGGAAGCATTTTCCTTCCCATTCCTAGAGTTGCCTGTTTTGAGAGGAACAACATTCTTTTGTGTGTGAAATAGAAAGAAGGAGGCAATAAAATGTAATATGGGTTATGAGAGAGAAGAGGAAGGAGGCCATTCACAGTGGTGATGGGTGGTGTCTTATCCAGAACTTGGAAATTGTTGAATTACAACTCCCACAATCTCATAACCAATGTGAGCATGGGATTCTAGGAGCTGGAGCCTTTTACAAGCTCTGACTTTTCTTTCTCTAAGGGCCAGGTCCTGAGGTATGTGAGTCCCACTACTGCATCTTTTTTTGTTTGTTTTAACAAATAAAAGCCCTTGTCTCCCACTGCAACAATTTGAAGACTGGATCATATTCTTTAAAACAACTGGCCACACTCCACTACTTTACCTATAATTAAGATACTGAAGAAGGGAAAATATGCTGTATTAATTCTGTGGCTGTTTGGAAGGAAAGCCTGCCTTTTCTGATCACACTTCAGAATTAGGTGAGAATTCCGTTTCATTTGTTTTTTACTATTATTATTTTTCCCACAATGAATAGATTTCTTAATATTTGGAATGCAGCACATATATGTCAACATATAACGAGATATATATATAAGTGTGTGTGTGTGTGTGTGTGTGTGTGTATATATATATATAGAGAGAGAATCCATGTGTAGCCAAAAACTGACAGATTCACCCATATAGAGCTTTGTGTGGTTTGTTCTTAAAAGCCTGGCTTTGAGTCCTTGTGTTAGTGCTGAATTAGGTTTGCTGACACATTTCTTTCCCCCGAGAAACTCCTAATCTTTAACAATTATAATGTTGGGAGGTACAACATAGTCAACATAGCATAGCATAGTCTTCTCTGTGCTAGGGATAGCTAAACCTATTGGATTGGTTCATATAAAGGGGAGTAGTTTCTGTTTATTTTTTTCCCTTCAGGAATACACAAAACTTTTGCAAAATTCCTCATATTCAGAATTGAAGGAACTTGGACTTTCAACGAAACTGAATGTGTGGGAGTGTGAATCTGACTGTTTTTTGGGTGACTCTGATGTTGGGTAAGACAATCAGTTTGCTGCACACTGGACTTGGCATTAGTTATGAGGAGAGAAAACCAAAAGGTTATTTTCTTTATCTAGGGAGTGGCATTATCAGGGATCCCCAATGAGAAATTTAGTCGGACTCAATGGTTTTACTTTGAACCTTAGCTGCTTTCCTGTTGTACAGAAGATGGGTCTCTGCTCTTCCTACATCAAAGTGTGGACAAGCACAGCAAGAATAGAATGTTAAGTGCTTCTATTAATGTATATGCAAATGTCACATTGATTATAATACCTTAGCCTGTAGCTCAGACAGAAACTGTAGCAATTGCCACAGTCATGAAGTTCTGGTATTGCTGTTTTTGTTTAACTGAGTAGCCGTCTTGGTTTGGACTTAGACATCCAAACAGTATATTCTGGTGGATTTAATAAGAACATTATGGTTGGATTAAGTAACTTCCAGAGCACTAGATTAAGGATGTCAGAAAATGTGTGTGCATACACATACACAGAGACACCAGCCACATTTCATTGCATATAAAATGCTAGAGACTGGCTTTCTTAAATCCTTTTAAGGCTGTCACCAAAGTGATACAGCTGGCTTTTTACATGTTTATAATTATGTCACTAGAATCAAAGTGACAAAAATTGTGGCTTAATCCCAACCATGTCAGTATAACCTGGTCCATGTATTTTACCTCATAAAATATTTTACACACATCCCATAGTTCTTTACCCCTTAAATTTTCACTGTCACCATAAAATGTCTAATAAAAACCTATCTCCTTTGCACACAATCATACATTAGTAAGCTTCTACGCTATAAGAAAAATATTAACAGGTGCAGAATGGTTTTGGTGGTCCCTTTTTCTTGCTTCACCAACTGCAGCTAGATTATGCTTATGCATCTCCCCAACCAACTGTGAATGTGTGCCCCAGTGATATCAAGTTGTGTTAGACTGAGCAGGGCATTATGCAGGGAGGTGATGGATCCCTGTTCAATGTCTACTGAAGTACTTATGGCAGTATAACACAATATTATGTTGCATTTGTCACCAGTAGGGTCCTGGCCACCATGTTATTACTATACTCTTAACAGTCTTTTTTACTTTTATTAGTTGTTGTTATATTGTTGTGCACCTTCAAGTCATTTCCAATTTATGTCAGTCCTAACGTGAACCTATTGTGGGGTTTCTGGAGCTGACAGTGTGTAATTCACTCAAGGTCACCCAATGGGTTTCCATGGCTGAGTGGGAAATCAAATCCTGATCTCCTTAGTCATTGTCCAATGCTCAAACCACTACTTCATTCTAGATCTCACTTTTATTGGTACTGTTGTTTTAAAGAAACTGTTACAACCTAATATTGGCATGAATCATGATGTTTGGACTCTAGTTTGTGCTTTGGAAAACAACCTGATTCAGCTCAGAGTAAGTCAGTGGCTACCTGATTCTTCTTGGGTCCCAATCTGGGTCTTGTGTTTTGGACTGAAGTCTTCATATCTGTCTTTAACCATAATTAGAAAAATCAATGAATAGCTAAGATGTCTTCATGTCAAAATTTTATGCAATTTGCAGGTACACTACCTAGTTAGGAGCAATAGCATAGCAATAGCATTTACATCTCTGTACTGCTTCATAGTGAACTAAGCACTCTCTAAGCCAGGGGTAGGCAACCTTTCCCCTTTAAGGGCCGAGGGACTTCAGCTCCCAGAATCCCAGGAGCTATTGGCCAACATGGGACTATTGGCCAACATGGCTGAGGCTTCTGGGAGCTGATGTCCCTCGGCCCTTAAAGGGAAAAGGTTGCCTACCCCTGCTCTAAGCAGTTTACAATCTGTAAGCCAATTGCCCCCAACAAGCTGGGTACTCATTTTACCAACCTATGAAAGGATGGAATACTGAGTCAACCTGGGAGCTTATTGCACCGACAAATAACCCGACTACTCCCCAACGGGATACAGTTGGGTTATGGGGTGCAGGCGAGTATTATCGCACCAAAGTCGCTACTGATTCTGCTGGGTGAGTGCAACCCAGCTGCATCCCAGGTCCCTGGCATGCTTCAGAGGCCACTTTTCAAAGATGGCAAGCTCCTGGCTTTGAAAAGTGCCCTCTGAAGTGTCCCTGGGACCCGGGATGCAGCCAGGTTGCACTTGCCCAGCAGAATCAGCTGTGTTCTTTGGTGAGATAATATCCACCTGCATCCCACAACCCAACTATATCCTGTTGGGAAGCAGTCAGGTTATTTGTTGGTGTGATAAGCTCCATGGAGCCCTGCAGGGATAAAACTCACAACTTTGTGGCTGCAGTATTGACATTTAACCACTGTGCCACCAGAGCTCCTAAAAAGGGGATTGTGCCTATGGAATTGCAGACAAATAGGTGCAAGATTTGATTTGATATGGGGTTGTTGTTTTTTAAAAGGAGAACTGCCAATAATTTGAAAATTTCTGAACTGAATGGAATTTATAGGCACAGTTGCCCCTTCTTAGGGGATCATGGCTACTGAAGCCTGGCCTAGCAAAATCTGATTTTTAAAAATATTCTTTCTGGTATATAGGCTGATAGGACTAGCTTTGAAACACTGGCACCTTAGAGTAGTAAGTGGCATTTCCCCATGCACATGCACCCCTGATGAGT
Organism: Phrynosoma blainvillii; assembly: GCA_026167975.1. Lineage (NCBI taxonomy): Eukaryota > Metazoa > Chordata > Lepidosauria > Squamata > Phrynosomatidae > Phrynosoma > Phrynosoma blainvillii. The sequence continues at coordinate 57,692,193 of JANUYF010000005.1, forward strand.
TGCACCATCACATTTCAGCACTACAGAAGTGATGTGACATCACCTCTGGCCCATTTTGGCGGTTTTTCACCCTTTTTATTTTCTTGTGCTTTTAATTTTTTTAAAAAATTTTTAAAAAAATTATTTTTTTGATTTGGTTTGGTGGGCTAATTGGCTGTGGAGGTGGAGAAGGTAAACAACTGCATTTGGCAGCTGTTTGGAGTACTTTGAGCCAGTTTTCAGGCCAAAAAAATCAACCTAAGATTAAGTGCATTTTTTTTAAAAAATGATCTGGGTTTTTTGAAAGTTTCTATAGGGTTTCAGAGACTACATTTAAGGGTCTCAAAGGCTTCATACAGTCCATAGGCTGCCCTTTGCCCACCCCTGGTTTAAACTAAAACAGTGGATACAGCCTTCTTCCTTCAGTAAAGAGAATATTATTTTGGTGTTCTATATAGTACACTGCTGTTCCAATGAACTGTCAAAGTGTTAGATTGTACCTTTCCAGTCGTAAGCCTTACAAACCAGATATAATATGATATATATTTTCTAGTCAATATGATATAATACCTTTTCTAGTCAATTGATCTAGCACAGACTGAATCATGTTGAATGCCTTTGTTCTCATAATAGTTTTTGGGAAACTATTTCAAACCACATGAGTGAGCAAGGGGAACTTCCTCAGGCCTCCATAGTTGTTGTTGTTGTTCTATAATATTCAGCTATTCCAGGCCCCACAAATTGTCCTTTTTCTGGCCTTCCCTAAGTGAATTATATTTTCTGAAAACTTTCAGAAGTGGCAATTTGACTTTAAAATACGTTGCAGGAAGATGGATTGTTTAACATGGGGGGGGGCTTGACCTTATTTTTAAAAATCAGAAGTAGGATTTTTTGAAAGAGAAATTTCCAATACCAGAATGTGTGTTGTTTTCCTTTGGGGGCCATTTGTGACAATATATGTGGACCCTGGAAGGTCTTGGGGGCACAAAATTGCCACACTGGAAGCTCCCCCATTGCCCACACCTGGTTTATAACTTAGCAATAAAAAAAATCCTAGGGAAATGTATACCAAACAATGATTATGGGCCACTATGCTGTCACTGGATCAGAGAAGAAATCTTGTTGGAAGATCTTGGTTGGGTGTATTTTTCGGTTGCACATAGAAACACTTCTCTCATTGTAAAAATATGTGGAAACTGTGTATATTAATAAAAACACACTTCCTGTAAATATATGGACAAAAATATACTCAAATTGCATGGAAGAGATTACATCTCACAAGCCAATATGGAATCAGGATAGTACAAGAATGTTGGTAGAATTCTGTGAAAAGCAATAAATGGAAGAATGACAGATTTTCATATCCTTCATATTACAGTACTAAGGAATGACAAAAAGTCAATTGAAAATGGACTTCTCATATAATAAATAGCAACAGCTTTTTGTTTATTACATTCCTAATTTATTTACAATTCCTTCATGGTCTCAAAATGATATCTCAGAATGACAGCATGCAAGTTTATATAAAGTAATTTATATAATTACCAATTCATTAAAGGGCAAATAAATAATTGATCAAACCACATTCTGTAGTTGGTTCAAACTTTAAGAAATATGTGACTAAAATATCAAAGTCAAAGGGGGGATGCAGCCCAGCGCGTCGGGGACGCCCTGGTCCGGAGCGCCGCGGGACCGCAGCCTCCACACTGCGGCGCTCCTGCGGCGACCCTAAAAGGAGCTCCAAATTGGCGCTCCTTTTAGAAGGCAGGGAAAGTGCGCCCCAAATGCATAGGGCGCACTTTCCCTGTCTTTTCTGCTGCAGCGCGTGCGGTCGCTGCGGCGGGAGGTTGCCCCAGAAGCGCTGGCTGTGCGGAGGGCCGGCAGCTCCCAGGGCGACCTCAGGAAGAGGAAGGAGCGCCGCTCGTGCGGTGGCTCCTCCTCTTCCGGGTCTTGCAGATGACTCAATTAGTCGTCTGCCGAGGCCCAAAGTCTGTCAAACTTCTTCCCCAAATCAGAATGTTCTTATCTTTTTGATACAATAAAACACTTACTGTACCTTATTTGTATCTGAAATCTTAATATAAAATAATCAGTTTGCATTGATTGTAAATGTAAACCTTTCCCAACAGTCTTATTTTGAAAAACTATAATTCAAGCAATCTAATTTACATCAGTTTATTATTCATCAGTCATCTGTAAAACAAGCCATCTGTTATCACTCAAAACCCTTAAATCTTAAGCGATAACTAACAATATGATCTCATGCTGAAGCACATATTCCAATATGTCTCTGCAGTTATTACAACAAAATTTCCTTCCAATTTAAAATGTTTTTAAAAGGCCAGACCAAATCCACTTGACTTGAAAAGATCAAAAAACAATACAGTAATTTAATTAGGTATTACAAAAAGTTGATGATCCCTGAGGAATAAAATTCTGAAATGCACTGACAAATGTCAACCCTTCTGTAACTGACAAGATATATACAAAAGATTTCTATAAATTGCAGTTAGTAATGTAACCCTGAACATGTTTACTCAGAAGTAACTCCCACTATGTTCACAGTAGATATATCCCCAGTTAACTGTGTCTAGTAGGGTGGGCAACCTCATACCTTTCAACTGTCCTGAGTTGTCAGGGACAATCCCAATTTATTATCTGTCATCCCATTTTTCAGCTATTTTAAAAATGTCCCAGTTTCTCTCTCTTCCTCCCACTTTACTCCTTTATCCTCAGCTTACTACAGGCTGCAGTCTGAGTTCAAAGTACCAAAGTGGAATCCTGCCCTTCTCACTATGCTCATACAAAACACACTGCTGCAGCATCTCCTAGCTTGTGTGTTCTTCCTCATTAAGAACCTTCGTCATCTTGACCACATATTGATGTTGCTTGGCTACATGTGTCTTGATTTTCATCTGTGAAATACTAGAGGTATGCACTAACCCGCAGTTACTGTATACTTGGTGTTTTGCAGTGTGAACACTTTCTAGCTCTAAGGTGTGCAAAGTTTGTTGTGTTGTTCTGCCAGTGGGAACTAAGTGGGTGGTCCTATCTCCTTGCTAGGAATCTTCAGGGCTTTGAAAATGACAAGGGGACAACAGAGTCCCATGAAAGACAGAGAAGGCCTCCTGGGATAGGAAACAAAGTCCTTTAGATCTTAGCCTTATCAAGTTAAAAACAAATCCAGCAAGCAAATGGAGAAAAGCATGTTTATGTTTCTGTGTCCACATGATGTTAAATCACTTTTGTTCTTTTGCAATGGTAAAAGTGTGAGAGAGGGTTGTAAAAGTGTTGTAAAGGTGTCCCTTTTGCCAAGCTGGAATAAATCCCTTTGGCAAAAGGGAAATTTTTACTACTCTCTACCATGCTTTGACAGCTGGCAGAGAATGAAAGTGCTTCAATGTAATGAGGAAACAGAAAGATAAACATGTTTCTCTCTGTTTGCCAGCCAGGTTTGCTTTTAATGTGATAAGGTTCTCAGTCTTGTCCCTTGGTGTAAGATTTCTGTTCATATCCAGTCACACATAATTGCACTACTTTAGCTTAGGGCAGGATCACTTTCCTGACCTAAATATTGCATGGCTTGCAGAACTTTTAAAGCAATTGGTTACAATCACCTTCCCAACAACCCCCGCTCCTGCAAAGCAGTCAATTGCCATTTATGCTACTGGCTCATCTGAGTACAAAAGCATGTCCTGCTTCTGTCTACTTTCTCATTAGAAAATGTCTGCTAAGGCGCTACAACCCCCAAACTATAAAAGTAACAAAAGGATTTATACAGATATACCACAGAAGGAGTGTAAGAGCCCTGGTTGTGCAGTGGTTAAATGCTTGTACTGCAGCCACTCACTCATAAACCACAAGGTTGCGAATTCAATACTAGCCAGGGCTCAGGCTAGACTCAGGCCTGCATCCTTCCGAGTTTGCTAAAATGAGTACCCAGCTATTGGGGGACAATGAGCTTACAGTTGTAAACTGCTTAGACACTCCATAGTGCGGTTTTAAGCGGTATATAAATGAAGCTGCTTGCTTTCATGTTATAACTCAATGTTATGCAACTAAAGGAGAGGAGCCAACTACTTATAATCAACCTTTCGTATTCATGCCTTGAATTTTTTTTTTTAAACAGCAAACCTTGATTTTGCTATGTTATATAAGGGACACCATTTTATTGTGCCATTGGATATAAGGGGATCTGTGCATGGATGTTGATATCCATGGGGGTCCTGAAACCAACCAAGGGCCCACAGTATTTTTAAATAGTTACTTTCCAGTTTTGAAATTTTGAAGACTGAATAAAACAGTATTACTCAACTAACTGTTAAACAAACATTTTATATAAAATGATCTTTTCTATACCTATTCTACTTTTGTTTGTTTGTTGAGATTAGTACCATGGTAGATAATTATTCAAAACAGTTTGCTCGGAGAAGTAAATATTTGGTTTGTTTGATTTGTCATTTTCTCTTTTTTTATTAGATAGACTAACTTCATGTTCTTCCTCTTGTCTTTATGGAATTTCACTTATTGCTGCTTAGATTCTTTTTATGCTTATTTGCCTACAGCCTAAACACATTTTAAAAATCTATTTACTTTGTTCTATAACCCATGGGTGCATCACACTATGCCTTCTGGTGCTGAATGCCAGCTTTCACTCTGCATTGTTTGACATTTTTTTCACATTTGTATGGCTATTCTAGCAATTGATTTTCTTCATTTATAACAGCTGCTCCTCCCCAGTGCTATTTGCAAAGCATGACAAAGCTTCAATACAGCTACTGTTTCATCAACTGATCTCTTTCCAGGTGTGAGTGTCTTTCCAGTAGTGGATACATAAGAACATTTGCAATGTGTCAATCCTATTTTCGTTGCTGAATCAAAAACCCTTCCTGTGGACTGGATATGGATGCACATCTGCTTTGCAATGCATATTGGATCTCATGAAATTACCTTACTTGTGCTATTATGGATGAGCAGCCTGCCTCCATTTTGTTTAGCTTTGTTGTTCAGCTTTGTTGTTATTGTGTGCATTCAAATCAAGTCCAATTTATGGCAGGCCTGTCATAATGTTTTCTTGGCAAAGGATATTAGAGGAGGTTTGCCATTGCCTTTTTCTGAACCTGAGAGACTGTTCAAGGCCGTTTTGGTAGCTAAGGGGGGATTTGAACCCTGACATGTGTTCAAACCACTGCATCATGTTGCTATACTTTTATATTAATATTTGATTTTATTTATTTATAGCTCTCCCAATCACAAACAATCCGGATGGGTTACAGCAATAAAAATACATAGAATACAGTAAAATTCAAAAATTAGTCCCTTCCCAACCCCCCCAACCCAATATTAAAATTACAATTAAACAAATATAATTTATTATTATTATTATTATTATTATTATTATTATACTTTTATTTAGAATTTAAAATACTCTGAGTTCAAGTAATCCTCAGCCATGAACTTTACTGAGTGATATCGGGTTGGTCCAACAACACATAGGGGTATTGTTACAAAGAGAGAGAGAGAGGGTGAACTATGTAGACTACTCTGACATACTTAGAGAAAAGCTATGATTAAAAGGCAACTCATGATTAATACATAAATAATTCCAGAAGCATTTTGCACCATCTTTTATTATTCTTATTACAGTGCTGTTTTTTTAAACTCTTAGAAATAACTAAGAAGGAAGAAATTCTCCATTCTGTAAGCTATTGCATTAGATTGTTTAAAGTTGAAATTATGATTCATTGATTGCTGACTCTTTTATCTATTTAAACTTGGGAATTTTATTTTTTTAGATCACAACTACTAATAGACCTGCTCCCCAGTAGCAGCTATGTGCTTGGTGGTGAGGGTGGGATAAGGATTATAATTTTGTCCCCCTGATAAAGCATTCATTGTGGCATTGCAAAGACTGAGATGCTGAAAATTGTTCTCACTTTGCCAGCCCTTTTCTGTCCTTAAACTGTATTTCTTTATGCTCAACTGAAGTTTTTAAGTTACTGCAATGTTAGAAATTTGGGTGATGAAGAAGAGGACAGAATTCTTATTTGGGGAGCAATGCCCTCCTTTTGTCCTTTCTCTCACTACCCTCCTGGCCTGCTGGCTGCAGAATTCTGGGACGAAAAATCCAATGCTTGCTTTTGCTTGCTCCTATTCCTTCTATCAGAATTGTGAATTACCCGCCTTCCTGCAGTACCGTGTGAACCCTAAAACTCTACTTTGCAGAGCTGGGAAGCTCTCTGGGATGCTTTTTGTAGGCTGAACCAGGAGAGAGAGCCCAATTCGATTGTCTCCAAATGGATCTTGACCTGTGAATTACTGTCCAATAAGCAATTTTTTCCTGCTCTTCCTATGTGTGCTTTGTTGTGATAAATCGAGAACAACTCTACTTCTTCCTCTGTATAACTAATGCTTTGTATCCTGACACTTGAGGGATCTGTATACACAAGTCATATATTAAGTAGGCATAAAGTACCTATTCTTCTAGGAAATCTCATTCTAAATATTGTATTGAAATAATATAAGCATCTGCTTATGAGAGGAGTGGGACTGCCTTGACCATTACAACCAAGTGCGACAGTTACCCCAGGTGACAGATGATGGGAAAATAGTTACCAGCCATACATCCTAAGCCTCTTAATCACAAGCCACGCATCTCAACTCTCTCAGCCATTTTCCTCTTTGTAGAACCACCTAAAATAGCCTTTAGCTTCAGTATGCCACATTGTTCTATGACCAGGGTTGATGCAGTAGGAGATCATTGTTCTAACTTGTTTGCTTTAATTTTTCTTGTAAGCCACCCTGAGAGCAAGGGTGGGGTAGAAATATTTAAATAAATAAATAAGGCAGCAAGTCCACTCTAGTTTTATGACACACTTTATAGAATTTTCCAATGTGCAAATAATTTTGGCACCTTAGATAAATTCTTTAAAATTCAGGCGAAAATCCAGAGTGGATTCCCTATCCTATGACCCTACCTCTACTGCTACCTCCCCCCGCCCCCCCCCCTGTGTTGCCAATCCTCTGTAATAGGAGTTTATCACATGGGGGACAATTGGAAGTATAAACAGTGATTAATCTGTGATAATCCCACTATTCTGCTAATGGTTTTCACACGACATTGTGCTCAAAGTGATATTTTCCCGTGAATAACCCATTATTATCACACAATAGCTTTCACATGAAAAGTGATTAAAGTGCCATTAACCTGTGAATAACCAGGCAAGAAACAGCAGCAAATCATTCACAGGATTTTCATGTGAATGACCATTTGCTGTTTATTGACTGGTTATTGCCTGGTTATTCACAGGACAATGGCTCTTATATTAATTTCATTTTAACCATGTTTTAATGTCAACTGTGTGATTTTCTTGGGTTAGGGCCTAAGCAGACTGCCAGAAATAGTGCACATTAAATTGAGGCACTGCCCTGGCTCAGTGCTAGGGAATCATGGGAACTGTATTTTTTTCTGGGACATTGAGCCTTCTTTGTCAGAGAGCTCTGCTGCCACAATAAATTACAGTTCCCATGATTCCCTAGCACTGGCAGTCTGCTTAGGCCCTTAATCACTGTTTAAAGTCCCAATTCCAGTGATAAACTCCTAGTGGCTGCAGATAATCTTTGCCGTAGGCATCAAAATACCTCGTGTTGGCTCTAAGAAGGACTGCCCCATACCATACCATTTTGGTATGATGCAAAGGAATTTTTTCAGTTTCTGTTTGGTTTTCAGAATATAAAATATATAAACTTTACATTATATGTAACTTATCTTTCAAAGCAGATTTCTGTTAGCTGTGAATGGAAGGTGATCCTTTCTCGGTAAGACATTTAGATTCCCTGTTAAATTTTGTTCCTTTGGAATCTGGCTAGTCTAGCTGTAAGCATTTGCATTTCCACATTCATAAACATTTGAATTCAAATAGGAGCTTAATTGGAAGGTTCCAAATGTCACAGCCTTCAAAATGGCAAAGCTTAGAAGCATAGAGTGTAATATTTCAAGGCATGAAAAGGACAGCATTTCAAATGTTTTGAAGCTTCAGAATTCTGTTTCCAAACTTAAAAGAACATTTGAAAAAAATGTGGTAGTTGATTTGCCAACAGCCCTCTTGAAAACACTGAGAAAATGTTTGCAACAGTCTCTGTAACACAGAAGAAACATGTTGTGTTTCCTTTCATTGCAAACTGAAGGTCAGAATAAACATAAAAATTTATTGTTGTGGCTACACCCCCCAGATATCTGCCTAAATAATATAGTCGCAAATTGGTACAGGAGGCAGGCGGAAAACCCCTCCTTCATAGCCAACAATTTGTACACATAGCTGTAGGCTGAGATCAGATCAGCATTGTCTACTGTGCTCTAAAGGGTAACACAATCAGATGTTGATTATACTATGCTCATGGGTATTTCTGTGGAATTGTCAGCATAAAAGTAACTTGTTTTTTTAAAAACTGCAAAATATGCATAAGCTAAAAGAAACTTGCCCTTTGAAAATAGTAAGTAACCAAGCCATGTAAGTGAGGGGGGTTGCAGACTGCCAGAAATAGTGCAAATTGAATCCACTTTTAGGGTTAGGGTTGGTGCTAGGGAATCATGAGGATTTTTTTTTTTCTGAGACATTGAGCCTTCTCTACCAGAGAGCTCTGGTGCCACAATAAAATACAGTTCCCATGATTCCCTAACCCTAACCCTAAAAGTGGACTCGATTTGCACTATTTCTGGCAGTCTGCAACCCCCCTAAGTCAGTAAGTTACTTGTTACTGGGATGGGCCTCAAATATATTGCTGCTTCCACATTTGAGATTTAATGTGGAAATGTCATACCACATCAACTGAGGGAGGGGATCCACAAAATCTTCTCTTCTGTGTGATGTGGCAGCTAAAAAAGGCCAATGCAATTCTAGGTTGCATCAATAGAATTATGGTTGTCTAGATCAAGGGAAGTAATAGTGCCACTCTATTCTGCTTTGATCAGGACTCACCTGGAATACTGTGTCCAGTTCTGGGCACCACAATTCAAAAAGGATGTTGACAAGTTGCAGCATGTCCAGAGAAGGGCCATCAAAATGGTGATGGATCTGGAAACCATGTCTTATGAGGAGCAGCTTAGGGAGCTGGTATGTTCAGCCTGGAGAAGAGAAAATTAAGAGATATATGATAGGCCTGTTTAAGTATATGAAGGGGTGTCATATTGAGGATGGAGCAAGCGTGTTTTCTACTGCTCCAAAGAATAAGACATGGAACAACAGATGCAAACTACAGGAAAAGAGATTACATCTCAACATGAGAAGGAACTTCCTGACAGTAAGAGCTACCTGGCAGTGGAATATGCTGCCTTGGAGGGTGGTAGTCTCCTTCTTTGGAAGTTTTTAAACAGAGGCTGGATGGTGATCTGTTGGGGGTACTTTGCTTGTGAATTCCTGCACGGCAGGAGATTGGACTGGATAGCCCTTGTGGTCTCTTCTAACTCTGTGATTCTATTATTCTCTCTGTGATCCTCTTGTGTTTTCTCAGTGCTAATTCCATCTTTTTTTCTTACTATGGAAAGTCTGATCCTTTTCGGGAGGGATGGAAGGACAACACAGGGTCGGCCTGGAGGCAGAGATGGGGCAGGGCAGTCACACGCCAACCGCCCCAAGCCCATGCCGATGCTGTCCTGATGCCGCACACTGTTACGCATGGTGCGTGGTGTCAGGACGCCATTCCAGCCCAGCATTCAAACACACTGCACTGGAAAGGGCGCTGAAGAACCGTGCGCTGGCTTTTAGGGTGGCCTTTTGCCACTCCTGAAAGGAGGGGCATTTTGCTGCTCTTTCAGGGGTGGCAAAAGGGAGGATCAGAGCTGCAGTGTGTGGTTGCCATGGCCCCGATCCGCAGCTAGCAGGGGCGGCCCAGAGCCACCCATCTGCATAGCCCCACAATCTCCATAGATGTAGATGCCCTTACAACTACTCTTCCATCTTCTTTTAAGGCATGAGATTTTGATCTAGTAGTGATGGAGCAGATAGTTCACCTATCATAGCTTAGCACATAGTCTTATCTTTTTAGTCGTTCAAAATTATTCTTATTCTTATTAATTTTTTTAAAAAAATATTTTATATACTGCCCTAAAAGCCTCAGATATATAGGTGGGATATAAATATTTACAAGAGATGGAGTGGCTCAGCAGTTAATACGCTGACTCTGTTGATTGCAAGATCAGCAGGTTGGCAGTTTGAGGCCCAAGAACTGTGCAATGAGGTGAGCTCCCATCACTAGTCCCAGCTTCTGCCAACCTAGCAGTTCAAAAGCATGCAAATGCAAGTAGATAAATAGGTACCACTTTGGTGGGAAGGTAAACAACGTTCTGTGCAGTCATGCTGGCAACATGACCCACAGAGTAGTCTTTGACATTGCTGGCTCTTCGGCTTAGTAACAGAGATGAGCATTGCTGCCTACAGTCAGACACAACTTGCAAACCTTGTCAAAGGGGAATACCATTACCTTCACCTATAAATATTTTAATGAACAAATAATACATTTGTATTTATGTATGGATGGGCTTTGAATGAATGTGCTTAATACATTACTGATATTGTGTTGACAATGATGCTTAGTATGATCTTGACTGCTCCATTGACACCAGTGCATTTCATTCTTTTCCCATTCATGATAGTGCATTTAGCAGTTTGCTATTGAATTTTAGTAGCAAATCATAATAAACTGGAATAACATTCTGGGGACTACTGGGAATAGGAGCTATAAGGCCTGGGGAGCCACATGCATCCCACAGTTGCAACCAATGGTGTCTAATTATCACTGTTCTTCAGGCTGCCAATTTCTTCTCCTCCAATCACACAGCAACATTCAGAATCTTCTCAAACAGCCCCAATACTTGGTAAATTATCCAAGATGATGAATTTCACTGACATGTTAAGGTAGCAATGTTAAAAATTCCATTAGTGACATCAGAGTTGTATTACGGAACAACATAATGCCAGTGCACTCTAGACCTGCCAACTGAATTTTTAATTGCCTGTGCCCCTTCAGCACAGCTGGTGATCAACCATTTTTCTTTTCCATCCCAAATGGAACTTATGCATCTGCTAAGGCACCTCCTTTACATGTACAAACTCTGCAAGATATCCCAACCACCTTGTCTGTTCTTAAAGGGCGTAAATAATCATGTATCAGGCCTAGCAGATCAAGGCCTTCCCCAGAGGTGGAACCCAGCTGACTTGAATCATCACTCAGGTTGGGAAGGCTCTCACTCTGGCCAGAAGACTCAGCATCCCAGCAGAAGGTAAAACTGATCAGACATAGCAGCAATGCACAACTAGGGGAAAATAAATAATTGACCTGATGTGGAAGATTTCCCAGCTCCAAATATTCTCACTGCTTTGACATTTGGGAAGTCACATTCCTTGTGATTCCCAAGCATCCTATCCTCCTTGCTGTTATCAAACTGGTTTCAAAACTCAGTTAAGTGTTTTTTAAATATCTGATAAAGAATCTTGCTGTGCATTTCATGATGGGTTCTTTATTTGGGGAGGGGAGTGTTTCATTTTTGTAATGAAATGAGATAGAGTCTTCTTAGTGGCTGCCCCTAGACTGTGGAACTCCCTCATTGTGGAGGCTAGAATGGCTTCTTTATTGGCAGGCTATTTAAACAGGTTTTTAGAATAGAATGCTTTTAGGGTGTGGCAGAGCAAGAAAGGTGAAGTGACAGGCCGAGGCTGTTTAGAATTTTGGTGTGGAGTTCTGAATGGGAAGATTTGAATGCTAAGATCTTCAGAGGAAGGCTATCTCTCAGTCCTACCACCATCACAGCCTTGTTTCCTGAGGACATGAGAGAGAGCCTTCTCAGTGGCTGCTCTGACCATTTTGAACTCTCTTCCACAGGAGGTTAAGCTGGTCCCTTCCCTGTTTTACTTCTAATGGCAGGCAAATACATTTTTAAGCAAGCTTTTAATGCTTAAACAGGAAAGGTGTTTATTTGTGTGTTTTATTTGTTTTTAACTCTTGCATTGCATGCCTCTTAACTAATGCTATTATGTTTAATGTGGAGATTTTAAATTGTTTTTTTTAATTTTATTTTATTGCAAACATTTCAAATTTATTGTTTTTGGAAGCCGCCTTGGGTCCCATCTTGGATGAAAGTCAGCATATAAATGATGTAAATAAATATAAATAAAATAAGAAACTGGAGTGTTTTTTTCTTACCTAATGCTTTTGTGAAGAGATGAGGGGAAGGACACAACTGCTAATGTTGCTGGGAGTAAGGGGTTTTGCCTGCTTAGGAGCGGGAGGATGAAGGAGAGGAAGAAACTCAAATCTTGCCATTGTTTGGAGAAAGGGGATTCCTTTGCCTGCTTAGAAGGGGGGGATGGGGAGGATAAAAAAATTGGAATCATGGACTTTTGATGGGGCTGGAAGGGCTTTCCTCTGCTGGCTAGATAGGGGGTAGACTTGCAAGGTAAAATAAGGGACAATGACTATGTAGAAGAGGAGATTTCAGCAAATGTTGCTTGTGTGTCAATAAAGATCTGCTGAAATTCCCTTTTCAAACATTACATGAACAGGAGCCCTGCCCCAAGTAAGCAACTGGAGTTTGTTGTCTTCATTTCGCAAGCCTGCTGGAGAGAGCACAGCAGGAGATATGCTGCATCTCGTCTTATTGGGCCATCTGCACTTGCTGCAGAAGACACATCAGAAGATATCTGTCTCTGTCTCAGTCACTTTCTGCTAATGTGCTTTCTCCATCTGCAAAGCCTGCTGAAAAGGCATAGAAAAAAAACAACTCAGTTCTTATCAATTCTTAACCAGTTCTTATCAGTGTTCCTCTGAACAAGAACTGTCATCTGAAAGTAAGACAGTTCACCCCAACCAAGCCTCTTTGGGACCAGCAGTTCCTGCTTCTTCTGGCTTCTCTGATGATCACACATACACACATTTCTCTATTCTGGAAAAGACAGCCAGATGTTTTATGCTTTAAGCCTATTTAAAATTAGTGGTGGGTTGAATAAAATCACTATTTTTATGGCTCCTTCAGCTCCAGTGGAACGTTTCTCCCTGGTCTCCAATGATTTCCTATGGGACTATGGAAAGATTTCCCCTCCTGTCCTCTCTCCTCAGTTATATCAGTTTATATCTAAGGAGTTGGCAGTGATGAAGCAAGTGAGATGGAGATTAGAGTGACATTGGCAGATGATTCTAAGGAAGCCTGTCCAAACACAGAGTAGAACCTATTTGAAACCTACTCCATGGCAGTGCAGGCAAGAAAGAAATTATTTTTGATTCCACCATTGCATATGCAAGGAGCTGTCCAGCAGAGCTGTTTCAAATGGTCAGAGGTCTATTACATATTGGTCCTCAAGTATGCATGGCACTTCTCATGAGTAACTGCTGTTGCTGCAGCCAGGAAGGGCCAGGCAAATTTGCTCCTTCCCACCAGCAGCAGGAGTGTCAGATTGGATGTCACTCCTTTGGGATGTCACCTGGTATGAGCCACACCACCAACCCCCCCTAATGACACCACTGCCACCTTGGATGCTCTAGTTGGTATAGTGCAGGTGGATGTAACCTTGATGCCTGTTTGTCCAGTGTTAATTGGTATTTTCAATATTTGCAGCCTGAGAGTATAGTGTAGCCTGAGGGTAATTTTCAGTTTGTGCAGCCTAAGAGTATAGACAAGATTCTCAAAGAGGTGAGAGCCACCACATGTGCACTAGAGACTTGCCCTTCCTGGCTTGTCAAACATGACAGAGAGGGAGTGGCTGAGAAGGTTAAGGATCAATGCCTCCCTACCACAAGGCAGCATTCCAACTTGCCTAAAGGAGGCAGTTGTAGGGCCTTTGTTGAAAAGGTCCAACCTGAATCCTCCTCTAATGGATAATTATGAGCCAGTGTCCAATCTACCATTTGGGAGCAAAGTATTGGAGCATGTAGTGGTCTCCCGACTCCATGGGTTTCTGGATCCATTTAAATCTAGTTTCAGGCCTGCCTATGGTACAGAGACAGATTTGATCACCCTGGTGGATGACTTACACAGGAAACTGAGCAGGGGGAATGTGTCCCTGTTGGTTCTGCTGGACCTCTCAGCAGCTTTGGATACCATCAATCATTGTATCTTTCTGGGACATCTCATTGGTATGGGACTTGCAGGCATTGTTTTACAGTGGCTACATTCCTTCCTGGAGGGCTGAACCCTGATGGAGGTGCTGGTAGATTCCTGTTCAACCTCCTGGCCATTGGCCTGTGGGGTTTTTCAGGTCTCTTTTTGTTCCCCATGCCATTTAACATACACATGAAACCAGTGGGAGTGATTGTCTGGAATTTGGGGCTGTGGTACCCATCACTATGTGGCTGACATCCAACTTGATTAGTCCTTTCCACCCCAATCCAAAGAGACTGTTAGATGGGGTTACACTCCTCCTGTAGTCATAGCTTCACAGTTTGAGTGTACCTGAGCCTCCAGGTTCAGCTTTTTTGGATGATCAGGAGTGCTTTTGCATATTTAAATACTGTGTGCCAATTCTACCCATTCCTTGAAATGCCAGATCTGGCCATGGTGGTACATGGTGGTTACATCCTGTTTGGACTACTGTAATGCACTCCACTGGGGGCTGGCATTGAAGAATGTTTTTAATACTGTTGACTTCAGCTCCTCCCAAAGAGTTGCTGTCAGACTGCTGACTGTGGCAGGTTACACAGACCATGCTATGCCCCTGTTGAAACAGCTCCACTGGCTTCCAGTTAGTTTCCAGGCACAATTCAAAGTGCTGGTTATGATCTATAAAACCCTATATGGCTCAGGACTAAGCTGTTTAGCATCTCCCTATATGAGCCAGCCCAGGCACTGACATCATCAGGAAAGACATTTTTCTTAGTTCCACCACCATCACAAGCATGGTTGGTGAGGGGATAGGTATAAAAGAGGGTCTTCTTAGTTGCTGCTCCTAGACTCTGGAACTCTCTATCAGCCCTAGTCAGCATAGCAAATAGAGTGAAATTATAGGATTTGCAGTAACATCTAGATGGCTGCACCTTACCTTTGCTTGGTTTAAAGAATATTTAAAGAAAACTTTGTTTGTGTGTTGCACAAGAAACTTGTCCTGTAAGTTTGCCAACATGGCTTTGGAGAATCAGCTCATACATTCAAGCATGCTCACTCACTTTGGAGCCAACTACATCTTCAAATATTATCAGTTGCTCATATACCTTGGAAATGGTTACAAGGTACCCAGTGCCAGTTAATATAGTAACTTCTCTTTATTCACCAAACTCTGTGCCACCCAGAGGAAGAAAGAAGCATTATGCAAAAGTCATGACTCCATGCTCATCCAGAAAGGAACAAAGTCCCTGCAGCCTCAGTTTCTCTCTCCTCCTTCACTTTCCCTCTTGGTCTTCAGCACACTTCAGTTGCTGCAAATTGAGTTGAAACTCAAAAATAGTTGCACTGTATTAACTCAGCAAGAAGGAAGAGGATAGAAGGGAGCAGGATCTTGCCCTTAGCAGGAAGTTCAGGCAAAAGCAAACTGCTTGAGCCTTTCTTGGCTTGTGTATTTTTATTCATTAATACCTTTTGCCATCTTGACCACACTCTGCTGTTGTTTGGCCACAAGAGACCCATTTTTTAAATCAGTGAAATATTGGAGAGTACCATGCTCTAGTTCAGTGGCTCTACCATATTTCACAAATGAAGCAGGCTGCTCTTGTTCCTTATCCGGAACCCAGCCCAGGACATCATTCTTGCTCCAATCCCAGCTGCACACATGTTTCTCTTGGAGGAACAGAAGGCCAAAGGCCATGCTTCTTTCATTATCATTTCAGCCAGCACCACATCAAACTAAAATGGAATATTCCCATATAATGAAGCAGCCTCATTTATTTATTTTTAGAGATGATACCTTACACAATTCTTCCCCCAAGCTGTTGAAACAGCAGCTATGTGGCCTAGAACATTCATCCAGTGAGAAATCAATAGAAATGGGAAAATACAGCCTTGGAGAGACCCATGGGAGTTTCCAGATGGAGGCCTCCACTTACTAGCAATTAGAAGGCACTGCACAATGCAGATTTTCCACATTTGAAAAAATAAATAAGAAGAATTAGAAAAACAAGGGGTGGGTTACATGTAGAGGACCTCTTTGTCTAAAGACCCCACTAATTTCTGTGAATAGATAACATGATGAAAGTCGTATGTGGAGCAGGGACTGCTTTTGGTATGGGTGGATTTGTACTGTATTCTGATATGCTTATCAAAAAGATTGTATTTCAAAGTGAAGTAGTAGAATCATATGCAATATACAACTGGATGTTCAAATGAAGTTCAGAATTCCTCTTAGTACTGAGGAAGACATGAAAGCAGCAGGATATTTACTGTAATTCTGGATTTTCTGAAATTCTAAGTTACTTCCTTTCCCTGGGGATATGAGAAAATTAAAATGTGATGCTGAGCAACCAAGAACAACTTACTTCTATGCTTGTCAATTCATTTAAAGCACTTTGGCTGACTAGTAGAAATGCCCTAGCATATGTTATGATCTACAACTTGGATGCACTGGTACTGCGTTGATGCACTAAGTAAGACTGGCCCTGCTAGTAGACAGAATGAGGCAGCTTCTGAATGTCATGAATTCTGGGTATCATGAAAAGGCAGCAAGTAATTTATTAACTAATTAAGGCTATATATTTTTACCACCAGGGCAGTGGCAGCTGGTAAATTCCATATCAATGGAGAAAATGAAACTGTTCTAGATTTTAGACAACTTTACAAGAGCTAGTGAAAGTGTTGCACCATAGCCCCAAAATACTTCAGTACCTTGGATAGCTCCTTCAAAGTTCAAAATAAGGCTGCATCCAGACTGCAGAAATAATGCATGTTCACACCACTTTAACTTGCATAGCTCAGTGCTATCAAAGGGCTCTTGTGCAACTACAAACTGCAGTTCCTAGAATTCCATAGCATTGAGCCATGGCAGTTAAAGTGGTGTCAACCTGTATTATTTCTGCAGTGCAGATGCAGCCTATGACTTGGAACAGATTCACTGCCCTACTGACATGAAAGCTGCTGGCTACCGCTGGGTAAGGTTGGAGAGAGGTGCTTGTGAGATGATCTGCATTTGGTGATTGTACGGAACTTTGCATGGGTGGGTTTTTTACTGGTGGCATATTCAGTTTGGCCAAGTAAGCAATATCGGAGGGAGAATACCTTGGGCCAGCCCTGCAGGTATGACAGCAAGCGCTGTAGCCGAAGGCTTGATCCAATCTAGGAATATGTTGCATTTGCTGCATGGATACATTTTCCTAGGCTGTATCTACACTTGCAGTTTGATGCAGCTTTAACTGTCATGGCTCCATTCTATGAAATTCTGAGATTTGTAGTTTTGTAAGATATTCTCTGTTAGCAAGCTTTGGTGCCACAACAAACTTCAAAGACAGTCCCTGGAAGTGTTGAGAATCCCAACATTCCATAGGATGGAATCATAACAGTGTCAAACTGCATTAGTCCTGCAGTGTGACAGCAGCCCTAGTCTGTCTGGCATCCCACTGAAATTGGGTGTAACTTTGCTGAATGTTATGGGAGCGTTGGGTGTAGCATGGCTATGTCAGAAAATGGGGGGGGGAGATTTTTTTTTAACTTGGCCTTCTACCACCTCTCACAAATTCTGTTTCTCACAGTCCTCTAGCTGGCATGACCACAGGCTATACTAGCTGGGGAATTAGGGGAGGTGTACAAAGTCTGCAAAGTTACTTTCCCAGGCTTTATTGCTGCATTCTAAACCTACATTATGAAATGAATTCCTAAAATGAGAGGCAGTGGCAGGTTCATTAAAAAAAATCTGACTAGCAAAAAGCAAAACTCTGGGATGGTATACATTCTGCTGTGGGCACTTCTTGCTGTTGCTCCGGCTGACTGGTATTAAAAAAAACAAAAACTTTTTTGTTCCAAGGAAGAGGTAAGAGGCAATGTTATGGTGGGGGGGAGCAGTTTTTAGTTGTCTAGCAACCCAGAACACACTCCCTAGACACTTCTAGGTTTGTGGAAGTGATTAGGGAGCATGACCTGCAGTTGCCAAGCAACAGCAAAGCACTAGGCAACTAGGGAAAGATTACAAGAATCAATTCAAAGTAAGGACGTTATATTTAGGAACAACTGCTGTGATTTTATAATCTCAGAAAGGGATGGCTGTGTTAGAAATACACCTTATCAACTGTGCATACCCCTGTAATGGTGCTTTGTATGTTGGAGTTAATGGCAGAAACAATGCACAAGTGATTGATGCATTATACTTGAATTACAGGCAGGCAAGGATGGGTTCCCAGTTCCTAATATAATAGCCCCTTAGTTTCTATTTCCAAAAAATGGGTGAGGTAGTCATGATTTGTCTAAAAGTGGGACAATTGTTATGTATCTCAAGGTTCTATCCCACATTAACACCCACAATTTGAGTACCGTTTTTACATTTCCTCTTTGAACCCTTGGTGTTACACCAAAACAGAGTATGTTGACAAGATACTTGGATACCAGATAAATACAGAGTGTGTTATCTGTGAATCTATAATGTGTTGTCCTTTCTTCTGCATCAAAAATGTGAAAAATTAAATTCAGGTTATCCGCTTCAGTATTATATCCCAAAACAATTATGCAAATGCATGATCAAACCATTTTCAGGTGACCTAGATCTTTGGGTACTAGTTCTATCATCTTTTCTCGTCCTTCTTGCTAGGTGGAAGTATGTGCAGTCAATGTCATGTTTACAGTTTACAAGCTAGGAGAGTGTTGGCAAACACCTAAAATAGGCAGCTATTCCAGGACCTGTTTCAACCAAAATACTGAGACAAGGGATATGGGTTTAAATGACTAATTTGGCTTTTTTTTTCCTGGACAGTCCATGTATTCTGAATGCATATTTATTGTCAATGACCTGGTTCATATTTTAAATCCCCAGCCTAAAGATGATCAAATGAATATCCAAAACAACCCATAATGAATTTCCTTTCCATAGATATTTGTCTGCATTAATGTCTTTTCATTATTGGTGTTCCCAGTTTGTATCCATGGTGATTATTAGATTCATGTTCCAGTATGTTTTGCTTTTATCTATATTAAGTCTCATCTTCATGTGGCTAAACACCCTTGCTCATCCTCTCCCTCTCTCTTGTCATGTACATCAGTGCTTCTCAGTTTATCTGATGTGGGGACAAGCCCACATGGTTTTCTAGTGGTACTGGTACTTAGGGCCTTTGCAGACTGCTAGAAATAGTGCAGATTGAGTCCACTTTAACTGCCCTGGCTCAGTGCTAGGGAATCATGGGAATTGTATTTTTTTTCTGAGACATTGAGCCTTCTCTGTCAGAGAGCTCTGGTGCCACAATAAACTACAGTTCCCATGATTCCCTAGCACTGAGTCAGGGCAGTTAAAGTGGACTCAGTTTGCAGTATTTCTGGCAGTCTGCAAAGGCCCTTACTTTGTGTTCTCTGGATACAATTGTCTCTTCCTTTCTTGGAACCTTGTTAGGAGTAGACAATTGCTCAGGGAATGGCACCAGTCCAGAGACCTGAATAGTACTGGTGTACAGTCAATATGATCCCTACTATTCAGATATGATGCCACTGATTTTAATGGGTATAACTACTAGGCTTGTTAAGGTGAGCTGTTTCATGCAGTGTTTGCTCAAACATTCCTGGAGGCTGTATAGAGACAATTCATAGTTATTAGACTTGGCGCTCCACTTGAACTTAACTGATAGGTGCAATTCTTTAGGTGTTATCTATACCACAAAACTAATATTAGAATTTATATCACTTTAATAGTCATGATTTCCTCAAAGTATCTTGGGAATTATAGCATAGTGAGAGTGGGCAGGATTCTTCATTCAATATCTTTGTCCACCTCAAGGGAGCCATTGTAAAATCTCTGCCCATTCTCTTGAGAGAGGGAATGTCTATTAAACAAATTTGCACTGGGTTTTTATAAAGCTGCTCTGTTCTTAATTGTACAGTTTTGGGCCTAAATCCAGCAGCTAATCCCAACTAGAGCAGCGCCATTGAATCAAGAGGATTTACATGAGTGCTGATTTATCATTCAAAGCTGATACTTATACAAATGTGATCAATTCAATGGGTTTACTCTAACTGAGATTCAAAAGTGAATGTAAGCTACAGTTTTCATTGCTTTTGAGCATTTGTTTCTTCAAAGAGTCACTTGGGTAAAAACAGGACTTTTCACAACACTTTCTTTGTAATATTTGTTGAAATGTGCACAAGGAACAATCCAGTCAGATCTCTGCTCTTTTCCTCTGAAGAAGTTTCCAAAATCTGTCATGTACTTATTTATGCAAAAAGAAAAAAAAGGTTGCCCATTTGAATACATAACAAGGCATCTATGATTCTGGAGCAGAACTATGCAAATACTCCTCACCCCCCAAATCCATCATTAAGCTGCTCTGTCTGTCCCCTCCTCATACAATTATTTATTGGCTGATGGAAAGTTAGGTGGTAGTAGTAGAGAAGTATCCACTTATGTTCCTATTACTGGATGCATAATATTGATGTCACCCTTCATTCCTGTGTGACCAGCCATATGAACACAACTGGATGCTTCTCTACTCCCCCCCCCCCCCACTCTCCACTGGCCAGGTAAATGGCCACACTGTGGGTTATTTAGCAGCAAAAATGTTTGAGGGAGGAGAGATGGAGATGCCATACAATTCCATCAGGCAGATTTTATGTTGTCTTCTAGCCCCAGAATCTGTTAACATTAAAAGTACTGGAACCCTGTTGTGTATTATGCCTGGCATAAAATGCTTGTGAATATGAAAGGCAAGATAATAATAAAAGACGGGGCTGTATCTTTTATTGTGGACTTATGGAGGCTCTCAGTGTATTATTGGACACTATTTTCTCCCTTATACGTGAGTGGCTTTCTATGATTTCCATTTGTAAAAATTAAATCAGTGGCTGGAATTCGGTATGGGATTTATGTCTACTGAAGTGGATTTACATCTGTGTGACAGTTTCAGTTTAGCCATCTTGGCCTCTAGGGAGAGTTCAGGCTAGATTTGGTCTTGGACCCAATTATTTGCCTTCTTAGTCCAAAGAATCTGTACATCTCTTCTTCTGCACCACATTTCAGATGAGTTGATTTTCTTCCTACCAGCTTTCTTTGTTTTCCAGCTATCACAATAATACATAGATATGAGAAATACAATGGCATAGACAATCCTAATTTTAGTATTCAATGACATATCTTTACTCTTCAGGAACTTGTCTAGTTCCTTCCTAGCTGCCTTTCCAACTTCTAATGTTCTTCACATTAATTGATTGCAGTCTTCATTCTGTACTTTTAGTATTAATTAATGACTGAGCCAAGGTATGTTGCCTACTGGTTTGCCAACACATTGGGGACAAAATCCTTTATGTAATCTTAAGTATTCCTAGGGATGAATGGGAATTTCATTTCCCCTCCATTTGTGATAAGAATTTACCAACATTTGCAAATTTCCTCATGTTAAAATGGAATGATATTTTAAAAGTTTTAAAAATGTACAAGAAACCAAATCTGCCCAAGTCCAGAACTTTAGTGTTTTCTTCTACATTTGTTTCCCTGTGTGTGTGTTAAACCATGTTAGTGCTGAATTAAAGTTGCCACCTCATCTTTCTTCTGAAAGCTGCCTCATCTGTATAGCAGACAGGTACCACATGGTCCTCTTTGGCTGTATCTGCACTGCCAAAATAATCTGGTTTGACACCACTTTAACTGCCATGGCTCAATCCTATGGGATCCTGGGAAGTGTAGTTTGAGGCAGTAATTGAGGAAGAGCTCCATTCTGGTGGCACAACAAATTACAATTCCCAGAATTACTGGATTATTTTGGCATGCAGATGTATCCTTTATGATGAGAATATACGTAGATACTGAATTTGGCCTGGACAAATGGGATAAAAATGTTTCATTTTGTTTGTGAGGTATTTGCCAACATTTGCAAATTTTGTCAAATGGAAATATGAGACAGAAAAAAAACTGGCATTTTTTTTTAAAAAGATAAAGTATGGGAGAAAGAAAAAGTGATAGATTTTTCCATTGCTAAGCATTGTATGTCATTACTTTTCTATGCCCATGAAATATATTAGAAGCACAACAGCATCCAGGAACACACATACCTAGTCCACCTCAGACATACATTGTGTTGCCTAGATCATGCTCCCATGCTTATAGTAATCTATTTGAGACAACTTTTTCACCAGTCAGAAGACTGGAGAAGTTACAGGCATGGAAGAAGGACAACTACATTCTTCTGTAGTTCTGAAAGTTTTTGACAGTTCTGAAAGTTTTTGACAACCTATAAGCAACAAAATGGGGAGAGCAACCTAATATGGGTCCAGCTGAGGCACAGGTATCAACCTGTGACCACCTCCCCAGTCTTCTCTTGGGTGAAACACCTGACTCCGAAGGCAATCCAATATCATTGGTTGCTCCCCAGCTGGCCATTTACTGGAAGGTAAACTGAAGGCACTCTCCAACCCCCAAGTCCATAGACTTTACAGGAGAGAGCAAAAAAATCCCACAAAACCCCCGATCAAGTCAAGGCTATTTCCCCACCTCCCAAGCCTCCCAGCCTGTGGAGGGGGTTCCATAGCCTTCACCCAAAGGCTGCCAAGTGATACATTCTGTCTGATATTCCCCCTCATCACCTGCCAGTAACAACCTGTTTATAGACACCAACTGAGCCAATTGACAATGTCCTACTGAGACAGTGTAGGGTAGGCAAAAAATAAAAATAAATGTAAAGGGGGGGGGGGGAATTCCTACACAACCCAGAAGTGATCAACAGAGCTCACACTGCACAGAGGGTGGGAAATTCAAACAAAAATCCACCAAACAGTGCAATATACTTGTTGCAAGCTTTTGAAGCTCCACTGGCAAGATCAGGCAAAATGTTACAAACCAAACAGGGGAAAAAATGAGATGTTAGATGCCTGCATTTTGATGTTTGTCCTTAGTTAAGATGGTGAGTGGAGGAGATCTTTTGCAAGCTGGCCCCTCCTCCTTCTGGTCATGTGGATATTGGGAGATTTGCAAAGTCCAGGAAATTTTAAAGGCCATTTGCATCTCAACAAGGACCCCTCTCTTGCAATCCAATATGCTTCCATTCCTATGAGGTCACAGGCCTCTTTCTAGGCAGAGGACAATGGATTCCTCAAGAAGTTTTCATGGTTTTGCATCAGGAACATTTTGGTAAGTGTTGAGGTAAAGTAAGTCCACACAAATCTCCAAAGAGTGGCTTGTGAAAGAATGGCGGATGAATAAGAAACCTCTGTCCCTGCCCAGTCACAAGTTATAGCCTGGCACCCTTCTTGCCAGGCCAATCAAATCTGGCCTCTGGTTATGGAGGTCATCAAACTGTGCCCTTCCTGTAGCATCTTCCAGATGCACAGGTTCAGGCACACATTTAGTAACATTTGTAGGATTATTTAGCTGGATCTGTAATGGTGGACTAATCATATTTTTGTTCTTATTTCTCTTTTATTTTCCCCATTATGATCAGAATGGAGGGGAATTCAGAGTCCTATTGTGTATTAGTCATATGCTTATCTTTCTTTTCTTTTCTATTTTTCTTTCTTTTTTATTTTATGAAAGCATAATACTTTGATTTTAAGTTACATTATGGTAAAATTAATAACATTATATTAAAAGCATACTTAGAAAATTTTAAGACTCAGGGTCAAACTGACTCAGTAGAGTTAGTCAAAGGCCTGGGCAGATGCTGCAAGAAGTAAAGAGGGAAGGCACTATGCTATGCTATGATGAAAAAAAAGAGAAATGGACTTTCAAAAGTTACAGTTTCTTAGAACCTAATGCATTTCCAAAATATGTCCCACTTTTTCAGGCATGGTCTGATTAAACATGCTTCTTGGGTCTAGGTTGGTAACTCTAGAAATTGTTGGGTTCCTTCTAGATTTTGTTGGGCTCCCATTCCAATTAGCCTTGAGCAGAAAAGCTTACAGTGAGGACTGCCAGAGATTTGCAGCCCAAAACCATCTGGATAGCCCCATTTCACCTATTCCTGTTCTAAGGCATTTCTTGATAAAATGCTAAGCAGATACTGTAACATGCAAGTTCACACTGACTCACCATATGGTGCATACATACACAAATTAAAAAAATTCTAGTCTGAACCATGGTTGTTTTTGACAAAGAAGAACAAACCCCATCCATATTAAAAAGCTAGAATTTTCCCTAAAGAAAGCAAGTACACAGTGTTTGAGTGATACCACCATCATTCTAAACAAAAGGGAGATTATCCCACCACTGAAATAACCCAGTTTACCTCTTCCGAATTGAAGCCTAATTTGGGAGGCAGCCAGGTCCTATCACAAGAATTTTGCTGCCAAAGCCACCGGGCGAGTCCAGCCTGGCTACAGCCCAGGTGCCTGGTGCACTTTGGCAGCCATTTTTTGAAATCAGAAAGCTCCAGTTTTCAAAATAAGGCTACCGAAGCATGCTGGGAACCCGGGCTGCAGCTGGGCTGGACTTGCCCAATGGCTTCAGTGGCAAAATCCTTGTGATAGGACCCAGCTGCCTCCTGAATTAGGCTTCAGTTTGGAAGAGGTAAAATGGGTTATTTCAGTGGTGGGATAATCTCCAAAGAGATTTACCATGTATTTGCTGTTTGTTATCACAAAGAGTTCCTCCTAAGAGAAATATCCGTAGCTCTTTTTCTTTTTCTGGATATGAACTTTTATATAAATTAGGATGCATCCATAATACACAATTATTGTACTTTGATTCCACTTTAACTGCCATGGCTGCATCTTATGGAATTCTGGGATTTGCAATTTCATGAGCAAGATCTAGTGTTATAGTTCATGGGAGGACACTTCATCAAACTACCAATTATAGGATTCTATAAGATGGAACCATGGCAGTTAAAGTGGTATCAAGCTACGTTATCATATTATCCAACTGTCCCAATTTGGCAGGGAAAGTCCCAATTATTCCTCTGTAATCCCACTTCTTCAGATGCTTTTAATTTTTCTCTCTTCCTCCCGTTTCTCCCTTTGTGCTCAGCTTACTTCCATTGGTCCAGACTGAATGCAAAAGAAAAAGATTATTGCATAAGGATATAAATCGTCTTAAAATTAGAAGCAAGCGGCATCCTGATATTACCAGACACATTTAGCCACCAAAATCACTGCCCAGGTGCAGTCCGGGTCCATCACCCCTCAGAAGGGTGCTCCAGCAGCCATTTTTTCAAGCCAGAAAACTCAAGCCAGAAAACGAGGAGTGCCCTTTCGAGCAGTGATGGAGCCAGGCTGCACCTGGGTGCTGATTTCGGTGGCTAAATGCATCTGATAATATCAGGATGCTGCCCGCTTCTAATTTTAAGCCAGCTCAGGTAAAATGGTTTATATCCTTATGAGATAATCTCCTAAATTTGCACTCAATTAACTGAGAGGGGAGAGGAGGAGGAATCTTCCTCTTCCCAGAAGACTCAGGGAAAAGCAAACTGCTACACCCTCTCCTAGCTTGTCTGTTTTTCCTCCTTAATAACTTTAGCCATCTTGACCACCTTCTGATGTTGCTTGACCTTCTGATGTCTATATGTGTCCCAGTTTTTATCTGTACAATGTTGGCGGATATGCTATGATTTTGAGTATATCAGTTTATTTTTTTCACAAGACTACTGCTGTTCTTGTGTTACACTTGATTCCTGTGCCACATATAATATCAGGAACATGAGGCAAGTTCTGTCTTTTTGGTTTATGGTTTCAAGCATCATGTATGTTGATAGTATCAGGTTGATAAACCATAATCATATCTCTTTTTCTTCTAGTTCCTAATTTTTTTCAAAAGCTTTAGCTAGAGTCTAGCACAGGGATGTAAAAATTTCTGTCTTATTTTCATTACATTTCCCAAAATCCCACCTGGATTTTCTTTCTTTGCTTCATATCGTTGTAAAACTTTAACCTGACTCCTTTAGTTAGCTGTTAAATGGTGAGTCAACATTTATG
This sequence comes from Phrynosoma blainvillii, assembly GCA_026167975.1. Taxonomy (NCBI): domain Eukaryota; kingdom Metazoa; phylum Chordata; class Lepidosauria; order Squamata; family Phrynosomatidae; genus Phrynosoma; species Phrynosoma blainvillii. The sequence continues at coordinate 57,718,168 of JANUYF010000005.1, forward strand.
TAAATACAATTGATTATATGAGTCTACTTTAGCTGAGACTTACAATAGGATTCAGATATTTATGTTTTCTTCCTGAAATGAAATAAGAATTGATGCATTTGTTTTAATTTAATTTTTTGTGCAATTTAGTTAATTTATACCATTTCCTCCCCAGACACTAAATTGTATTTCTGCATATTTTTTCACTGATGCACATTCTAAAAGGTAAAGGTAAAGGTTGACAAGGTTGTCAAGTTGTGTCCAACTATAGGGGGCGGTGCTCATCTCTGTTACTAAGCCGAAGAGCCAGCAATGTCAAAGACTACTCTGTGGGTCATGTTGCCAGCATGACTGCACAGAACGTTGTTTACCTTCCCACCAAAGTGGTACCTATTTATCTACTTGCATTTGCATGCTTTCAAACTGCTAGGTTGGCAGAAGCTGGGACTAGTGACAGGAGCTCACTCCATCATGCAGCACCCAGGCCTCAAACTGCCAACCTGCTGATCTTGCAATAAACAGAGTCAGCGTCTTAACCACTTGAGCCACTGCACATTCTAGCTAATCACATTTTAAAATGTACATGTTTGTTTCATATATAATTTGTTTCTTAGGAACACTCTGTAAGCTTTGCAAACATGTCCATAAGGAAGAGTGCTCTTTCTGTTCAACAAGTTTAGGGAGGTATAAAAATCCTGGCATGATCAAGACTGGAGTGACCAATAAAAATTCCTTTAATTTTCTTGTCCAGCATTATCAGAACCCTAATGGAGACCCACAAATAACTCCTAGTCCAACAAGATTGCTCATTTATTTTCAAATAAATCATTCTCAAATTCTCAGTGAAATAATTGTCAAAATCAAAGCTCATTCAAAAAACCCTAAACTTAACTAAATAATTATTAAATTTTCAGTTGCAAATCTATTCAAAGAATATTGTAAAGAAGACAAATAATAAAGCTGTGGGGATGAGATGCATAACAGTAACTGGAGCAATAAAATTATGTTCTGGCAGTAATCCTGGTCTGACCTGGAAGGTTATATTTCCAGCAGAGTCATCCGTAGGCTAAACAGGCTGAGTAGAAGGACAGAGGAAGTTCTTTGTGTGAAGACCTCACATACCTAGTAAATCAGCTGCTTTAACAGCCACATTTTCAAGATAAAAATACCAACTGCCATGCTCATAATTAGCACTATGATTATGCAGCAAAAGAATGATTGAAAGTGAATCAAATGCAAATGAGGTCAGAAAGAAATGAAATGTAGAAAGCATATACTGGGCAATTTCTGCTTTACGTTTCCCTCTGACTTCTCTGTTTACCATTCCTGCCTTATCACACACACACACGCAGCAACATTTCACATGTGGTCAAGAAATGTCAATTTGGATAAGATGGCAAACATTATTATGTAAGATGAAATACACAAGATAAGAGAGACTGCAGCAGTTTGCTTTTGATTGAGTTGACTTTGAATGGCAAGATTCCTCCCCACTTCTCCTCTTTTTCTTACTGAGTTAATCTAGAGAAAGCCATTTTTGCACTTTGAATTCAGTCTTCAGTAACCTACGTAAGGAGTTTATCACACGAGGGACAATTGTAATTATAAACGGTGATTAACCCATCATAATCCTGCAATTGCGCTAATGGTTTTCACATGACACCGTCTTCAAAGTGATATTGTCATATGAATAACCTATGATAATCCTGCAATTGCACTAATGGTTTTCACATAATGTCAAGATGAAATGTGATTAAAGTGCCATTATCCTGTGAATAACCAAACAAGAAACAGCAGCAAATCATTCATGGGATTTTCCCATGAACTACTTTTTGCTGTTTATTCCCTGGTTATTCCCTGGCTATTCATGGGATAATGGCTCTTGTGTTAATCTCATTTTAATTTCATTTTACTGTTAATTGCGCAATTTTCACAGGTTAATTACTATTTAAACTCCTAATTTCCTCCCATGTGATAAACTCCTAAACTGAGAACAAAGGAGGAAAGTGGGAAGATGAGAAAGAAACTGGGACATTTTAAAAGCAGCTGAAAAAGTGGGTTAGAGAAGATTAATAGGAACTATGCCAAATCAAGACAGTTGGAGGGTATGATAAAATCATGTGTGCATATGAGTGACAAAGTGGATTCTAGTCTTCCAGTGTTTATGTCATTATAAATATGTTCATTTTTAAGGTGCCCCAAGACACTTCACATGTTTTCCTGCAACAGATTAATAGGTAACTTGCTGAAAATTGTTAAACTATGTCATGGCTATTGAATTTTTTTCTGGTAGCTTCTCCCAGGCTCTGGAACTCCTTGGCTAAGGAGGCTAGATAGGCTGCCTCCTTGGGGGGAAGCAGACAGGAGCTTCCCATGCGCCGCGGGACGGAGCGGCGCTGGACCGCGGTGCTGCTGGACCGCGGCAGCCGCACCGCGGCGCACCGTCGGCGACTCTAAAAGGAGCACCAAATTGGCGCTCCTGTTAGATTTCAGGGAAAGTGCACCCTAAAAGCAGCGGGCGCACTTTCCCTGACTCAAACGCCACGGCGCGTGCGGTTGCCGTGGCGTGAGGTCATCCTCGGAGCGCCGGCCATGTGGAGGGCCGGCGACTCCGAAGGCGACCTCAGGAAGAGGAAGGGGCGCCGCTTGTGCGGCTGCCCCTCCTCTTCCCTGCCCGGAAGACGACTCTATTAGTCATCTGCCGAGGCCCCTTGTTCCCTTTCCTTGTTCTGGTAATGGACTTTTTATGCAGGTAGGATTTTGGCAACTAACCTAACTTACAGTGGAAGAGTCTTTTAACAGGATAGGTACAGTATTTTTTTTTCTTTTATTGGAGTTTCTTTTTTTGAAAAATGATTAAATTTTTAATGGTTTTATTCATGTTATGGATTTGTACCATTTCACTGTAAGCTGACTTGATTCCCATTAGGATATAAATTCAATGAATGAATGAATGAATATGTTTCAGTCTGCTGAAATGAATGCTGAACAACATTGTAAGGTAATACTGAACATTACCTTCTTCCAGATATATAGTTTCACTGGGGCTGGCATGTGAAGTTACATGGTTGTAGAAGAGTAGCACTTGATTAGATTTGAACAAACAAATGGAACATTTAATTTCATTGCCCAAAGCAAAATTAAGTAAGCCAAGATTCTATATCATATGCTATGTTTCATAAGTTTACTAATCCATAGCTACACTATGGAAATGAAACAAAACCCTGTTAGGGATCTATGTAGATGTGCTTCTGGGCACTCCTTTGGTGCACAATTGCTGCTTCCAGTGTGTACAGGGTGCACACATTGGAAACTTCTGATTTACATCAGATACTTCTGATGCACCTTGGGCACTCCTGTTGTGCTCTGTCATTTCATAGGCAGTGTCCAGATGTACATTGTAAAAACTACTCAATTTTATTTCCTGCATATGTAAGTCCATTTACAAAGACACAAGTCCAATGCTGAATTCTAGCCATAATTTACTTGCATAAGTAGTGTGACTTGTAAATATTGCAGCAATGGCGTTGTATCAGGCCAAGTTATGTACTGCATGTACGTTTATGCCATTTTTTCTACAACTTGGAAAGTTAGCTTTTGAAAATAAATTGATTATACAAATAATTCTCAACTCCTCCCCCAAAGAAGCTAAATGTCCTTATAGTTGTACAATTGTCCCATTGCACAAAAGTACTAAAACAGGTTTTTTAATAGCTTTTTTCAAAATTGTATGCTACAAGTCACTGGACTGTGGTACAAACCATACTCCCTTCGAGTCCACCTATGTTTAGTCAACTATCACAACCATGGGCAAGGCACAACATGAACCAATACTTGTACTTTGTGACATTTTATCCACTGCTTAGTGAAGCTGCTCCTCTAAAACTATAAAGATATCTTCCAAGTTACCTTCACATCTCAAAACCCAGGTCTAGAGTTAGTTGTTTGTAATTCTTTACTTTCAAGGACCTTTTTTAAAATGCCAAGATGGCTCCATGATTGGTGGATGGGGAAGAGGTAAATAACACTTTCCCCTTAAACCATCTGTCTGGTCAAAACTGCACACTGGTGCTTCTTTCTTTCCTGTGGGAAAAAAGATTCAGAGACCCATGACTTTTCCTTTGCTAGCAAAACACCAGCTGGAGGTGAGGCCTATTTGGCTGGACAAATGGTCCAAGAAGAAAGGTTAAACTGCAGATCTATCCCTCACCAGTCTTCTGCTCAAGGTTGACATAACTTGCAGCTGTTCTGCAGTTTAAATAAATGGGAGGGAGATAGGCACAAAATGCTCCCATTGAAGAAATGCCCATAGACAGGATTCATTACATTGCTCATATTGGTAGGACTGGGAGCTGTTAGATCTACAAATGAACATTTTATTCTAATAGTCTCTTAGTCCCTATAATGAGTACTCAGCTTATTATTTGACCCAGTTGTCTCCAGATGTAGACAAATTATGATTAATTGTAGCAGTGTGAAAAGCAGACAACCAACAATGTTAGTAACTTCACTTTTCTGACCTGAGATATTTTATATAAAATTAACAATCTGTATAGGCTCCCTTGTGAGCACTGCAAATTAATTCTGAGATCATTAACCTGTTATTTTCTCAGGCTGTAACACATATGTAACTAACTTAAAAGTAGCTTATGCCTAGAATAATTACAAGTGCATAGTTTTTACCTCAGAAGGGCAAAGATTAAGAAATGAGAACAAACTCCAATCAAACTTCAGTATTAATTTACTGGATGGTGACAAGGAAGTAGGGTCAATTGAATTCAGTGGGACTTCCTCCCAGGAAGGTTTATGCATAGCCCAGTTCTTGACTAGCTTACCTAATTATTATTATTTTTTTTAAAAAAAAATCTGTTATACAGTAGCTGAAATTGTGTAGAGACTAATTTGCAAATATGAAAGTTTTGTGGAGTATTCCTAGATACTGTGCATCACCTTTGGTAAACTCCTTGACATAAGCAAACTTCTTTTTTGCCCTTTATGGATAGTAAAGAACATTCTTAGCAGTAAATGTCAACAAAGGGAGCATTTCATGGAGCTTCCAAATGTATGTCTACTTGAGACAAAAACCAGACTCTCAGCTATAATGAATAGGCAGGCTTTAACTAGCAATTGGGGGGAAAAGGAAAAAAACAAATCACCAGGAACAGATGATATTCCAATAGGACTGTTGCAATCTACACGGAGAGAGTCAACTCTACTGCTAACCACCATATGTCAACAGATATGGAAAACAAAATGATGGCCAGCAGATTGGAAGCAGTCAATATACATCCCCATCCACAAAAAGGGAGACACAAGAGACTGCAACAACTATAGGACCATAGCACTGATCTCCCACGCAAGAAAAATCATGCTCAAATTTCTGCAGCATACACTCCAACCATACATGGAAAGAGAGATCCCAGAGATCCAAGCAGGGTTCAGAAAAGGTGGAGGCACTAGGGATAATATTGCAAACATACAATGGCTAATGGAGCACACCAGGGAATTGCAAAAGAAAATCAGCATGTGCTTTATAGATTATAGCAAAGCCTTTGACTGCATAGACCACAAAAGGCTATGGAATGGCCTTAAAGACATGGGAGTGCCAACACATCTGATAATCCTGATGAGAAATCTGTACTCAGACAAGAGGCACTGTCAGAACAGAACATGGAGAAACAGAATGGTTCCCAGTTGGCAAAGGGGTCAGGGAAGGCTGCATCCCTTCACCCTATCTGTTCAACTTTTATGCATGACATATTATAAGAAAAGCCGGCTTGGACATAGAAGAAGGAGTGAAAATAGGAGGAAGGAATATCAACAATCTAAGATATGCTGATGACACCATAGTACTATCAGAAAACTTCACAGACCTGGAACACCTACTAAGGAAGATCAAAGAAGAAAGTACAAAGGCAGGCTTAATGTTGAACATGAAACAAAAATAATGGCCACCAAGGACCTTCACAAGTTCAACCGAGACAATGAAGGAATAGAAATAGTAAAAGAATTCTCATACCAGGGATCAAACATTGATAGAAATGGAGACTGCAGTCAGGAAATCAAAAGACTAAGACTAAGGAGTGTGGCTATGAAAGAACTAGAAAATATCCTAAAATGCAAAGATATACAACTCAGCACAAAAGTTAGAATCATACAAGCCACTGTATTCGCTCTTACCATGTATGGATGTGAGAGGTGGACAGTTAAGAAAGATGATAGGAAGAAAATCAATTCATTTGAGATGTGGTGTTGGAGAAGAGTGCTGAGGATCCCATGGACAGCCAAAAGGACAAACAAAGGGTCCTAGAGCAGATCAAACTGGAAACCTTCCTGGAAGCCAAGATGACCAAACTGAGAATGTCGTATTTTGGACACAGTATGAGAAGAGAGGACTGTTTGGAAAAACAATAATGCTGGGGAAGGTGGAGGGAAGTAGGAAGAGAGGAAGGCCACATGTTAGATGTATGGATTCTGTTAAGGAGGTCATGGGTAATAATAATAATAATAATAATAATAATAATAATAATAATTAATATCCTGCCCCTCTGCAGAGCAATCGGGTAAGGGGTTGCAGGATTTAAGGAAAGCAGTGAAGGACAGAGGGTCTTAGGGATATCTCATCCATAGGGTCGCCATGAGTCGAGATTGACTTGAGGACAGTTAACAACAACAAAAAACTGACAATCATTATCATCATGCTAAATTAAGCATATCAATACAATATTGTAAGCAAAGTATTAGGAATGCATCTAAAATGATTTCTTAGCAGCCAGTGAAAGTATTTTATGAAAGTGTGTGCCATAGGCTATATTTCAGAGGAAGGAACAGGCAAAACCATCTCTGAATATTCCTTGCCTAAGAAAGCCCTATGAAACTCATGAGGCTGCCATAAATTGATAGGTGAGTGGAAGGCACATAGATACACACACATGAAAGAAAGAAAGAAAGAAAGAGGATTGAAGAAAGAAGAAAAGAAAGAGTCTAGCTTGCTTAAAATGCTATTTTCTCATGGCAAAATTAAAACAAAACAAAGTATTGTTTTGACTGGAGATGGAGAAATGTCTCGTTGACCTGTCATTTTCAAAGTAACCAGAACCCCTCTCCTCCCACAGTACCTCTCTTGCTGGAATCTCCTCTTGGGGCACTACACTAGCAATTTTTTAGGGTTGTGCAGTGGGAATGAGAGAAGGCAGAGCAAATTGTTTTAGATGACTATACAGAATTTGGGAATTATCTGTGCAAAATTTTCAGGTAGGATTTTGGCCTAAGACACAGCCTTTTCTGTATAAGACAAGTAAATGCTGTGGTTGGGAATGTATACTGTGCAAAATCTACACATTTGCATACACACACAGAGAGAGGATTTTCTTTGCAGAAATGTTATTTTCTGTACAGAAAATGCTAAATCCAAAAACCACATGTGGATTTTGTGCAGAATAAGTCCCAATTTGCAAATATTCTTATTAGTCCAAGATTCTCCTCGGTAGGTTTCCCAACACTCAAGAAATGTCAAGGTTTCCTGAAACTGAAGATGCCATTCCTCATAGGGATTCATTTCTAGACCAGTTTTCAAATTTTTGATCATTTACTGGTGTGTTGTTGTTTTTTAAGTATGTGATCTATCCATACTGCCTACACCAGCATAGTTCTTCCAACAGGACTTCAGCCTCTATCATCAGTCAGAAATGCTGAGCTGCCATTTTATTTCAGTGTTTGTAGCATCAATATGAGCTCTGGCTTGCTACATCATTATAGTTCGGTATCAAACTGATGCCCTTTCCTCCTCCCTGCAATCCTTTTTCATGCCATCACCTTTTGTGAAGTAGTACATTACTTAATATATTGCAGCTTAGGGGTAGGCAAACTGTCCCCTTTAAGGGCCGAGGGACTTCAGCTCCCAGAAGCCTCAGCCATGTTGGCCAATAGTCTGGGAATCTGGGAGCTGAAGTCTCTCAGCCCTTAAAGAGGACAGTTTGCCTACCCCATCTGCAGACTTGGGCCTTGGCCAGTCTGTAAGGGAAGAAAAAACCACAGCAAAGGAGTACACAGCAACAATGGCCAATCTCTGTGCTTTGGCAAACTTCATCTTGATGCTCAGATGTCACATTTAAGAGAATACTTTTGCTGTGAGGCAAAACATGGTTGACTTAAATCAAATTGCTAGTCCCAACTAGAGTAGGCCCATATAGTTCATGGGATTTACATACATATCAAATTTGCCCTGTGGACAAATAAATTTCCCCACCCTTTACTTAGAATTGGAGTAGGATGAGAATCCTGTTAAGAAAACATCTTCCTTTTATTCAGAGACAAGAGGCCAGGCACTGGGTTATGGGTTGGAATATTGGCCACAACTTTGGGCAAACTTATTTCCCTACCTTTTATTTAGAAATGGAGGAGGATGAGAATCCTATAGAGCAGGGGTCAGCAAGGTTTTTTTACCTGGGGCCGGTTGCCGGTCCCCAGGTCTTCCACCGGGCCGGGGGGGGGGATGGCGGTGCACACGCTCATGGCCCCCACCGCCCCCTGTCGTTACTGCGCACGCCACCGCCATGCTGCCGCGTGCATCACAGCCACCATTTTGTTTGCCAAAATGGCAGCCACAACTCGTTTGCGCATGCGCAGTACTCCTGCGCATCTGCAAACGAGTCATGGCCACCATTTTGTTTGCCAAAATGGCAGCCGCAGCTCGTTCGTGCATGCGCAAGAGTACTGTGCATGTGCAAATGAGTCATGGCCACCATTTTGGCAAACACGGGCCGTAGGTTGCCGACCCCTGCTATAGAGAAAACTTCTTCCTTTCTTCAACTTTCCACTCAATATGAACAGGTTTTCTAACAGGCACTAGGTAACAGAGAACAACAGAGATGGGAGCGAGAACAATCAAGTGCTGAATAATTTGAAACCTCTCCATTTCAAGACAGCTGAGCCCCGTTACAGTTAAACTTCCCTTTAAAGTACAAATGAATTTTCCCCTGCCTAGCCTTTGGCTTTTATTCCCATTTTCATCCTCTAGCTTACACTTGTAGGAGAATAAAGGAGAAATTAATATGGTTGCAACTCATGCATTATCCTCTTGGGGATGTGATTAATTAGCTGGTGGCTTCCAGACAACCATTGTAAGTGTCTAGCTTTCCTGCAATCTAAATAGCTATTCAGCAGGAAAGCCATCCAGACAAACAATGGGAAATCTGACTTTTCCACATGGTGTTCATTCCATACCTGTACAGCTCAAAAGGAGATACATAGCTGGGCTCTCTCAAGTGTTAGCAGCCAAGGACAACTTTGTATTTTGCACATCATGTAGCTGACACAAGCCTTCTCAGTTTCTTCATCCTACTAACAACAAGAGCCAGACCCCCCCAGACCACAAGAAAACACAGCACATGGTTGATATTTTTGCTTTTTTAAAAAGTGGAGTGGGGGTGGTAGGGTGTTCACAGATGTCCAGCCCCTAGCATTAGCAGTGATAAAACTTGAAAAAATATTGGAAATAATTTTTAGAACAGGAGTAGGCAACCTTTCCCCTTGAAGGGCCGAGGGACTTCAGCTCCCAGAATCCCAGGAGCTATTGGCCAACATGGGACTATTGGCCAACATGGCTGAGGCTTCTGGGAGCTGAAGTCCCTCGGCCCTTAAAGGGGAAAGGTTGCCTACTGCTGTTTTAGAACATTAGGCTTAGACTCCTATAGCTTCAAGGAGTTTGAAGATCAGTTATTCCAGAATCTTTTACAACTGTTTCAAGAGGTCTTCATCAGTCCATGCCTTTATACTTCTTTTAGATCAGGGGTAGGCAACCTTTCCCCTTTAAGGGCCGAGGGACTTCAACTCCCAGAAGCCTCAGCCATGTTGGCCAATAGTCCCATGTTGGCCAATAGCTCCTGGGATTCTGGGAGCTGAAGTCCCTCGGCCCTTAAAGGGGAAAGGTTGCCTACCCCTGTTTTAGATTACCCATATTTAATCAAGATATGCTTTAATATATCTGGAGGATTTTGTGTGTATTTTTTTCCTTCAACACAAGAATGCGATTTCAGCTTCTTCCAAAATTGATGATGCCTTTCTAGAAGAGATGACCACATACTCAGAAAGGAGAAATGTAGTAGTGATGGGTCACTTCAACTATCCTGATATTTGCTGGAAGTCAAACTCAGCCAATACTTCAAGGTCTAGCAAATTCGTCACTTGCCTCGAAGACAATTTCATTGTCCAAAAGGTGGAAGAGGCAACAAGGGGATCCGCTATTTTAGATCTGATCCTAACCAACAGGGATGACCTGGTAAATGGGGTACAAGTGGTGGGATCCTTGGGTGGGAGTGATCATGTTCTCCTGGAGTTTCTTATACAGTGGAAAGGAGAAGCTAGGCATAGTCAAACACTCATTCTAGACCAGGGGTAGGCAACCTTTCTCCTTTAAGGGCCGAGGGACTTCAGCTCCCAGAATCCCAGGAGCTATTAGCCAACATGGGACTATTGACCAACATGGCTGAGGCTTCTGGGAGCTGAAGTCCCTCGGCCCTTAAAGGGGAAAGGTTGCCTACCCCTGTTCTAGACTTTAGGAGAGCTGATTTCAATAAACTTAGGGAAACACTGGGAGTGATCCTGTAGTCAGGAATACTAAAGGAGAAGGGAGTTCAGAATGGATGGGAGTTTCTCAAAAGGGAGATACTGAAGGCCCAATTTCAAACTGTTCCAATGAGAAGGAAAAATGGGAGGTGTCTCAAGAAACCGGGTTGGATGACAAAAGAACTTTCAAGTGAACTGAGGGCCTTTACAGACTGCCAGAAATAATCCCACTTGAGTACCCAGCTGTTGAGGTGCAATGAGCTTACAGTTGTAAACCACTTAGACATCCCATAGTGCGATATGAAGCAGTATATAAATGAAGCTACTTTGCTTTGCTTTGCTTTGCTTTGCGACCACTTTAAGGTCAATTCTAGGGAATCATGGGAACTGTACTTTTTCTGAGACATTGAGCCTTCTCTGTCAGAGACCTCTGGTGCCACAATCAACTACAGTTCCCATGATTGCCTAGCATTGAGCCAGGGCAGTTAAAGTGGTCTCAAGCTGCATAATCCTGACAGTAAGGGCTGTTCGACAGTGGAACACACTCCCTCGGAGAGTAGTGGAGTCTTCTTCCTTGGAGGTCTTTAAGCAGCGGCTGGATGGCCATCTGTCGGGGATGCTTTGATTGGGAGTTCCTGCATGGCAGGGGGTTGGACTGGATGGCCCTTGTGGTCTCTTCCAACTCTATGATTCTATGATTCTATGATTCTATGATTTCTGGTAGTCTGTAAAGGCTCTAAGTTTTAAATGGGAGATGTATAAGAAATGGAAAAGGGGCAAAATCACTATAGAGAAATTCAAACAAATAGCACATGTAGGGCTAAAGTCAGGAAAGACAAAGCACAGGGTGAGCTGAGGCTTGCTAGAGGGGTTAAGAACAACAAAAAGGGCTTTTTTGGGTAAGTCTGTAGCAAAAGAAAGAAGAAGGAAATGGTAGGACCACTGCACAGAGAAGATGGAAAAATTCTAACGGGACAGAGAAAAGGCAGAACTACTCAACACCTTCTTTGCCTCAGTCTTCTCACAAAAGGAAAAGGGTGCTCAACCTGAGGAAAATGGAGCAGAGGACACAATAGGGGAAATGCAGTACAGAATAAGTAAAGAGGTAGTACAGGTATACCTGGTTAACCTAAATGAATTTAAGTCTCCAGGACCAGATGAACTACATCCAAGGATATTAAAAGAACTGGCAAATGTAATCTCAGAGCCACTGGCAATAATCTTTGAAAACTCCTGGAAAACAGGAGAAGTCCCACCAGACTGGAGGAGGGCAAACATTGTCCCCATCTTCAAAAAGGGGGGGAAAGAGGATCCCAACAACTATCACCCAGTTACTCTGACATCAATACTGGGAAAGATTCTAGAACAGTTCATTAAAATGTTTGTGAACATTTAGAAGGAAATGCCATAATCACTAAAAGTCAACATGGGTTTCTCAAAAACAAGTCACTAATCTGATCTCTTTTTTAAAATAAAATTACCAGCTTGGTAGATGAAGGGAATGTGGTAGACATAGCATATCTTGATTTCAGTAAGCCTTTTGACAAGGTCCCCCATGATATTCTTGGAAACAAGATAATAAAATGTGGGCTAGACAATGCAACTGTTAGGTGGATTAGTAAATGGTTGACTGACTGAACCCATAGGGTGCTCAGCAATGGCTCCTCTTCATCCTGGAGAGAAGTGACCAGTGGGGTGTCACAAGGTTCTGTCCTGAGCCCAGTACTATTCAACATCTTCATCAATGACTTGGATGAAAGAATAGGGAGCATGTTTACCAAATTTGCAGATGATATCAAATTAGGAGGAATAGCTAATACCCCAGAAGACAGGATGGAAATTCAAAATGACCTTATTAGATTAGAAAGCTGGACCAAAGCTAACAAAATGAATTTCAACATGGAGAAATGTAAGCTACTGCACTTAGGGTAAAAAAATGAAATGCATAGATATAAGATGGGGAACACCTGGCTTAATGAGACTATGTGTGAAAGTGATCTAGGAGTCCTAGAAAACCACAAGTTGAACATGAGTCAACAGTGTGATGCAGCAGCTAAAAAGGCAAATGCTATTTTAGGCTGCATAAATAGAAGTATAGTATCTAGATCAAGGGAAGTAATAATGCCACTGTATTCTGCTTTGGTCAGGCCCCAACTGGAATACTGTGTCCAGTTCTGGGCACCACAATTCAAAAAGGATGTTGAAAAACTGGAGCGTGTCCAGAGGAGGGCAACTAAAATGTTGAAGGGTCTGGAAACCATGCCCTATGAGGAACAACTTAGGGAACTGGGTATGTTTAGCCTGGAAAAGAGAAGGTTAAGAGGGGATATGATAGCCCTCTTTAAATATTTGAAGGGATGTCATATTGAGGAGGGAGCTAGCTTGTTTTCTGCTACTCCAGAGAATAGGACTTGGAACAGTGGATGCAAGCTACAGGAAAAGAGATTCCAGCTCAACATTAGGAGGAACTTCCTGACAGAGCTGTTTGACAGTGGAACATACTCCCTCGGAGAGTAGTGGAGTCTCATTCTTTGGAGGTCTTTAATAATAATAATAATAATAATAATAATAATAATAATAAAATTTATTTATATACCGCCCAATGGTTGCCCAATCCAGGCAGTTTACAACATAAAACAATTACAGTAAAAACATATCCCTCCCCCCCTTAAAACAGTATTAAACAACAACATAGTTAAAATCCTAGTAACAATTAAATGAAAAAACCCCAATTAAAATAATAACCCATGACACATCACCCCATTATTAATCTGCAGGGGAACCAAGGTTTGAATAGTATCACTAAAGAGAGAGGGAACAACCGGGGCCGAGCTACCTAATCTGGAAAGGCCTGCCGGAAGAGATCCGTCTTGACAGCCTTTTGAAACTGTCCAAAGATGTTAACTGACGGATCTCGTCCGGCAGGCCGTTCCAGAGTCTGGGGGCGAAAACGGAAAAGGCCCTCTGGGAGGTTGCAGATAGCCTAGATCTTTGTGGCTCTAAGAAATTCCTCCCAGAGGACCAGAGTGCGCGGGGAAGATTGTATGGGAGGAGGCAGTCTCTGATATAGCTTGGACCCAAGCCATTTAGGGCTTTAAAGGTAATAACCAATGCCTTGAACTGGGCCCGGAAGCAAATAGGCAGCCAGTGGAGGGACCTCAAGACCGGAGTGATGTGGTCCCTCCTAGATGTTCCTGAAACAAGCCTGGCTGCCATATTTTGAACTAATTGTAGCTTCCGAACCTGGCAAAAGGGTAGCCCCATGTAGAGCGCATTACAGAAGTCAAGGCGGGAGGTTACCGTGCGTGCACAACAGTCTCGAGATCCCTTACTTCCAGAAAAGGCTGCAGCTGGTGTATCAGCCGAAGCTGATAACAGGCGCTCCTGACCGTCGCATTAACCTGATTTGTCATCAGGAGCGACGAATCAAGGAGCACCCCCAGACTGCGAGCACAGTCACTGGAGGAGAGTGTGACCCCATCCAGGACTGGAGGTTGCAACCCAATTCTTGGTTTCGGGGCCGCTACCGTCAGCACCTCTGTCTTGTCTGGATTCAAACAGAGGCTGGATGGCCATCTGTCAGGGATGCTTTGATTTTGAGTTCCTGTATGGCAGGGGGTTGGACTGGATGACCCTTGTCGTCTCTTCCAACTCTATGATTCTATGATTCTATGAAAATGAGTTTGGGAAAATCATGGGGTTTTCTTGGCAAGATTTGTTCAGAAGAGATTTGCCATTGTTATCCCCTGAGGCTGAGAGCATGTGACTTGCCTAAGGTCACCCAGTGAGTTTCATGGTCAAGTTGATAATGAAATCATGGTCTCCAGAGTTGTAGTCCAACACTCAAACCACTACATCATACTAGCCCTCATCTCCTTCTATACTGTCTTTAAATGTATTGTGCACAGGAGTTACTGGGAGTTACATTAGTGCAAGATGTCCAGAGGTTTCCAGCCTACAGGTGGAATTTCAAAATAAATTCTGTGACTCAGGCAGGCTGATTGAACAATGAAAGTGTCATTTAGAAACACCTAAACCACGATCTCCTCCCCTCCCCCTCCCCCTCCTTTTACTTGTATCTCATAAAATGAATTTCTCCAAACCAATTTATATCACACGCTGATCTCAGGACCTACCTGTCCTTTTTGAGCATTTATTGATGGCACTTTGCAGGCAGAAATCTTTACCATCTGACACAAAGGCTAACAAGCAGTCACCAGGGCATCAGCCTTTTATGATCTTCAGTGTTGTCTTCTAACAACTGCACACAGATCTCTCTATGCCTCCCAGGCATAAAGGTGGAAAACAAATGACGATTGTAATACCACATTATAGCTAAGGAAAAGCTCTTGGTGAATAATGGCAGAAAAAGGCATGCCTCAAATAATAATAATAATAATAATGAGGAAACTCTCTCTCTCTCTCTCTCTCTCTCTCTCTCTCACACACACACACACACACACACTTCTGAAAAGGCAAAATAGGTCACACAAAACATTTCTGGTTGTCAGTGTCTTGAATTAGATCCGCAAACAGACAACCACACAGTGTTCTACTCAGGGAATAAAAAGACAAGAAGAACATCTGGCAAGTCTATTCAGTTGCAGTTTACACAGTGAGCTTTCTTCCTTAGTAACTGGAACAAGCTTATGAACTTGCTTCCTAGAAAAGAAATGTTCGTCGGATCTCAGTTCTGAGGTGGGAAAGGGAAGCAAGAAACTTTATTAAAAATACTGTATTTTTAAATATTAAAAATATTAAAATATTAAAACTATTAAAACTATATTTAAAAGTATTAAATATTTATAAATTTATTAAAAATAAATAAAAATAAGTTTAAAAACCCTATGAGGAGACATCAAAAGTGTCACACAGGCAGGACAAGAGCACTAACAGAGAGATAGAAACTAAGGGAAAACACACTTGCAAGAGCAGCTAAGGGCAGTCAAAAATGATGAAGCAAGCAATAAACATTCTCAGAAAGACAAATCCCATCAGAAGCAGCACCATACATAAAATAGGGACGTGGAATATGAGGAGCATGAGCCAAGGGAAACTAGACATAGTGAAAATGGAAATGCAACGCATGAACATAGCAGTACTGGGGGTGAGTGAGTTAAAATGGACAGGAATGGGCCACTTTGAATCAGACAACCACACAGTGTTCTACTCAGGGAATGAGAAGACAAGAAGAAATGGGGTGGCTTTCATACTAAGAAAAGCTGTTGCAAAAGCAGTCAGAAGATACAATGCAAAATCAGACCGAATCATCTCAATAAAGCTCCACAGGAAACCTATTAATATCACCATAATTCAAGTATATGCACCAACCACTGAGGCATAACAATAACAACAACAACAACAACAACAACAACAATAATAATAATAATAATTTATCCCGCCCCTCTGTGTAACGCAACTGGGATGGCTTACAACTTTAAAATATACATTCATATCCCACAATCCCACACACCCCTAAAATACAATTAAATAATGACAATTTTAAACACATTTAAAATAATAACACAAATAAACAAATAACAATAGCTACAGCTGAATCAGGGATGAGCAGAATGACTGTCTTTTGATGGCTGGGATATCCATTCGGGAAAGGCCTGCGGAAGATATCCGTCTTAACAGACTTTTTAAAGCTGTCTCAGGTGGTAATATGACGGATCTCATCCAGCAGGCCATTCCATAATCTGGGAGCGGTAGCCAAAAAGGTCCTCTGGGCGGTTGCAGACAGTCTAGTTTTTATAACCTGCAACAAATTCCTCCCAGAGGACCTAAGTACGCAGGGTGGATTATATGGGAGGTGGCGGTCCTGAAGATAGGCTGGACCCAAGCCATTTAGGGTTTTAAAGGTGATAACCAACACCTTGTACTGGGCCCGGAAACTAATGGGCAGCCAGTGAAATGATTTTAGGATTGATATTATATGGTCTCTTCTTGTTGTTTCTGAGACCAACCTGGCTGCTATATTCTGTACTAGTTGAAGTTTCCGGACCATGTACAAGGGTAGCCCCATGTAGAGTGCATTACAGAAATCAAGACAAGAGGTTACCAGTGCATGCACTACAGTTTCAAAGTCCCTAACTTCCAGGAAAGGGCTCAGCTGGCATATCAGCCAAAGCTGATAACAGGCACTCCTGACTGTCACATTTACCTGATTTATCATCTGAAGCAACAGGGCCAGGATCACACCCAGACTGCGAACACAGTCCTTAGAGCATGGGTAGGCAAACTGTCCCCTTTAATGGCCGAGGGACTTCAGCTCCCAGAAGCCTCAGCCATGTTGGCCAATAGTCTGGGATGTTGGCCAATAGTCTTGGACTCTGGGAACTGAAGTCCCTCGGCTCTTAAAGGGGACAGTTTGCCTACCCCTGCCTTAGAGAAGAGTGTGACCCCATCCAGGACTGGAGGTTGCAACCCAATACCTGGGTTCGGGGTCACTACTATAAGTACCTCCATTTTGTCTGGATTCAGTCTTAATCTGTTTTTCCTCATCCAGTCCATTACTGCCTTAAGACAGTCATTGAGAGGAGAGACACCATCTGAAGTAAAAGCTGAAGACTGAGACATGGAGAAATATACTTGGGTGTCAGCACCGTTCTGATAACACCTCGCCCCATGTCTCCAGATTATCTCTCCCAGCGGCTTCATATATATGTTGAATAGCATCAAGGAGGAATGTCACAATTAAGCTCCTTTTTAGCTGAGCAACTGTCCCCAAGCATCACCCTCTGGAATCTGCCTGAGAGGAAGGAACAGAACCATTGCAACGCAATTCCTCCAATTCCTAACCTTCTCAGGTGATCCAAGATGATGTCGTGATCTATTGTATCAAAGGCCTCTGAGAGGTCCAATAGCACCAACAGGGTCATATTACTCCTGTCGATGCCCAGATGAAGGTGACCATGGCAGTCTCAACTCCATATCCTGTCCTAAAGCCACTTTGAAATGGATCTAGATAATCGGTTTCCTCCAAGATAGCTTGGAGTTGAAGAGCAACTGCCCTCTCGATCACTTTGCTCAGAAAAGATAGCAGCGAGACTGGCCTATAGTTGTTCATGTCCAGAGGGTCCAGGGAAGGTCTTTTCAGGACCAGCCTAACCGCCACTTCCTTCAAACATGATGGAACATGGCCTTCCCTAAGTGATGCATTGATGATGTCTCTAAGAAACATCCTCAAGGCATCTCCCCCCCCCCCCCCCGGATGGCCAGCCACGAAGGGCAAGGATCAAGAGGGAAGGTTGGTTTCCTCACTCTACCAAGAAGCTTGTCCACGTCATCAGTACTCATGGATCAAAACTGAACCAGTATAATTTCATCAACGGAGTTGCTGGACACCCATTAATTGATTCTGTTACAACACTGGTGTCTAAGTCAGCTCTTATCTGAGAGATTTTATTTGTGAAGAAGTTGTTAAACACATCACAGCAGGCCGTTGTAGGGTTAAGTAATGGGTTCTGCACAGGTGGAAACTGTGTCAGTTCCCTTACCACCCTAAACAGCTCTGCTGGATGGGACTCTGCAGACACAATACATGCAGAGGAGAAAGATTTCTTCACTGCATGTATTGCCTCTCTATAGGAACAAAGAAATTTCCTATGATGAGTCTTGTCAGATAAGAGTCAAGTTTTCTGCCAGGTGCACTCTAGTCATTGTCCAACCCGCTTCATCTTCCTAAGCTCTTCAGTGTACCATGGTTTATGATTTGAAGTGGGTTGGACAGAATCACCAACGTTACCAACTATTAAATCCTCTAAGGCTTTCTGGAATCCAATTGGTTCCATAAGCCTTTGAGGGCAGACCATTCTAATGGGTCCACCACCACCGGTAGGGGGGACAGCGGTTCTTAGTTTGGCCTTGATCAGAAAATGATCCGTCCATGACAATGCGGTGGTTTTAATAACCTCCGCCCACGAATATTCCTGTCCCGTACTGAAGACTGCATCAAGGGAATGACCTGCACGACGTGTGGGCCAGCCAACCAATTGGGATAGGCCCATGTTTGTCATGGATTCCATGAACTCCCGAGCCACATCTGATAGATTCGACAAACTGGTTTCAAGTGGAATGTTGAAGTCGCCGAAAACTAGAAGCCTGGGTGACTCCAACAGCAACTCTGAGACCAGCTGTGTCAGCTCAGTTAGGGAGTCTATTAGACAACAGGGTGGCTGGTATACTAACAGAATCCCCAAACTATCCTGAGTCCTCAGGCTTAGGTACGTACACTCGGACTGTGTTCTGGACAGGTATCCTGGTCAAGGTGAGGCTTTTCTTGTGAACCAGAGCCACTCCGTCCCCCCGCCCACTTCCCCTTACCTTCTCACTAACAGAGTACCCAGCTTGTAGGGCCTGCATCCAAGTTATAGCGCTATCCTCTCCTAGCCAGGTCTCTGTAAAGCAAGTCATGTCAGCATCCTCATCTAAGAGGAGGTCATAGATGATATGGATCTTATTTTTGACCGAAGTGGCATTGCAAAGGAGTAAGGTAAGGTTCTGTGGAATGATTGGTATGTTCTCCAGTCCATTCCAGGAAACAGGGTGAAGTGAAGGCAGGATAGCTTTCAAACATCGATCCCACCTTCTTTTGTAACAACCCTTCACTCTGTTTCCACCATACCTTCCTTTCCCCCCCATGACCTCAATTTCCTCTCCCAGATCATTCCTAGCCATGCATGGAGGAGTGACTTTTAAAGCCAGCCACGCCCCTCTCACTGCTGCCCTGCTTCTGCAGTTAATTCTGCTTTTGCATTCTTCTGGCCCTGGTGGAATGGGGGAAAGAGAGGCTGCTTCAGGCTGGCTCAGAGTTCTCTGGCCTGGCTATCTGGTGTTTTTGAGGGGTGGAGAAGTGACTTTTGAAGCCAGCCACTCCTGGCCATGCCCCCTCTCACTGCTGCCCTGCTTCTGCAGTTAATTCTGCTTCTGCAGTCTTCTGGCCCCGGTGGAATGGGGGAAAGAACAAGAAGAAATTGATAGAACACAGGATATCAAGCTGATCATTGGAGATAGAAATGCAAAGATTGGAAGTAAAGAAGAATAAAAAACGGTAGGCAGATTTGGACTAGGCAAAAGGAATGAAGCAGGTGAGTGTCTGATAGATTTTTGTGAAGCGAACAACTTATTCATTGCAAACACATTTTTCATACAACCAGAGAAAAGGTTATACACATGGACATCACCAGATGGCCAACACAAAAACCAAATAGATTACATAATTGGAAGTAAAAGATGGTGAAACTCCATACTGGTGGCCAAGACTAGACCAGGTGCTGATTGTGGCACAGATCACAAACTACTCATTTCAAAAATAAAAGTAAAACTCAAGAAGAGAACAAAACCTGTCATCATACCAAAATACGATATAATCATTTCCACAGAATTCATTGACAATATAAGGAACAGATCTGCAGTACTAAGTATAGTAGATCGTGAACTGGAAGAGCTTTGGTCTGAAGCCAGGGACAGAATAAAAGAAGAATACATAAAGACACTTCAAACAGACAAAAGGAAAGTAAAGAAACCATGGATGACAGATAAAACTAAGAAACATGAACACAACAGTACAATGGCTAGTGTGCAAAGATAAGGAAATTTTTTACAATGACAAATGTAGAGAAATAGAAGAAAATGAAAAAAAAGAGGAAGAATGAGACACCTATTCCACAAGATTCAAGAAATCAAGGCAAAGTTCAAACCAAGGACTGGGATGTTCTACGACAATAAAAATAACATAATTCAAGATCAGGAAGGAATAAAAAATGATGGACGCAATAAACAGAAGGGTTATATAAAAGAGATGACAACATGAAGGACCCATGGAATGAAGAGCCATATGAAAATGAAACCCACATTCTAAAAACTGGGGTGGAAGCTACAATAAAGGAAATGGTAAAAAAAAACAAGACTCCAGGAACACATGATATTCCAATAGATGTGTTGCAATCCACTTTGACAGAGTCAACTCTACTGCTAACCAACATAGGTCAACAGATATGGAAAACAAAACAATGGCCAACAGATTTGAAGCGATCAATATACATCCCCATCCACAAAAAAGGAGACACAAGAGACTGCAGAAACTATAGGTCCATAGCACTGATCTCCTATGCAAGCAAAATTATGCTCAAAATTCTGCAACATTGGCTCCAACCATACATGGAGAGAGAAATCCCAGAGGTCTAAGCGGGGTTCAGGAAAGGAAGATGCACCAGGGATCACATTGCAAATATACAGGGAGTTTCAAAAGAAAATCAGCATGTGCTTTATAGACTACAGCAAAGCCTTTGACTGCATAGCTCATGAAAGGCTATGGAATGCCCTTAAAGACATGGGAGTGCCAACACATCTGATAGTCCTAATGAGGAATCTGCACTCAGGACAAGAAGCTACTGTCAGGACAGAACATGGAGAAACAGAATGTTTTCCAATTGGCAAAGGAATCAGACAAGGCTGCATCCTATCACCCTACCTCTTCAACTTATATGCAAAACATATTGTAAGGAAAGCAGGCTTGGACATGGAAGAGGGAGGAGTGAAAATAGGAGGAAGAAATATCAACAATCTGAGATATGCTGGCGACACCATAATGGTGTGATGAACAAATGGGTGAGAGCATGGCTCTGAACCAAAGGTAAAATGGCTGCATGCAAGGCATTGCTGGAGGAAGGGCTTGGACAGTGAAAGCGAGAAATTAAATGATGACTTGGCCAGAGAAAGAACTTGCAAAACAAGAAGGAACTTATACAGACACAGTGTGCTCCGAGCTGCCTATAATGTCAACAAGATACACAATGGACATGAAGATCTAGGATGTTTAATATAAACTGATAAGACCTTGGTATGTTTTGGAACTATGGAAAATATGTTCTTCCAAAGATCTGTCAAGACATGAGTATAAAGAAAGGAGATTTTCAGCCTCTCCTTTGTTGGTATCAGACTGCAGCAAGATGTCATCCCAAACCTTCGGGGATGAACTGATTCATCATCTAGCAGAGAGGCTTTGTGAATATGTTGTATGTTGTATGAATGTGTGTGAGAGTGAGAGCTCTTGATACTTAAGTGATTCTCTTATTTGTTATGTCTTAATAAATGTTACATACATAGTGTCTAAATCCAGATCTGGTTTCCCATGTGTCTGTACTGAAAATCCTATAGTCTGGGGTGACTAAATTTCTCTCTGGATCAAAAAGAACAGAAAACCTCAGTTCATGACAATGCTAGCAGAAAACCTCACAGATCTGGAACACCTACTAAGGAAGATCAATGAAGAATTGATATCTGTCCCCAAGCACTTTGGCCTTGGTAGGAAGGGGGAATGTGCAGGAATGAGCTAAAGGGACAGCCAGAAAAGTGAGGAAAAATCAGAAAGGGGAAAGTTTTTTTAAAGGGTTTTATAATACACTAAAGGCACCAGATCTTGTTTGATCTTAGAAGCTAAGCAAGGTCGGTTCTAGTTATTTCTTGGATGGTATGTATTTCAGAGGAATGTAGGATATATTTCAGAGGAAGAGACTGACAAAACCACCTATGACGATTGCTTGCTTAAGAAAACCGAATGAAATTCATGGGGTCACCATAAATTGATAGGAGACTTGATGGCACAGAGAGAGAGAGACCCATATACACTGACACATAGAAGATGGGACGTGGAAAGAGGAAGAGGGGGGTTAATGCTAATGATAGATTAAAGTTGCAAAAATAAGAAAAGAAGGGAAAACTCTAAAAAGAGATTCACCAGGGGTGTAGATATCGGTGAAGGGGCAAAATGAGGGCATTGCCCCCAAATAAAAATCTTCCCTCAAATGAAATGTTCCTTCAGTCCTCAGTTTCTACCACTGCAATAAGTTAAATGCTTCATTTAGAAATACAGTTTAGGCATCCAAAGAAACTAGGCAGTCAAAATTACCAAGGGAATTCAAACTCAGCAAATATAAATGTTCTAGGTGTGAAGAGTTGACAGTGTCTCCCTCTCAGCAATGCTAGAAATTTGGGGACTGAAGGAAAATGTCATTGAGAGGACATAATTCTTATTTGGGTGGTAATGCACCCATAATGCCCCCTGTAGCTACATCTCTTACACAAACGGGTCCACACATGCACACATATGCATGTATACACATAAACACACACATCTGAGACTCTTTAGATCTGGGCAAGCAGCGTCCTAGACAAGTCACAGAAATTGAGGAGGGCAATTCTAACAGGTGCTGCTGGGTGGGTTCAGTGCAGCTACTGGACTCACACATTTGCCAGCAACACCAACTATCCCAAATGAAAAATCTGTATTAGTCAGTCACTTCACATTGTGTTTCTTTTTAACAGGTGGGGGTGGGAGGAGTCTCCTTTAATACAAAGAAAGGAGCACTCTTTAATTTTTAAATATGTAGATGTTCATTGTAGAGATGCATAACTCACATGTTTTGTACTTGCATAGTTACATATGTATCAATGTTACAAACAACCTGATCAGGCAGAATTCTGGTGTATAAAACTCAATGCATGCATTTGCTGATGGGGGAAGAAAAGATGATGCTAGCTGAAAATGGATACATGGGATGGGATTTTCCTTGTGATTGTCTGATTACAAGGACAAATGAATGGGCAGATTTGTCCATCCCTAGGTGAAACCAAGCAAACTAGGCAGTTTATGATCTCATATTGATCTGATGGAAAGAATCCAATGTACTGAGCCTACTTTCAATAGCTTCTTTCAAATTCAAACTGAAACCCAGAGCAGGTTCGCTGCCCCTCTGACATTAGATCCACCAGCCTATGCAGCTCAATCTGTCTTGTGTCCCAGTTCTGAGCCAACAACCATAATTTTGTTTGTTGAACCTCACTTCATATATTGCAACAGCATTAGTGGCAGTTTAGTGCAGTACCCCAAGGCAGAACATTAATAATTTAAAACAACATCAAATATGATTTTTTTAAAAAAGCATGCCAAACATAAAGTAGTGGTTATAGCACATGGCAAAAGTGGTCTGAACAAGGCAACATGAGCATAACAGAGTGCTCCACACTTCCACTGTGATGCCCCAAGGGAACACATGCAAGGAAAATGTAGACGCTGTAGGGCACTTGCATTTGCCTTTACTTCCACATTGAGGCCAGCATCTTGTTAGTGAAATATGCAAGTCCACCTTACATCTGCATGTGTTTTGTTTTGGTCATTACAAGGCCTGGTCTTCTTTTTCTCCCTCCTCAACATCCAAAGCTCCCCCTGGATTCACCATTGGGGTGTGAATGGCCAATCTATTGCTAGTGTAGAGTGAAGGAATTGGAGAAGCATCTGACACAGACCAATGATATCATCTACTGAGACCTCCAGAAGACCTCAGTAGATCTTGGTGGAAGATGTCCTCATTCTGGCTCTGTCCTCAGTCAGTATCTGGCCAAATTAGATAATTCTCCAATTTCCATCCTCTTTCTCCACCAGCAGTGGAATGGCTGTGTGCAGGGACTATCAGCAAAATGGTGAGTCACAGCAGAGTTCTGCATGCTTTATGCTACATTCAGTAATGTAGGCTATTGGCTTGAGTCTCCCAAGAGTGGGAAACATAGCCAGTAGGTAGAAAACTTAGGGCCTGAACAGACTGCCAGAAATAATTCAGCTTGAGACCACTTTAACTGTCCTTGCTCTATGCTAAGGAATCTTGGGAATTGTAGTTTTTTCTGAGACATTGAGCCTTCTCTGTCAGAGAGCTCTGGTGCCACAATAAACTACAGTTCCCATGATTCCTTAGCACCGAGCCAGGACAGTTAAAGTGGTCTCAAACTGGATTATTTCTGGCAGTCTGTATAGGCCCATAGTGGCCCAGGAACTATTTTGTCACTGCCACAGTTGCTGATGAAATTTGGGGGCAACTGCAGCAGCTTTGTTATACAAGAGGGTGCCAGAGAGTTTCCTTACACCATAGACACCACAGGACAAACCAGATGGGTCATCCATTGGAACTGCTAAAGAAAGCAACATAAAGTGGGGTAACATGGCAAAATTAGATATTATTTTGGTGGCTTGGGTGGCAATGTTGTTGGTTTTGCTGTGGTCTTGGAAAGGCTATTCAAGACTACTATGCAAGTTCTAGCCTATGTGTTTTCATTTCTACTTTATATATTACGGTACTGGAGAAATACAGAAAACAAAAACATATTGAGTCAACATTTACTTGTTTGTAGGTTTGAATTGATTTCTGAGGTTGTCTGTTTTTTGCTAAATTCTAAATCTGATGTTTGTTTATAGCTTTTATAGTTTATAGCCCACCTCCACCCCCAGATTTTAGTGTATGGAGTGTTGCAGCTGCAACCCTCCTCCATGCTGTCAGTAAGCACCCCCTGATGGGAACAGGAAAAGGTTGTCAGGTCTATTAACCTTAGCAAATGTAAATATGAACTATGAATGTGGAAAATGCTCCAATTTGAAATGAATTTCATTCTAACCGACTGCTGAGTGAAACAATTGCATATGCTGAACACACAGGGACAACATGTTGAAAAATATCAAAATAGGTGATGTGTCTTTCTGAAAATCATATCAGTTTCTCTGCTTTGCACATTGCAGGGTTATAGGCTCGCATTTATTTAGGCTGCCATCAGCATTTTTAAGACCCCTTTTCTCAAATCCTCACAATAGAAAGCAAGTTCGCATATTATATTAAAGTAGAATGTAATGCTACATGGAAGAACCTGAATGAGTTCATGGCCAGGAGGAAGCCTCAGGGAGAACATAGTTCCCTTGCAAAGAAACCTAAGTCTCTTTCACACTACACAATTATAGGAATCCGGTACCACTTTAACTGCCATGGGGGCATTCTATGAAATCCTAGGATTAGTGGTTTTATTAGATACTGAGAATTATCTGCCAGAGAGCTCTAGTGCCTCTCTGGACTACAAATTCCAGGATTCCATTGAATGCATCCATGGTAGTTAAAGTGTTATCAAATTCTCATAACTCTGTAGCATAAAAGAGACCCCAGGTATATAATACTCTGCAGAAACAGTGGGAAAGAAAAACTGTGTCCTCTACAAGGCCCCAAACAATGTCATAAACCTACTGTCTGACTGAAGTGCGAGACAGGAGTATTTGGAGATTATCACACACCAAATCCATGCCAAGATAGATGCAGATTGTAACTGTCACTGACAAATCTTATCACACTACCCTGTGCCCAAGCAGTAGGCAACCCCTATCCAACCCAGGCTTCTCCAGCAGCTTTTCAAGAATGGGAAAATCCAATTCTTGAAAAGCTGGCAGAGAAGTCCAGGTTGGCTATAGGCTGCCTACTGCCTGGACATGGTGCAGTGTGATAAGATCTGTTGTTGATGGTTACAACCCGCAGCTATCCTAGCATGGATTTGGCATGTGATAATCTCTTTTCTGTTTAGGTCTAGGGATAGACTGCAACATTTTATTGCAGCACTCCATTTGTGATGTACAATCATTAATTCTTGTATTCAATTGAATGGCAAGGATCCAGGTAGCCAAAAGAAAGCAAGTGTATCTGAATTGTTAAGCAATCAAGCAGTCCAGATCTTTTGTCCTCAAAAGGGAAGACAGGAAGGGGAGAAAGTATTGTCAGAGGAAACAACAGGTTTTTTTAAAAAAGCAGTGTCTAAAACAATACATTGTTGCACTTACTTGTTTGCTCTGTTGCTTGAGACGTTGTTGAAGCATTAGTCAATACTCTGTCCTTGTGTTTACAGAAAGCATTCATTTTAGTTGCATTTATTACTATTCTTATGGCCATATTTTATCATTTCTGCCAGTTGCAATGGGTACCTAGAAATATAAAAATAAAGGGATGAGTATCACAGAGCAGCAGTAGTACAGAAAAGAGCAATCAACAGCACAATTCTATACGTTTCTATACAAAGTTGCTAAAATTACTCATTGCTTCCCTTGAGAATGAAAATGTTAAAATATATGTTTCTACTGGGAATTGATGTTATTGGCTGGGATCCCTGGTTTTAGATAGTTTGTTGCATTTGGTGGTGAGAAATACACTTACCCCATGTTTGAAATGACCAATTAGACTAATTCAATAAATTGATCTGATCTGATCTGATCTGATCAGAACTGCTCTTGTGTTTTGTTTTGTTTTTGTTGCTGTACTTGCTCAGAGTCATAAAAACAACAGAATATGGAACATTTTATTGAATCTAACATGGATGGACTGTACCTTGATAAGTAACAATCAATGCACACAAAGTTACTTCATGTCAGTGTTTTGTGCAAGGAATAACAACTCTTCCTCATTTTTTTTCATTTATTCAGTCTCTGCTCTGCTTGACAATGGAAGGAGGGAAGAGTGCAGCCATAACTGGCAACAATATAATTGGAATAATCTACAGTTTGGGCTTGCTTGTTCACATACAGATCAGTTGAACCATATTTAAATCAGGGGAGTTTGAAATGTGGGAGAGATGCCCTTAAAAGACATTAAGAACACATCTATGTTATCATATCTGCCTGAACTTTGTGGCAACATATTGGTCATCTAGCATCAGCATGTTTAGCAAAAGTGAATAGGGGATGAAAGTGTTTATTACAGTTATTATGAAGATGTCTTTACAATTTTCCCATAATAAGCAACCTGCATCTGTAAAATGTGTCCAGATGTTGTTTCAGTCTCAGCAATATGAGCAGTATACCCAGTGGTGAAGAATGCTGGGAGCTGCAGTTCAACAACACAGGAAAGGCCAAAGAATTCCCATCCATGACATAGATCTGTATAGCCTATGTATTTCCTTAAATAACATTTTGTGACCTAGAGACAATGACCTATGATCATATCCCATACCAAATGTGAGGTGTAGGGAAGGGCCAGGAATCACAGAACTGAGCAGTTCTCGGTTTATGTTAAGAACAGGGAGACTCATTAATATTCAAATGGTATTGTACTCCTTGGATATAGAATCTGTCATGTGAATATATTCAAGTGATGGAAATATAGGCTGACATCTTGTTAGTGACCTAGAAATGAGTAATTCCAGCTTCTGTATGTGTATGTGTGTAATATTCTTTCTCTTGCACCCCTCTCCTCCTAGTTGGGAATAACTAATAGCATTTTGGACATAACCAAATATTTTGTATTTCTCATCTTTTAAGCTATGTAGTCACTATTGGAGAGCAAGGGATGGCTAAGAAGTCTCTGGTTAAGTGACTATAATCAAATGCACAACAATTAAGATGTCTTCCAGGACCTCCTAGGTTCCCCTGGAGATCCTCAATAATATGAGGGGGTATCGTAAAGTTTTAATTACCACTTTTAAAAAAAATTGACAGAAAGTTTGTTATATCTACGTAGTCACCATCCATATTTACACATTTTCCCCAGCATTTCTTGATCCTCTGAATACCTGATATTATAGAAGTCTGCAGATTGTGCCTTATAAGGGGGGTATTATAAAGTAATAATTATCACCTGGAAGTAGTTATGGTATATTGATGAAATTTTGTCAGTGTCATCATTGGTCCCTAAGTGCATGATGTTGAGAAAATCAGCTCATTGTGTCCTTTATTTTTGTGACAGGTTGTGCCAGAAGTGAAATCCTCGTAAGGTCCGATCTGCAATAACAGTATTTGGAGGGTCAAGAAACACTGGGGGAAATGTGTAAATCTGGATGGTGACTATGTAGAGATAAGTTAACAACTACAAATCAAAACAAACTTTCTGTCAATTGTTTTAAAGGTGATAATTAAAACTTTACAATAGCCCCTCGTAATGTGTCATTGTGCATCATTGTTTCATAGTTCGATCATGGTGGAACTTTATGATAAATGTCCTGATGCAGGATTTCAGCCAGAATGACTAAACTATCTCATTTGGAAGTTTTAGCTGAAGGCTCAAGAATATTGGCTATAGATCAAATATATTATTTAGTAGATATCTGGGGAAATGATGAAACTGTTAATTACTTAGAAGATGAGAAATACAAAATAACCAGAGTTTTTGTTATGTCCAGAATCCTATTGATTATTGTCAACTAGAGCAGAACCATGGAATCAATTATTGAATGATGATTAGACATAGAGTAAATTCCATAAATGCAATGGATCTACTTTAATTGAGACTAACAATAGGAATTAGGCCTATAGGTTTGTCAGTTTCTGCCAGAAGATTGTACGGTCATTACTGAAAATTTTTGAATTTCTCTTGTATTTCAAAATGGGAAATGAAAATACTTTAAATTATACTTTTGAATAAATTAACAGAAATGAATCCTAATCCTAATTTTAGAGAATCCAATAACATCCAAACAACGATACCTTTTTCAGGCCAACCAAAATGCACAATTACATGCTTTTTGAATTACAATTGGATGTTAAATTTCCTTGACTTTGAAAATCTTCCAGTGACCACATGGCCAAAAAAGGGGGGAGGTGCCGGCCTGTAGATAGCCCTCCCTACTATATGAACTAAGACTAGAAACAGAAAATACAGACCTATGACTAACATCTTCATTTTTTTCTCCTATTTGCCTGATGAAGAAGCCAGTGTGGCTTTGAAAGTTTGCAACATGCAATTGTGCATTTTGGTTGGTCCAATAAAGGTACAATTGTTTGGATGTTATTGGATTTGCTATATGGCCAACACAGCTACTCCTAGATGTTTTTTGGATTTCAAGATACTAATTTTAGAGTTTTACCTCTATTGATGCGAAATAGCAATTCTTTCATAGTTTTTGGAACCACAATACGTACTATGTTTGGCTGCAATTTTGCACACATGGAACACTTTTGCACACTTTCTGTTCCTCTGACAGAAAGAGATGGTGTCTGCCCTGTTCTGGGTTCAGCCTATCATAGCTCTCAAAATGATGTAAAAGGGAGTGGAAAGAAAGGGGAGGAGCTGAAAAGCAGTTTAAGATTTAAATACAGGAGGCATATTCAGGGTGTAACCACATTAGTGAGGCAGTAAAGTACACAAAATACAAAATCCCTAAAACAGTGATACCTTTATTGGACCAACTAAACTGCACAAAATACATCATGTAAGCTGTTAACACTTCACTGGCATGTTCATCAAGCAGCAATATTATACTGCAGAAGAAAGGTCACAGGTCTATATTTTGTCTCAAATGTTACTTCTTGGCCATGTGGAGATCGGGGACAAAGGACAAAGGACAAAGGTTCAGAGGAAAAGTGCCACTTTGGGGGAGTTGCTTTATGCCTATTACAGGTATTACAGACAGTGGAGGCAGCTGTGGATTCAGTAGTTCAGCCAGCCTTGGACTGGATGTTCAGAGAAGGCAACTTCAAACAGATTTTATTGGGTCACCACACTTTTCCTCAATAGAGCTTGTTTGCTTTTAAGAACAAAAGGCTGACTAAAATTAAATATTTCTCTGCTTATTTGTGTCAGAAAACATGCTCAGTCTACATTTCAGTCTCTCCATAATTTTGTCTGCAGCTCTTAAAACCTCAGAGTACCTGCAAGCCTATTGGTGCAGATATGCCTTACATAAGGACAGGGGTGGCAAAGTGTGGGCTGCCCGTTCCATCCCCATGCACCATGGCTACCTTACATGCTCATCAGCCCCAGACGTGATGGTTACCATGAGTCACTGATTGTGGGAGATGGGTATCGCCTTCTCTGGAATTTGGTCATTTCGCCCTCAGGGAGCCAGAGGCAGCAGTGACGGTAATAGTGGCTGTCAGGTGCTCCTCAGAGCTTCTCATTCATTCTGGTCAGATGTGCTCATGGGCAGAGGGGCTGCTATTTCTACAACCACCAGTACTGACTACATGTCTTCAGCAGAACTGACTACAGTCTTTGGCAGTGGATGTAGTGGAGAGAAGAGAGGGAATTCTTGTGTTTTTTTTTGGTTTTTTTTTTTTTTGGCATAGGGCTGTCTTCTGGGTCAAGGATGGAGACCTCACTTTGGTAGGGAGGTGGCAGTGGAAAAGTAGAAGCTGTACTGCGGCTGCTGCTTGTGGAAAGTTTGGGTGGGAATGTGGCCATGCCATCTTCCTCCCTGCCTCCGCTGCTACCCTGTCATGTTGGGGCTCAAAAAAGTTGCAGATTTTGGAATAAATGGATTTTAGAATTCTGGATGAAGGAGATTCAACCTGTATTTAATTTACATCCCATCTTTCTCCTGGCATGGGATCTAAAGTGTTTTGTTAAAAGGGAAGGCTTGGAAATTTAAAAAAAAAACTTTACTGGTTTATGTTTAATCATGGTCAAAACCTATCTGAAGAAGGGATAAGGTGAGTGGCAGGAGCTCCAGCATAAGGAAAGATAACCTGGGAGCAGGTTGTGTTATAGTTCCATTGAACTCAATGAAACTTATTCCAAGTAAAAGTTGCCTGGTTAGAAATATTAGAACTGTCACAGATATGACGAATTATATTATCTTTCAACCAGCCTTGAACTGGATAAGTCTTCAGCAAAAGCAACTTCAAACAGATTTTATAGAGTCACTACACTTTTCCTCAACAGAGTGTCTTTGCTTTTAAGAATAAGAGGCAGCCTGAAATTAAACATTTCCATCTCTGCTTTTCTGTGTCATGCTACATTTCTGTCTTTCTAAAGTGTTCTAAATTTCTGTCTTTCTAAAGCTCTTAACAGCTCAGAGCACCTGCAAACCTATCTATGCAGATATGCCTTACAGTGGGACAGGGTGGGCAAAGTGTGACCTGTCATTTTTGGACCCTGGAGATTAGAAAAACTGAACAAATGAACAGATTGAAAAATTGTTTCCAAAATGCATTGTGACCTGAAATGCCCTCTGGGGGTGTGGGTAGCATTTTTGTCACGTCACACCCCTAGGCCATTTTAGGACCAATAGAGGTTTTATAAAATGGGAAATTAAGTAACTAAAAAGGCCTTTCCTAGGTTCCCCACACTCCCAGAGAAGAATTGGGAACTAAACATTTGATATAATTATTTTTGGTGAGGATACAGTGGATGTGTGTGCAGCTCTCCAAGGTTTGCTGGGGAGCTGATGTGGCCCCCTAGCCTCCCACAGTTGCCCACCCATGCATTAGGACAACTAAAAAGCAATACCTCATAACAATTGCCCCCCCCCCTTTTCAGATAAATGTCTGAAGTGATAATTAAGGTAATGCCAACAATGACAAAAAAATAAATTTAAAAATCACAGGATGGTATTTATTTTGGACCAAGGAAATCAAAATAATTTTGTGTAGATTCTGTCAATAAAGCTATTTTCTTCAGTTTTTGTCTAAGATTAGGAAGTATGAGTAAGGTAACAATACAGAAGAGATGTGCAAGGAAAACATGAGGCAGAGCTCTTTTCATTGGTTTTGCTGTCTGCATATTTTATAGACACTTTGCTAGCACAGAGTAAATAATAAAAGTAGTTTCCTGAAAACATTCATCACTGAAAGTGTCTATCTATGAAACTTAGTGAGGACAGATGTTCAAAAATCTGGATAAGTAGTTGATACTGGGTGGGAAATGTTGAAGTGCTTTAAAATCTCATTAGTATTATAGTGGAAATGTCGAAGGGATTCCAGTTCATTAAATACAGAACTTTATGGAATGAAAGAGTTATGAGCCAATCCTAAGACTTGCTGCCTTATCAAATAAGTGCTTAGTAGGGGTGTATAAACTGTTTTGCCAATTCAGTAGCACAAGGCAAAGCATTATAATCTCAGCAGTATATTATTCTTACAGCTTCAGCCACACATTTTGCTCAGCTTTCTAAAGTTCAGCATGACTAAGAATGCAATGCCATGCAAGTGTATTCAGAAGTTAGCCCCACTGGGTTCAAATGGCACTTACTCCCAAAGAAATGTTCACAGGACTGCAGCCTCAGACAATATCTTATGCAAGATAAAATATATTTTTGGCTACAGTGGAGGATGTGTAAGAATTTTAATACAGTTTCTTTGAGGGTAAAGTACAATTGTGTACAAATAGCCTCATGATGTTCTCAATCTATTTGTGGGTAGAGGAATTGAGTAGACTTTCTTGAGACTGCTCTAAGAACACAAGAATTTCTTCAATGTTTTGTTGAAAGATGGGGCTTCCATTAGTATGACAGTAACACAGTTTCTTTATTATTGGTTAAAATATTTATTGGTTAAAATAGCAATATGTTCATCATTGTGCACCCCACCCAATAACCATGGAGGAAATGACAGTACCACCAAGATGGCAGAAATCATTTTACCTTCTCTTTCTTGCAGAGGAAGGGGAGTGATAAAAAGAAGAATCTCAACAATTTTCTAAGAAAAACAACTTTAGGTGAAATTTTGGGTAAGATCCAGTTGAAAATGATTTGAACACTTACTGTTTGAATAGGTTTTTAAAGACTATATATGCCATTTATTCTCAGCCTTGGGCCTTTCTGGTATTTTGGACTCAACTCCCTGAATCCCTAGCCAACACAGCCATCTGAGAACCAAAACAGAGAGGCATAAATTTACATATTTCCTGGTGAGTTGTTGTTGTTGTTAACTGCTGTCATGTCTACTTCGACTTATGGTAATCCTGTGAATGAAAGATCCCCAAGTCGCTCTATTCTCAATAGCCCTGCTCAGGTCCTGCAGACTAAGGGCCACAGCTTCCTTGATTGAGTCTATCGATGTGGGCTTCCTCTTTTCCTATTGCCTTCTACCTTACTATTGTCTTTTCTAGCAAACCATGTCTTCTCATGAGATGGCCTAAGTAGGACAGTCTCAGTTTAGTCATTTTGTGAATAACTCAGCATAATTAATTTTTCTTGGTATAAATCTGACAGAAACATTATAATACTTTCATTTGGACTGCTTGTTTCCTATAAGAAAATTGTTGGTACACAAAATTATTGATGAAACTATTTAGGATGGAGATGCCATGGCCAGATTCCTCTTGTCCCTCAGTTCCTTTATAGAAGTGATTGGACATTTTTGCCAAAATTGTCACATTTAGTTCATGTTTGTGGATGCAGAGTTGCACATGTGGTGCCATTGTAAATGGGTGTGTTTTGAGCATATATAGCCAATGTGCACATGTACACATTGAGCATTAAGTGTGAATGTGAAGAGCATTTCTTTGTACATTCAGTTGCATACTTAGTGTCTTGTTTAGCCATTCAACATTGCCATTCAACACTAGGGCTGAGTAACAGAATTAATGCAAAACTCTGTGTTCAAAGATTTATTTTACACACACTGTTGAAGGGATGGGAATAATATTCAATATTATCATTTGGAAATAGTACCAAAATTCTTGAGTTTTCAGGAATCCCAATGAGAAGAATTCTGGACTGATGAGAATCTTCAGAGTTCAGGACTTTTTCTATACATGAGGCATTTTTGCACAGAAAACAGCATTTTCCAGGTATGACGCAGATTTTTTTCGTGAATAAACAAAAAATCCTATTCCAACATAGAAAATGCTCTTTTCTGTGTGATAATATCATGCGTAGCTTTTGTACAGAATAAGTCCCGAACTGCAAATAGCCCTTAAAAACTGCTGTTTTCAGTACTCTCACAGTAAGAAGAAACTGTTTCCTTTGAGAAGAAAATTAGTGAAGAATTACACCCCTGTACATTTCAACAAACTGGTATGAGATTTGGAGACAGAGATCCATTTGTCTGCCCCTCCTGATGATCCCGGCACTACACATTTATCTCCCAAATTCTCCCTCTTGTATCCCAGGTCATGAGACTTGGCAATTCCAGGCTTGTTCAGATGGCTGACTTCTAGCAGAAAGAAACAGTAAATAATGACATGACTCTGATTTTTAAAAGCTCAGAGTAGCCTCATATATAACATCAATACAGAACTATTGCCAATGACATGACAAGCAGCTGAACTTTGGCAGGATAATCATCATATCCACTTTTCATTGTTGTTGTTAACTGCCCTCGAGTAGACCTCGACTCATGGCAACCCCATGGATGACTCTCCAAGACTCCCTGTCCTCCACTGCTCTTTTCAGGTCCTCCAAGCTCATGCCCATGGCCTCTCTGATTGAATCCAACCATCTGGTATATAGTCTTCCTCTCTTTCTGCAGCCCTCTACTTTTCCTATCATTATTGTCTTTTCTAATTATTCATGCCATCTCATGATGTGGCTAAAATATGACAGCCTCAATTTAGTCATCCTGACTTCCAGAGAGAGTTCAGGCTTGATCTGTTTTAGGACCCATTTGTTTGTCTTGTTGGCTGTCCATGGTATCCTTAGCACTATTCTTCAGCACCCCATCTCAAATGAGTTTATTTTCTGTCTTCACTGTCCAGCTTTCATGTCCATAGATAACAACAGGTAATACAATACTTGGACAATCCTCATTTTAAATGTTCAGAGTTTTATCTTTAGATTTTAACTTCTCATTAGTAAGACAAAAGCGGGGGGGGGGGGGAGGGAGATAAAACTACAACTAGTTAAATCACCTATGTCTGAGATGAAGATAAACTGCAAACTGTAAAGACTGGACACCAGAAAAGTGATGGTGAGTAGAAAACAAATGTTATGTCTTTCAGCCTTCACATGCTCTGAGGCATTAAGGATTTTGAAGTGACCAACTCAATCATTCCCTATTCTCCATCTAGATTCTTACATTCTGATTGCTTCCTTTCATTACCTTGTAATGCCTTATCTTTCAGAAAGAAGGAGAGATCAAACTGCCACAATCTTTTTTTCAGAATTGCCATTTTCATGTACACCACCATTAGTCTGACATTTCACCTAGAACATTGAGAACTTGAAGGAAGGTTGGAAATTAGGAAATTGCTTTTTAATAAAATATTATATTTTGTCATTAAGTAAGTGTTACCAAAAACAGTATATAATTCTCCATTGTTCACACGAGAATTGCCCCTGGTTGAACAGAGGTCTCTGCTACTCTGTGGCTTAGAAGAATGTGGAGTATGAGGTTGTAATCACACTCAGCTACTATTGGAGGACTCCGACATTTGGATATGAGGTAGTAGTGCAAGAAATGTGGAGTTGTGGCAAAACCTATTTGAGTGCCCTGTCATTTTGTTCCCTCCTTTAGCCAGCTTTACTGTGGGAGAGTGTCTGGAGCCAAAAATATTCTTTTATGAAGAAGTAGCTGGCTAAGGGATGGTTTCTTGTAGGTGGTAGTTTCTTGTGAACTACTATTCCTCTACACACACACACACACACACACAGAGCCCTTAATTTACAGGCAGAAAGCATTTTGTATCAGTGAAGGGTTTATGCAAGGAGATCCATCTCAATTCAATTTAAAGAACAGTGTATTGGCAAGCAAACAGTGGCTCCATCCTTCTGTAAAAGAAGCTTCTGGTTTCAATTACATGCAGCAAAGTCAACTGAACCCAGGAGCCCTCACCATGCAGATGTTTGCCTGAATACTCTGGTTTTATTTAATGACATTTTGTTGGGAAGCCTGGTCTATAGATCTTGTTCTAATATGCTTGGGAAAGTATTCATATTCACTGCAAAGTAATAAATGCAGTCTTAACAATATCCTCTTCACCTTTAGTATGTTCTTTTATAGGCAAAACAAAGGGGGGTTGCAGACTGCCAGAAATAGTGCAAATTGAGTCCACTTTTAGGGTTAGGGTTAGTGCTAGGGAATCATGGGAATTATTTTTGTTCTGAGATATTGAGTCTTCTCTGTCAGAGAGCTCTGGTGCCACAATAAACTACAGTTCCCATGATTCCCTAACCCTAACCCTAACCCTAAAAGTGGACTCAATTTGCACTATTTCTGGCAGTCTGCAACCCCCCAAAGTCTCTAACAGTGAAACTCCTGTATACAAAGGCTTTTAAATCCTGCCCAGCCTCCTTGTCCTCTAGCTTGCTGGAATTTTTTAGCAGTATTGGCATTGGGTGGATGATAAAAGAGAGCTGATGAAATGCAAACTTTTGGAGTTGATTTACAGCAATGTGTCTGCAATAAATGATGCAATAAAGCTTGAGCTGGAGAAGAATTGAATTTTACACTAGCCAATACCCTTGTTGCCTTGTGTGCCTACCTACCTATAATAGGCAAGTTAAACAGCAGCTGCCACCTTAATCCCAGAGACAACAAGGGAAAGCAGATAAGCCTGCCATACCAACTACCTTTAGTATATTTTTAAAACACATAGATATACAAGCTGGGACACCAAAATGGAAATGAGGCTGGTTAAAGTGGAGGCTGGTTAAAGAAAAAGTCAAACCTGGATACACTTTAGAACAGGGGTAGGCAACCTTTCCCCTTTAAGGGCTGAGGGACTTCAGCTCCCAGAAGCCTTAGCCATGTTGGCCAATAGTCCCATGTTTGCCAAAAGCTCCTGGGATTCTGGGAGCTGAAGTCCCTCGGCCCTTAAAGGGGAAAGGTTGCCTACCCATGCTTTAGAAGAAGACTTCAAACGGTCTCTAAAAAGTTCAAAATATTTTTGTTTACTTATACAAAACTTACTTGATTTGATTGTTTCATTCCATATATTAGTTTTAAACAAAAAAATGCAACAACCCCCCATGTTGAGCTGCTTTTCTTTCTTTCTTTCTTTCTTTCTTTCTTTCTTTCTTTCCTTCTTTCTTTCGTCTATTCTTTCCATTAATTTCTGCCTCTGATACAAAATTTTGTGTTAAAATAGTAGCACCCAGAAACACATCAATTTTGTTAACTGAGACATATTTGTATTTTGTACAGGTGATATGCTGATAAGAAATGACCTTATGCTAGGCCAGCCTCTTTGACCATTTCCCTTTTTGGACTTTAAGTCTCAAAATTCTTCAGCCAGCATCACCAGCAGCCATGTTGGCTGTGGGATTCTGAATTTGTGGTCCAATGAAGAAAAAATTCCAAGCTCTGGTCCTCTACTACCTGAGAGCATCTTTAAATTGGAGTTTCCAGGGATTAAGCGTGGATGCAAAGCATCCCTATAATCTTCCAGTGAATTATGGTTCTTCTTCTGGCCCTGGCCCAGCTGACAAATTTCAGACATGTTTTAGGAGAAATCATTTTGGCTAATTTGTTTTCAAAGACATCTTTGGGAAGTGAGATTTTATCTCTAGATAGGAAGATGACATTACACCACATTGAGAGATGTCACTCAAGAAAGCCAAGGCCCTGAATGCATAAGAATCAAATGGGCTGTTGATGATTGACACTTGGTGTTCTCTCATTCATAGTTTACTGTAAGTCAAAGATGACTTGATAACAAATAACACTACCCAATAGTGTTGATGTTTGTGTGCCTGTTTATGTGTGTTGAGGGGAAGATTTTCTAAGATTAAAGACTAATTACACTTCCTGAGGCAAACAATTGAGGAAACTTGCATACAGTATACATAGCCATCATCCTTTTAAGTGGCCCTCCAAATGTTGTTGAACTTCTATAACTTCTAGCAAACAGTCAATACTGAGGGTTAGAGTAGTTTTAGTAAATGTCATCTGGATGGCCAGAAGTTGCCCATAACCTATATGTGACTAAGAGTATGGGAAAGTTTTGAAAAGTTCATTTTTGGACTACAACTCCCCAGTCAGCATGATCAATTCTCCAAAATCCAAAGGCTCACTCATGCAATGGTTTCTCCTCTTCCCAATTGTGTGCTCTTCCACAACATGGCAAATATAAAGCCTTTCCCAGTATGTGGTGCATCAACCACACAGACATTAGATAGATACATCTCTTTGAAACGTGTAAGGACCAACAATTATGGATTTGGGGATAGTGAAATCAATCAGATTGGCTTGCATTTAGATTTTCTTTAAGCCTCATGTTCTTTGTCTCAACTATGAAGCAATTTATATGTTGGTAAATTCTTCAAAAATGCACTGAAATGAAATTCTCTTTCATTTGTATCAGCCAAGTTCATTAGGTACAGCTATTCCAAAGCATGGAGAGGATCAAGTCATACCACCTTTCCATATAGCTATTAAAGATGAAGAGCCCATCATAAAAAGAAAAGAATCGATGGGATTGATTCATTACCAGGAAGACTCAATACACAGAGATTCCAACCAGACTTTTATATTTTATAATAAATTTTATTTAAAATTTTCCAGATATATAAAAGCAGAATAACAACATTGACTGATATATAAAGAGAAGATAGAAAAATAACAAGAAAGAAGAAAAAACATATACAAATATAGAACAATAAAATGGCATAGAAAACTAGAAAAGATAAAAGTGATTTCTTTTCTTCAGCAGTTATTAAACTATATTAACTATAAGATCCAACAATACCTCTCTCATACAAGAAAAACACCCATCTCCTTTCTATAATTTACATATATGAATCCTCCAAATTAAATATTTTACAATCAAAGATATAATCTCTAGCAGAAAGTCTAATTAAAATTTTGAGTTTTTACAATAAAACACACAATGTCTGTAGAACAATAACAACAACCTAATTTTTAAAGTTATTGATCACCAGTTTAACTTCCTGCTGTATCTCTTGCCATGTTATACAATAAAATCCTGTTCCTGGGACTACATCTTTGCCTTTCTTCTGGTAAGCCGGAACAGTGACACAGCCAGGTGATTAACCTGTCATATTACCCAGGTTGTTTTTAATGGCTTCTTCCAGCCAAAACAATTCTATTTTCTTTTGAGAAAGTCTCAGTTCTTGAATCCATTTTTACTGATGAGGCATTTATAAAAACCATCAATATTCAAACTTTAGGAAATTACTTCATAATTCCACATTGCTATATCACTATCCTCAAATAATTTCCCCCTTTTACTTACAAATGTATTAAACCTTATGACCTCAGTATCCAATCTTAAAACCTCTTAGGAGTAATGCTTAAGATCTCACTCAAAAAATACAAAAGGCAAAACACTCACCCAGGTATTAATGAAAACCAGTGGACTGAAGATTTCTTTTCATCCCATAAATCCCATTATTTGTTACAAAGATAGTTAGACAAAGGAATCAGAATCATAGAATCATAGAGTTGGAAGAGACCACAAGGGCCATCCAGTCCAAACCCTTACCATGCAGGAACACACAATCCAAGCACCCCCAACAGATGGCCATCCACCCTATGTTTAAAAACCTCCAAAGAAGGAGACTCCGCCACTCTCTGAGGGAGTGTGTTCCACTGTTGAACAACAGCTGTTATTGTTGTAACAGTTCCTTCTGATGTTTAGGTGGAATCTCTTTTCCTGTAGCTTGCATCCATTGTTCCATGTTCTGTTCTCTAGAGCAGCAGAAAACAAACTTGCTCCATCCTCAATATGACACCCCTTCAAATACTTAAACAGGGCTATTATATCACCTCTTAACCATCTCTTTTCCAGGCTAAACATACCCAGCTCCCTAAGGGACTGTACAGACTGGCCAAAAGGGCCAGCCTGGGGGTGGAGTGGGGCATGGCCAACTCTACCCTGATGCCGCCGTCATGCCACCCACCCAACTAGATGGCGGGTGGCGTCAGGGCACTCCCTTGGTGCAGTGTTCACATATGCTGCGCCAAAGGAGCACCGAAAGGGAGGCATTTTGCTGCTCTAAAAAGAAGCAGCATTTGCCAGCTCTTTTTAGAGTGGCAAAGCACCGGATCGGGGCTGCGGCATGCAGTTTAGCCCCTAAGTCTCACATCATAAGGCATGGTTTCCAGACTCTTCATCATTTTGGTCGCCCTCCTCTGGACACACTCCAACTTGTCAACATACTTTTTTAATTGTAGTGCCCAGAACTGAAAGTATAGTTGCCAACTTTATGTCCATAACAGCTTGCGTGCAGTGGAATGAGCTGATGGAATATGTCCCACAGTCTCCCATGTGCATTTGGTCACAGTTGACCTCTACAGTCCCCATGAGCTTGGGAAGATTTTTGAACCTTTGTGGGTGATATCCTTGTCCAGGGAATTAAATCACAAGTCAGAACTTGCTCCAGACCAGTGATGGCACTGCTGCTGCTCTTTCTCTCACTCATGGATATGAGTGAAAGAGATGTCAGCTGGCCATTTCAAAACCAGACTTTTCAACCAAGACTTAAAAGTTAAGCCTCAAAGCCCTAGGTGAACCAATCTGATAGCTTCTGTTTGCCCAACACTCATTTTTCTAAAAATCACCCATTCCTACTATTCTGAACATGAAGACATTTGAGAAATTTTATGAATTCTGAGAAAAATAACTGAAATAAACTTGCTGCTCATACCTAGGTAGAAACACACTCCCAGATAGGAAGAAGGAGCTGTGAATTATGTTTCTGACTCCCACATGCAAAACACCAGGACATGTTCTGGCTGCTCCCAGTTTCTTGTCTCTGTATTATGACATATGTTGATCCAAGTCTACACGACGACACAAATCTCCACCACATCAAGAGCTTGAAAAACATTTTTGGGCTACAACTCCCAAAATTCCCCAGTCAATATGGCTCCTGGCACATAGCTTCCATATCATCGAGGTGGTGAACTTCCAGTGGCCATGCTGGCTGAGGGATTCTGGGAGTTCTAGGCTATAACTGTACTTGTGTACTTTCCATGGTTGCATCCACAGGGCAGAAATAATCCAGTTTGACACCATTTTAATTACCCTCGCTCAATACTATGGAATTCTGGGAAATGTAGTTTTGTAAGACACTAAGCCTTCTCTATCAGAAAGCTCTGGTGCTACAACAAACTACAGTTCCCAATATTTCATAGCATTGAGACATAGCAGTTAAAGTGGTGTCAAACTGGATTATTTTTTCAGTGTGGGTGTGTTGCAGCCCATATTTTTTAAAATGAATGCCCAGGAGACAGAATAGAATGGGATTTTTATTATGGTCAAGGACCAGCACAATTCTTATTAGATATATGAGAGTCACTTGTGCCCACAGAGGCACAACCTGGAAAAAAGCTACTTATTTGTACTATAATTTCCAGAATACATCAGTCAACACAATCACTGGGGGTTGTAGTCTGAACAAGAAACTTGCCAAAGCTCTAGGCATCCATGGGCTCAGCAAATAGTGACAAAAGCTGCAAAAGGGAGCAAAGGATGCTTAGTTGCTGTGAGGTGAAATGTTATCATTAATCAGATGCACAGTATAACTTGAGCATCTCACTGTACCTCTCAGTCTTGAGAACAAGGATTGATTTGACACAGTGCTGATATGATACGATGTAAAACTGATGGTATAATTTTGTACAGTATTAGATTAGGGCAAAGCAGCCAGGTTTCCAATCTAATTATGGCTGCAGAGCTGATGGAAAAACTTGTGTACTGTGCCACTGCCTTGACAAATGCTTTATGGTAATCTACTTACATTGAAATTATCCCAGTAAAACACCAAGAATGTGCTTGATCTTCTGGCCCCACTCCAGGTCTGTCAGTGGGTTTATAGGATGCTTCTAAACTGGTATGCTTCTCCTAGGGTGGGATGCAATAGTGTCACTGGGGTGTGTGTGTGTGTGCGAACTGCACCAGGTGACACCCCAGAAGGGGGGTGACACCAAACAAGGCAGGTGACACCAGGTTGGCTCCCCACACCCCGAGTGTGCTTTTTCAGCCACCCGGGGCCTTTTCAGGGCCTTCAAGGCCCACACAGGGCTTTTTCGGGGCTCCAAGGCCTGTGTGGGGCCTTTTCCAGGCTGCCCAGGGTATTTTCAGGGCCTCCAAGGCCGATGTGGGGCTTTGGGGGGGGGCTTTTCTGGGCTGCCCATGGTCTTTTGGGTGCCCCACACTCCAGAAACCCCACCGGAAGTCCAGTTCTGGAAGTCCCCTGGAAGCCATGCCCCCCACACTGGGTGTCACCCAGTGCCGGAATGCCACTGGTGGGATATACCTGTTGTGGGCAACTGGGAATTTGGTATTGTTCCCTTTCTGAACAGTATAGCAACTTTTAGATAGCTCCTTAAAGACAAAGAGGTTCCTCCCTGCCTCCTTACTGTTTCCCATCTTCTTCTGGTAGTTTTCAGTTTTTATATTACTTTTTCCTCAGATTACTTGGTTACAATTGTTTGTTGCTTCAATTTGCTATAAGCTTCACAGATTAAATCCTATTATTTTAATGTCATGTAATAATATTCAAAGATATCCAGGAAATCAACATGCAAAGGCATCTTGAGGCACCTTTGAGAGTAAGGAAATTATTACACACGAAATCCGCGCTGAGTTACATGCGGGTTGTAGCCGTTAGGGTCAGATCTTATCACACTGCCCTGGGCCCAGGCAGTAGGCAGCCCATATCCAACACGGGCATCTCTGGCACCTTTTCAAGAACAGGAAAATAATAATGTGTGAAAGAATAATGTGTAGGTAAAATTTACAAATGGACTTATATTTGGATATTTGCACAGCTTTTATAGAAACAAGACTAACATGGTTATTTTATGTTTTTATTTTCCTGATTTTGTTATACTGGAACAT
This sequence comes from Phrynosoma blainvillii, assembly GCA_026167975.1. NCBI lineage: Eukaryota > Metazoa > Chordata > Lepidosauria > Squamata > Phrynosomatidae > Phrynosoma > Phrynosoma blainvillii. The sequence goes on from JANUYF010000005.1 coordinate 57,760,971, forward strand.
TATGGTATGTATCTGAGATCCCATTTGAATGTAAATATTTTTAAAAAGAAAAAAGAAAAAACATTGTTAATAAGGAACAAACATGCTAGGAAAAGCTGTAGCACTTTGCTTTTGCCTGAGCCTAATGAGAAGGCAAGATTCTGTCTCCTCCTCTCCTCTCTCCTCACTGAGTTAATTGAATGTGAACTATGTTTGCACTTTGAATTCAATTTGCAGCAATTGAAATAAGCCAAAGACAAAGAAGGGAAGTGGAGGGAGGAAAGAGAAAATAGGAGATTTTAAAAGCTGCTGGAGAAGTGGGATAGCAGAAGATTAATCAGAACTGTCTCCGCCAAATCAGGACAGTCGGAGGGTCTGCTATAAGGATAACTTTGTACTACCTCTGCCAATCACTAGCAATTGATTAAAAGGGGGAAGATGATGCCCTCTTTCATTTGTACCCAAAGATGAGTTTGAAAGAAAAGTTTTGCTCAATTCCATCATTTATGTAACAGTCAGTTACCGCAAGTCTATATTTCTGGGCCTCTCCACACACACAGCTTGTCATTTGATAAAATGTGTTCATCAGCACTGCCATTTGAAGCTGTAGGTGTAGGAATAATATTACGGACTGAATGTTCCTGTATATTTGAAAACAAGTAACAGATCTTCAGATGCACAAAAACAAGAATCCATCATGACAGCAAAAGGACTTTAGCCGAAATCCATTTAGCTATGGCTAAGCATTTGGGGAGGGAGGATTGGGGAAGTGTGTTCAAACATACATCTACAATATGAGAAAAGATAGTCTAGGGCAGGGGTAGGCAACCTACGGCCCAGGGGGGTGGATGCAGCCCCCTGAGGCCTTCGGACCAGCCCCAGGTCGTTCCTGCCGCCACCGCCCGCCACCACCCGCCATGATGATATTGATTATTGTTGTTACTACTTGTTCTTGGGGTTTCCTTGGCAAAATCTCCACAGAGGTTTTGCCATCATGGCTTTTCTGGGGCTGAGACAGTGTGCATGCATCTCTGCTTGTTTGTGGGCCTGCCTTCCAGTCGTTTCCATGATGATAATGATTATTGTTGTTATTACTTGTTCTTGGGGTTTTCTTGGCAAAATCTCCATAGGGGTTTTGCAATGGCTTTTCTGGGGCTGAGAAAGTGTGCATGCATATTTTTAATTTTTTAATTAATTAATTAATTAATTAATTTGCTTCGGCCCCCCACTTGTCTGAGGGACAGCAACCTGGCCCCCGGCTCAAAAAGGTTGCCTAACCCTGGTCTAGGGGCACTTTCACTGCCATACTACGTACTCTGAGTTGTTGTATTATAACCATAGAAGAGAAACAAAGCTTTGTGGATGGTCTACCAGAATGGAGGGTAACTGGTCCTGGCCTGGAGCAGAGGGAGATACGAATTGGGTGTTCCTTTCACCCCACCCCACCCCACTTCCTTTTACCTTTCCACAGCCTCATATCTGACTGTGTCTATCTAACTACCGTCCAACTAATGAACCACTCTAGTGCTGCTTTTACAATAGTCACAGAATGCATTACCAATGGACTCAGAGCTTGAAAAAATGTCTTTTTTGGACTCCATCTCCTAGAATCATTTAACCAAGATGACTCAAGGTATTGTGGTCCAAAGATTCAACTTTCTAAAGCTTGTTATTATGCTGGTATTGATAGTTGGGTGGGGTCTTTTGAAGTGAATAAAGGAGACTTCAGTCAGAGAAACCATGAGCCTGAGCCTATAGGACCAAAGCGGAGAGGTAGAAGATGGGGGGCATGGAGACATCTCATTTACAGGGTCTCCAAGAATTGAGGTTGACTCAAAGGCAGCTAACGACAACAAAGTCAGCACTAGACAGAATGTACCGTTTGCATACAGAGGGTCATAGATTCAACCAATGGCATCTACAGTTAAACAGATCATGTGCCTGAGACTTTGGAAAGTCATCATACTGGCCCAGTTGGGGGGCGGGGCAGGGGCGGGAAATGATCTGGTAAGTCAACTTTGTATCTTTTGAGAACAACCCCATATATCTTTCCCCTCCATACTGTGAGTTCCTAATTGGAAACCCATTTCACAGCTGGCTTCACACATTGTATCCTTAATGAGGAAGCCCATCTAAAACTGTAGCAGTCATCACTGGAGAGTCTGGTTCTTACATATCCAGTGCTTCTGAGTGGAAAAGAGTGAACCTTGGGGGGGGGGGATACTTCTTGGACTACAGCTCCCAGAATCCCACACAGTTTAGTCACTGACGAAAAAAGAGCCTCGGGTGCTGCTGTTGCCACATATACCACCTGCTTACAGTAGCTTTTCTCTGCCAGAGAACAAGGAAATCCCTGCAGAGCTGTTTTCCTTGTTCTGTCTAGCAATAGCAGCTCATGCATGTCTACCATTTGCCATTTGTCTCTTTGAAATATACAGGAGCATGGAGTAGATGATAGCATTGGGAGAACTTTGGAGGCTTGCCTGATCTGAGGAGGCTTGTTTGGCATCTACACAGAATATTTTAGGCATCAGGGGAAGATCTTATTTTTCCATTTTTAGTATCTGACACAAGGGACATAGCTGGGTTAGTCTGGAATGTCAGTGTGCAAAGGGATAATAATAATAATAATAATAATAATAATAATAATAATAATAAGTTTTATTTATAGCCTGCCTCTCTGCCCAACAATCGAGGCGGGTTACACAAGTTAAAAATCAACAGTGTAAAACAATCCCAACCCTAGATCCCACCTCCCAACCCCTTAAAACAGAATTAAACAAGAGAAAAAATTTAAAACAATAAACTATTACATAAAACAACAATACAATGACCAACCCAAGCATCGCAGGGAGGCCGATAGAATATCAGACGAAAATCTCCCCAGGGCAGAAGTATCCCGGGGGGTATTATTCTGGGAAGGCCTGCCGGAAAAGATCCGTCTTCACTGCCTTCTTAAAGGCAGTGAGCGTAGAAATAAGACGGATCTCGTCCGGCAGGCCATTCCATAGCCTGGGGGCGGTAGCGGAGAAGGCCCTCTGGGAAGTCTGGGACAGCCTGGTCTTTATTGGCTGTAACAGATTCCTCCCAGAGGACCGAAGGGCTCGAGGGGGATCATACGGGGAGAGGCGGTCCCTAAGATAAGATGGACCCAAGCCATGTAGGGCTTTAAAGGTTAAAACCAACACCTTGTACTGTGCCCGGAAACTAATTGGCAGCCAGTGGAGGGATTTGAGCACTGGTGTTATATGCTCCCTCCGAGATGTCCCAGTAATTAATCTGGCTGCCATATTTTGTACTAATTGAAGTTTCTGGGTTAGGCACAAGGGTAGCCCCATGTAGAGCGCGTTGCAGTAATCCAAACGTGAGGTTACCAGCGCATGTACCACAGTTTCCAAGTCCCTCATGTCCAGATAAGGGCGCAGTTGGCGTATCAGCCGAAGCTGATAACAGGCGCTCCTGACTGCCGCATTCACCTGACAAGTCATGTGAAGCGACGAGTCAAGGAGTACCCCCAAGCTGCGAACACAGTCCTTGGAGGAGAGTGTGACTCCATCCAGGACTGGAGACTGTATTCCCAGATCTGGTTTCGGGCCTGTGACTGTGAGTACCTCCGTTTTGTCTGGATTTAACTTCAATCTGTTTTTCCTCATCCAGTCCATTACCGCTCTTAGACAGTCATTAAGAGGTGAGATGCCATCTGAGGTCTGAGTCGATGATCTGGTCATGGAGAGGTATATCTGGGTGTCATCAGCGTACTGAAGACACCGTGCTCCATGCCTCCGAATGATCTCCCCCAGCGGTTTCATGTATATATTAAATAGCATCGGGGACAAAATGGCGCCCTGAGGGACGCCACAATTGAGCTCTATCTTGGATGAGCAGCTGTCCCCGAGCCTCACCCTCTGGGATCTGCCCGAGAGGAAGGAAAGGAACCACTGCAAAGCAGTGCCTCCAATTCCTAACTCTCTCAGGCGATCCAAAAGGATGGCATGATCTATAGTATCAAAGGCTGCAGAGAGATCCAAGAGCACTAACAGGGTCACACTACCCCTGTCGATACTCAAGCGGAGGTCATCGGTCAGAGCAACCATAGCAGTCTCAACCCCAAATCCTGTCCTAAAGCCGGTTTGAAATGGATCAAGATAATCGGTTTCATCCAAGACTGTCTGGAGTTGGGAGGTGACTGCCCTCTCGATCACCTTGCTCAAAAAAGGTAGCAAGGAGACTGGTCGGTAATTATTTCTATCCAAGGGGTCAAGGGAGGGTTTCTTTAGGAGTGGCCTAACTGCCGCCTCCTTAAGACAAGTTGGCACGCAACCCTCCCTAAGGGATGCATTGATCGTGTCCCGAAGGAACACTTTCAAGGCATCGCCCCCCTGGGTGACCAGCCAAGATGGACATGGATCGAGAGGGCAAGTCGTCTTCCTCATCCTTCCAAGCAGCTTGTCCACGTCATCGGTACTCACAGATTGAAATTCATCCAGTAAAATAGCATCAACGGAGTTGCTGGACGCCTCCTCTGCGGATTCTGCTTGAACACTGGCGTCCAAGTCGGCTCTTACCCAAGAGATTTTATCTGCAAAGTGAATATTAAATGCCTCACAGCAGGCTGTTGTTGGGTTAAGCAGGGGGCCTGGTGCAGGAGGAACCTTTGCCAGCTCCCCTACCACCCTAAACAGCTCTGCCGGGCGAGACTCTGCAGATGCGATGCGTGCAGTGCCGAAAGATCTCTGCGCTGCTCGTAAAGCCTCCCTATAGGAGTCAAGATGACTCCTAAGGTGAGTTCTGTCGGATAAGAGTCGAGTCTTTCGCCACTCACGCTCCAGTCGTTGTCCAGCCCGCTTCATCCGTCTAAGATCTTCTGAATACCAAGGTTTGCGGTTCGAAGCGGGTCAGAAAGGACGCTTGGGAGCGATTGTGTCGATAGCCCTGGCGAGGTCGGTGTTCCAAGTATTCACCAAGGCTTCAACAGAATCGCCGACGTTGCCAACCATTAAACCCTCTAAGGCTTTCTGGAAGCCAATAGGTTCCATTAGCCTTCGAGGGCGGACCAATCTAATAGGTCCACCACCCCCGGGGGGATAGGGTATAGCCTTGAGCTCCACCCTGATCAGGAAGTGGTCCGTCCATGACAAGGGGGAGATTGTCTTGACCTCCACCCACGGCTGTCCCTGCTCCGTACTAAAGACCGCATCGAGGGTATGACCCGCACAATGTGTAGGCCCATCGACCAATTGTAGCACCTTGTAGCACCTTTGAGACTAACTGTACAAAACAAGTTTTAGCATACTGTAAGTAGTCTATTTCCTCAGATACATCTGAGCATTTGATAGTTTGTTTTAAGTTTTTTCTCTGATGGTTTTTAGCATCCCCTTTAAATTGCTTTTTAAAATCCTGTTTAAATTATTTTTAGTTGTTCTATTGATGTGTTTTTTGTGCTAATGTAGCAAACCAGTCTCAATTCTTTTTGACTAAAGGGCAGAAGAGTAATATTTTAAATAAATAAAATTCTAGGAAAAGTGATGAATTATGCTGATGCAGGTCTCCTCAAATTGACCTGCCATACAATTATTTGGTATTGCAACATTTTCCTCTTAGCCCCGAACCAAACTTTCTCAAAGGCATTTTTTTTTAGCAAATTAGAAGTCAGAGAATTGAAAAACATAGCCATGTTAGTCTGGATTAGCATGGAAAGAGATCTTGTAGTACCTTTGAGACTGAGAGAAGGAAGTTAGTAAGAAAAGCTTTGGGGTGAAGCAGACTAGTGTCTAGGAGCAGCCTCTGGCCTCTCCAGCCACAATTGGGCTCCGATCAACCCTGGACTGCAGTGATCTGCTCCAGAAGAAGGCTGCAATGGTCCCAAATGTGCAACTGGCAGGAGCGTTTTTTTACCGATCCTTTTGCCAGCAGCTTTGGGGACACGTGTCATCTGCACGCTACACCCCTGAAATGGAAGCTGCTTCATTTGGCCCATCTCCTTCAGGCCTTTCATAGACTTAGATGTACTTCATCAGACTCATGAAGTGCCAAGGAACAGACTTTTATGGCTATGAATGAGCTGCTTATATGTGTGAACAGCAATAGAAAAGCAAAACTTGTGAGTTTAGTGATGAGTTGACAAGTTCAGTTTTAACTATAATCATGAGAGACAAAGGCAGAAGTCAAAATGATGGCTAAAGCCAAAGAGAGTAGATAAACATATGAATAATGGAGGGACTTGTTGGAATGTAGTGTGATGGTGGCTGTGAACCAGAAAGGAGATGTGATAAACTGGCCAAGAGAGCCCTCATGAGGCTGGGGTTGTTAACTAGTATTATAAAATGTCTAGTGTGCCAAGAAACCATTGTCTCTGTTCAACCCACTGTGGATGGACTGGAGTCTATGGACATATTCCAGTTTTCCTGTTTCTCTATCCAATCTTCCTTTGTAGCTTTTTGTTCAAGGACTGCTGTTCTGAGCTCTGAGATGGAATGCCCAGGAAGATTGCAGTGTTCTGCATGTGCTTTTTGTGTATTACCATTCCTAATGTCTGATTTATGTCAATTTATTCTCTGGCACCAAGACTGGACTGTTTGCCCAATGTAGAATGGGTCGAAGGCCATTTCTGACAGAGGGTGGCATATATCACTCTAGAGGGTGAGCAACTGAAAATACCCCAAATATTGTGGGTGATGTAATTAGTTCCTGTGATGACATTTTGTGATGCCCTGTCTCTATCTAACTCAATAACCAGACTTCATGGATCAATCAGAAAGTGTTTATTGCCACAGGTCAGAACAAAAAGCCATTTCTTGCAAGAACTGATTTCAAAGGCCCAGTTTTATTATTATAATTCCCCACAAGCCCACATACCCCTTCTATCTCCTGCATTCCTTTTCCAGGCCAAACAACTTTAGAGCCTTGTAGTAACAGCCAGCATCTCATGCGCCTTTCCTACAACTAGGCCCAGCACTTGTTCATAACATCAAAACAAAAACTTACAGCAGAAACTACATCCAACAATAATAACAATAATAATGTCATGGCAGAGGAACCTGCATAGGGATCCTGACACATTTCTCAAGTAGACATGTGGGCAGAGTTGGCGTCTGTGTTTGTGGCAAGGTTTTGTACTTGTTTCCCCATTCGTATTGTGTGCCCTCCTGTAGATAAATAACTGAGATTGGAAGGCTGTCTGCAGGCAAGTAAAGGTCTGCCACCAACAGCCCTTAAGAGGGCAGTATTATCATCCAGAATGGGCTGTAGTTCATTGATTATATGTCTGTGTGGTCTCAACTGGGAGCTGTATGTGACCATTAATTTAATTCTGACATTTCCTATCTTTAGTCTGACATTTGCTGTAACAGATTAGTCTGGGTACAATTTTTAAATGTATTTTTTACTCCATATGGGTACTGTAGCTTGAGGAATGCTTGTGTAATTCTATGAGTTTGGCATCCTTGTCTTGTGGCTATGATCAGATGTGATAGTATTGGAAGGCTTGGCTGTAAACTATGGATTTGGTAATGTGTTCAGGGTGGAAACTGGAAGTACGCAAGTACATGCAGTGATCAGTGGGTTTACAATACAGTGTAGTGCTGAGATAACAATAGCATTTACATTTATACCACTTAATAGTGGACTCAGCACTCTCTAAGCAGTTTACAACCTGCAAGCCAATTGGCCCCAACAAGCTGGGTACTCATTTTACCGGCCTACGAAAGGATAGAAGGCTGAGTCAACCTGGAGCCCTCTGGAACTGAACTCACAATCTTGTGACTGCAGTACCGACATTTAACCACTGTGCCACCAGGACTCCCTAACAGATGTTCTTTGTGTGGTTGTATGGTGGTATCAAAAAAAATTGAACTTGTCCTGTTTATAGTTCCAGGATGAGATTGATAGTACAGTGGAATTTGTTGAAATTCTGGTGGAATGTCTTGAGTGAGTTCTCTCCATGAGTCCAAATAATGAAGATATCAATGTACCTCAGGTAGAGGAGAGGTTTCTGGGTGTAAGAGGTGAGGAAGCATTGTTCCAAGGCAGCCATGAAGATGTTGACATATTGTGCTGCCATGTATGTGCCCATGGCAGTACCGTTAATTTGGGAGGTATATGTTATTACCAAAAGTGAAGTAGTTGTGTATGAGAACAAAGTGGAGCCTTTGGTGGCTAGGTCTGCTATGGTCCCATGTGGAATGATGTTCCTGACAGCTTGGAGTCTATCCTTGTGTGGGATGTTGGTATATGGGGATTCTACATCCATAACAGGCCAACCCTCTGGAGGGACACACAAATTCTAGCCCTGATGTATGTCAAGCAGTAAAAGTCAACAGATCATTAAAATATTGCTGTGAAGAAGACAGTCCATTAAGTATATGGTTAATAAACAAGATTACTTGATATGCCTGACTAATCACAGAACTTTCTAAAGTTATCTGGTGTAAAGACCAGGAAAAATACTATAAATGACTCTTAAGAAAAAAACACAACAGTCTAAATTCCTGTCATCTGAAGATAAAACCAATGGTTTTTCCCCTTCCTGAATCTCAGAACTGGAACATAAACCAAAGTCCAATGAAATTACTACATGCCTTCCCATTAGTTTTAAAGGCTTTAGATCAGGCTTTAAACATATAAACATACATCACATGTTTTAGGTCAAGGTCTGGCTATTGACAAGTACATTTTCAACTGCAGCATTTAGAAGGCTGTCTAAATATAGACAGCTGGTATTAATTACCTCCACAGTTTCTAGATGTCTGAATAGATGGATTGTATGCCAAGGAACACTTACCAAAATAATGTTTGTCCAGAGCTATAATCAGTTTTGTATTGCAGAGAGGTATATATGGACAAAAACACCCAGAACAATGTGTAATGTGTTGCAACTGACAACCACATAATGGCTGCAATCCAACATCTCATCAGCATAGCTTAAACATCCATATGCAGAGATGCAGTATGGCAACACTATGAAACCCCCAAGCAGAATAGCAACTTTGCACAACACACATCAAAGATTGGGTGCCATTGTGCCATGTGAACTGCACAGCCACAATTGCAACATTGCTATATGCAAAATTCTGTTTCCACCACTGCCAGCAGAATATGTCAGTTGTGCTGTGGCAAATAATTTGCCCTGCATGAGTAGTGCAGCTTACACAGGCATGTCACTAACCAGATGCCAGCCTATATTTGCCTGTTTTCCCCCCTAACCATCTCCCCCCCTCCTTTTTTTTCTTCCATCAATATATTTTGATTTTCTTTCTGTTCCACAGTATTCTATCAACATATATTATGTAAAAACTCTTATTTATATGGAAATATTTCCCCTATATAAGAATATGCCAATTTGAGTTAGAAGCTGCATCTTCATGAATTTGCCTACTGCTGGGGCAATGTTTCACAACTTAGTGTAATGTTTTTCAGTTGTCATGAACCTGTCACCCCAGAAAACAGGCTTTGTGTTTTGTGGTTCTGAAGCAAACCCCCACCTGCAATATCTTTGCAGTGATTTAGATTCTGCAAAACTCTCTGTTTGAGGAAGGGGATACTGAGCCTCTAGAGGCCCATTGGTCTAATTAATCTCTAACATTTATAAGATGTGAAGTATTTGTAGCACAGGATCACTCATTTTAACCAAAGACATTGGAAAAATCTGAAATGCATCCCTCTTATAAAAAAGAAAGAAAAAGAAAAAAGAAAAAAGCTTCCTTCTGCAAATGTGATAACATATTTTGCCCTGCTCTCCAGACATTTGAGGTATATTTCTTTATGGATTGAAAAGGCATCTTCATGTCAACAGCAATTTCCATATTGAAAATGCAGAACTGTTTTCAAATGTAGATGCCTTAAAGACAAAATTATAACATGTCATTTTCTTTTTCTTTATAAAAAAAGGGGATGTTCTAGAATTTAGAAACATGAAAATGGAAAAAAAACACTTGTACTTCTGACAGATGTATGCTTTCTTTACAACAGATGAAGAGAATGTATGCCAGTGGGCTCTATAACATCAGACTATTCTTCCATTAGAACTTATGCACTTATGTCAAATGGGTTCAATCAGTGACCCACCTACAGCAACAACATGATCCCAGAGAGTAGTCACAACAGATGTTTCAAAAGGTATGATATTTTCCTCTCTTTATCTCAAAGGAAGAGGTTCTCTAGTGACCTTTTTGGTAACTAAGGCATTGATCCAAAACTTCAGAGAGCTTCAGTACAAGCAAAGCTGATTGAGAGCTCTGTGGATGTTTTGATGTACAAATGGATTTCCCTATTCCCTTAATTGAAAAGCTCAAAGAAAAATGTCTTCAACACACAAAAGGATTGTACCCATTTGTGCTGTGTTGGGCATACACGCATAACACATACATAACAAAAGAAAATCTACAGATGCACCTGTGTGACAGGATTGTGAACCTAACATGGAACTGGACCACAAAGGATGATAAGACAGTGTTGTTGTTGGCTGTCTTTGAGATGCCCCAATTGTTGTTAACTGTCCTTGAGTTAGCCTTGGCTCATAGCAATTCTGTGGATGAGAAACCTCCAAGATCCCCTCTCTGCTCAGGTCCTGATCAAGTATAACCATCTGGTGTGTGGTCTTCCTCTCTTTCTACTGCCTTCCACCTTTCCTAGCATCATTGTTGGGGTTTTTTTCTAATGATTCATTTTTCCTCATGATGTGGCCAAAGTACAACAGCCTCCAATTAGTCATCTTGGCTTCCAGAAAGAGTTCAGGCTTGACCATTTCTAGGACCCATTTGTTTGTCTTCTTTGCCTTACATAGTATTCTCAGTACTTTTCTCCAGCATCACATCTCAAATGAGTTGATTTTCTTCTTGTCAGCTTTTTTACTCTCCAGCTCTCACATCCATGCATGGTGATGGGAAATACAATAGCTTGGACAATCCTCACTTTAGTGTTCAGAGTTATGTCTTTACACTTTATGATCTTGTCCAGTCCTTTCATAGCTGTCCTTCCCAATCCTAGTTTTCTTCTGATTTCTTTACTGCAGTCTCTCACCATTCTGATCAATATTTGAACCAAAATATGGGAACTCTTTGACTATTTCAATTTTCTCATTGTCTAGGATGAATTCTTGTAGATCTTCCATGGTCATTATTTTTTAATTTTTAATATTCAGCATTAATCCACCCTTGGCACTTTCCTCCTTGAGCTTCTACAGTAATTGCTCCAGGTCGTTGTTTCTTTCTAGTAGTATTGTCTTCTCTGTTTATCTTAGGTTGTTAATGTTCCTTCCTCCTGTCTTCACTCATCCTGCCTCTGAATCTAAGCCTGCTCTGCTTATGATATTTTCTGCATACAGATTGAATAAATAAGGTGATAGCATGCAGCCTTGTCTGACCCCTTTGTTGATTGGGAACCATTCTGTTTCTCCGTATTCTGTTCTGATGGCAGCTGATTTTTCTGAGTACAGATTACTTATCAGGACAATCAGATGTTGTGGCACTCCCTTTCTTCTATATTAAGTAACACTGTTTTAATTTTGCTTTCAGAATACTGCAGAAGAATAATGCCTCAGGAGTAATACAGGATTCTTAGATAGCTAGGAAACAATCCTAGATAACTAAAGCCCGTGTCCGTTTTTAGTCAAAAAATATCAATTATGTTTGCAGGTTAAGAAATTAATTTATACTGTATACCTGCTTTGGAGTATCCTGTACTTTATTCTTCTGTGATGTGTTTAATGGATACATTTGCATGTGGTCTATTAAAATCAGATTTCAATAATCAAATGCTCTATAAGTTTGCCAGTTCCTCTTAACTGTCCCAACTGTGCTAAATCCTACTCTGAATGGAATACTTACCCCATAAAATGGTGCTTCATCCAAACTAGGGATCTGTGCCAATTTATGTCACTCCATGTAATGTTCTTTTTTTCCCTAATTATTTTTATTGAGTTTTTACAATAAAACACAAAAAAAGTCTGTAGAACAATGGCAACAACAACAATTAACTACAAAGGCCAAGGTTTGTATCTGATGAGTAGTTATTCTGCAGCAGCATCAAAAAATTATTTCTCAGCAAGAGCCAGAGAGTCTGGCTTGTGAACGTAATCAATAAAGATCATCCAGTCTTTTTGGAATGTGTCAGTCCTTTTGTGGCCAGTGCAAAACCTCATCATAGCAGACAGTTTCTCCATCAACCACATACCCCAAATTCTAGACCACCAGTTCTCAATGAAGAGGTCACCTGACTTTCAACATTTGGCTACTTCTAATCTGGTAACAGCAATAAGAAAAATGATCAGTTTCATATGTTTCAAGTTAAAATTACTCTTAAATACAGAAAGCAAAAGCAAAATTGGATAACAATTTACAGTTTGATCAGTGATACATGAAATTTGATAGAGAACTGCATCTCAGTATTTTCTAACTTTAGGACATTCAATCCACATATGCATATAAGAGCCTCTAGATTTGCAACCCCTCCAGCAATCCAGAGAGAGTATTTTAACCTTTTTAGGCAATGTTCTTTCTTGATATTTCTTGTTATCCATATGGTCTTTTGACTTTAAAAAGAGCTTCAGTAGGAAGATGGCACATTTCAGATAATTTGTAGGCATCTTACTTGAGATGTAGGTTATGACATTAGATCCCACAGATGCCTTTCCACATTGCTGCAATCCTCACAGTTTCCTTCTTTTTGTCACCAAGTGCCTTCTTAATTTTTTGTTAGACTATCTAGATGTATTGTGCTAAACTGGCAAACTATAATGCTGCCATTGTTGTATTTGTTTCCTTGGAGCAAGACTACCTCCCCCTCTCTCATGCCACAGGCACGCACACAGGCACACACTCTCTCTACAGACCGTCTTCTCCAATAGCCTCAGTTCACACAGGGAATGAATGGGGAGAGGAAGGTCCTCTTGCCCCAAAGAAACAAGCATTACAGTTTACTACTTCAGCACTGAAGTATTTTTTTTTAAAAAAAATAAGGAAAATCCTAAAATATCTCAGTACAAAAGCAATAGGTTCCTGTGTTCAGAAATATCAACCCTCATGCACACACTAATCAATCTGAGAACTTTGGGAGAAGAACATTCCCTCACTCCTTGCAGTCTTGGAGCTTTGACTTAACTTGAAATTGGCTAGTGTGTGCATGAGGTTATTTTTTCAATCACACCCCCCAACTGTTTTATTGCTGAGGTTCTAGAAGGATTTTTTTTTTAAAAAAAAAAATTGAAAGCCTTAAAACAAGTGAGGGGTAAAGAGTAAAACTGGGAAGAGGGTGGAAGCATCCTGAAAACAAAGGTGGCACACAACTGGATATCATGGGTATTAGTAATGTAAATCCTCAAATACTGCATCCTTGCAGCCAAGGATAAATAATTATGGTAGTTTTATTCCTACTGAGGAAGAAAACAATATTCCTCCATCGTATTCTTCCCATATTCAAACATATTTAAGTGTGGTTGAGAATTCTGTGCAGAAAGACAAAAGAACCAAGTGCATCAGGAGATGCATGTATATCATATAGTTACCGTATATCTCTATAGCTATGTTTCCCTCTGCTACCTGCTTAAAACTCACCTTGTAAGCACTGCACCTCTCCCCAAAAGAGCTATTTCCATATTGTCAGAGACTGTGGAGATGAGCAGGGACACATCCAGCTATTTTCCTGTACTGGATGCACTGGAACAGGCATCCTCAAGCACCTACAGGTGTCTTCAGATGGACTTTGACAATGATGTCTTATCAATTCATCCAACTATAGGAAAATGTCTGGCTCCATCCTCTCTGATCTCCTGCTCTCCAGTGACACAGAAATGGACATGGGGGTTGCATTGCTTAATAATAATAATAATAATATGGTTTATTTGTATACCGCCCCAATGGAAAACCAATCTAGGCGGTGAACAAGATTTATAAAATTACAGACAAATTAAAACAACAACAATCCCTCCTCCCCCCTTAAAAAGTTATTAAACAATTGACTATTAAAACAACTGCTATAAAGCAGTAAACAATCTAAAAACATTAACATATATAACACGCAACACACGACGCAGCACGCGTAACAGTCCCTGCAATCAGCTTAAAGAAATTGCAGTGGGTCCTATCCCCGGCTTTCAGAGGGTCCCGGGCCAATTATCTAATCCACAAAGGCCTGCCGGAAGAGATCCGTCTTGACAGCCTTTTTAAAGCTGTGTAAGGATGTTAATTGACGGATCTCATCCGGCAGGCCGTTCCAGAGTCTGGGAGCGACAATAGTAAAAGCCCTCTGGGAGGTCGCCGCAAGCCTAGATCTTTGAGGCTGCAGCAAGTTCCTCCCAGAGGATCGGAGGGCGCGGGGAGGATTATATGGGAGGAGGCGGTCTCTTAGATAGCTTGGGCCCAGGCCATTTAGGGCTTTAAAGGTGATAACCAACACCTTGTATTGGGCTCGGAAACCAATGGGCAGCCAGTGGAGGGACCTCAACACCGGAGTGATGTGATCCCTCCTAGATGTCCCAGATACCAACCTGGCCGCCATATTCTGCACTAACTGCAGTTTCCGAGTCAGGTACGAGGGTAGTCCCATGTAGAGCGCATTACAGAAGTCCAGGCGTGAGGTTACCAGTGCATGCACAACTGTCTCAAGGTCCTTTACTTCCAAGAAAGGGCGCAGCTGGCGTATCAGCCGAAGCTGATAACAGGCGCTCCTGACCGTCGCATTTACCTGATTTACCATCAGGAGCGACGAGTCAAGGAGCACCCCCAAGCTGCGAACACAGTCACTGGAGGAGAGTGTGACCCCATCCATGACTGGAGGTTGCAACCCAATTCCTGGTTTCGGGGCCGAGACCGTGAGCACCTCCGTCTTGTCTGGATTCAGCTTCAATCTGTTTTTCCTCATCCAGCCCATTACCAACCCAAGACATTCATTGAGGGAAGATATGCCATTGGAATTCGAGACCGACGAACGAGACACGGAGAAATAGATTTGGGTGTCATCAGCGTACTGATAGCACCCAGCACCATAACTCCGAATTATCTCACCCAGCGGCTTCATATAGATGTTAAATAACATCGGGGACAAGATAGCCCCCTGAGGGACCCCACAAGTGAGCTCCCTCTTACTGGAGCTACAGTCCCCGAGCAGCACCCTCTGGGACCGACCCGAGAGGAAGGACCGGAGCCACCGCAAAGCGGTGCCCCTGATACCTAACCCCTTCAGGCGGTCCAGGAGGATGCTGTGATCTATCGTGTCGAAGGCCGCTGAGAGGTCTAAAAGCACCAACAGGGTCACACTACCCCTGTCGATGCTCAGACGCAGATCGTCGGTCAAGGCAACCATGGCAGTCTCAACCCCAAAGGCTGTCCTGAAGCTGGTTTGAAATGGGTCTAGATAATCGGTTTCATCCAAGACAGCTTGGAGCTGAAGAGCAACCGCCCTCTCGATCACCTTGCTCAAAAATGGCAGCAATGATACAGGCCTATAGTTTTTCATCTCCAGGGGGTCCAGGGAAGGTTTTTTCAGAAGCGGCCTAACGGCCGCCTCCATTAGAATAGATGGAACATGACCTTCCCTAAAGGATGCATTGATGATGTCCATAAGGAAACACACCAATGCATCCCCCCCCTGGACGGCCAGCCATGATGGGCAAGGGTTGAGAGGGCAAGTCGTCTTCCTCACCTTACCAAGCAGCTTATCCACGTCCTCGGTACTCACAGATTGCCACTGATCCAGTATAACTACATCGGCGGAGTCACTGGATACCTCGCCTATCGACTCTGTTTCAATGGCGGCATCTAAGTCGGCTCTTATCTGAGAGATTTTGTCTGCAAAGAAGTTGTTAAAAGCGTCGCAGCAGGCCGTTGTCGGGTTAAGCAAGGGATTTGGCGCAGGGGAAACCTGCGTCAGCTCCCTCACCACCCTAAACAGCTCTGCTGGACGAGACTCTGCAGACGCAATACGTGCAGACGAGAAAGCCCTCCTCGTTGCACGTACTGCCTCCCGATAAGAATAAAGAAATTTCTTATGGCGAGTTCTGTCCGATAAGAGTCGAGTCTTCAGCCACCTGCGCTCTAGTCGTTGTCCAGACCACTTCATTCTCCTGAGGTCAGGTGTATACCATGCCCTCCGGTTAGGAGCGGGTTGGCAAGGACGCTTGGGAGCGATCGTGTCGACAGCCCTAGTGAGGTCGGTGTTCCAAGTATCAACTAGGGCGTCGACAGGATCCCCGGCATTACCAACCAATAAACCCTCCAAGGCTTTCCGAAATCCGATAGGCTCCATTAGCCTTCGAGGGCGGACCATTCTAATAGGTCCACCACCCCCGGCGGGGCAGATATTGGCTCTCAGTTCCATCTTGACCAGGAAATGATCCGTCCATGACAATGCGGAGGTCCTTACCACCTCCGCCCACGGATGTTCCTGTTCCGTACAGAAGGCCGCATCGAGTGTATGACCTGCACAATGTGTGGGCCCGTTGACCAATTGGGATAGGCCCATGTTTGTCATGGCCTCCATGAACTCCCGAGCCGCACCTGTTAAACTGGTCTCGAGCGGAATGTTGAAGTCCCCCAAGACTAACAGCCTGGGGGTCTCCAACAGCAGCTCAGAGACCAGCTGCGTCAGCTCGGTCAGGGAGTCTGCTAGACAACGGGGTGGTCGGTAGACTAGCAAAATCCCCAAACTATCCCTGGCCTTCAGGCTAAGGTACATACACTCGAAGTGGACCACGTTCCGGACAGGTATCCTGGTCAAGGCCAGGTGGTTTTTATGAACCAGAGCCACTCCGCCCCCCCCCCGCCCACTTCCCCTCACCTGCTCAATCACAGAGTACCCGGGTGGGAGGATTTGCGCCCAGATCGCTGAGCTATCCTCTCCCAGCCAGGTCTCTGTGAAGCAGGCCAGGTCGGCAACCTCATCCAAGAGAAGCTCCTGGATGATACAGGTTTTATTCTTTACCGACCTGGCATTGCAAAGGAGCAGGGTGAGGTTCTGTGGTATGGTTGGTCTGCTCCCCAAACTATTCAGAGCAACTAAGGGAACTGAAGGCGGGATAGCTCTCAACCAGCGATCCCGTCTTCTTTTGCAACATTGGTTCCGATAGTTCCGGCCATACCTCCCTTTCCCCTGCACGACTCCGATAGCCGCTCCCGACACAATCCTAGCCTCTGTAAAATGGTCCATTGACCCTCTATAAATCCCCTTAGGGAGGGAAACACCAAGAACAAATCCTGTCCTCCCCTCTGATGGTAATAGGGAAACCAAGGCAAGCCCTCTGGGTCTAAGACCTTATAATAAAAGTAATGTAAGAGGGCAGATGACCCCAAGCTCCAGGACCATTCCAGGACTGCCCTAACAATAAGTATGGACTTAAACCGAGACCTCTGAACCCCGGTCTCTGAAGATAATAACTTAAGAAATGCCCCCCAGAGGACCCAGACCGCCCTGATGGTAGTGTGGGCGAAGGGCAGAGTCCGCTGGAGTCCTGGTCCCCTAGATGGAGCAGATGGGGCCAAACGCACCCCCACAGGGAGCCCAGGCCTTCCTCGGTCCCCGCCAAGCCGGGAGAGTCGCCGCTGCTGCGAGTGCCGGGGGAAGATGTTCCTGGGCGGGGCTTTTATCCCTGCCGGCGTTCTCCCCGGCTCGCAGTACACAGCTGCTCCGCAGCCGCCTTGATGGTAAGTGTGGGCGGAGGGCAGAGTCCGCTGGAGTCCTGGTCCCCTAGATGGAGCAGATGGGGCCAAACGCACCCCCACAGGGAGCCCAGTCCTTCCTCAGTCCCCGCCGAGCCGGGAGAGTCGCCGCTGCTGCGAGTGCCGGGGGAAGATGTTCCTGGGCGGGGCTTTTATCCCCGCCGGCGTTCTCCCCGGCTCGCAGTACACAGCTGCTCCGCGGCCGCCTTGATGGTAAGTGTGGGCGGAGGGCAGAGTCCGCTGGAGTCCTGGTCCCCTAGATGGAGCAGATGGGGCCAAACGCACCCCCACAGGGAGCCCAGTCCTTCCTCGGTCCCCGCCGAGCCGGGAGAGTCGCCGCTGCTGCGAGTGCCGGGGGAAGATGTTCCTGGGCGGGGCTTTTATCCCCGCCGGCGTTCTCCCCGGCTCGCAGTACACAGCTGCTCCGCGGCCGCCTTGATGGTAAGTGTGGGCGGAGGGCAGAGTCTGCTGGAGTCCTGGTCCCCTAGATGGAGCAGATGGGGCCAAACGCACCCCCACAGGGAGCCCAGTCCTTCCTCGGTCCCCGCCGAGCCGGGAGAGTTGCCGCTGCTGCGAGTGTCGGGGGAAGATGTTCCTGGGCGGGGCTTTTATCCCCGCTGGCGTTCTCCCCGGCTCGCAGTACACAGCTGCTCCGCGGCCGCCTTGATCGTAAGTGTGGGCGGAGGGCAGAGTCCGCTGGAGTCCTGGTCCCCTAGATGGAGCAGATGGGGCCAAACGCACCCCCACAGGGAGGCCAGTCCTTCCTCGGTCCCCGCCGAGCCGGGAGAGTCGCTGCTGCTGCGAGTGCCGGGGGAAGATGTTCCTGGGCGGGGCTTTTATCCCCGCCGGCGTTCTCCCCGGCTCGCAGTACACAGCTGCTCCGCGGCCGCCTTGATGGTAAGTGTGGGCGGAGGGCAGAGTCCGCTGGAGTCCTGGTCCCCTAGATGGAGCAGATGGGGCCAAACGCACCCCCACAGGGAGCCCAGTCCTTCCTCGGTCCCCGCTGAGCCGGGAGAGTCGCCGCTGCTGCTTACAAGATGGATTTGGGGTGAAGCGTTGGTCACTGTATGGTTGGAACACAATTACAAGCTCCACAACAAAGGGAAAAGTGTAACTTTTAAGTTTGTAATTCATCAACAAGATGCCAGCCACTTTTATTCTGTGCACAGATAAGGCAGTTTCTGCATAGGACACCCATTTTCTATGAAGAAAACAAGGAGGTTTTGCATAAACAACTCAGGCTTTCTCTCTCTCTCTCTCTCTCTACAGAATAATTCTTCGTTAAAATATCAGGACATTTGAAGGCCAGGAGAAAATTGTGCAACATTTTTACTGGACTGTCATTTTTTTTCTGACAGCACTTCCCAATGCCATGGGAAACATAATTTTCAACCTAGGAGTGAATAATGACAAATATCTTTTCCATTCCTTTTCAACACATGTACTTGGATTCTCACAATTCACATGATGACTAAATGTATTGGGAAAGAACTGTGGAAAAGGAGAGGAAATAGCCCCTATTATCTCAAGGCTGTCAAAATCTCATTTGGATTCATATAAAAATTGGGAGGTACAGCAATCAATGCATCCATCTGCCATTACATTTGCTCCATCTGAACAAGCCCTGAGTTGTATCCCACCTTTGTCATATTTAGAGTAGATGGACTTAAGTCAGTGACCCAAGTTAATAATGACTAAATTCATGGGTTTCAATGAATGTAATAAAAATATGCCTAAATCTGGATGCAACTTAATTACTTATTGTGTAAAAATTATGCAGAATTAAAAAGAACCAGAAGATTTAATGCAACCCTCCCCTAGTAAACTCTTTAACATTATTGTTAAATACATCATATTTTACTCAAAAGAGTTGTTTGAATTTGTTACCCTAAAAAATGACAAAGATGGGAGGTGAGTGGAGGTGATCAAATATGAATTGTCCTACTAAAAATGCTAAATATCAGACCAAATATCTGTGGAAGGATAATCTGAATTAAACACAGACAGTTAATTCCCATGGATAT
The DNA here is from genome assembly GCA_026167975.1 of Phrynosoma blainvillii. Lineage (NCBI taxonomy): Eukaryota > Metazoa > Chordata > Lepidosauria > Squamata > Phrynosomatidae > Phrynosoma > Phrynosoma blainvillii. Next base: position 57,780,619 of record JANUYF010000005.1, read on the forward strand.
TTGCAAGGGCATTTATCTGTTTGTTTAGTATCCCCTTAGAAAAGATTATTTTGGAGGGACTATGCTTCATTTCACATAACTTCCTCGAGAAAAAGAAGTCAAGCAACATTAGATATAATGTTTCCCCCAACCTGCTATGAATTTTTCTTATTTTTCTCCCTTTGTCTTGCTTACTGTAGAATGAAATTGCTAGATCTGTAGTCTTTGCAGCTTGACTGGTCTGGGGTCACTGGAGGTTTAGAAATTAGATCATACTTTTCTCTTTTGAGTCAGCAGAGCATAAAACTAAGAGTACACTCTTGTCTTGTGTCATTTCATTTCATTACTTTTCTTTCCTTGGTTCTAATCTCCTTGTATTTCCCTTACATACATACATCTTTCTCCCAGAATTGCTGACTTCATTTTCCAATTATTTAAATAATGATTTTATACAAGTCCACACACCACCACAACAAAAGAGTCCAGCTGAATATGCTACAGTTATCCCTCTGGATTCACAGACTTGCCATTCACGGTTTCGATTACTCACGAATGGAAAGCCAGCAACTCCCTCCCTCCATTACCTCCTTTTCCACACCAGCCTTTCCTTGACCATGCAGCTTTGTGGCATCTGGTACAGCTTTGCCTTGGTCCCAGAGGCTTGGAGAAAGCTGCGCCGACCTTGCCTTGGCCCCATTTTTCCACTGCACCACTCTTCCTGGAGGGGGGTAAGAAGGAGGTAAGGAGGAAGGGACAGGGGAGGGAAGTGAAGGAGGGATGGAGGGAAAGAAATGCTTAAGTCCCATTGTCCCCAATGGTCCTGCCATTGAGGACAATTGGACTTGAATACTGGTTCCAGAACAGATCAACTGTGAATTTGGAGGGATGACAGTAGTCCCCTATTCCCTACACTGGCCTACCAGTTCCCTCTGTGCAGCCCACAAGCAGGACATGACAGCAACAGCAAGCTCTAGTTCTTGTTTGCCAATAATAATAATAATAATAATAATAATAATAATAAATTTTTATTTATATCCCGGACCTCTGCTCAGCAATTGAGGCAGCGTACAGTAAATTAAAAAGAAACAGTTAAACATCCATCCCACACCCTAACCCTCCCACCCGTTAAATGTTATGGTAAGTGTATTTTCTTATTTCATTTTTGTTATTGACTGCAGTCCTGCAGCCTTAGGCTTGTGACTTCCCTGATTGAATCCAGCCATCTAGTGTGCCGTCCTCCACTTTTTCTACTTCCCTCCACTTTTCCTAGCATAATTGTTTTTTTTAATGATTCATTTTTCCTCATGATGTGGACAAAGTAGGGCAGCCTCCAATTAGTCATTTTGGCTTCCAGAGAGAGTTCGGATTTATTCTGTTCTAGAAGCCATTTGTTTGTCTTCTTGGCTGTCCATGGTATTCTCCATCACCACATCTCAAATGAGTTTATTATCTTCCTATCCACTTTCTTCACTGTCTAGTGTATATGGTGATAGGGAATACAGTGGCTTGGATGATTCTAACTTTTGTGCTCAGGTTTTAGGATCTTCTTTCATAGCTGCCCTTCCCATCCCTAGTCTTCATCTGATTTTTTGACTGCAGTCTCTGTTTGGGTCAATATTTGATCCAAGGAATGGGAAATCATAAGTTCAACCTAGGCAATGAAGAAATATAAATAGTAAAAGAATTCCCATACCTGGCATCAAACATTGATAGAAATGGGGACTGCAGTCAGGAAATCAGAAGAAGATTAAGAATGGGGAGGGTGGTTATGAAAAAACTAGAAAAGACTCTAAAATGCAAAGATACACAACTCAGCACAAAAAATATACAACTCAGCACAAAAGTTAGAATCATACAAGCCATTGTATTCCCTATCACCATGTATGGATGTGGACAGTTAAGAAAGACAACAGGGAGAAGATCAACTCCTCTGAGATGTGGTGCTGGAGAAGAGTGTTGAGGATCCCATGGACAGCCAAAAAGACAAACAAATGGGTCCTAGAGCAGATCAAGCCAGAAGCCAAGATGACAAAACTGAGGCTGTCATACTTTGGACACATCATGAGAAGAGAAGACTCATTAGAAAAGACAATAATGCTAGGAAAGGTGGAGGGAAGAAGGAAGAGAGAAGGCCACATGCCAGATGGATGGACTCTAATAAGGAGGTCATGGGTATGGGTTTGTAGGAATTAAGCAGAACACAGGAGGACAGAGTGTCTTGGTGATGTCTCATCCATAGGGCCACAATGAGTTGAAATCGACTCGAGGGCAGTCAATAACAAACAACAAATGGGAAATGTTTAATTATTTCAATTTCTTCATTATCTAGGTTAAATTTATGTAGATCCTCCATAGTCACTATTTTTGTTTTCTTTATGTTCTGCAATAAACCTGCCTTTGCACTTCCTTCTTTAATTTTCTACAGTGATTGTTCCAAGTCTGTGATGTTTTATGCTAGTATTATGGTGTCATCTGCATACGTTAGATTGTTGATGTTCCTTCCCACTATCTTCACTCTTTCTGCTCTGAGTCTAAACCTGCCCTTCTTATGATATTTTCTGCATACAAGTTGAACAAATAGGGAGATAGTATGCAGCCTTTCCTGACCCCCTTTGCCAATTGGGAATCATTCTGTCATTCTGTTTCTCCATACACAGTTCTAACAGTGGCCTCTTGTTTTAAGTACAGATTCCTCATCAGTACTATCAAATGTAGTGACACTCCCATTTCTTTAAGAGTTCTCTAATAGTATCTTCCGCTTGCAGTTTAAGCTCCTGATGACTTTTACTATTAATACAATCATTTTCTTTTCTTTTATGTAACAGAGCTTTCTTCTTTAAAAAAAAAACACCCCAAAAGTACACTTATATTTTAGTGTTTTACTTTCTCTCTTTCTTTGTCTCCAGCATAATTGTCATTCAAAATCAATGAGATGTATTTTGCCTTCTTGTCATTAGCCCTGTTTGGCAATAATACTTCCAATTAGCTACTATTCTGATTAACCAATTTACTCATTTACAGTAAAAAAAAATGCTTTCAATATTATAATCACATTTTTAAACATATGTCTTGTTAAATATTATCTTAATGAAGATTATCCTTAGATTGCCTCCAGGGAGGAAAAACCTTCCTTTCTCTAAAAATAAGAATTGGCTGATGAAGTAGAACAAGTTTCCAGCCTTGAGCTCTGTTTTTTGTACAAATAAAACATAAATGCTCAGTACATTCTTAATGTTATATGTGCTAGGAGATTTCTCTATTCATATCCAATAAGAGGGTGACACAGAAGTTGAAAAGATGGGTAGGAATTTGGATCCAGGTTTAGTCACATTTTTGTCTCTTACATATATATCCTGCTTTTCCTCCAAGGAATTCAAAGTGGTGTATATAATTTCCCTTCACATATTAATCCTCACAACAACTGTGAAAGGTAGTGATTGGTCTATGGACCTTATCACATGGGGTCTAGAGCAGAGCTAATCCAAAGGGTACCTGCAGCTAATACATATTATTTCCCCGTGTTTACACACGACGCTGCCCTAGAACACTGAGCTAATCTGTATTGTTTCCCCGCGTGTACACACGACGCTGCCCCGAAACTCCACAGAACCCGAAGCTAATCCGTAGCGAGTAGGGAGATTTTGACATTCGGTTTGTTGGGGAAGTACAAGCGGAGCCTTCGTATTCATTGCGCAATGGTGGGCGGGGCGGGGAAGCAGGGAGAGCTCTCCCAAGCAGAAAATCCCGGCGAGGGGAAGGGATTGGCGAAAGGCAAACCGGATTGAGAAAGAGGAGGAGAAGGAGAAGAGGAGGGAAGAGGGAGGCGATCTCTCTCTCTCCATCTCTCTCGCATTTTTCCCCACCAACACCCCTTCCCTCCTCCAGTCCTCCAGCCCTCCTCCTCCTCCTCGGTCCCCTTGGCTGCCTTTCCTCCCGACTCCTTCATCCCATCCTTGCCATCCACAGAAGCGCCTTCTGCGACGCTGGCTTTTTGGGTGGCGGGAAGGGAGAGAGAGAGAGAGAGAGAGAGAGAGAGAAGAAAATGTGTGTGTGTGTGTGTGTTTTCCTTCTTCCCACGTGAACCGCATCCCGCGGCGCCTGATCGCTAAATCCCCTTTGGAGCCTTCGTATTCATTGCGCTATGGCCGCCAGGGCGAAATTCAGTTCGTTTCGGTATAGAACTGAATTTATTCTCACTTCGGTTACTTTTCTGTTACTTTTCGCTTCGTGGCCAGCGTTTGATAAGGTCCTATGATAGCCCAGAGAGCTTTATAGCTCAGTGGGGTCTTGAACCTGGGTCTCCCTTGTTCAGTGGTTAGAGTTCCGCACTTTAATCACTATACCATACTGGCTGTCAGAGCAGACTACTGAAATCAGTCTAGCTCAATTGCTGTTGATTTCAATAAGCTTTCTCCAGCTGAAAGCCTTGGGAATTTCTTCAACAAACTATGCTGGTATGGTGTGATGCCCACGCTCAGTCAAACAAGTAGGTGAAACAATATCAGAAGTTGATTGGTCAGGATGGGCAGGGATTGCTGCTGAAAGGGAAGAGTCTTCTATGTATACTCCTAGATGGGGATAGAAATTGAGCAGTTCTAGATGTTTTTGGACTTCACATTGGGGGCTGGAGCCTCAAACAGTTCCCACCTTGCCCTAAATAGATTAAGTAACAAAAGTAATCCATGATCATTAACACAATATGTTCATTCAGGTATCCTCATACATACACACATTGAAAGAACCTGTCAGAGAGATCTCATAGACATTGAGCTTTTCCATGAGTAAACAACCCTTTATTTTAAAAAAATCTAGAAAGTCAGAATTTTTCTGGCTGTACACAGCCAAACATAACCCACTGTTCAGCAAAGGAACTTGTAGATTTCATTTCAGCCTATAACCAGTTATAACACTATCATTCCCCTTTAACTGACATGACAACATCCTATGGAATCGTTGGATTTGTACATTAGAGAGAGGTATTTAGAAATCTCAGCCAGAGAACTAAAATGTCTCACCAAGCGCTGATGCTTGGGAGTGGCAGATCAGGGCCACGGCAATCACACACTGCAGCCCTGATGCTCCTTTTTGCCACCCTTGGAGCCACTGCAGCAGCTCTTTTGTGCACCTTTGGCGCAGCGTGTTTGCACGCTCCACCAAGAGGGCACCCTGACACCATGTGGTCAGGTGTGCAGCGTCAAGGCAGAGTCGGGGTGGCCAGCGTATGGTCACCTTGCCCCAACTCCACCCCTAAAGTGTCGGTCTGTTTCCCCCAAATTACAAAAACCCAGGATTCCATAGGACCCAAACATGGCAGTTATAAAGTGAAACCACAGTGTGAAAGGGCTCCTGAAGTTGCTAGACTGAAAACTCATGCTTTGGTATCTTTAATGGTTGTATAAAAGATGGAGTTTCAGCAGCTATTGCTTGTTGGCTAGTTGTGTGACAAGCAGCAACAGCTGTAATGCCCTCTTTTAAATGATCATTAATGATCATCTCCAGTTTTCACTTTGACATTCCTTGTTTCAGGACTCATTGTCACTATCCCTTTGATTTTGTACTTCTTGATATTTTGCAATACAGTTGTTAGCAGTTGTCAAAAACCAGGAACCAAAATGTTATTAAAATGTATATTATGTGATATAATACATCCAGGTTGTAATCCTGTAACCTCATACCTGGGAGTAAGCCCTTTAAACTCAGAATTGCTTCTCAGTAGAAATGTATAAAATTGTGCTGTTAGAAGTGCATTCTTTGAGAGACAATTCATACAGAAATTTGTATGTTGTGAGAAAACATTCTTAAAACATATTCAAGGTACGACATTTTGTGTGGACTTTTAGAAAAAAGAATACAGAATAATACAGAACAGTTGTGGAGCAGACTTATAAAAGTACATGTCTGAAATGAGTACAGTCTAGAAACAGAAATATCCATCTATCAATACTTTTCAGTCTAATTGGTTTCAAGGGGACATATTTTATATACATGCTTAACCCTCTCATTAAGTAAATGACTCAAAAATGCCAAAGTTTAGATGGGATCATATCCCTTGTTTTTATCATCAGATGTTCTGGAGTACAGGAATGTCTCTGGGCTATTCTCTATGTGTATAAATGGCATTCTGTTAATTAAAGACGTTCTGGTTTTGAAATGGTTTACTCACAAATAGTCCTACTGAAATCAATGTACAAGTGGCTCCAGGCACTGAGTTTTAGATGAAGAAATAAAATGAGTGAAAAGGCACTGACAACTCTAATAGAAGGGCTGTTCTGTGAGCTTTTGACAACCATGTTACCCAAAGAATTGCAAAAAGGCTGAAATTGCTGACCATATGTTCTGCTAGTGAAAATTTAACAGCTAGAGTAAGCAGAAAGGTTTGCTCATGATCATCTACTAATTTCTGAAACTGATCTTCAAGAGTGCTGCTGCCTGTAGTGTGTGTGCAAACACAGACTGATGAAACAGTTGTAAAGGAGATATTTTTGTAAAGATATTTTTGTAAAAATAAAATTTTATTTTATTTTATTTTTTATTTTTGGCGGGGAAAGCTGCTAAATAGCATTTGGGCAAGCAATTGACCAGAAATGTAGATGTAGTGATCTAATTTTCTTGATCTTTTCTGATTTAGAAACATTGATGTGCTCAGTGCATCCTGGATAAGCCTACACTCCTTCCAAGAATACTTTCCAATATTGGTTCCATAGTGCTGTGAATGATACGTCTGATTAGACTTTGTGGGGAGGGCATTTTGGAGGGAGTGGTGACTTCTGCTATGCTGGATAAATTTTTGAGGTGGAGACAGGGGTGGTTCAACTCAAAATATGAGTTTTGGGGTGTGCTTGCCTTTAAAGAGCAAAAACCACACTGCTGCTGCTTCCAACAAAGAATTGGAAAGCTAACATTATAGACTATAACTCCCAGAACACCCCCCCCCCCCCAGCAAGCAAAGCCCATGCTATAGTCCTCCAAACAGCTTTTTCGAGCAAGGGCATTTTAAACAGCTCAACAGTGTTCTCTTCTAATCTGGACCAGAAATGTCGTATGGGAACGATTCTGTCCCACGGTACAGCATCATTTTCAGTATATGCTGCAGCAAATACGGTATCAATTTATGCCGAAATAAAGATGCCACAAGATTTTTTTTTCATAATTCTTAAGGACATTCTGAGGAGGGATGACTGACCCCCATTGGCCAACCTCCAGTTAAACTTGGCTGCCAGATTTGAGATAGTTCTTCCCGCTAGGCAATCTAATCCATAATCCAGTAGTCAGTTCTGAAGTACAAATGTAACCTCAGTTGAACTAAAACTGTTTAAATCCACACACTTTGGTTTCATTGCAGTTTAGATTTGGCTGGTGATTTCATTAATCAGTCTCTTTCCTGAGATACCATCAACTGCTACAGATGATGTGCATGCTCTCCAGGCAAAGTCTCTTCCCAGGGAAGTTAGAAATGCCCCCCTCCTTTAGGGCTGATATACATCCCAGAAAACTGGGAATGTCCCAGATTAGAGGGTCTAAAGATGGAGGAGGGACAATTCTGAAAACACAAGCTTTAAGGCGGGGGTGTTGAGACAAAAATGGGAAGGGGGATGCTTCAGGATTTGGTCTATCACCTGGCTTTTCACACTGTCTGCCTCCCTCCAGAATGAACAAATGAATAAATACACCACAGTCCTAAATAGGTCTACTCAGAAGCAAAATTCATCGGGTTTTCTAGGACTAACCTCAGAGGATGGTAATGGAAATCCCCCTCTAAAGAAACTTGTAAAAAAAAAAACCACCTATGATATTCTTCTTAGCCTTAGGGATTTGGATCTCTGTTCCAAGTCCAGTATTGGTCTGTACTGTTTCTGTCAGATTAGTTTTAACTTTTAAAATGGAATGAAAGTTAAACATAGTTGAGGAAAAAGTGCAACCATTAATGTACTGAATTTGCATAGTTAGAATGTAAATTACAATAGTTTGCATAATTAGAATATTTTCATAATATGCAAATTAGAAGCCCAGATTTTAAGAAGTGGAATACGGCTACCCTATCCTCCTTGCTCTCTGTCCATCAGCTGGCAAAGACTAATTTGCTCTGATGAGCTTTCAACAACTGAATGTTTCTATAAAAAAAAGGGCTTGTAATAGAGGGCTGCACTGCTTTTAATTATATCATTTTAAAACAGCTTTTCAATTATTTTTAATTGTATGCTTTAAATTGCTTTAAACCTTACTGATGGTTTAATTACATTTTTAATGTTAATCTTTTGTGTTGTTGTTGCTGTGTGCCTTCAAGTCGTTACCAACTTATGGCAACCCTAAGGCTTCCCTATCATGGGGTTTTCTTGGCAAGATTTATTCAGAGGAGGTTTCCCATTGCCTTCCCCTGAGGCTGAGAGCATCAAGGTCACCCAGTGGGTTTTATGGCTGAGCTGGGAACTGAACTCTGGTCTCCAGAGTCACAGTCCAACCCTCAAACCAGTAAGCCTGACTCCACCCTTTTGTGTATTTTAGCCACATTGTATTTGTGTTCATTTGTAAGTCATCTTGAGCCCCAATTTTTTGGAAGAAAAAAGGGATATAAATAAATCTAATAATAAAAACAATAGCAGAAGCCCCAGGTATGTGGTCTTCCTTGATAACAGTGGTAGGCAGCAGGAAGATGTCATTAATTTTTTTTTTCAGAATACTCCAGCACAATGCTATAACAAGGGCTTGATGGGGCACATAAAATGGAGACACCAAGACCCAACTACTTGACATGGATGCTGGGTATGTCTGCATGTTGTTGCCAAAAGCCCTGGTGGCACAGTAGTTAAATGCCTGTACTGCAGCCACTCACTCATAGACCACAAGGTTGCAAGTTCAATACTAGCCAGGACTCAGGCTAGACTCAGGCCTGAATCCTTCCGAGGTCACTAAAATGAGTACCCAACTGTTGGAGGGCAATGAGCTTACATTTGTAAACCACTTAGATACTCCATAGCACGGTATGAAGCGTTATATAAATGAAGCTGCTTTGCTTTGAAGCTGCTACTTCAAAGGACATCCACAGTATTGTTTTTGGGGCTTTTGGCAACAACATTGTGATGGAGCATGGGGGGGGCAATTAACGTACCTTCCTGCTGCCTATTCCCAGCCCACATACCTGGAGCTGCTGCTGTTATTTTTATTATTAGGCTTATTTATATCCCTGTTTTTCTGGCAGAAGATTTTAGGAGTTGTAGGGCCAACATAGTAAATTTTCAAAGGTCATTTCTTAATCATGTTTGAGTAGCTCAGACCTAAATGATGCAAACAACTCACAAGGAACAGAGTACCCACAAACATATGCAGATCTAGTTTTCCCTTCATCTCAGAGTGATCAATCATACCAGAAGGCTACATCTGGGAGTTGGATCCTGGATGAATGCAGGACCGAAGTGATTAAATATAAACCAGTCCTCTAAAGTCATATTATTCTTTTTACAAACCTTCCTTCAAGTTTGATATGATTTAATTTGTTTTTATCATTTCCCAAAGTGTATTCAACCAGTTACCTCTATCATATTATTGCAGGTTTTCTATTTTGAAATGATACACAATTCTGCTGGTGTAATCAAATTTAAAACATTTTTTCATCTTTAATGCAGACTACCAAAAGAATGAATCAATTGGGGGGTATTATGTATTTTAGCACTACCTCTGTTTATCACATTTGCCATATATCTGAAACTTTTTACAAACCACTACATATAATAAAAGTGTTTTTCCCTCCTGTACTTCTTAAATAGAATTGGTATTAACAACTAATGAAGGAACAGTTTTGATTCAGGTTAATACATAAAGATAACATTTAATCTGTTCTGCCAAATATCACTGACTAATCTAAGGAGATTATCGCATTACTAATAAACCCGATTTATCCCTCCCGAGTTAAATTCAAATTCAGGATGCAGCCAGGTATTACTGCATGGATTTTGTCACCGTTGTTGCCTCTTGACTACATCCCTGAAAAAAATCCAGGTCAAATCTGACCTCATCTGGCCTCTTTGCAAAGCCAGGAGCTTCCTGGCTTTACAAATCGGCCAGCTGAGGGCGGGTTTTAGCTGGATTTTTGCAGGGATGCAGTCAAGAGGCAGCAAAGGCAGCAAAATCCATGCATTAATACCCGGCTGCATCCCAAATTCAAATTTAACTTGGAAGAAGTAAATCAGGTTGACTAGTAATGAAATAACCTCAAAGTTTCCCCACCATTAATTCATTATATGTCCCACCCCAAGGAAAACATATTTTATACTTTCTCAATTATTCTTCTATATATAGTACTAAGAAATCAAATTATTCAAACTGCCTTATTTTTAAGGTATTATTATTATTATTATTCCTATTATTAAGAATTTATGCCCCACTCTTCAGCTGAAAGGTCTGGAAGATCATTGGTATTCCAAAGTATACAATAAATGCCCCTAAAATATTCTATACACTTATGTAACATTGGAATCATCCTCTTGCCCAGTAACAATAAATTGAAAGTCAGAAAGTGTCCAGCTATTTCCTCCTGTTCAATCAGTATAAATATAGAGTAGCCTTGAGATGAGCTTCCTATTGCTACTAAGGTTGCCAATGTTTGGAGCAGCCCCGCTGGAGTTCACTTTCTGCTACAATTATGGGCTTAACTCCATGCCAAAAGAAACTGCTGGTTTCTGCATATCAATTTTCTGTTAAATTTTTCATCTGGCCCTTTTGGCAACCCTAGCTGCACTCCCTGCAGCTCCTAGAAAATAAAACTTTGCTTGCTTTTTTTTATAAAAAAAAAAACCTGTTGGGGCAAGTTGCAAGCTGTGAGCAGATAGCCAGAGGTGAGAAGCTGGACAGATATGTAGAACTAGAGCTTGGGGAAAAATTACTTTTTTGGACTACATCTCCCAAAAGGGGCCAGCCAGTATGAACAGAATTAGAAGTTGTCATCCATAAAAGTTATGTTTCCAAGCCCTATCAAGAACTGGCAGAAGACTGGCCTCTACAGAGTCTACAAGTTGGTTTCCCAGACGGATTATCTCCCAATGTTGTAAAAATTTCAGATCTGCCATTTTCCCAGTCCCAGAGGAAGAGGCACTTAGTAGTTGCTTAGCCACCACTGAAACTACTCTCAGTCATTCTTGGTGTAGTCAGTTGAAATATTAACCTTATGAAAAGAAATATTAGTAAACCAAATTATGGTTCAGTTAGCAGGATAACTTTTGTAGATGCTCACCTCCAGGAAAAAATAAGAGACACCAAATTCTACATCTCCAACTTTGAAGAGATCTTGAGCAGGATCTTTGATTTACATCCCTAGCTTTGAAGAGATCCTCCTATAGCCCATCCATCCTCAGGCCACACTACATGAAAAATCAGGCTACCCCAGGGAATGAATGGACAGCAGGGAAGGGAAACAGCATTCAATGGAATACTGGTTCCAGATACCTGGTGCTCCTAACAATGGTAGGAGAGGTCAGTAGTACTACTGCTAACTTGATTTTGCCACCAAGCCTCTGGATCCCACACCAGTCCAATCACTCTGCAACAGTACATTGATGCCAGGGCACTATGGGACAGTCAACATGGTAATAGCAAATTGCCCAACCTGGCACTTCTCTTATCACCATGACATTTTTAAAAACAAAGTGAAGGGGTACACATACCAGTGAGGAGTAGGTTCTTCAAGGATCCTGAGAATTTGCCTGAGGTTATCATGTGTATGCCAGGACTGTTTGAGGTCATCAGACACTTCAGGGCTTTCACAAAACACACACAGAGAATTCAAACATGCTCAAACATACAGCTCTTTTAAGCTGACATCTGAATGGCTTTGGAGCATGGCGTTTTGACACCGCACATCTGGAAGCCACCCCAAAGCCGCCCGGAAGTCAGGCGGCTGCCCAGACATGAGTGGCTTCATGACAATCCAGCAGCATGGTGTTTACACACTCCTGCTTCCTGGGTGTCATAAAGCTGCCGTGGGGCTGTGGCAGGGCTGGCAAAGCTGGCTTTTTGCTGGCCGAAAAAGGAGTGGAGCAGATTGAAGGCAGATTGGGGCTGCAGCGTGTGTGCCATGGCCCCAGTCTGTTTTCCCCCCAAAAAACCCAAAACTTTATTTTATTTAAATTGGGTTTGTTTGTTTACACCAGTGGGTTCTCTGTTGTTTTTCATTAATGTGTAGTATTATACCGATATAGGAATAAATCAGAAAATCAAGTAGCAAAATGCAGTTCGGATGTTATGTTATAGCATATATAATAATTGTTCTTGGGGGGGAAAGTACTATTTAAAAGCAAGTTGTTTTGGTTGAACTTATGTTAATTGAAGGATTTGTTTCTGAATTGTGTTTCTTGGACTATAAAATAAAGTTATTTTTTGAAAAGCAACTAACACTGGATACTTGTCAATAAACTCTTAAAGTTAAAATATTTAAATTCAAGCAGTCATTGTTGTTCCAGGGAAAATAGCAATAACCACCAGACTTTAATATATATACACATAAATAATCATTTAAAAACACACAACAACTGTGGGGTTGTTTTGTTTTCCTTTGTTTTCACTTGGTTTAAACCAAACTGACTGTCAGGTCCACTTCCTCTCACACACGATTTTTTTTTTTAAGGCATGAGATGTTTCCATCTGGAATATGAAAAAAATTATGAATTTGGGTTTGTTGCTGTTGTGTGCCTTGAAATCATTGATAAGGAAGTAAAAATATTATTTCCTATTTGTACCAGCCAAATCTGTACAACTATTCACAGCATGGAGAGGCCTAATATTGTGTCTGCCTGTCATATGGATATTAAAGATGAAAAGTATATCAGAAATAAAAAGTGGTGTCATTAATTTGGTGTAATTTGGTTGAATGAATATATAAGGATTCTAATTTAGACTTTTGAGAGTCAAGTGTTCAAAAACCTTGGATCTATGAATCTGTCAATTTTGTGTTTTACCACAACTGAATTTGTTTTTCATATCTCAAGTTCTTTCAACCCTGAATATGAAAAAAATTGTGCATTTTGTTAAAATCTTATCAAAAATGAACTGAAACTAGATTTCTTCCTCACAAACTCTTCTCAGACACCCTGTTTTTGCCCTGTAAATGGAGAACCTGCAACTTCCAGCTACATCTCTCATGCTGAAGGATCCTCAGTTTAAACAGAGGTCTTTTAAATTGCTGTTTTGCTAGTCCAAGAAGTGGAGTTCTGTTAATATTCCTTCCAACTAACTGACAAGTAGGAGAGATTACTTATTTGGCTGGTTAGTACAAGATGGAGCAGAGTGTTCAGCTTCTTAGTTATTGTCTGATGTCAAATTACATGGTAGGATGATTCTATATATGGCTGCAAACAAAAGGAGGATCCTACCAAGGTCTCTTCTCATTCATCAATTTCTACTTCCTTATCCTTACTGCCAAAATGTGTCATAGGCTGGTAAATTCCTCATCTTCCATTTCATGCTCACTAAGCTTTTGTATCTGTGACTTGTAAAGTCTTTCAATTCTCCTGCTTTGGTCCATGAGTTAATTGTTGTCTGAAATTAGAGAAGAACTCTTTCCTTTTTTCAGATTGACACTCCTGTATTTTGATTTTGATTTGACTGAACCAAGGGTATTAAATTGAGTAAGGAATCCATATAAGATAATGATGTGAGAAGGCACCAAAAGACACTGACAATAAACCTGGTTTTCATGATGTTCCCTGTTTTACTGAAGCTGTGAAATCTAGGATCATGGCATATGTATGTGGAGTGCTTACAAGACATACACAGTTGTGGATTCTTGAGAAAAGAAGCTGGTGTAGAATGAAGTATGAGATTAATATTAATATTGTAGAGCTGAAAAAGGTGTAGAAACTAAAAAATGAGCCAGAGATTAGAGGTTAGATTAGAATTAGAGGAAATCCTCTGGAAGGAAACATTGGGACACATTTAAGTTTAGAGGAAAAGTAAATAAGAAAGAAATGATAGAGTGTACATGAATTCAAAGACATAGCCGTGTTAGTCTGGAAAATCAGTATACAAAGGATTCTAACAGCACCTTTGAGACTAATTAAAAGAAATAATCTGGTAGCATGAGCTCTCACAGACTTCAGGGCCTCTGCAGACCGTGCCAAAGGGATGGCCTGGAGGCAGAGATGCGGTGGGGCAGCTGCATGCCGGCTGCCCCAACACCATGCTGATGCAGTCTGACACTGCATGCCATTACGCATGGCACAGGGGGTCAGGACACCCCCCACACACAGTGTTCTGACACGCTGTGCAGGAAGGGGCAACGAAGAGCTGCGTGCCGGCTCTCAGGGTGCCCTTTTGCTGCACCTGAAAGGAGCGGCATTTTCCTGCTCTTTTCGGGGTGGCAAAAGGAAGGATTGGGGCCGGAGCCCTCCCCCCCGTGCCACCGGTCTGCACCCCACCTTCAGCCTACTTCCTCAGATGTATTCAAAACCTTGTGGGTATGGAGATGAGGTGGCAAGTTCAGTTGTTGGAAGACAAAGGGAGGAGGAAGGATGCAGCCTGAAGCCAAGGAGACTTGGGAGGGAGATGCAGACGGCGAAAAATGCCGTCTTCAATTCCATGAAGGGGAGGGGCAGCCGGACGCTGGGCACCCCATGCCCTTCCTGAGGAGGTCATCGGAGCGACGGCCGTCCACATGACAGGTGCTCCTATGACACCCTTCTGGCTCAGTGTCCGCACACGCTGAGCTGGAAGGGACACCAAAGAGACGCGCCACACCTCTTGTGGCACCCATTTTGTGGCTTGCGGAAAGAGCGCTATTTTAGCACTCCTTTCGCAGGCAGCAAAAGGGAGGATCGGGGCCGAGGTGTCTGGCAGCCTCGGCCTCGATCCTCCGCTTCTGGGGGCAGCCCAGGGCCACCCGTCTGCATCCCCAGTAAGGGGCTTTGCAGACGGGCAAAAAGAGGTACTTTGAGAGAGACTTGTAGGTGTGGTGTTTAGACAACGCATACCTAAATATTTCCAGGAAAGCACCCTCTAGCCTTCATATGCCGAGAAAAGCTGCTCCAAAAAGGAGCTGCTTTTTTCCACTCCTTTGGTGAAGATGCTCACCTTGTATGCAGTGACACCGGTGCACCAGAAAACAGCCATATAAATGCACCATCACACATGCAGCAGAAATTGAGTTGACAATCCAGAGCATGTGCCCTACAAAGGGTCTCAATGTGCTCATGTATTGAGTCAGTACAAGTGATCTGTGGTCTCAATTTCCTTTCTTTGGGGACAGGCAATTCCAACCATAACTTTTTGATATAAACTGAAAGCCCCCCCCCCATTTTTTTATTCCTGTTTGGATAATTTTCTTCTTTTTTTGAAAAGGGAGAAGATGTGGGAGAAAATGATAACTATATAGCATCTAGAGCCATAACAGAGCCCACGTGGCATAGTGGTTTGAGCAATGAGCTACGACTCCCTGCTGAGCCATAGAATCCCACTGGGAGATCGTGGGCAGGTCACCATCTCTCAACCTCAGAGGAAAATATAGGCAAACCCCTTCTGAATAAATCTTGCCATGACAGGTTCACCTCAGAATTGCCATAAGTCAAGAACAACTTGAAGGCACAAAATAACAACAGAGCTATAACAACCACAAAGCCTACATAAAATGAGATGTAACAGCTTAGACTTACTGTAGAAATTAGACCAACTTCTCCCAAACCTTTCTGGCTATATTTGTAAAGAAAACAACACTCACTAACAAAGGAGATGGAATTTCTATTGTCATTTAAACCTAAGGTGTTTTTTACAGGTGATGGATGATGGCCACCCCACCACCCCCCTTTAGGGTTGGTGTGATGCTTAGAGTTTCCCTCCTGGGAAATGCATCCAGGATCAGAAGTGTTCACTAAAAGTTTGGTCCTATTTGAGGAGGAGGCTAGAAAAGCACAGTTTTGCCACAACATCTTTTAGACAGTAACAGAAATAATATGCACCCGGACCTGTGCAGCAAACAACACTGCAGAGGAGGGTACACTTTGATGGCCTCTGTGTCCAGAATTCATTGTGGGACCAAGCTGCTCAGAAGACTAATGCACATGATGGGGAAGGGGCCAGAGGTGACTTAAAGCTGTGCTGGCCATCCTCTTTGGATTTGCATTATGTGCCCTCCAGTCTGCTTGATCACTCCTGCCTGATCTTTGGCAGATTGTGTTTGCTTATCCTTCTCTGATTTTACCTTGCCTTGTGTATCAGCCTTTCCTTCTTGTCTCCAGTGTTGCTCTTTCCTTTTTCTAAATCTGGTCACTTTGCTTCTTTTCATTCTTTTGGCTTTATTTCATTTGCTTCTTATTTCTTGGTGTCCAGGTTGGCTTGGACTTGGTTGCATCACGGCATTCATGTGGCAGGCGCAGTGGTGTAACTGGGTTCACCTTGACATCCGCACCCTCTCTACGGATTTTCTGTGTAGGTGGATCATATCCCCATTGTGTTTCTGTCCAGTTTGCATTTGTTTGGTTACTGTGTTCAAGCAAAGGAGCTGGGGTGCAAGAGCTTGGAGAGGCTTGCAGAAAATTAAAGGGTTTCACAGAATAAAAGAACATATAATCCACTATTCCTTTCTTTGTAGGATATAACATTCAAGCATGTCATCAGCCATAGCTTTATTGGGTCTAGAGCCCCCATAGAAATCTATATTGCCTTAATAACATATTTGTTAAGAATATGGCCCTTAAACAGCTGCAATTTTCAGACATTTTGGACCTTGAGAAGACATGGAAAACCCTAAATAGAATGAGTTTTTGTTAACTATTTCTTTGCAATGGAACAGCCAATCAGTTCTGATAACTACCAGAAACAACCAATAAATGTAGATGCTCATTTACCAGAAAGACTATTCTCTTGTTCAATAAAAGAAAGTATGATTGTCTCCATAAATTCATGGTTGACACACAGGTTTAATAATCTGCTTTTGCTCATTATTTCTGTTTCCTTTGCCCTTTTAAAAAATGGAAGTGGGCTTCAGCACAATGCATTCAGGTGTGGCCAATT
The DNA here is from genome assembly GCA_026167975.1 of Phrynosoma blainvillii. Classification (NCBI taxonomy): domain Eukaryota; kingdom Metazoa; phylum Chordata; class Lepidosauria; order Squamata; family Phrynosomatidae; genus Phrynosoma; species Phrynosoma blainvillii. The sequence continues at coordinate 57,797,587 of JANUYF010000005.1, forward strand.
TTTATTTATTTGTGCAGGCAATTTGCAGATATCATTGATAGCTGAAATACTGGCCTGCTTTTCTCACCCACAGCTATTCCTGCTATCATTGGACGTTACCACACTGGCCCTAAAGCAGCGTCATTTCAGCCTCGTTTCAGCCTCGTTTCAGACTTTTTTTCCGTGTGTTCACACGACGTCGCAGCAAACCCCGCCCTTCCCTACCTCATTTCGGCGTCATTTCAGCCTCATTTCAGTCCTTTTGAATTCCGAGAGTTTTAAGGAATACACTCGAGCGGTCGGCACTATGCCGGAATGACGCTGATCTCGGCATAGGTATGAACACGAGATCCTTGTCATGCCGCATTTCCTCGTTTTATGGCTCATGGTTCCTCGCGGTATTCCCCAAGGATTTGAGGAAGCATCTTATGACGTGTACTTCCTGGAGCGGGCAACAAACGGAACGGGTAAACAATGTTCCTCTCTTCAGGGGTTGGGGGGGGAAATCATTATTAGGGATGGCTTTGTAGCCCAGAATTCGGGGGGTTGCGGTAGGGATCTTTCTACTTGTGTGTGGACAGGAGATCCGGGCCCCCAGAGCGGAACCATTCCGGCATCTCACATTCCTCACTGATTCCATTCTAGTGTGGTAATGTTTTCCGCTTGCCGGGCACATTCCGGCATGAGCCCAAAATGGTTCCCAAATGATTCCGACCAGCTTTCTCGCTGCTCTCTTGCTGCAAGTGTGGTAACGTCCTTTGCCTCCAAATGCATGCTGACTCATTGCAGCTGCAGCTGCTGTTGGAATTAGTTCACCTTTTATTTTCTTGCTGACTTTTTCTTCTCCTGCCAAAGTTTATATAATTAAAGAAAGATAAGAGGTAACAGTCCATATCAAGGTACTTGTTTTGAGTCTTTTTTAGAGGGCAAGAATGCCCAGCAGTTGGTAAAAGGAACCCAGTTTCCAAAATATCATTATGTCTAGAACAGCACACTTTATCCTGGAAGGCAGTTAATACTGAGACTCATTCTTTAGGAAAATAAGAAAGCTATGATACAAGAGCCAGTGTGGTGTAGTGGTTTGTGTGTTGGACTATGATTCTGGGGACCAGGATTCGATTCTCCTCTTGGCTGTAAAACCCTCTGAGTGACCTTGGGTAAGTCACATGTTCTCAGCCTCAGGGGAAGGCAATGACAAACTTCTTCTGAACAAATCTTACCAAGAAAACCCCAGGATAGGTTTGCCTTAGGTCAGAAACAACTTGAAGGCACATAACAACAACAAGTATACCTCAGTTAATGAAGTAGATGGGTTCCTGAACATTATTTCTTTAACATAAAATTTGGTCCCAGAAATAACATGGAAAGAATAGGGATAAATTCCTGCACTACAAAAAACCCATAGCACTTCAGTATATTTCGTAATGTTTTTATTTGAAACTAATATGCATGTGTGAAGCAGGTCAGGTGAGCCTCGCCTATGTAGACAGAAACATTTTGAACCTTCTACAGACTACTTGAAAGTTTCTTTCAAAATGTATCCAGACATTGTTTTTCTTTCTTTCACCTGCCTCACTTTTGTTATGATTTCCATTTTGGTGGCCAAGCTTACAGATCTATGTTGTTGTTTTTTAACTGGCTGGCAGTAACTTAGGGGAGTTGTAGACTGCCAGAAATAGTGCAAATTGAGTCCACTTTTAGGGTTAGGGTTAGTGCTAGGGAATCATGGAAATTGTTTTTTTTCTGAGACATTGAGCCTTCTCTGTCAGAGAGCTCTGGTGCCACAATAAACTCAGTTCCCATGATTCCCTAACCCTAACCCTAACCCTAACCCTAAAAGTGGACTCAATTTGCACTATTTCTGGCAGTCTGCAACCCCCATTAATCTCCTTTCTCTTTATTTTGCTGTTCATGCATGCTGAGTAAGGGATTCTAGAGGCAGCTGCTGCAACTTTGTTGTAGGCAAGGATAAACTACTAGAATAGGATCAGGTGATGAGTATCCCATTCTTGTCCAGCTCTGTTTACTGCAAACATACTGATACAGTGCAGTAACTGAACATCTGTAGTTCGCCAGTTGTTCGTCAGCACCTTCCCTATGCTAATGCTGTTTAAAAACTTCGAGCTAGACAAAGGACAAGGAAGAAAAGAGGAAGGAATGGGTGGGCAGCAAAGGAGTTTGTTTAAAGGAGCTTCTTTGTCAGAGTCTTTGTTAATTGAGGTATGCCAGTATTTGTTGTAAGAAGCACATTGGGATGGGAAAGCATATAATACACACCCTTCCCAGTAGAGTCAGGCAAAAGCAAACTGCTGCAGCCTCTCCTAGCTTGTGTAATCTTGCTCATTAATAATTTTTGCCATCTTCACCACACTCTGTTGTTTCTTGGCCACACATGTAATGGTTTTCATCTGTGAAATATTGGATGTTATGTTTATTTGTACTCCATCATACCTGCCCAAATTGGGACTTTCAATTGCTGGTTTATGCGGATACCTCATTGTTTTTGTTGTAACTGCCCTTTAATCAGCCCCAGCTCATGACAACCCTATGGATGAGACACCTCCAAGACCCCCTACCTCCCACTACTCTGCTTAAATCTTGTAGGCCCTGAACAGACTGCCTGAAATAATCCAGCTTGAGGCCACTTTAACTGTCCTGGCTCAATGCTAGAGAATCAAGAGAACTGTAGTTTTTTCTGGGACATTGTCAAAGAGCTCTGGTGCCACAATAAACTACAGTTCCCATGATTCTCTAGCACTGAGCCAGGGCAGTTAAAGTGGTCTCAAACTGGATTATTTCTGGCAGTCTGTTCAGGCCCGTAGATTCAGGCCTGTGACCTCCCCGACTGAGGGCCTCGGCAGATGACTAATAGAGTCGTCTCCGAGGCAGGGAAGAGGAGGGGCAGCCGCACTCTCGGCGCCCCTTCCTCCTCCCGAGGTTGCCCTCGGAGCTGCCAGCCCTCCACACGGCTGGCGCGCCAAGGGCAACCTCCCGTCGCAGCGTCCGCACATGCTGCGGCGGAAAAGTCAGTGAAAGTGCACCCTACGCTTTTGGGGCGCACTTTCACTGACATCTGAAAGGAGCGCTGATTTAGCGCTCCTTTCAGAGGCGCCGACGGTGCGCCGTGGTGCGGATGCCGCAGTCCTGCGGTGCACCATCCCGCAGCGTCCTGGAAGCACTCGTGTGCTTCCCCCCTGAGTCTGTCCAACTGGTGTGCAATTTTCCTCTCTTTCTACTGCCTTCTACCTTTCCCAGAATTATCTTTCCTAGTGATTCATGCCTTCTCGTGATGTGGCCAAAGTACAATAGTCTCATCTTTGACATTTTGGCTTCCAGGGAGAATTCAGGTTTAATCTGTCCAAGGACCCATTTGCTTATCTTTTTGGCTGTCCAGAGTATCCTCAGCACTCTTCTCCAGCACCACATCTCAAATGAGTTGATTTTCTTTCTCTCAGCTTTCTACACAGTCCAGCTCTCACATCCATCCATCCATCCATCCATGGTGATGGAGAATACAATGGATTGGACAATTCTAATTTTAGTGCTCAGTTGTATATCTTTATACTTTAGGATCTTGTATAGTCCTTTCATGGCTGCCTTTCTGATTCCTAGTCTTCTTATTTCTTGATGGTAGTCTCTGTTCTGATCAATATTTGAACTAAGACCTGGGAAATCTTTAATTATTTTGATTTCATCATAATCTATGTTAATTTATGTAGATTCTCAGTGCTCATTATTTTTGTTTTCTTTATGTTCAACAGTAAGCCTACTTTTGCAGTTTTTTTCTTTGGCCTTCCTTAGTAATTGTTACAAGTTTATGTCTTCTGCTAGTAGTATGATGCCATCAGCATATCTGAGATTGTTGATGTTCCTTCCTCCTATCTTCACTCTGTTACCAAAACTGCATTTTTCTGAATTTTGATGTGTGTATAAATTCCACATGACCCCAGATGAACACTGCAATGAACCCCAAGTGCCACCAAGGCAAGCCCGGCAGGTCATGCCTAGGTCACTTGGAGGAATGGAAAATCCCCAATCCTCAAAGCCAGGCAGATAGTGTGGGAGTTGCAAATGGACCATCATCACCTCCATAATCAGAAGGATAATGGCTGTCTCATCTGATGGGCCAGCTAATGACTTGATGACTGTCTTGGGTCCCCTTTTGTTCTTTCTATATACATTGTCCCTGGGTAAACTTATCAGCTCTTTTGGTTTTTCTTATCATCTGTACGCCGATGACACCCAGCTCTATCTTTCTACCCCTGACCTTTCGCCAGGGCTTGAGAAGCAAGTTTCATCTTGTCTGACTGCTGTCTCCCACTGGATGCTCCATCGGCGCTTGAAGCTCAACATGGCCAAAACAGAGCTTCTTGTTTTCCCTCCTAAGCCCACTCTTGAATATTCCTTTTCTGTCTCCATCAACAACATTTCTATTCAACCAGTCCAGGAAGCCCGCAGTCTTGGTTTCATTTTCGACTCCTCTTTATCATTTATCCCACAGATTCAGGCCACAGCAAAGGCCTGTAGATTTTTTCTTTATAATATTTCCAAAATCCGTCCATATCTCTCTCCTTCTACTGCAAAGACTTTGGTCCATGCCCTAGTGGTCTCGCGACTCGACTACTGTAACCTTCTCTTGGCAGGGCTTCCTCTCTCTCACCTCCACCCATTGATTTCTGTTCAGCACTCAGCTGCCCGTATTATCTCACTCGCTCGTTGATATGACCATGTCTCTCCCCTTTTGTCATCCCTTCACTGGCTCCCCGTTCCCTTCCGCATTCGCTATAAGCTTCTCTTGCTCACCTTCAAAGCCCTGCATGGGCTCGCCCCTCCCTATCTCTCTGAACTTCTTTCTCCCTACACCCCCTCTCGTTCCCTCCATTCTGGTAGCCAAGGTCTCCTGTCCCAGCCCCGGATTTCCACTGGCCCGTCCCGGATCCGTCCCTTTTCGCTCGCTGCCCCTCACTCCTGGAACCTCCTTCCCTTACAACTACGACTCAGCACATCCCTAACCAGCTTCAAAGCCAAGTTAAAGACCGCACTATTTAGGGAAGCGTTCCCAGGGAGTCTGTGATCGTGACCTGGTTGTTCCTGATGCGTGACCCAATTTGGATATTTGATGTTTTAACTTGTTTTTATGATGTTTTAATTTGTTATTTTACTTTTAGATTGTACGCCACAGGCAGGCTTTTTATATATTCTGGATTTTTTATTTGGTTTTGTACAGCGCCGTGTACATCTACGGCACTTAATAAATAAAGCTAATAATAATAATAATTAATCCTCTCCCATTTCCCTTGAATATTGCCAGATCGGATTACCTCACCCAGGCAGTCTCACATCTTTGCCCTGTGACTAGTTTTAACCTGTAAAAAACCCTGGATTTCTCCCTTGTGTGTCACTAGTCAGAGTTCATGGGGACCCTGCATCACTTTGTTCTCATCTAGTTACCAGCACCTCCATTCAACCCACACTGTCGGAACAATTGTGTCTCACGCCACTTCAATTGGAGCCCGGAGAAAGCTTCATCTTTAGTACGTATCACCCATAGTTATGCCTCAATACCTTTTCCAAGCTAACCCCTGATTTCCTGAGCCTTGCATAAGTGCATGCATGTATGTGAATAGCTATGTGATTTCCCCCTTTAACAAATAATACTTTAATTGGAGAATTTTGTCTCTACATCAATTCTTAGATCCCCCAACTCTTGGTATACACATGGGAGATGGTCTCGCAGGGTCCTTGTAGCCTACCCCTCTTGATTTGAGCTAAAAAAATTCCCCTTCATAGACAACTCCTCCTTCTTCTGAGTCCAGACCTGCTCTTCATATGATATTTTCTGTATACAGGCTGAACAGGTAGGGTGATAGAATGCAGCCTTGTCTGACCCCTTCGTCAATTTTGTTTCTCCATATTCTGTTCTAACAGCACCCTCTTTTTCTAAGTACAGTTTTCTCATCAATGTAGTGGCACTATCTTTAAGAGTATTCCATAGCTTTTTGTGATCCTTGCAGTCAAAGGCTTTGCTATAGCATATGAAGCACGTACTGATTTTCTTCTGGAATTCCATGGTTCACTCCATTCACCATCATATATTTGCAATGTGGTCCCTGGTGCCTTTCCCTTTTTTGAAACCTGCTTGTGCCTCTGAGATTTCTCTCCCCATACATGATTGCATCTATGCTGTAGAATTTTGAGCATAATTTTGCTTACATGGGAAATTAATGCTATTGTCCTATACTGCAGTCTTTTGTGTCTCCTTTTTATGGGTGGGAAGGTATATAGCTCATTTCCAGTACATAGATTATTTTCCAGTCTGTTGGTCACCATTTTGTTTTCCATATTTGTTGGCATATGTTAGTTATCACTAGAGTTGATTCTGTCTGTGTGGACTGTAGAAATTCTATTGGAATGCCATCCATTCTTGGTTATTCTTCCCAATATCTCTTATTGCAGCTTCCACTTCCAACTCTAGGAGTTCATCTTTGTATGCTTCTTCATTCTACATGTCATTCATTTTTCTTTCTCTTTTGTACAGCTATTCTTTGTATTGCTTCCATTGTCTTTTTATTTCTTATTGATCTTGTTGTACATTCTTCTGATCACAGAACATCCCCACTCTTGGTTTGAACTTTCCCTTTAATTCCTGGAGCTTGAGGAAGAGGATTCTTGATCTCCCTTTTTTGTTGCTGTCTTCTATTTCTTTGCATTGTTTATTATAGTAGTTTTCTTTATCCTTGATCATTAGTTGTTGGACAGTTGCATTCATTTTTGTTCCTAGCTCTCTTTTCTTTTCATTCTCTTCTTTCATTTACTGCTTGAAGCATTTACTCTGTTATCCATTATTTCTCCTCTTTCCTTTTGGCTACTATTAATATCTTTGTACATTCTTTCTCGACTATGGGCCTTTACAGATTGCCAGAAATAATGCAACTTGAGGCCACTTTGACAGTCCTGGCTCAGTGCTAAGGAATCATGGGAATTGTAGTTTATTGTGGCACTAGAGCTCTCTGACAGAGAAGGCTTAATGTCCCAGAAAAAAAAATATACAATTTCCATGATTCCCTAGCACTGAGCCAGGACAGTTAAAGTGGCCTCAAGCTGCATTATTTCTGGCAGTCTGGAAAGGCCCTATGTCCCTGGCTTCTGACCATAATTTCTCTGGTTTCGGGTCAATTATGCGTAATAGAGTAAATCTATTTCTTACACTATTTTAAAATTGTGTTGATATATTGTTTAGATCCAAACAAAAATCCATCAGTGATACCTTTATTGGCTAATCAAAATGCACAATATACTTGTTGCAAGATTTTGAAGCTCCATGGGCTTCTTTATCAGGCAAGATGTTACAAACCAAACAGGAGAAAAACAATTGGAGATGTTAGTCAGATGCCTACATGTTGTTTCAGTCTTTAGTTAAGATGGTATATGGGGAGAGAATATCTTTTGCAGGCAGGCTCCTCTACTTTCTGGCCATGTGGATATAGGGAGATTTCCAAAGTCCAGGAAATTTAAAATTGTTTGAATTTGCTAAATGGACAGCACAGCTCCGCCTGAATGGTTTCTGTTCAGATCCTGTTTGGTATGGTGGCTGTTTTGGTTTTCTCCTTCAGCTTTATTCTAATTTTGATATAAGTAGTTCATGATCGGTTCCACAATCAGTGCTTGGTCTAGTTTTAGCCACAAGAATAGTTTCTCCATCTTCTGCTTCTAATTATATAGTCTATCTAATTTTTGTATTGACCATCTGGTGAAGTCCATGTGTATAGTCTCCTCTCTGGTTGTATGAAGAAATTATTTGTTAAGAACAGATTGTTAGATTATGAATAGAAAACAAAATTCTATCAGTTGCTCTTCTGCTTCATTTCTTGCACCTAGACAAGGGCCGGCCTGAGGGTGGAGTTGGGGCAGGGCAACTGCATGCTGGCTGCCCTGACTCCACCCCAACACTGCCGTCACACTGCGTGCCCCACCACATGGTGTGCAGGATCAGGGCACTGCATTGGCGCAGTGTGGAGATGGTGGTAAGGGCAGCTTTTCGCCACTCCAAAAAGGAGCAGCATTCGCCAGTTCTATTTGGAGCAGTAAAAAACTGGGTCAGGACTGCATCATATGGTTGCTGCGGCCCCGATCTTGCAGTCCCAGGGCGGCACAAAGCCACCCCTTAGGGGCCATCTGTATGCCCCCTAAATCTTCCTATTGTTTATTATTATTATTATTATTATTATTATTATTATTATTATTTGCTACCACCTTTAGCATTCCATGCACCTATGCTTAGCTTGCAGTCCTGTGTTGGTGTAATGTCAATTTCTTCCTGGACACCTTCATGAAATCTTTAAATTTCTTTTTCATCTGCCTCTGTGGTTGGCACATAATACTAGGATTATGGTGAGGTTTATAGGTTTTCTCTTATTGACATGATTTAGTCTGATTCTGCATTGTATCCCTTGACTGCTTTCCTTAGTAGGAAAGCAACCCTGTTTCTTTATGTCTTTTCATTTCCTCAATAGAACAATGTGTACTTATCTGAGTCAAAATGGTCTATTCTATCCATTGCTCACTCACTCCTAGTATTATGTTTATGTATTCCATTTCCTTTTTTACTATGGGCTTTTACAGACTGCCAGAAATAATGCAAATTGAGGCCACTTTAACTGTCCTGGCTCAGTGCTAAGGAATCATGGGGACTGTAGTTTATTGTGGCACCAGTGCTCTCTGACAGAGAACGCTCAGTGTCCCAGAAAAAAATACAGTTCCCATGATTCCCTAGCACTGAGCCAGGACAGTTAAAGTGGCTTCAATTTGCATTATTTCTAGCAGTCTGTAAAAGCTTCTCCTGGCTCATGCTTCTCACATTCCACATTCCTATAATATGCATAGCACTGTTTTAGACAATGCTTTCAATGTTGAATCATAGAATCATAGAATTGGACCTCAAGGGCTATCCAGTCCAACAGCTTGCCATGCAGGAACACAAATCAAAGCACCCCTGACAGATAACCATCCAGCCTCTGCTTAAACCACACTCTGAGGGAGTTTGTTCCACTGTCAAACAGCTCTTGAACATGACTATTACTTGTCTTCCCATCATTGAGTTCTTTTATGCCCTTGAGCAACTCTCTATTGTGATTTCCCACTGTGGCTCCTTTTGGTTTCTTTGTCTGTGTTCTGGTCCTGTTTTTTGTTTCACCTCAGTCTGTCTCTTCACAGGATTTTCTTGGTGAGAGGGTGTCAGAAGGAGATTCATCTTTGCCTCCCTTCGGGCAGTGGTAACATGTTGGCTATGATATCACCACTGTTCTTTCTGTGAGAACCTACATTAGTAGTTTCCTCATACTCTCCTGTAAATGCTGAAGCAAAGAGATGTAGGTGGAAACACCTGAGGCATTCAGACCTTTTTTTAAAAAAGTGCCAGAAATTATCTATTCTAGTTGTATATTGTTTGCTTGTTTTTTTTAAAAAAAATGTGACTACAATAGCCACTAACTGTTTGGGGGACTTTGAGACTATAATGTTAATTACTTTTTAAAAGTAACTTCCCTGTAGCATTAATTGACTATTTTGAACTCTTGTAAAGGAAATATACATTACATAAAAAATAACCACCAACATGTGGAAGTGGATAATAGAAAATTAAAATAGAAGCCAGTATGTGCAGTTTGAGAAAAATGAAGCACTGACTACTTCAAAGCTTCCATTTATATATATCTTTCTTCTTTCCTTCCTCACTTCTTTTCTTGTTATGAAATGTGAATTTCAAAAATACTTGGGTCCAGTGATTTGAAGAGTCTATTCAACAAATTGCTTTCATTCCCTGACAGTAGTTTATGTGTCTCAATGTCCCACAATTCTGGTACCTGTTCTCTGACATATTTTATTCAGATTTGTCTGGCAATAAATGCTCCTCTGCAGCAACTTGACATTCAGGAGGACTGTGGTGTGGCCTTGGATGTCATTAATTCTAGGATGCCAAAGCTTGTGTTCACCGTTTTCCTTCTGTCCGAAAGCATGGGCAAGACAAGCCTGAATGCAAATGTTAGGGAATGACAGTTTCCCCCTTTTGTTTTCTGAAAAGAAAATATGAGACCAGCAATTTCAATAACAAAAAAGTCATCCTCATTAATTTGCAGCTCGGGTTTACTGGCCTGTGTCCCATGGCAACGCTGCCAGCTTTATTAGTGTCTTGGTCAAAGACTGAAATTTGGCATATATTATTTCCTGGTGTCTTTTGTCTTCAGTGACTAACATGTGGATCATTCAGTCACCCCATTACATAACTCTATACTGCAATGCAAATTTCAGAAGAATTCTCTCAGCAGTTCTCACTAAGGGCCTAAGCAGACTGCCAGAAATAGTGCACATTAAATTGAGGCACTGCCCTGGCTCAGTGCTAGGGAATCATGGGAACTGTAATTTATTGTGGCACCAGAGCTCTCTGACAGAGAAGGCTCAATGTCCCAGAAAAAAATACAATTCCCATGACTCCCTAGCACTGAGCCAGGGCAGTGCCTCAATTTAATGTGCACTATTTCTGGCAGTCTGCTTAGGCCTTAAGTCACAAAGGGGGGTGTGCAGACTGCCAGAAATAGTGCAAATTGAGTCCACTTTTAGGGTTAGGGTTAGTGCTAGGGAATCATGGGAATTGTTTTGTTTTTTTCTGGGACATTGAGCCTTCTCTATCAGAGAGCTCTGGGGCCACAATAAACTACAGTCCCCATGATTCCCTAGCCCTAACCCTAAAAGTGGACTCAATTTGCACTATTTCTGGCAGTCTGCAACCCCCCTAAGGGACACTAACTGGGAACTCTTTCATTCCTTTTCATAACAAACCTGTGAGATAGGGTGATGACTTGCTGGGATCAGCAGGCCTGAGGAGGGATTTGAAGCTGAATTTCACGGAGGAGCTTATTGCTCAGGCAAAAGAGGCGTCTTACCTCTTCTGGGTTCGATCCTCGATTGGGGATACACCCAGATGTTATCACATATAATTCACTGCTGATTCTGCCATGATGCCACTGACTGAATGGAGCCTGTGTTGAAGCCACGCTCAACCAGCACTTTTTCAAAAATGGAAGGTTTCCCACTTTAAAAATTGGCCAGCTGAGCACAGCTTCGACCCAGGTTCCATTCAGCTGGCAGCATTGTGGCAGAATCAGCAGCAAATTATGTGTGATAACATCCAGGTGTATCTCTAATCGAGGACTGAACCCAGAAGAGGTAAGACACCTCTTTTGCCTGAATGATAAGTTCCCAAGTCTCTCCTGAGTGATTTTAGAATTTGTTATTAGAACCAATTATGTGAAGAACAGCATCTATGTGGAAAGTCAGAGGTTTACAGAAATACTAGAAATCTCTTTAAAAAAAAAAAGTTTGGGGGACAAACAGAATATTATTTGAGATATGGCTTTTCTCAGGTGGCTTTTTAAAATAGGAATTACATTTCCAAACAATTGGTCATTGATATGGAGTGGGGGAGAAAATATTTCCAGGAGGGAGAGGGGAGGAACACAATCATCCTCTTCTTCCACTTTCTGAGACTTAAAATTAGGCCCTGATGCTTGGATTGGGTCTAGAAGATTGTTTTGAACCATTCCCCCCACACACATACACTTATTATAGGTGCAATATGGATTCATTCTATTTTTAGGTTTTTACTAAATTGCAAATCCCAGCATTCCATATGATGGAGTTATGAGTGTTAAGATGGAGCCATACTGTCATAATTGTGTAATGTGAAAGTGTTCCTGGGTGAGGAGGGGAAAAGAAATGAAGCCTCACAGAAACTGGAGGTGGAGAGGCCTGTAAGGGCCACTATTCCATCCGCTACCATATAGGAATGCACTACTACAGCAATCCTGAAAAATGCCCATTCAAACTTTGTTTAAATACCTGAAAAGAAAGAGAATCCACCACCTTCTGAGGCAATCTATTCCACTGCTGATTAGTTTTTACAGTAAAGAAGGTTTAGGTGGAATATCTTTTCTTTTCTTGGTTTGAATCCATTGGTTTATGTCCTGGTCTCTGGAGCAGCAGAAAACAAGCTCATTCTATATTTTATATATGACATCTCTTCAGATATTCAAAGATGGTTATCATGTCACCTATCAGTCTTCTCTTCTTCAAGCAAAATATACCCAGCTCCCTAAATTGTCCTCATAACAACATGGTGGAGGGCACTGGAGTTTCCCACAGTGTAGTCACCTATATTCATTAATTGCTAAGCAACAGTGTTGTAAAATGGTTGGAATTAGAGCAGAATGGGTTTAGCTGTTTGTATCTTGCACTTCCCCTGCATCAAGAACAGAAGATAAGAGGGCCTGCAGCCCAGTAAAATGTGAAGAGCAGAGTAGTGTTTATTATATCAATATTAGTATAAAAAAAATTTTTGAATTAGCATCTACTAGCATCACTCATGATGAACTGATGATGTCTGTCATGGAGAGAGAGAGATTTCTAAATAAAATGTGCTTGAGGATGGCTCCAGATTCTAATAGATGTTCTGAAGGGCAGGTGCTCACTGTGACAGTTCCCATAGCCACACATTTGGGGGGAGGGGCAGTCTTTGAAATGGAAGTATCTCTGTTGGCCAATTGAAAAGTGAAGATGACTCTTGGACCTTTAATGGTTGTGGAGAAGAGGAAGGCTCAGCAGGTAGGGCTTGTCACACAGCCAAGTAATGAGCAACACTTGCTGAATTTCCCTCTTTTACACAACAATTAAAGGTATAGTATTTCAATTATTTATTCAAGATGAAGCCATTCCAAAATATTTTGGATTAAAATGGCTTATAGCAGTATATTGTTATTGGAAAATCTATCCTCCCCAGTTATTCTTAGAATTGCAAGGATATAAAAACACATTTTGCTGGGAATGTCCCTTTTCCCCAGCTACTGAGAGCTCTGCAGCTAAATTCATAAGGAACTGAAAGCTTGAGAGGGGTGGCAGCAAGCAACAGCAGCTCTGCTAATGAATAAGTTAGCATTTTGCCCATGTAACCCCTGGCTCCACTACACCAGTGGCTAGGGAAGCATGGAACAGACTTGTAAAGTTGTCAAGCAAAAACAAAAAGAACTCCTCCATCTCAACTGGAAAAAAAAATTGTAGGCCAGAGCTTGGCCAAAAAGTTTGCTCAGAAGCATCAGAATGGAAACCTAATGCTATGAAAGTGTTAAGGCTCCTTATATCATGCCACTTAGAAAATCCAAATTGTTATGGTAGCACCTCTCATCAACTTCCCCCCCCCCCCTCATTTCAGGACATTTGTTCCAAACCACATTTGTGTTATCTTCAGAATTGGGGGGAAGTGTGTGCAGCAGAATTCTAATGGAGACCCAAAGAAAAGAAAGCTGACAACTCTCTATCATTGAGAGTATAATGGTGTTCATTAGTAGGCTATTTGTCTGGCATGAAGAAATGACTGACAGCAGGTGGTATTAATTGATTACCGAAAGGAAGCCAAGATATATAATGCAAAACAGCTGTATAAAAGCTGGCAAGATGAAGGAGGCCGCACAGATGGATCTTTCACAAATGGTCTTGGCAATTTTGCCAAGCTTAGTCTCGCATAAAAAAAACACCATTGAGCACACCTGCACCCCTGACCTCTAGTACCTTCAAGATAGCTTCTCTGGCATAGGTCCTGTTATGCACTTGCTAAAGAGCAAACTCTCTCTTGAACCCTTGAAATCTTCTCCCTTAAAGGCATTGTGGTGCTTTTACAAGACAACTATCTGAAGATACTAAAGTTACCAAACTGTTTAGAAGAGGACATTTCATCAGGTGTTGCTTGTCATGCAACCAGATAACAAGTAACATCTGGAGAAATCCCCAATTCTACATAGTGATTAAAGGTACAGGAGCCATCTCCAGCTTTCTTTTTGAACCATAGGGATTAAAATAATTTTGATAAGTTTGAAAATCCCAACAAAAGTATTCCATCCAAGACTCATGAGGTAAAGTGCACCATGCTTCCAAAGTCCAAACATTTGAGAATTTTGCCATGTATTTTGGGAAAATGAAATATTTTTTTTTAAAAAAAGATTGCAAATGGGTATGTCAGAAAAAATGTCTTGGGTTGGGGCTGACTGTCTACTCTTACATGGTGAATTTCCTTCCATGTATCCACTGTTGATGATGAGGTGATTTAGAGAACTCTCATGCATAGGGTCACCATAAGTTGAACTTGACTTGACAGTTAACAACAAACAATCCGCTGGTAGGCAAAGACCTTGATGGGATCATATCACAAATGTTTTAAGGAAAGGAATGGGAGTACTTCAGATTAACAGCATTTAATGTGTGATTAAATGCGTGAGCATTTAAAATATGTTTCTGATTTTGTCCTTTAAAATATGCATAATGTGTATTTATTTGAACAAAATATTACAATATTGTTGCTTGTAATTATATTTTCAAAACAGATGGCTGCTTCTCACATCACAGTTTACATGTCCATTCGAAGCTTATAATGTTGATGATTAAAATGCTGAAACATGATACATAGATTTACTCTTTGTTCCAGTTCTCTGGTATGTGTTTTCAAGACTAATTTGCTCACTCTAAAAAGGACACGAATCCTCCTCATGTGCTATGTTATGGGAATCTAAATGATTGGGGGCATGTCTGGGGGCTTAAGAAGCCAGAAACAGGGCATTGGGGCTGCATGCAGTCAGTGGGCTACATTTGCCTCAGCCTGCTCTGGCATCTCCAGATAAGAAGGACCAAATAGCAAGTCTGACCTACCGGACAGAACTGACAATACAGTCAGCCCTCTATATCCACGGATTCCTTATCCACAGATTCAACCATCCACAGCTTGAAAATATTCAAATATATATAAATTATAAAAAGCAAACCTTGATCTTGCCATTTTATATAGGGGACACCATTTTACTACACCATTATATTTAATGGGATTTGAGCATTCACAGATTTTGATATCCATGGGGACTTCTGGAACAAAACTGCAGCCAATACCAAGGGCCTACTGTACTAGCAAAAATTGACAAATATCCTGAGCTGGTATAAAGTGCTTCCCTAGCCTTCTCTCTCTCTCTCTCTGTGAATGTGTGTGAGAGAGAAAGGAGGGGGAGGGAAGGAGCGACTGGTGATCTCTTTAAGTGTCACTGCACCTCTGTGTCTCTATATCAAAGCGAATTATTATTATTATTATTATTTGAAAGATTTGCCTGGCTAAACCAAAGTTTTTACAATGAGTATGCCTTCAAAGTAGTAACCAATATTTCACTGTTTAGTGAATAACAGAAGGAAAAGAGAAATTTGTCAGATGCTACGTACACTGACAATGCACTTCCATCAAATCCAATTTATTTTCATCTGAAGCCTTACTTCTAAGTCATTATTTTCTGAAAGGGTGGTATTCAAGCAGTTGGTGGCAGTGTTTGGGAGTGCATTAATAGGCAATTCTGTCATGTCTAGCTTTTCTAATGTGGAGTTTTAATAATTGAGTCTTACATGAAAAAAGGGGATGACATCTCTCAAAGAGAAAGGTAAGTGGAAAGGTAAAAAGCCATTATGCTCTTAAACACAGAAAAGATCCACAAGTGATTTGCTATAATTAAGAATTAAATAACTGATTATAATGATAAAGAAAGGGGGGAATTCCATGGGTTTATTTTCCTTATATAAAAAATGTTCTACTATTTTTCATTATGGTCTCACTGTGTATGATCATTTGTGCAGAACTATATAATATATTGTCTTGTGCAGATGAAGGAACTGACGCAAACATATCACAGCATGTTGAATGTTCAAAGAAGGGGTTTACTGCAGCATCAGCAAGACACCTGGTATGGTAGCAGTAATATATTCAGTTCTGTGATGGAAGAGGGCAGTCTTGATGAAAGGGGCATTTTTACGCCTCTCAACACTCATTCTGAAAAATCTTGCCTCAAGAAGACTTATATGTGCAGAGTTTGTGGGAGTGTTTGGAGAATGAAGTGTGCAACAAACAATGCACATTTTAAAATCTGTATTGCTAAAATGACACAGTTGTGGGGGGCAGGGGTGGGAATAAACACTTTTATAGGGGAAGACACGAAGTAAGTAAAATGTGTAAATCAATAAGCATGTTAAGAAAAATGTATAAAAATATATACAAATTTCCATGTGACTGGTAAGGTTGGGAGAAATGCAGTTAAACTGAGATTGTTGGATTTCTCTAGTTAAGATAGAGGCCCTGTCCTTCTGGTGCTAGAATAGGGTGGACACATACAATCCCACTAACCAGCTATGTCCCCTGGGATCCCCAAATGGGCCAGCATTCCCATTTAGTGCAGGGAGGAGTCTGGTAGAACCCCAGGAATAGTGATTCTGATACCTTCCATCTCATTCTGGGGGTCTGCTCAGTTCTCCAGAGCCAACTGCTTTCCAAATGCCCAGCCATGACACAGATGTTGTTGTGTGTCTTCAAGTCATTTCTGACTTATGGCAACTCAAAGGCAAACCTATTATGGGGTTTTCTTGGCAAGATTTGTTCTTTGGAAAAAGACACATGTATTACGGTGATATGGAAAGCTGCGAAGGCAGTAATGAGGGGTTTTTTCTTAGAAAAAAGCTGCTTAATTAAGAAAATAAAAACACAGAAATTAAAAGAATTACAAAGGGAGTTAAAGCTTAAAGAAAATGGTTTAAAGCTACATCCCAGAAATGGTAATTTAAGAACAGAAATTAAATTATTACAACAGCAAATCTTTGCATTGTTATTAGAGGAAAGACAGAAAGAACTAAAATATACTAAACAAAAGAACTTTGAGGGAGCAAATAAGCCTGGTAAATGGCTGGCTTATCAATTGAGAAGAGAAAGATCTAAAAAATAGATAACATGTTTAAAAGAACAAGATAAAATACATATAGAACAGGATGAAATAAAGGAGATGGTATATGATTTCTATAAACAACTATATAAAAAGAAAGATACTTAGGAGAATGCAATCTGATAACTATTACTGAAGAACAGAGAGATCAATTAAATAAGAAAATAACTACCCAGGAAGTATTGGATGCAATTAAGAAAATTAAACCAGGAAAAGTGCAGGGTCAGGATGGTTTCCCAGCTGAATTCTATAAAAAATTTGCATTACAAGTGGCACCACCTCTAAGGGCCTTTGCAGACTGCCAGAAATAGTGCAAATTGAGTCCACTTTAAGGGTTAGGGTTAGAGTATCATGGGAACTGTATTTTATTGTGGCACCAGAGCTCTCTGGCAGAGAAGGCTCAATGTCTCAGAGGGGAAAAAACAATTCCCATGACTCCCTAGCACTAACCCTAACCCTTAAAGTGGACTCAATTTGCACAATTTCTGGCAGTCTGCAAAGGCCCTTAGTAGAGTTATGAACAAGATATTAGAAAATAGTTACCCATCTACATGGACCCAAGCTAATATTACCATTATACGAAAAGAAGATAAAGACACACAGGATGTTAGGAATTACAGGCCCATTTCACTTTTAAATGTTGATTATAAAATCTTTGTATCCATATTGGCAGAGAGATTTAAAAAGATTTTAATGGAATGGATTAATAGAGATCAAAATGGGTTCTTGCCTCATAGACGAATTAAAGACAACATGAGACATGTGTTAGATCTGACAGAATTACATGAGAAGAATATAGGCAAGAGGTTGGCCTTGATCTTTATAGATTTTGAGAAGGCCTTTGATAAAGTTAATTGGCATTTTTTATTTCAGGTTATAGAAAAAGTTAAGGCAGGGGATAACTTTATCAAGTGGATTAAGGCTATATATGGTAGACAAGAGGCATGGGTACTTGTAAATGGGGAAAGGACCAATAAAATAGACATTCAAAATGGGACCAGACAGGGGTGTCTGTTATCCCCTTTATTATTTTTGATGGTAATAGAAATACTTAATAACAACATAAGAAATGAAAATAGTCTAAGTGTAAAGGTTATGAATTTAATCTAAGAGCTTATGTGGACAATTTGTTAATCACGTTAGCGGACCCAGGTGAAAGTATAAAGCAGTTGGTAGACGTCTTGAAAGAATTTAGCCAGGCTTTGGGCTTAAAGATCAATAAGAATAAAACCTCAATATTAACGATGAATGTGTCAAAGGAAAAATTAAAAGAAATTACTGGATACCAAATTAGTAAAAAAGTGAAATATCTAGGAATTACCCTAACAAACAAGAATGTAGACCTTTTTAAGAATAATTATGATAAAATAACAAAAGAATTGATAAAAGACCTAAAAGTATGGAATTGGCAGCAACTTTCATGGCTTGGTAAAATCTCGGTCATAAAAATGAAAATTTTTGCCAAAATTTATGTACCTTTTTCAAAATATCCCTATTATAACTAATCTTAAACTTTTCAAAGTGTGGCATAGAGAACTCTCTAAATTTATCTGGAGTGGGGAAAAACCAAGGGTAAGGTACAAATTAATGCAGGATAGAACCTCTAGAGGAGGTCTTGCATACCCAACCTTCAGGTATACTATGCGGCTTGCTGTTTGGACTGGATTACAGAATGGTGTTTGTGGAATGATAATAAAATGTTGGCGCTAGAAGGATCAGGACTTAGGTTTGGCTGGCATGGTTATTTGTTATATGGGAAAGATAAAGTCCACAAGGATTTTAAGAATCACTTTATCAGGAAATCATTATTGAATATATGGTTAAAATATAAAGCCAGAATATGTCCTGATCTCCCTTTATGGACTTCAAGTCATGAGGCGTTTCACCAAAGAGAAGTAGTTGGAGGGGGGAGATGGATAAGCTATGCAGACATAACTGAAATGAATCAAGTAAAAAAGGAATTAGAATTTAAGAGACATGAACAACTGATACAGGAGGGTTATTCTTGCAGTTGGTTTACATATAGGCAACTAAAAGAGAGATTTTTCCAGCGATAAGAAGCTGTATGGAATAAGAACAAAAAACAATAAATTTGATGAAAGTTTGCCATCTGATAGTCACCATAAAATTGCATTATTTTATAAATATTTGATGGATATTGAATTAGAAGAAGAATTAGTAACAGAATCAATGATTAAGTGGGCCCAAGATCTGAAGCAAAATATCTGCTTGGATCAATGGGAAAAATCCTGGAAAAATCCTGGAATAAAAATCCTGTTATGAATTAAGAGAAAATTTATTTAAGATGCAATTTAGATGGCATTTAACACCTGCCAAGATAGCTAAAATCAATAAAGGATGCTCAGATAAATGCTGGAAATGTAAAAAAGAGCCAGGCACATATATTCACATGGGGTGGAATTGTAAACTGGTCAAGAAATATTGGGAAAACATAACATAATACATAACATAATCGAAGATGTCCTGCAAGTACAAATATCCATGGATCCAAAGTTATATCTGTTGAGTATGTGTGAGGACCATGAGTTAGAACATAAATATGGTAAACTTTTATTTTATATGATGACCAGTGCGAGAATAACATTAGCCAAAAAATGGAAAAAAAGGGAAGTTCCCCATACTGAAGAGTGGATACAGAAAGTGATAGATTTAGAACAAATGGATGTATTAACTAATCTTATGAGAGGACAAGATAGGGAGGAAAGTAAGGAGGTCTCGGATTTATTACATGATTATTTGAAATGAAAGAAAGCGGAGGACGATATATAATATAGATAAAAAGTGATATTAATTTTAGTTTTGGGAAGCTGAGGTAAGCGGTTTGCTTTGTTGTACAAATATATGAATAGAAAAATAAAAGATTTTAAAGAATATATTGAAATAAATCTCAGTTTATAGCCTAAGATGGCAATGAGGGAGGAGAGCAATATATAACTTGAAATAAGGACCTGACTGGAGTTCAGGAAGTGAATTAGGTATATATATATGTATTAGTTTGAATGGATTATCTTATGTGTGTAGATATATCTAAGTGTTGGATGTATATCTATTGTATTGTTTGTATTGTGTAATTGTATGTAGGTAGGTATGCATGGATGTTGAATCTATTGTATCATATTATATTGTATATATATGTGGTGTTTTGTTTTTTAATTCAATAAAATTTACTAAAAAAAAAGAAATATGAAAAACATTTAGGGATAGCTGTGTTGGCCATTTAGCAAATTCAAACAAAGATCTATCATTGATACTTTTATTGCCTAACCAAAATACACAATATACTGGTTGCAAGCTTTCAAAGCTCCATGGGCTTCTTCATCAGGCAAGATGTTACAAACCAAACAGGGGAAAAACAATTGGAGATGTTGGTCAGATGCCTACATGTTTCAGTCTTTAGTTAAGATGGTATATGGTGGGGAGGATATCTTTTGTAGGCAGGCTCCTGCTCCTTCTGGAATGGAGACATACTGGATTGCAAAAGAGGAGTCCCTGTTGAAATGCAAATGGATTTTAAATTTCCTGGACTTTGCAAATCTCTCTATAGCCACAGGGCCAGAAGGAGGAGGAGCCTGCCTACAAAAGATATCCTCCTCACCATATACCATCTTAACTTAAGACTGAAACAACATGTAGGCATTTGACTAAAATCTCCAATTGTTTTTCTCCTGTTTGGTTTGTAACATCTTGCCTGATGAAGAAGCCCATGGAGCTTCGAAAGCTTGCAACAAGGTTGGCCAATAAAGGTATCAGAAATATGAAGATAGCAATTGTCATTGAACACTCAAGAGAATAATAAAGGCTGCCTGCAGTCTATCCTAAGCACACTTACTTGGGAATAAGCTACAATAAACACATGGACATTTATAAGTACACACTGTGCTTGTGTCTTCATATTTAAAGATGTTTGACTGGCAATGAATGAGGAAATTAATCCCTCCCTTCTGAAAGTAGGTAAAATTAATAACCATACCACCAATGTTAAGCTCCTCAACCTTAAAAACATTCCCCAAGGCCATGTGTATATTGTGTATATGCTTTATGTATATAAAAAAGAGAAGCTAGGTCTCAATTTCTGAGTACATGATTTTTCTTCACCCCCGTGGGAACACAGTCAATAGATTTTCCTCTATTTCATCTGAAGTTGTACAGTTCAGGAATTGTTAGACTCTCTTACCAGTCATCCGCTTTAACTTGATCTTTGCCCTAAGTATGCTGCATTTATAAAGCAAAGATGAAAATAACCACTGGTGGCACCTTGGACTAGATAAAACAAGTAAGTTTCAAGTAAGTATAAAGTAATGGAAGGTTAAAGTGACTTCCCCTCCTCTCCAAAAAAAACATGCCTTGTGGGTATAATTCCTGTGAATCCAGGCTTTCAGATTCTGTTCTGCACCTTGCTCCCTCAACTCTTAATCTTACTTTTTTAAAATTCTATTTTATTTTATTTTACTTGTTGAAATATTTTGCCTTTCCTGGAGTTTAAAGGTCATGTCAATCTGTTTTCTTTCTTTGCTGTCTCTCTCAGGCAGCCATTAAGAGTCTGGAATAACGATGTGTTGTCTAATCTTCCCATATTTAAGGGTGGCTGAATCATTCTGGAATCTCTCCATGCAATGTCTCGCTGCCAGCTGAGTCACCTGCCCTGACTCCATAGCTTTAGGTGTTCTGATCTCTGTGTGACCATCAGAAAAAAATGTATTTTACTGAAGCAGGAGCAGATGAAACACCTGGTGCACAAATGCCAAGTTCAAAGTGACTGGTTTCAGTGGGAAAATCCCATCCATGCTGCAAGTGAATTTGGACTGCATTTCAAATAGTTTTTCAGCATGATGAAGCAGGCGGTAGTTATTAAAAAGAATAAATTTTCTGTGAACTCTGGAGCCAACTTCAATCATCTTAGAAACAGAGGGAACTACTCAGGTAACTGCCCAGTCATTCCAAAGAAACATAGGTCAAAACAAACATAATACAAACACTCAGCCACCTCTAGACACCCTGCAGAATCTAATAAATGGATCATCCTATTCCTTACAAGCATCACATTATAAAATCAGCTCATATTGTGATTTGAGTGAGAATATGTCATAAACTCCAGCTGCAGAGAAAACTGGTGTGGCATGTAAATAATGGCCATGAGTTCTTACTTTACAGAGAATAGTCCTCTATTTTATGCCATCCTATATTTGACATCTGTCCAGTCTTAAGTCCAAAATTCACTTGCAGTTTAAATACAAAGAACCAGGGGAAGGGCAAGCAGTGGACTTGAAGCCATCCACCAACAGAGAGCCCCTTTACAGCAGATTTGGCAGGCTAAAGGCCATATTGGTGAGACAGCATTCTGTTGTGAGTTACTATATTGGTTTATTATGAAGGTCAGAATCTATCTCCCACATGCAATGACCAACCCCCTCACCCCATAAACCCACCTTTTTCATGCTGCTTGCCCCAGCATGGCTATTTAGTAGCCAGTGGAAAACTGGACATAACTGAGTAGCAGCTATTTGTGTCCCTACATCCAGATCCTCTATGACTTCTGGAAGATCCCTGCAAGGTCTTTCAGGAAGCCTTCAGTACTGTATCTAGCAATAGGAACAGATTCAGATGATTCTCAAGAATCTTCCAATCTCCAATGGCTATTAATTGGCTGTTTTAGGGGTGGGCAGAATGTAAAAGGTGGGTTTACAAGTACAGAAGATAGGAGACATTGTATATTTCCACCTCCAGATCTTTTACACTATGTCTCCACAATGCAGATTTTCAGGAATTGTGCTTTCACTGAATTGATAGAAATTATTTCTAAACTTGTATCTATAAGTTACCAAATGTGTAATTTTGCTCTCAAGTCTTCTTTTGGTACTGCTTTTCCTTCTGTTTGGCAACGCATGTGGCCATGCATGTAGTGACCTGAAGGAAGATAAGATTATGTCACCATCTAAGGATGAAAGGTCAGGATTATTTCAGGCCCTGAGATCTCAGAGCCAAAACCTGAGACTTGTGATGACACAGAGGACAGGCCTTGGTGGTGTCATTAAACATGATACACTAATACATCAATTGCAGTTTTTCAGAGTATGCCTTTGGAAGCAAAAATACCATGTGTAACAAATGAGGCAAATACGTCAAGTTTTCAGGGCAATTCTCTCAGCTGAGATTCTTTCCCCTTGCCTGTAGACTGAAGAAGAGAGGTCCTGCCCTGAAATGTGGCAACCTTACAACTGATGGAGCTGTATGGTGGGATGGGGAGAGATGATTTTCTCTATTAATCAAATTTATTTTCTATCTGTTCAGAAAAAGACTGCTCTAAAATAATTGTTCTGAATCTGAACAACCTTTCATGCATCCCTTCAAACCCACTGTCTCTGACTGCAGAGTGATTCAGAATCCCTTCTCACTCTGCAATTCCTGTTTCTAAGACTTCTCTAGGTACACATGCCATGAGGCAATACCTCTTAACAATTGGCAAAGGATAGCTAATAGCTGGTGACACTCTAATGAGAAGGTTAAATGGGAAACTTCAATGGACAAGCAGAAGATGGCGCAGTGTGGAAAATTACACTAAAGAAAAATTAATATAATGATAAGCTTAGCATAATTGAACAGTAGTGGGATAATGCTCCCAGGAGCATAAGTCTATTCCAGGGTGGGGAATGTGTGGGACTCCATGTGCCATCGGACTACAACAACCATACACCTTAACCAGCTTAGCTGATATTGAGGAAGGATAGGAATTGCAATAGGGAGGATCACATGTCCCATCCCTATTGTATATCTTAAGGAAGATAATTTTAAATACAACATGAAATGGTGACCACATGGGGCAAAATTGTGTTTTTTGCTTTTAAAAAAGGCAGGCATGTGTTCATTGTTTATGATGTCATAGGCAAGACTTACAAGCTTGTAAAATTAACAATGGAAGCCAATGTGGTGTAGTGATTTGAGTGCTGGACTATGGCTCAGGAGACCAGGATTCAATTTCCCACTCAGCCATGGCTGACCTTGGGCAAGTCACATTCCCTCAGCCTTAGAGGAAGGCAATGGCAACATCCCTCTGAATAAATCTAGCTAAGAAAAACCCAGGATAGGGTCGTCATAAGTCAGAAACATCTTGAAGGCACTCAACAACAAAGGGCCTTTGCAGACTGCCAGAAATACTGCACATTAAATTGAGGCACTGCCCTGAGTGCTAGGGAATCATGGGAACTGTAATTTATTGTGGCACCAGAGCTCTCTGACAGAGAAGGCTCAATGTCCCAGAAAAAAAAAATACAATTCCCATGACTTCTTAGCACTGAGCCAGGGCAGTGCCTCAATTTAATGTGCACTATTTCTGGCAGTCTGCAAAGGCCCAAAGTTAGCTATTAACATTTACAGTCATGGCACTATTGCCATGACTGTAAATGCCCTCCAAGCCACTTTAAAAGTCAGGCAGCTACACCAGTCAAGATGTTCAGAGGCGTTGTCAAGTGGAGTGTTGGAGGATGGTTCATCCAACTCCCTCCTGCCAGTCAGCTGCAATGTGACCTCAGCAGGGACCTCTTGCAACTGATCACACCATGGCTCACTGGGTTGGTGGTGGAAACATCATTCTTCAGCACTCTGTTTGCTAACACTTCAGAATCCTTGGCTTTTGCTTGGCCTGGCTTTTAAAATAGGGTTGCAGGAGTTGATTAGGGGATATATCAGTGGAGGATCTCATACAATATTTCCAGAAACCACATTTTTGTCCACAAGAAGTTTCTTCTGTGCAAATCCCACAATTTTTGCATAAGAATACCAGCAATCATGTGCATTTCCGGAAACTGTTATTTCAGCAAAAAAATCCAGCATTTTAAGGAAAAAAAATTAGGCAGAATTATTTCCTGAAACACTTTGGGAGCTGTCAATACTGGGTGAAAACAGCACAGAAATATTTGTTTTTTCCCCACAGTACAGAGAAAACTGTAGAAATTATTCCTCCTTGCATGCAAGGATGAAATCATCAAAGATTTCCATCCCTTGCATGTATGGTACATGGGCTGCTTATATGGGAAGGCCTTTAATAATGCTTATTTATCAGGAAATGATATTCTCAATAGAGAAGAGGAGAAATGGGCCTTTATGGAGTAGCTCTTTAAGCTGTGCCTCCTTGTGCTGGAGGCAAATCTTTAGCTGCTTTCAGGGTGGGTTTTTAAGTATATCCAACCAGACATGTTAAGTGTATAACCAGAATAAGGACTATCACCTGAACTGAGGTGAGTGGAAAATGAGTAAGTACTATTCTTGTTTCATATGTTGTCTTGTTCAACTTTCTTGCTTTCAGTAAGGTGGGAAGTTAGTCCTTCCCTCCAATTCCCACAGTAAGGAGTCCTGGTGATACAGGGCCCAACCCTGGTTCTGGTAACAGTCCAGACAATGTCTAGCCAATTCAGCACAAAACTCACCATATATCACCTTTAAAACATTTTTTAAAAACTTCCCAGAAAATCCAGAGCCTGCTGTTGTGATGCTGGGCAGCTGTTTACAATGTGTTCTGCTGTGCCACTCGGCACCAGTGCCACTGCTGTGCATCCCTCACTCTGAGGTTGGAATGAGCTGGTCAGTCGTGTGATCAATGCTGTGTCCCTCCCCATTCTGATCTTACAGTGAGCAGCTTGTGGCAGTAGAAGCAGCACTGGGTGGCACAGTGGGATCCACATGCAAACAGTCACCCCACATCACAACAGAGCAGCCAAGTAATGGGCAGACATTGGGGCAGTTCTAGGGCCAATGCAAACACCACCTCAGAACCCTGATGGAAACAGAACTAGAGAGCATTACAACAGTACATCTCATGCAGAAATTGAATTGTACAAATGGTAAATCTAGGGAGCAAAGTGAGGGAAAATGTTAAAGGGCAATGGAAGTTTGGACATGATGAAACACTGGCTTGTCAGTTTTGTACTCTGGCATAAGATAATACATTGAGCATTGGTCAGATGGTAATTGATTGTTGGTGAGCGGTGAAGATCATAGGGGCTATCAGACTGTTGACCCATCTAGCCCAAGGTTGTCAATCCGGCTTTTCAAATTGGCTTACCTCTCCCAGCTTAAATTTTAATTCAAGCGGCATCCTGATATTATCGCAGTGATTTTGCTGCCAAATCTGCCACCTGGATCCATCCCGGGTCCATCCCCGCTCCCAGGAGTGCTCTGGTGACCATTTTCTTAAGCTGAAAAACACCCAGCTTCAAAAAGAGATGCGCTGAGCATGCCTGGGAGCAGGGATGGACCCGGGATGGATCCAGGTGGCAGATTCGATGGCAAAATCACTGCAATAATATCAGGATGTCGCCCAATAAAAATTTAAGCTGGGAAAGGTAAGCTGTTTTGAAAAGCTGTGCAATAGGCTCCTGTGTCTTCCTGCATAGTAGTGGGTTGAACTGGATGGCCCTTGTGGTTTCTTTCAACTCTGTGATTTTATGAAACTTGAGCATGCTCCTTTACAGGCCCAAAGTGAGACAATGGCTTCAGGTGACAGATGCTGAGATGTAGTAGTGACAAGTCTCTCAGTCATTCCTCTAGAGTCTCTTGACCATTCTGCTGTGCTGAAGAATAAGATGGTGTACATCATACAGAGTTGGTCCTCCATAACTTAAACTAGCCTGCTGCTTTCCAGACCTATGAGGGATGGTGTTACATTGTTTGTGCTGAAGTATGATTTGTGTCCTATCCAGATTGTACATGGAATGGGAAGGAGTTACCATTTTGTCTGTTGCCTCACACAGCAATATGTCTTGTGTCAGCCCTGCTACTTTATGGAGCCCAGTTAAATATCTTCACTATAGCCTACTTTGTAGATGATGGACCTGTACCCATGTAAAACTGATCGGATTTTCCATTTTGTATACAAAGCAATCACGCAGTGCAAATGATGAACAGCAACACTGCAAGAAGCAGTTCATCATCTCCTTTGAACCTTTGAGAAACAGCTCATACCCATATGTTCCTGATCTTTGTGGCAACTTATGTCTCTCTCTAGATTTGGTACTGTCTGAATTATTTTTTAAAACATAAAAAATAAAGTGCTTGTACATGCCAGAGTATTTCTCCTAGGACCAGGACAGTCAATTCCTATGCCTTGCAAACTGTTTTGTTCCATTTCTCTTTCTCTTTCAAACAGATGAAGTTTGTTGAACTGCTTGGCCTGTTCCCTCAAATGTCCCTAATTTAGCCAACTTTTCCCCACCCACTTCACACTTTCCTTTACCACCTTTCCATTCAGCCCCTTGCTCCTATTCCCAGAAATAAATTTTGAAGGAAGAGTGTTTCAACTGTGCAGCTCAGCCTCTTGAAAGTATGAAGTGGACTAAACCTCATGTTGTTGCAACAAGTTAAATCAATCACTGATTGAGCTGAGTCCTGGATGAGCTTTTTATCTCTGTGTCTTCACTGCAGCCTCACATGACCTTTGCTTTCCTTTTGCTATGTAAGAGGACCAAGCAATGGTAAACCCTAGATAACAAAGCTGTTGTTACCTCCATTTTTATATAACTTCATTGCCTTGGTCTCAGAAATAAGAAGAGCTTGAGAAGGTTACTTTTTGAAAATACAGCTCCAGATACGTCTAAGCAAGTTGGAAGTAGCCATGCTAGCTGGGGGATTCTGGGGTAGTATCTTTAAATGTAACTTTTCCAAGCTCTGAATTTAAAGGGTACACATTAGCCATGTTCTAATAGTAATACTGGCAGAGCATAAAGCTTCACCAGTGCTATTACAGTGGGCTTCCACTTCCCCTGGCTGTGCAATGCAGCTTGGTGGCACTGGGATTCACCCACAGGCAATTCTTGGGGATAGGAAGAGCTATCACTTGTAGTATTATCTTGCAAGTGTTACTTTTGAGGGCTGGGAGGGTTACAGCTGTATTCTTTGCCAAGACACTGGCAGTTGTAGCTGGACACTGCCTAGGGACGTCCCTAGGCACAAACTGGTTGTGCCATCAAAGCTGTGTTGCATTGCCAAGATGGAGACATTGTACAGTGAAGTAGTGGATACTTTCCTGTGCAATGTCCATCAAAAGAAAATTGATCAAACCTAGCAAAGCTGAGAGTTACAAGGTGTCTCACCAGTACAACTCTGTCTGCTATATTCTATGGAAGTGTTATGGTAAATCACTCAAAGTCCAGCAAGGAGGCTGCAGAGTAGATCAGTGTAGGTTCCCAGGTTTGTAGCAGATGGACCTGATTCCTCCCAGGACTCTTTCATAAAAGAGCTGTGTTTCCCCTGGTGGTTTGGAATGGAATGCCCACTAGATTTCAAAGGTGGGGTTTTGACACTTGAATTTTGGCAGACACAACAAGCAGGCAGGACCAGCTTTGAGCAGCACCATGGCTGTGGAAGCAAGAATGGGGGAACCCATATGGTGCAACGCAAAGGTAAGCAATGTGGTGCACTCCAGATATTTGGACTATAATTCCCATTATCCCTGACCACTACATATGTTGGCTAGGATTTATTGCAGTTGCAGTCCAAAATACCTGGGAGGGGCCATGTTGTTTACTCCCTACTTTAAAGGACTGGCCCTAAGGGAGACTGTCAGTGGTTTTCTGCTTCAGGCAGCAAAATGTCTTGCTCCAGCAAGCACTGGGTATAGGAGAAAGATTTGTGAAAGCTGAAAATGTGCAGTGGCTCCCTTTGGGAATCTGATGCAGGTTTAGCCATTATCCTGTCTTCTTGCAGTTTTTTCATAGGCTGTGCCTGTATGTTACTAAATGAATTGGCTTTACAATGATATTGTAGATCTTCAGTGCTTTTTTCCTCTCTCTTATCCCAAGGAAAAGAAACAGAATCTCTTGGCTCTGATCTCTGATGTAAGACTGCACGTAGTTCTTCTTCCTCTTCTTCTTCTCTCCTTTCCCTTGTCAAAGAAGCAAGAAATGAACACCATGTACACCAACAATTTCCTGTGGCAATCACCCCTCACAATTGGCTGAACTATTGTTTTTACTTGACTGGGTTTTACTTTGCAGCTTCCTGTCTACTTAGTTCAACTTTTCTATAATCCTGAAGGTTGTTGATTTTTTTCCCCTTAAAAGAATCAGCAGCAACTGCAAAATGATCCAAAAACTTAAGAGGAAAGTAAAGCAGCAGCAGCAGCAGGAGCAGGGTTTTTGTGAAGCCTGGAAGGAAGTCTGAAACAATCTCACTCCCTGCTGTCCCGCTTCCTCCTTGCTGCCATGCTACTGTCTGCATCTGCAATTCCTTCACCCTTTAGAAGAAGAGTTTTCAACCAGTCTAGAGGATTCAAGGCAAGTATTCACTTTGGGATAAACAAAGAAACAATATTTTAAAAAATAGAAGGACACAACAGAATTGTTGCTACAAACACTGTTCTGTGATAAGGCTGTACGCAAGGTTGATCCCAATTATCTTGCCCAAATGAAGTTGAGTTTAGTACTCAAAGCCAGCCAATGTGTGTGAACACATTGTTGGCAAAAACTCAACAAAACAAAACAAAAACCCACAAGCACCTATGTATAATCCAGCAGTATGAATACAATAATACAAAAGTGAATGAGTAACACATCTGCTGCACTTTCCTGATGCTAATAACTTGCCTAACATGAATGTCCTCACTCTGCCTGCTGGAAGGGAGTGTGGTGATAGCTTTTTGCAAATGACTCTCCAAAATGGTCCACTTTATCTGTGTGTGGATAATTAGGTATACTGTTTCTCCAGTCTTTCAGAGGGAGGAGGCATAACTTTTTGTCTGGGAGGCCAGAGGCAAGAAAAGCAAATCCCCCTGCCCAAATTCAGCTGCCACCACCATGTTGTCCGACAGTACAGGGACTTGGATAAGGAAGGAGGCTCCCATGGGTTGAAGACCCCCATTCCCTTCCCAGTACAAAAGAGCTCTGCCCCAAGGCCTTCTGGCTGGGGGAGCAAATGAAGTGTGTGCAGAAGCACTACTATTAAAAGTACAAGTGTTGGCAGTTTGGCCAGCTATGATGAGAGGGGGACCTGGTCAACAAACCAGCCTTTGGTATACGTACTGGTGCCGTTCAGCTGTTGTGGATACAGAAGGACCCTCCTGTAGTTCAAATGGACATAGAGATGGTCACAATTTCCTCTTAGCAGAGGTTCTGACCTCTGGAATAAAATTGTATAGTGTTAGTTAGCAACCAGTAAGTCTTTGTGCAAACAACCCTACTTAGCAGTTACCTTGGCCACTCCACTTTCCTTAGCTGTATCTCAGTGAGAGGCAGGGTACGGTAATAAGCCAGAAGTCTCTGATCAGTTCTATTCCTCTTATCCTCAAGTAACTACCAGTCCCTTCTAGAAGGTAGGCACAGAATATAAACCCAGAACCAAGGCAGAGCCTTTGGGATGTCACTACAAGCTGTGAGAGGGGTGCACACACATTTGAGTAATTTTAGAGGGGGGCAGCTGTAGAGTGCTCCTACTCATAGCTTGTGTCAATTGTGTAGATTAGCTGCAATGGGGTGGGCAAGTGGACTTTCTCAGCTGTCAATATCTACTGCACCCATTCAACATCAAATAAACTTTTTACTCAGTGGCTTTGTGATAATCTCTGAATTTGTTTGAAGGGAATCAGGGTCCCGATCAGGCCCTCATCCATGATAGCAGCTACCACCAAATAATTGTGAAGAATACTTAAAAGACATTCTTCAAAGTGGGCTTCTTTTGCTGGGATGGGGCAGGGTGTGGAATGGTGAAAAATCAAGAAAAACTCCGAATTTTTTGCAGAAAAAATATATTCCAAGAAATTTCAGCTCTAATCTGTTTAGAAAGAATAGAGAGCCAGTGTAGCATAGTGGTTTGACTGTTGGACTATGACTGTGAGACAAGGGATCGATTCCCAGCCCAGCCATAAAACCCACTGGGTGATCTTGGGCACATACTCTCAACCTCGGGGGAAGGTAAAGGCAAAACTACTCTCATCCTCAGTGATACTTCCGGTATGATGGTGCCGAGAGAGGACGCAGATATGGTGGTCTAGTATCTGCAACCTCAGCAACCTCAACCCTGGTGGCGCAGTGGTTAAATGCCTGTACTGCAGCCACTCACTCATAGACCACAAGGTTGCGAGTTCAATATCAGCCAGGCCTGAGGCTCGACTCAGGCCTGCATCCTTCCGAGGTCGCTAAAATGAGTACCCAGCTTGTTGGGGGGCAATCAGCTCACAGTTGTAAACCGCTTAGACATCCCATAGCGTGATATGAAGCGGTATATAAATAAGCTGCTTTGCTTTGCTTTGCTGTGGTTCTTGTAGGAATGGGGATGTGATTTACCCATCCTTTACCACTCTGAGAAGAGAGGTAAATAGGAGGGAATCATTGGGGGAGTTTACCAAGGGACCCCCAGTTAGAGAACAGGGTATATTCCCCAGCCATGAAACCGGGGAACCTGTGCTCCGAAGATTCTGTCCCTCCCATCCGTTGCATTCATTTTATTTAAAATGAGGAACTTGCCACACATACTGTGTTGATAAATGAAGAGAAATATAATGGAAAGAGAAGATTAAGGAGAAAAAGTGAGCTATCATTCACTCACAATATTTACCTACCCCTGAACTGAGATCCGGTGGGTCCTTTAAAGCAGAGAAGACTTAGGGAGACAAGCAGAACAAGAGAGTTGGCGTATTCCTTATTTGGGAATCAGGGAGAGCTGCAAAAGGTCGTAAAGAGAAGGAGCCATAAAGCAAAGAGAGAGGCAAAGGAACGTGTGGAAAAAGAATGGGAAGGTGCCAAGTCCAGTCCAGTGAAGAGAGACTATAGTCGTAAAATAATGGGAACATGCCAAGAGAGACAGTAAAGGCAGGAAAGACGAGAGGAACGATGACAAAAACAGTGAGATACAGAGAAGGTAAAGACAGTAAAGACTGTAAAGATTATAAAGAGGTGGAAAAAGCGGTAATGAGGGTAAAAAGACTATAAGGACAGTAAAAGGACATGGAAAGCATAAAGAAGTTGTAAAGCTGGAAAAACGAAAGACTAAGAGAGACGAGGGAACAGAGACTTGGTGAGATGCTAAAGAAATGGAAAAAAGTGGTAAGCTGATGAAACGGATAAAGAGTAAAGGACTGTAAAGGGCTTTAAAGGACAGAGAGGATAGAAAGGAGGACAGGAAGAGGAGGTGAGAAGGCAACAGTGGAGATAAAACGAAGTGAATTGAACAGAAAGGTGAAAATTTTGAAAATTGAAAATATTGGACTGGACTAAGTTTGATTGTTGGAGAGGAATAATGGAAATTAAAAATAAATAAGTTTAAAGGGGAAACAGAAAAGAAAGTATTAGAGAAGATAGGAGAATAGAAGAAAAGAAAATATTTGGTTATGAAATTAAGGACTAAGGTAATAAAAGAGAGTCTAAAGAGAAAAAGAAAATAAATAGAGCTAGAAGACAAAAGTAATAAATAAGAGGAGAAGAAAAGAAAGAGGGGAAAAGGTGACAAAAAGTTGAATTTTGATGGAAACCAGAGAAGTGCAGAAGATAAGAGAAAAAGTAAGGACAGATTTGATTTAAAGGTGATAAGTAAGGAAATTAAATTACTAAAATAGAAGATTTGGGGGAAATGTATGAAACATGAAAGAATTGATATATATTTGGCAATTGGTATATTAAAATTGGTACATGAATATGCCTGATAAATGGAATTGTAAAGTTGTTAAGAAGTGAAAATATATATAGGATTTAAATAGTAAAGCATATATATATATATATATATATATATATATATATGGCGGACTAAGGAATTAAGATAAATAACTGTAAATATCATTATGTTTGAATAATATATTGAGTGGTTCTGATCTGAAAGGGGGGAAATCTATTAGTTAATAGAGACTTTCTGCTGTATTATGTACTTTTATACCATTATAATATCAAATTAGCAGGGAATAAGGGATACAGATGGGCTTTTGTTGGCTTAAGATTATATTATAGTATATTATATTCTCTTAGGTAGGTGTTTGTTAAGGTGAGGCCAAAGATAAAATTTTGTTATTGTATGATTAATCTGTTTGACTAGATTGAAAGACTGGGGGAAATGGCCACTTCAAAGAAAAGCCTGGTCCAAACACAAATACCTACACAAAGAAGGGGATCTATGGAAGACTCAATTAAAATAATAGATACGATAATGCAGTTATTAGAAGAAATGTGCCAAATAAGGCAGGAAATAAAGGAAAATAGACAGGAGATGAAAGATGACTTGAAAGAATCTAATCAAGAGATAAGAGGAGCGATAAAAGAAACCGGATCCGAGATAAGGAAAGATATCAAAAAAGAACTTGATAATCTCAGTAAAAAATGGAAAGAATGTCAATGGAGATTAGTAAAACTCAAAAAGAAGTAGATAAAATAAAGGAAAAGACAAATGAATTAGAAAAAACATCAGAGGAAAATCAGAAAAAATTAAAACAACAAGAATTAATGATATGGACTAATGAACTTAGGTACCAGGAACATTGTATTAAGATAAGAGTTCTAGCAGAAAAATCGAAAGAAGATCTGATTATGAGAATAATGCCACATCTGGCAAAATTAATTGGTGTTCCTGAAGGAGAACTAGGAAAAGAAGTTGATAAGATATTTAGAGTAAACTCTACCCAAGCAAAAGACAGAAAGATTCTACGGGATGTGGTAATTTGTTGGGTCAGAACAAGAATGAGAGATATTATTATCCAAAAATGCTATGACTCAAAAGTGATAATTGATAATGTGGAAATAAAAATCTTTAAGGATGTACCACTTCAGATCATGATAGAATGACGAAAATATAGGTCTTTGACGTAACTATTAAGAAACTTTGGAATTAATTTTAAATGGGACAGGATAGAAGGATTATCCATTTCCTACAAGCAGAAGAGATTT
The DNA here is from genome assembly GCA_026167975.1 of Phrynosoma blainvillii. Lineage (NCBI taxonomy): Eukaryota > Metazoa > Chordata > Lepidosauria > Squamata > Phrynosomatidae > Phrynosoma > Phrynosoma blainvillii. The sequence goes on from JANUYF010000005.1 coordinate 57,831,275, forward strand.
AAAATAGACAACGAAACAAAAGCAAGAGATATGGAACAGAAACTTAAAGAAGATTTTAGAGGGAGAGGAGAAGAAGAAAAAAGAGAGAGAACAAATATATTTATTTATTTATTTATTTATTAGAAAATAGTTTATTGGTTTAAAAACAAAGTACATACAAAGAGAAAATCCAATAACATGAACAAATACAACAAAGCAGAGAAAATAAGTAAAGAATGTGGCAAGGGAAAAAAAGGAAGAAAAAGGTGACCACTTAAAGTTACAAAGCATTCAAAAACCATGTATTCTTGTTTACTGTGTTCATATATTGGAAAAATAAGAAGGAAAAGGAGAGAAGAAAAAAACCCATATAATAAATAAAAAGACTTCCTGATTCAAAGCTTCTTGCACAGATGCCTGTTTTATAATGCTTCTTATGCTTTCCTAGTGTCTTCTGATGCTAATCAGTATGATTCGCTAACTATAACAGAGTAGAAATTTTAATTTGATTGAAACGTAATCTTATAGTAAACTTTATACTCCAATTAATTGATATAGTCATTATCTACTATACAAAGAAGATTTAATTACACCCATAGAGCTATAATTAGACTAATACCATGGTTACAAATCAGAAAAATTAGAGTGACATCTTGATTCCTTTAGAAGAAAAATAATATAGGACAGGTTCCCATTCTTTTATAAATTCCGCATATGTCGATCCATTGATAAGCCCTGTAAGTCTATCCAGCTCCATATATTCCATCAGTCTCATAGTCCACTCGTGAACATTTGGAGTTTCATCCAATTTCCATTTTGTAGCAAACAATATCCTAGCTGCCAAAAGAGAATAAAAAATGATTTTCCCATATTTTTTTTCTAGATCATTATCCAAGCACATGCCCAATAAGAAAAATTTTGGGTCTAATTTTAGATCGTAGTTCAGAATTTCACTCATGGATAATCTGATAGTTTGCCAAAACTTTTTCGCTATACTACATTGCCACCAGAGGTGAAAAAAGGAACCTATTTCTTTTTTGCATTTCCAACATAAGATGGAGTGTCTCTTATTCATCTTTGTTAGACGCACAGGAGTCAAGTACCAACAGTACATCATTTTGTAAAAATTTTCTCTTATGTTATAACTACAGGTATACTTTAGTCTTTTACTCCAAGATTTCTCCCATTGGTCTAAGTCTATATTGTGGCCCACATTTTGGGCCCATTTTATCATTACCGGTTTTATTAGATCCATTTCGAATTCAATTGATTGTAGCATTTTATAGAATTTGGCTGTTTTATGTTTATTTTCAGACCAAAGTATATCCTCAAATTGTTTATCTAAAGTTCTCAGCCTGTTCCTATTTTTGTCCATGGAAAACCTCTCCCAGAGTTGACGATACAAGAACCAATTACAATTATATCCCTCTGAATTCAATTGTTCCTGGCTTTTAATCTCAATATTATCATTTTTAATGATAGTCAATTCCTTGTATGTTAGCCAATTGTCTTTCCCAAATTTATTATCTTTAGAAACCACTTCTCCCACTGCTGTCCAAATTGGAAGATTATTTCTCCACTTTTCTTTAATCTTTAGCCAAACCCTTAATAGGGCTCTTTGAATATAATGATTGTTGAAGTTTTTGTGACAATGTATCTTATCGTAGAATAAATAGCTATGCCAAGCGTAGACATTATCAAAACCTTCTAATTTAAGATTTCTTTCATTACTGAGTTTCAACCAATCTACAAGCCAAAAGATCGTACAGGCATAAGTAGTTTTTAAAATTCAGTAGTCCTAGCCCTCCTCTATTTACTGAGTCCTGTAAAAATTTAAATTTGATTCTAGGCTTTCTCCCATTCCAAATGAATTTTGTGATTTCCTGGTTCCACTTAATAAAGGGTTTATTATTCAGAAGGATTGGAATATTTTGAAAAAGATACATTAATTTTGGGAGGACAGATAATAGAAATTCTGCCAATCCAAGAAATTTTTAATTTGTCCCATCTTCTAAAATCATCTCTTAATTCTGCCCAGATTCTATCATAATTATTTTTGAAAAGATCACCATTTTTAGTTGTAAAGTCCAAGGTATTTGATCTTTTTTGATTCTTTTAAATTGGCGGTTGATTCCAATATAGATTTTTCCTTCGGATTTAAGTTCATAGTTAACATTTCAGTTTTGTCCATATTGATTTTTAACCCTGTAGCATTTTCGAATTTCTTTAATTCATTTAATAAGGGAGTTATGCTTTCACAGGGATCTGCAATCGAAACCATTAGATCGTCTGCGAAAGTCCCCCTTTAATTTAATACCTTTTATATATAAATTGTTTCGTAGGTTGACCATGAGGATTTCAAAGTTTAAAATGAACAATAAGGGGGATAGAGGGCATCCCTGTCTAACTCCTTTTCCAATCAAAAAAGAGTCTGTAGATTCACCATTGACCCGAATTTTAGCTTTTTGAGTTTGATATATAGCCCGAATCCACTTAAGCATATTATCTCCGAAATCTAATTTCTGAAGAAAATAATGTTTGAATTCCCAACTAAGATTATTGAAAGCCTTTTCAATATCAAAAAAGAGAAAGGCTACTTTTTCATTAATTTTTTTGTTATGATATTCTATCAGATTTAGAAGATGACGCGTGTTGTCTTTGATCAGGGAGAAAACCAGCTCGATCGGTTGATATCCAAGAGGATAGCCATTTTTTAATTCTGCTTGCGATTATTGTTGCAAAGATTTTATAATCGCTATTGAGCAGTGAGATCGGTCTATAATTTTTCGGGTCAGTTTTATCTTTATTCTCTTTATATATATATATATATATATATATATATATAGTCTTCAATGCAAACTGATAAAATGGAGAGTAGAAAAGAAGAAAAGAAAAGAAAGGGAGAGAAGAAAGGCAAAATAGAGAAGAAGAAAAAAAAGTGAAAACTGTTGATAAATATCACTAAACTTTAAGCTCAAACCGGCAGTTACTACCCCGCCCACAGAGTTATCTTAATTATAGTCTTGCTTGATTTAAACAGTCAATAGAGAGTCCATAGAAATAGCAAAACAAATTGATTAATATTCTTACTTAAAGCTGAAGCCCAAGTCCTTTTGCATTTTAAATTCACGAAACCATCAATATTAAGTTGAAATTAGAAAAGTCAGTTATATTTTCTCCAATATCAAGGGAAGCGTCACTATTCATAAAACTCTATGTTTCTTCCTTCTTTCTTCTTCTCTCCCAGTGTAGCTTCCTACTTCCTTTCTGGCCGCTCTTTCACAAGCACTCTATGTTAAGTTTTAAAGGGGACACTCTTCTTTAGCCCCATCTATTGTGCCTCTCTCCCAGTGTTGCCACTCTTGCTTTCTTCTCTTTCGTTGTTATTGGAGGACCAAAAAAGGATGATGCAACTCTGAGCAGGGAGAAGGGGAGGGCACAAGGAGATATCCAATTCTCTGCACGTCTCCGCCTGGCTCAAGGTCGTCTAAGTTGCCTCCTCCATATATGCTGCAGCGTCTCCACACCAAAATCACCAGAGGAGTTAAGGTATAAGCCAGGGATAGGCAACCTTTCCCCTTTAAGGGCCGAGGGACTTCAGCTCCCAGAAGCCTCAGCCATGTTGGCCAATAGTCCCATGTTGGCCAATAACTCCTGGGATTCTGGGAGCTGAAGTCCCTCGGCCCTTAAAGGGGAAAGGTTGCCTACCCCTGGTATAAGCAGACACTGGCTTAACCCTTTATAGTCCTTATCATCTCAATGTATTTTTGGGGGGGTTAAGATTTTCGTGTAGGGTCCAAGGCTTGGCAAAGAGCACTTTTCTATGCTGTTTCTATACAGTCTATACAATGTCAGAGAAGTCGAATATAATATGCAGCATAGGACTTGAATTTCAAAAGGCTCAAAAAGAACTAAATCCCTCTGGGCTTTACCAAAAGTTCTTCGGAGTCAGAGCAATTCAAAAGTCCTTCAAAGGTCCTCCATAAGTGGGTCTGTAATCGATAGTCCTACAAACACTTATCAAATCTTTAAGCCTCTCAGGAATCAAGAGAGACCCGATTTCAGCTACTATTCTATAAAGATGATTTTATAATGAGTATGATGTTGCTATACTAATTATAGCAGTTGGGGTTACAGATGGTAAACTTCTTTTATATCATGCCCAACTATTATTCTCTGATTAGCAATTTCTTAAGAAGTCTATGAAGACAAGATCGCTTTGAAATCCTTTGTCGCAGTTCACTTACATCAATTCCATAAAGTAACAGGATAGTAGAAGGAGTCCCGGGTCCTCTCAGAAATGGAGGATTTTCAGGTGCGTGGTCGCAGCCTCCAAGGGTCTATTTGCTCCCGGCCACCGGGGGTCGGTCTGGATGAACCCACCCCGAGCTCAGTGGCTTCCGAGCAACTAAAGGATCCAATTAGAGCTGTCCGGATTCCTTATCCCAAAGGAATGCTTTTGATCTGTGGCGATCGTATTGAATTCGGATCGGGAACCACGCACCAGAGAAAACCCTTCAGAGGTGACCTGAAGGGCTTCCCAACTGGACGCCATTTCTACAGGAAGTCTCAGAGAGAGAACAAATATAAGAGAATTGAGATCCAAAAGATATAAAGGGGGAAAAAGGGAGGACAAAACAACAAATAATAAGGAAATGGAAAGGGAAGAGAGTGGTGAGGAAGAACAATCTATTAAGAAACTAGAAGAGAAAAACTCCAAATTGGAGGTGGAAGAAAGCGGTGAGGATGAAGAAGAAGGACAAAGTAAAGGAGAAATAAACGAGGTAGAAGAAATAGAAGATAAAGAAATATAAGACTGAATTAGGAGGGAAGGAGGTCTCATAGTGAGACAAGAATAATTTGTGGAGTGAGAAAAAGGGAAAAGAAAGAGAAAATAAAAGTATCTAAATAAAGATATAAAATATTTTTTTTAAAAAAAAGAAAAAATAAATATAAGTGGAGGTAGGGGTGGCACATTCAAAAAATAAATAATAAAGTTTGAAAATAAATGAAATATAGATATGGTGAAAATAATATCCTGGAACATGAAAAGTATTAACTCAAAACATAAAAGGCATATGGTATTTCATCAACTAGAAAAATTTAAGAGCGATATTACCTGTATTCAGGAAATTAAGATAAGGAAAAAAGACATAAAGTATGTTAGAAATCACAAACTGGGATATGCTTACGTTTCGGCGGCAAATAATAAGAAGAGGGGAATTGTAGTTTATGTAAATAAAAAATATCAATCTAAACAAATCTTTGGTGACAATAATGGAACATACTTGGGAATAGAAGTGAAAATTGAAAACTTAACCATGTTAGTGGTGGGGATTTATGCTTCACTGGAAAGAAGAAATAAATGCTTTAATGAGATAACTGGAGAATTGAAGAATTTAAAATATAGTAATTTAATCTTATTAGGAGATTTCAATGCAGTTCTGGAACCCAAGTTAGATGGAGCATCAAATGAAGGAAGGAAAATAAGGATAAATCAAGGCAAGCTGCTGAAATCTTTCTTTGAAATGATTGAAGAATTCGGATTAGTGGATGTGTGGAGATATAAATTTAAGGAAGCTAAGGGATATACTTTTTTTCCAGAGGTATATAACTCTTTTTCAAGAATTGACCTTTTTTTAGTTTCCAAGATACTGGCTCCAATGATAAAAACAATGGATATATTAACAAAATATATATCAGATCATAACCCTATTGAAATGGAGATGATAGTGAAGAAAAAAGAATTTATATGGAGACTAAATGATGAATTACTTAAAAAGGAAGATAATATAAATAAAATTAAAGAAACATTAAGACATTATTTCAAAGAAAATAAGAAAGAAGATATGTCAAATAAAATAATATGGGGTGCAAGCAAGGCTGTTATTAGAGGAGAATTTATCCAATTATGATCATAACACAGGAAAAAAGAAATGGAGAAAGAACCGAAAATTAAAGAAGAATTGAGAAAAAAAGAAAAAAAAATGGAAGGAGAGGGGAGATAAAAAGTTGAAATGTGAAGTTGAGGATCTGCAAAGACAGCTAAAGGGAATGATGATAAACGAAATAGAGAACAAATTAAAATATATAAGACAGAAGCACTTTGAGTTGGGAAATAAAGTGGATAGAATACTTGCAAGTAAATTAAGGAGGGAAAGAGAAAAGAGAATAATTACGGAGATAAATTATAAGTGGAGAATAGTTACAGATCAGAAAGAGATTAAACAGATATTTGAAGAATACTGAGGACCAAAATGTATTTGTTCCAAAAAGGCAAATAAAGAATAATATAAGAACAGTTTTGAACGTAATAGAATACTTTTAGCATTGATATTATTAGACACGGAAAAAACTTTTGACAGGGTCAATTGGTGTTTTTTGTTGGAATTAATAGCGCAGATGAAAATGGGAGAAATGTTTAACAACTGGATGAAGGCAATATATAAAGAACAGAGTGCCCAGATAATAGTAAATCAGGAAAGAACGGGAAAAATCAAGATTGAAAGAGGTACAAGGGTGCCCTTTGTCACCCTTATTATTTATAATTGTGCTGGAGATTTTGAATAATAAAATAAGAGAGGACGCAGAAATAAGAAGAGTTAAAGTGAAACACCATACATTTAAATTGCAAGCATTTGCTGATGACATTGTTTGCTTCCTAGAAGACCCAAAGAAGAGCATAAGAAAATTAATAGAGGTGATAGAAGAATATGGTAATGTTGTGGAATTCCAAATAAACAAAGAAAAGACAGTAATATTGACTAAGAATATGAACTCGAAAGAGGAACAAGAATTGAAAGAGATATCAGAATTCAAAGTGGAAAATAAAGTAAAATATTTGGGGATATTTTTAACTAAAAGAAATATAGATCTGTACAAAAACAATTATATGAAAGTATGGGAAGAAATTAGAGGAGACTTGACAAAGTGGACAAAAAACAGCTTTCTTTTTTTAGGGAGAATAGAGACCATTAAGATGAGTATTCTATCAAAACTGATTTATTTATTTCAAAATCTACCAATAATCAATGAGGAGAGATACTTGGAAAGCTGGCAGAGAGAACTGTCAAAATTTGTTTAGGAAGGCAAGAAAGCAAGAATAAGTTGGAAGTTATTAACAGAGGAGAAAAAAAGGGGGTGGTTATGGTTTACCCAAACTTAAGTTATACTATAGAGCAGGGGTCGGCAACCTACGGCCCGTGGGCCAGACCCGGCCCACTGAGGCCTTGGAACTGGTGCGTGGCCGGTCCCGCTGCCACTGCTGCTGCCGCCCCGCACTCGCACATCATGCGCATGGTGGCAGGCGCCATTTTGGAAGGCCCCACCACACCTGCGCCATGTGAATTCACATGGTGCAGCCGCCGTGGGGCCTTCCAAAATGGCACCCGTGTAGTGCACGCATGTGCACATGACGCGGGGCGCTATTTTGAAAGACCCAACAGTGCTGTGCACATGTGTATGGCGCCAGCGCTGTGCACATGCGTACATCACCGGTGCCGTGTGCATGCGCATACCGCCATTGGGCCTTCCATAATGACGCCCCCCACACGCACATGCATGCACACGGTGGCAGGCATCGTACACATGTGTTCAGGCAAGAGCAAGCGTGCGTGCATATCCAATTCTATCAATTGGATAGAAGAATGGGTACATCTAAATAATGAAAGGTTGTTAGATTTGGAAAGCATCAAAATGAGATTCGATTTTCCTACCTTTCTGTGGTATGATAAACTTAAAGACAACAAAGACTTCTCTCTTCATTTTATAAGGAATGCGTTGTTAAAGGTTTGGTTAAAAATAAGGAAGCAGTTTTATAATCAAATACCAAGCTGGTGTCTACCCAGGAAGCCTTCTTTAGAAGGACTAAAATTGAAAGAACACCTTGGTTAACATAAAGATTTGATAAATTGGAAAGAGGAAATGGGAGATTCAATGAAAGCTTTGGAACAATTGGATAAAGAACTAAAGAAGAATTGGTTTCTATATAGTCAATGAAAAGAAAGGTATAGATTAGATAAAAAAAATGGGAATTATAAATGGGAAAAATGAAATAGACATTATATTTTCAGATAAAAATAAGGGACATATTGCTAAATTTTATAAGACTTTGAAAAAAAGAGACCTTGAAAATGAAAAATTTAAACATGCGATGATCAAATGGGCACAGGATATTGGGAAACCCATTGAACTAGAGAAATGGGGAAAAGTATGGCAAGTTAAAAACCGATTTACAAGCTGTCAAGATTATAAGGAAAATCACCTTAAAATGGTGTATCATTGGTATATGTCCCCTGCTAAAATAAATAAATTGTGCAAAACAGGAAGAGATCGATGTTGGAAATGTGGGAAACAAGGAGGCACTTTTTATCATTTATGGTGGGACTGTATGGAGGCCCAAAAATATTGGAAGAGAATAAAAGAATGCATGTCCGAAATATATGAATTTAATATACCATTTGATCCGACTCTCTTTCTATTGAATATGACTAGTGTATTAGAAAAGGATTTTGAAAGGGAAAATAAATGTGTCATATTGTATATGGTAACAATCGCTAGAATACTTTATGCTAAAAACTGGAAACAGAAAAAAATACTGTCAGATAGAGAATGGAGAGAAAAAATGTGGGAGGCTATGAAATCAGATATATTAACAACTTTACTGAATGAAAGAACAGAAGAGGAAGTGATACATAATTGAATACGGTTTAAGAAATATTGGAAGAGGAAAAGATATGAAAGAAATTAAGTTATCAATGGTTGAGAAGAGTTACCATGTAAGACAAGTTAAAAAATATAGTTAAAAATGATTAATAGACTGGATTAGAGTACTTATTAGTATCTATGATTTAAAATTATAGAATTATTACATCAATTAAGTGAAACAAGGGATTGGCTAAATCTAAGTTGAAAGGGTGAATATTCATTTATCAGGAAGTAGTAATAGCATATTGAAGAATCTTATATTGTAAATGAAGTGAAATGTTTGCAAGTAGGTATGTTGCTTTATGGTATGTATGTATGTTTGTATATATATGTGAGTTTTGTAAACTTTTTTTTTCTCTTTTAATAAAATAAAGGGGAAAAGCAACTCTTATCCTCAGGGGAAGGCAAAGGCAAACTCTTCTGAATAAATTTTGCCAAGAAAACCCTGTGATAGGATCACCATAAGTTAAAAAAATGACTTGAAGGTTGTTGTTGTTGTTAACTGCCTTTGTGTCAATCTCGACCGTGGTGACCCTATGGATGAGACATCTCCAGGGCCCCCCTGCCCTCTACTGCTCTGCCCAGCTCCTGCAAACTCATATTTGTGGTCTCTTTAATAAAGTCCATCAATCTAGCATGTGGCCTTCTTCTCTTTCTACTTCCCTCCACCCTTTCCTAACATTATTGACTTTTCCAACAAGTCCTGCCTTCTCATGATGTGTCCAAAGTACAACAGTCTTGTCATCTTGGCTTCTAGGCTTGATCTGTTCTAAGACCCATTTGTTTTTCTTTTTGGCTGTCCATGGGATCGTCAGCACTCTTCTCCAGCACCACATCTCAAATACATTGATTTTCCTCCTATCTTCTTTCTTGACTGTTCAGCTCTCACATCCATACATGATAATAGGGAATACAATGGCTTGTATGATTCTGACTTTTGTGCTGAGTTGCATGTCTTTGCATTTTAGGATCTTTTCTAGTTCTTTCATAGCCACCCTCCCCATTCTTAATCTTCTCCTGATTTCCTGGCTGCAGTTCCCATTCCAATCAATGTTTGATCCCAGATATGAGAACTCTTTTACTATTTATATTTCTTTATTGTCTAGTTTGAATGTGTGTAAATTCTCTGTAGTCATTGTTTTCCTTATGTTCAACAGTAAGTCTGCCTTTGCCCTTTCTTCTTTGATCTTCCTTAGTAGTTGTTCCAGGTCTGTGAGGTTTTCTGCTAGTATTATGGTGTCATCATTGTACTTGAAGGTACACAACAACAATAACAACTGGATCAACTGAAAAGGCCATGCTGACTAACTTCCACCCTTGTAAAGATGGGTTGAACTCCGTTTGTGACAGATCAGCTAGAACCTAATTTGATTCTATGATTCTAAGCAAATAGGTGTATAAAGATCTACATTCTGTATGTGATGTGCAACTAGTTTAATTTCTTTTCACCAACAGGTCCAATACTTGGGAGCTGAAGAACTATTCTCAGTGCAAATACCTGCTGACTCTGGTTCTTTGCTTTCAGTTCTGTACATCTTAAATTAGAATATGGTGGTTTGGGGACATGCTTAAGTGGATCCAGACTGCACCACTATAGCATGTTGATATCATATTAACTGCCATGGTGGTGAACTGCTGTGGTGATGGTGTGTGTATGTGTGTGAGAGAGAAAATTAAAATAAAACTGACAATGATAAAATGCAAAGTTCAGGACCTAAGTAGATGAGATGATGAATATTGATGATCAGATCTCCTGTCTTTGAATTTTGGTAACTAACATCGGGGGAGGGGGGGATGAACAATTCCCACATGGGAACCTCCTGGGTGAAAGGGTGATTTCCCCTTCCTATTCTTCAACATGGCACATTAGAATGTGGTTATATATGCTGAGTCTGGAATCCTTTTGAGTCTTTGTGCTATCATAACCAAGGATTACACTAGTGGATGAAGTTGCACAAAGATATTTAATAGCTTCTTACACAATAATTTTCCTTGACAGTGTCTGGTGCAGCTCTGTTCCTAACTAAAACCATGTCAGTGAGATCATGTCATGAATCGAGTCTGAATTTTATTTAGAACATTAAAGGAGGTATGGAAGGTTAGACAAAAACCTGGAGCACCCCCTTGACATAGAAGCTACCAGCTGCCACAGCTGGCCATCTTTGTTGTTCCTCTCTGGCTAGAACTCTGCAAAGTTATGCTAGTTTCTCTTAAGGGAGAAGGCTGGTAAGTGACTCTCAGAAGGAAAACAGCCCTGGAGAGGGAAAGGTTAATTGCCCCCTCCTAGTGCTATGGCAATGGTAAGGACACCACCATTCTCAGTAGCTGACATTGGCTAAAATGTAAAGAGATTAGAGATCCAATCACAGATTTATGTCATCTTACCTAATTAGGTCCTAAGACAGTAAGTGATTACTTAAGAGAATCACTCTAAGAATCATTATTAGGCCTTTAACAGGCATGGACAGCTTTAGTCTATCTATATGTGTATTTGCAATCATACTTCCAACACAAGGCAAGAAGCCCCTTGTGTATTTGAGCTGTTAGGAGATAGACTGTGTTTTTGATTAATAGTTCAGTTTTTCCTCTGTTAATTAAAGATGTGTGCTGCAGACTAAGAAGCTTAGAGCCTGATCCAGAGTCTCTCATTTACACAGCAAAAAGAAACAAAATCTTTATCTATCTCACAAACAAATATTAGGTTTATACCATTTTAATTGTCACAGTTTTCTCCAAAAGAATAATGAAAATTAATCTCTAGTTAGGTATTCTTTATTAGAAACTCATAGTTCCCATAGTCCTGATAAGAAATCTATACCTAGGACAAAAGGTTACTGTTAGAATAGAATACAGAGAAACAAAATGGTTCCCAATTGGCAAAGAGGTTAGGCAAGGCTACATTTTATCACCCTATTTGTTCAAATTGTATGCAGAAGATATAATAGGAAGAGCAGGCTTAGACTCAGGAGAAGGAGGAGTAAAAATAGGAGGAAGGAATATCAGCAACCTAAGACATGCAGATGACACCATAAAAAAAAATCACAGACTTGGAACAATTACTGAGGAAGGTTAAAGCAGGCTTAATAATGAACATAAAGAAAACAAAAATAATGACCATAGAAGAACTATGTAAATTCAACCTAGACAATGAGGAAATAGAAATAGTAAATGAATTCCTGTACCTCAGATCTGTGGCGTTCCTGCCTGGGGTGTCACCTGGGGTGGGGTGGGGTTTCCAGGGACAGGTCTTCTGAGGGCATGGCCGAAAGGGCACTCCCCCACAACTCATTGCCATGGTGCTTAGAATGGCACCACAGTAGCAAAGTGGGGGGTCACACTTGGCCTGCCCCCCCCCAGCCTTCTGACCCCCATATGGCCAATTCTGGGACCCAGAAGCAGCTGCCCACCTCCCCCAGGGTGTATTATCCCACCGGGTAACACCTCCTTCTGTGGTGTCACCTGGTGCAGTCTGCACCACCTCACCCCTCCTAATGATGCCACTGCCTCAGCTCAAACATCAATTAGAATGGAGAATGCAGGCAAGAAATCAGGAGAAGAATAGGAGTGGGAAGGGCAGCTATGAAAGAACTAGACAAGATCCTAGAGCAGGGGTAGGCAACCTTTCCCCTTTAAGGGCCGAGGGACTTCAGCTCCCAGAATCCCAAGAGCTATTGGCCAACATGGCTGAGGTTTCTGGGAGCTGAAGTCCCTCGGCCCTTAAAGGGGACAGGTTGCCTACCCCTGTCCTAGAGAGTAAAGATATACAACTAAGCACTAAAGTTAAAATTGTTCATTCTATTTCCCATCACTCTATATGGGTGAGAGAGCTGGACAGTGAAAAAAGCAGATAAGAAGAAAATCAATTCATTTGAGATTTGCTGCTAGAGAAGAGTGCTGAGGATACTGTGGACCCCCCCCCCCAAAAAAAAATTAACAAATGCGTCATAGAACAGATCAAGCCTGAAATCATCCTGGAAGCCAAGATGATCAAACAAAGGCTGTCATACTTTGGACACACCTTGAAAAGTCATGACTCATTAGAAAAGACAATGATGCTAGGAAAGGTGGAAGGATGCAGAAAGAGAGGAAGACCTCATGCTAGATGGATAGACTCTATTAGGGAAGTATGAATTTAAAGGACCTAAGTAGAGCAATGAGGGACAGGGAATCTTGGAAGTGTCTCAACCACAGGGTCTCCACGAGTTGGGGTCAACATGAAGGCAGTTAACAACAAAATTCCCTCACACCACCATAAATTACAATTTCCAAAGTTTCTTGGGAAGAAAAAACTATAGTTAAAGTTATTTATGTCTGTTGTAGATAGAATATATGGCTTTCTGAGTTACTTTAATAATTAACTTGTTTATTCTAGCATGAAGCTTCATAGCAGGAAGCTATTTATTAAAAAGAACCTCTAACACAATGAAATTCTTAGTATTGCCATTGCCTTAGGAATCTGGGTGATTTTCAATATCAGATGAAAATAACAGAAAAAAATGTTTCTCATTTTCATCTCGCCATTTCTAAGGGCACATGTTATAAAAATTGGATTAAATAAACATGTGAGGAAGGAAGCATGCTAGCCCCACTCACTGCATCACCACTCTCATCATCTAACAAATGAAGGTCCAAAGACAGTCCTCTGCTACAGGTAGAGGTGCTCCCTCTGATGTGGAAGCTTCCCAGTCATGGGGTGAGCCTCCATATGTAGCAGACTCTCCTCTTCAGACACTGCACATGACAAGAGTGGCAATGGAGCAGGTGGGGTTAATGGACCCCACACCTCCCATATTTATTTAATCTAAGTTATGGGTTACCCCAAATAGGAGTACAGTCTCATGCGAAAGGGAACGAGTTGCTCTGTACTCCCTTTATAAACCGGGACTGTCCTGTTTTTTCAGGACAAATGGTAACCCTACAGAGAAAGATACATTATCTCCCAGTGTGTGTGTATATTTTTACATTATGTTTTGATAGAAATTCTTCCAAGTCTTCTTTCTTTATCTTTCCAATTTGTTTTTCTTCGTACAGATTTGCGTAGTATTTTATAATCACATTTTTAATTCTGTCATGATTTGTTATAGTTTCTTATTTGTCAACTATTTCTTCAATAAGTTTTTCTTTTTCTTTCTTCAGTCTATTTGAAAGCCACTTTCCTGTTTTATTGGTGAATTCAAAAATGCTTCTGTCTCACAAAAGTTAGCTTCTTTTCAACTTCTTGCATTAATTTAGGGCCTAAGCAGACGGACGGCCATGGGCCACCCCAGGAAGCTGCGGATTGGGGCCAAGGTAGCCACACTCCTTGGCCCCAATGTATCCCTTTTTGGGCCCTGGAAGGAGCGCTAAAATAGCACTCCTTCCACAAGATGCCGAAGGTGCACCGCAAGAGGCATTGGGCGCACCTTCGGCGTCTCTTCCACCGCAGCGTGTGCAGATGCTGCAGCAGAAGTACGTCATCAGAGCACGCGTCGTGTGGAGCGACGGGCACTACGATGACATGTTTGAGAAGGGGTTGGGGTGCCCAGCTTGAGGCTGCCCCTCCCCTTCCTTGCCTCCAAGACGGCGCAAAGTGCTGTCTGCTTCCCCCCTTAGTGTCTAACTTTTTCTGAAGGATTTTAAGTTGGATTATAAATTCTTTTCTGATTGTGTTTTCTTGTATCTCCTTTTCTTTTTCTCTTAACTCTTTCATCAAATTTTTAATTTCCTCCTAGGACTTTCTTTTAAATGCAGCTTCTCTTTGGATGAAAACCCCCCTCATGACAGCCTTGCTGGCATCCCATACAGTTTTTAGTTGACCATCTGAAGTTGTATTTTCAGAAAAGTATTGTTTTAAAATATTCTTTGCTTTCTCTAAGAATTCTTCATTTTCCAACAAGTGGTCATTCAGATGCCAACTATATTGAGTTTTTTGTTCTTCTAGAACCAAACTAATAGGATTATGGTCTGAACTAATCTTTGGCCAAATGTCCATCTTTTTAATCTTCTGCAAAAGGTGTTTAGAAATTAAAAACATGTCAATATGGGATTCTGTTTTGTGGCTGTCTGAACAGAAAGTGAATCCTTTAGATTTTCCATATAAACTAGACCAAACATCTATTAAAGAATTTTTTTCTTGTAATTTAAAGAAAGACTTTGATAGTCTTCCCTGGTTTTTCTTTATCTTTTTTTGTGGAGTTCAATCTGCTTTTGGGTCAATCATGCCATTGTAATTGCCCATTATAAAAAAAAAATCATATTCAAATCTCTCAATTTGCTTATTCAATTTCTTTAAAAATTATGTTTATTTTCTTGTGGGGCATAAACTCCAATTATCAAAATTTTTATTTGTTGCCTTTTTATTTCTACTGCAAAAATATCCTTCTTCATCTACAAAAAATATATGATTTGGTATTGTATTTACTCGTTATGTATAACACCACACATTATTTTCCTTTTCATTGGCCGATGCAAACATTTGACCCAATTTAAGGTTTCTCAAAAATCTAATATCTGTTTGATTGATTTTAATTTCTTGTAAGTTTCTTGTAAGCATTTTGCTGTATTTGTATTTTGAGTTTAAACCTTTGACATTGCAAGAACAATTGAGTCAACACTTTCAAATTTAATTCTTTTTAATTTATTTTGTACTTCTTCTTTGATTAAATTTGATTAAAATTATATTATATCTCTTCCTCCTCCTCCTCCTCCTCCTCCTCCTCCTCCTCCTCCTCCTCCTCCACTGGTTTTTCTTCATCATCATCATCATCACTTTTAAGACCTTGTTCTGAAGTTTTACCTTCATCAGAGAAGGGTTCACTCTCTTCCTCTTCATCAATCACTCCCTTTTTGTTTCTGTTCTGTTTTTGGCTTTGTATTTTCATTACATTTCTGCCTTTTCTTTCTGATTCTTTTAATATTTCCTTCTCTTTTTGATTCACAGTTCACATTTCAGTATCTTCTTGAAATCTCTTAAAGAAATCCTTGGCCTTTTGTAATGAATTTATCTTGAATCTCCTTAGTTGATATGTAAATATCACCCCTTCAGTTTTCTCCCACACCTAATTTTTGCCATGTTTGTGTAGTAGTTGTGTCAAAAATTTATATTCCTGACATTTTTCAATATCATCAATGGAATATCCTTAAAGATATTCATTTTTTCATCCTTTAATCAATAACTCTTCCTCATAGCTTTTATGTATTATTAAGTCTTTAATTCTTGTTCTTGTGAAACAAACTACCACATTGCAGGATAATTTCTTTTCTCTTGGAATAGCCAAATTTAGTCTGAATATTGTTGGTTCCTTGATCCATTTCTGATTGTGTCAGTCCTATGTAGTTTGCCAATATCGGAATGAGTCTTGCATATACATTTTCTTTAGTCTCCTCTGGAATTCCTTTACATTTTAAACATTTTCCCCTGTAATAAATTTCTTGCCATAAATCATCTTTCTCATCTTTCTTTTGTGTATCAATTATATGTTCTGATGTCTTCTTTAAATATTGTGTCACTTCTAAGTTTTCCACATCTGATGCAATATTCAACTTGTTTAGTTATCTTATCTATCTTCTTTCCTAAAGTTCCCAATTCTTTGTTCCTTTATCTCATGTCTCATTTCCCTTGATTCCAGTTTAATTTCCTGTCTTGTCTCAGTCTTTAGATTTCTAATTTCTAACAAGATGCCATAGTATGTTCTGTTTGTTTCGGGGTATCTATTGACCCTGTTCTTTGAGTGACAGTCTGTATATGGGTCTGAGTGTAAATCTTTTTACCAGATGCCATATTCTGCTTTGACTATTCCCATTCAATTCAGATCAAATTGTTATGAAAGATTCGAATCTTATGATTTTACCTCAGTAATGTAAGCTTATAACACAACTCTTACATGCCTTAATTAAACAGGTAATATAAAAAAATCAATAATTCAATTCAGTTCAAATCAATTTAATCAATTCTAAACAATTCTTTTTCTAGATAGCTAAATCTCTTTTTAAATGCAACTCAGAATCCCTGTGAATTCACTGTGTGGATTGCCTTCTTTATTTTTTTATTTTCAGTCATTCTGTGCTGCAGTTCTGAGATGGTGTACAGCAAAAGAATTGAAAACACAAATGACTAAATGATAGTAGTAAAAATAAAAAGCAAAACAAAAAACAAAAAACCCAAACCTTCCACACTGCAACAGAGCTAAAATCAACAAAATGAATCAGCAGAAAAATTACAAGCAGAGCTATATGTAAGCTTCCCTCATGACTGAGATCTGCATTCTAAATTACCTGAGGAGTCAGCTCTGTCCTTCAGACTTGCATGCACCAATGTGTGGAGTGTAATGGGCCAGGCACTGGAAGACATAATGGAGTTACTGAGCTCAGTGAGCCTGTCTGTACTCTCCCTTCTATTTTGTGAGGCCTGGAATGCCTGACTCTTTACTGTGCTAGAAGAATGCATCTCTTTCTTGTAGGATGAAAAATAGTAATTGTGGAATTCCCTCTCAGGATTGGCTTTATATATCTTTAGCTTCCAGTGGGCTGTCAGATGTGTATTATTTCATCTGGTCTTTGTTTTTTACAAAGTGGCTTTGAAAGCGAATATGTTTTGTGTGCCTCAAATCCTATTTCCATGTTGAATTAGGCAGTCAGGCACAGGTTG
Source organism: Phrynosoma blainvillii (assembly GCA_026167975.1). Taxonomy (NCBI): domain Eukaryota; kingdom Metazoa; phylum Chordata; class Lepidosauria; order Squamata; family Phrynosomatidae; genus Phrynosoma; species Phrynosoma blainvillii. The sequence continues at coordinate 57,848,586 of JANUYF010000005.1, forward strand.
GCATTAATGGGGCTTTCTTCCTTCTCCTTTGAGTCTGGAGGTGGGCAGCAGGAACTTAACTCATTGGTGGTGGCCAAGCTCAAATAGTCACAGCTGCACTCTTTCCCTTTTGGCACAGTTAGAGATGTGAAAGATACTGGAGGTTTATTCAAAATGGATTTAACTGATCTATCACTTCTAGACCATACATGGAAATGGATTTCTTCATTTTTGGACTTGTGAATGTACTACAAGATCAAGAAGAAATAAAAAGATGTTGGATGCAATACACAGAAGAGCTATATAAAAGAGATGAAAAAATGAATGACACCTGGAATGAAGAATCATATGAAGCTGAACTCCATTTTCTAGAAAGTGAGGTGGAGGCTGCAATAAGAAAAATTGGGAAGAATAAATAACCAGAAACAGATGATATTCCAATGGAACTGCTACAATCCACACAGAGACAGCCAACTCTAGTGTTAACTGAAATATGCCAACAAGTATGGAAATCAAAATGGTGGCCATCAGACTGGAAACTTTCACTATGAATCCCCATCCACAAAAAAGAAGACACAAAAGACTGTAGCTATTATAGGGCCATAGCATAGAGTTTGTTTGACATTTTTAACAGCCAAAATGACAAACAAGTGGGTCTTTGAACAGATTAAGCCTAGAAGCCAAGATGATCAAATTGAGGCTGTTGTACTTTGGCCCCATCATTAGAAGACATGACTCCTTAGAAAAGACAATAATGCTAGGAAAGGTAGAAGGTAGTAGAAAGAGAGGAAGATCACACACCAGATGGCTAGCCTCAAATTAAGAAGATCACAGGCCTGAATCTACAAGACCTAAGCAGTGTAGTGGAGGATAGGAAGGCTTGGAGATGTCTCGGGGTCTCCATGAGTCGAGATCTACTTGAGAACAGTTAACAATAGCTACAATGATGCAATAAGATATTCAAATTTTTAAATGCATACACACAAATATTGCATACATGTTTAAAATACACACAAGCATGCTTCCATCAGCAGGGGTGAACACCCATTAATGCATAAGTTTTTTCCTATTAAAATACATGTTACAAGTGTTTTTTTCTGTTTTTTAAAAAATCTGCACAGACCTGACTTGGCATAGATTTGTGGGAGGGCAAAGAAGAAATTCCACAGAAATGGATGGAAAAGATTCATCCATCCCTAGCTGCAGTCTTGGCCTTTTGCTCACTCAGCATATCTGGAAAGCTTTGTTCCATGTCCTACTTTCCTGGAAAGAGGAGAACACAGGGAAATGGCAGTGTAACTGATGAGTTGCTTGAGATAGCCCATAATAGTAGCTCATAATGGACCAAATGCCAAAAGTCACTGGGTACACTGAATGCAGCCCTTCCCTACCTCTTTTTCAGGATCCTCTTCACTAATGTGTGTTTTTCAACTTCATGTTCTCTTTTGAATTCCTCACATTTTGCCCATTCTGTGGTAGGTTTCTGCAGAGGGCCTCTGTGGGATGCAATTTGAGTTTCCCAGGTGTTAACCCTTTCAAAGGGAAACTAAAATATGCAAGTATGAAAGTTAAACTTGTTAGAGTTCAACTTTCATCAGCAGCAGAACAATGAAAGTGTGGGTCAGCCTATTATTTTAAATTTGCTTTTCTAAAGAATAAGGACTTATTCCAAAAAAACAACAAATATGCAGTTTGTAGTTTAAAAAACAAGCAATAATGACTTTAATAAATAAATACATAAAATAATTAAAACCTAATCTAACTGGTGATGGCTTGGGTAAAGAGAAATAAATCTCATCATCTTTTTAGATTCGGACAAAGTCCATGTCTTGTTTTTATATAAAGATTGAATCTCCTCACTAGCAGTTTGCGCTCACTTCTCAGAATCTGTCTTTGGTATTGCCTTGATCTTCTTCTAGTCAGAGAGGTTTGGAATTAATTCCTCTGTGGCTTGATAGGAGAATCTGTCAGGTGGCATACCTTTATTGAAACATTCTGACCTTCTCACCTGGATTTGAATACCTGGCTCTGCTTCTTGTGTGCCATCCGGTTCCTCATTGTTAGGCTGGTCCACTGCAGGTGTAGCCCCTTCTGGATGCAAGACCTTTGGAGGACAGTTGAACTCCACATGCTCTGGTCACTGGTGGGAGTCTTCTTCTTCTGCAAATGAATCTTGATAAACATCTTGGTTTTGATTAGATTTAGGCCATGGTCTTTCATCAATATAAACAGCACTTGTTAATTTTATTGTATGTCCATCTGGATTTAGAATTCTATAACCATTTCTAGCATAACCAACAAAAAATCCCTCTTAATTTCTGCAGTCAAATTTACCTCTTTTCTGCTTGGGAATATAGGTAAATCATTTGCTTTTAAAAACCTTCAGATGGTTTAACTTTGGCTTAACTCCATGCTATAACTGGAATGAGGTTACATCTTTGCATTTAGTTGTCAATAGGTTACACAGGCATGTAGCAGTCATGATGGCTTCAGACCAATAACGTTTAGGCATATTAGCTTCCAAAAGCATGGTGACTGCCATATCCTTGAGAGTTCTGTTCATTCTCTCTGCCACACCATTTTGTTCTGGAGAATAAGCCTGTGATGCTCAATGCCATGTTCCTTTAAAAATTCATCAAATTCCGCATTGACAAATTCAGTGCTGTTGTCTGTGTACAGGCTCTTTGGATTATAGCCACATTTGTTAGAGACTCGATTAAAGTACTCTTTGAATTTTTGAAAAGCTTGACTCTTCTCTAGGTAAGTGTATGTGTATCTACTGAAATCATCAATAATAGTCATTCAATAAGAGTTACCTCCTGCTGACTTTTGATTCATTGATCCAGAAAGATAAACATGTAAATGAACCAATGTCTTGTTGGATTGTCTCTCAGTAACAGGAGGATGTGAAGCTCTTGTGGCTTTTGCTTTCAAGCATTCTACATATTTTTCATTGATTTCTGAAACTAACATGGTTGCCTCTTGATGTTGTGGTTTTCACACTGTAAAAGGAGGCTTGTAAATCTGGTATATAGTAAGCATCAGGAATTTTTAAGGTTCCTATCCTGTCAGGACCAAGTTTTGTTTGCAAATCAACAGCCCATTTTCCTTGTGCAAAAACTTGTTGACCATTAGCAAGATAGACAGGAAAAGTTACATTTGCATCAAAATCAACAAATCGTTCTTTGCTGTTTAAGTAATGCAAACTTGTTCCACTATCAATAAAAAAATTGGTTTATATATTTATCTCCAGCAATTTGAAATAACTGTTGTTGAATCAAACCAATATCAACATGACTGAAAGATCTCTATTTAGGATTATAAACTGTTTTCTTAAAGTTGCTTTTGCTTTTGGTATTCAGTCCCTGACTTTGCAGCTTATGCAGTCCAGCTCTTGGCTTTGACTTGTTAATATTACTTCTGTTTGATTTAGGAGAAAAAGAAGTCTTTTTTCATATCCTCTGTAGCAAATTGAGCTAATTCTCTGTCTGTTGTTTTTGTATTAAAATTGTCTTTCATCAAGTTTTGTCTGTTTTGAAATTCAACAATTTGGGCAATAGCATCTTGTAAAGAAACATCTCCTTTAACTTGTAAAGCATTAAATAAAACAAGGGCGATCCAAAAGGACATTAGGAATAGGTGGAATCTTTTGAGCCAACTATCTCAATCATATTCAATCACCAATCATTGTAGCACAGAAGTTATTTGTGCTGGCATCATCATATCAGTTAAAGCTATAAACAGAGGTCTCACTTCACTCAGTTCAATGTGGGAAACAAAAATTCATTTGTTACCACTCACTTGATAATGGATATTGAGTGCCACAGCATAAGATGAAAAAGGGAAATTGCAAGTGCAGACTTGGAAACAAAAAAGTCCTACTCTCTCTTCTGCTTATTATTTTTATTCATATCCTACCTTTGTCTACATCCTCAAAGTGCCCAGCTCACAACATAAAATGGTCAAACTCAAAGGCTGCAATGTTAACACTAGGGATGCAATTCTTTGTTAGTGTTCTTGAAAGAAGCAACAAGTAATTTTATGGATTTTCTTCTTGCTACAAAAAAGTATTTGAAGCTGGTGCAGTTTTCAAAAACTATTCATAGTTCAATACTTCATCTACATACACACAAAAATTGTTGTTTTGTGTAGGAAACAGCATTTTATGTGCAGTAATAGCAGGAACATTCCATGCAGAATAGAGTGTTTTGCTGTTTTCTGTGGAAGCAACCATGTGTAAATTCTCTGTAGACTCAGTTTTGAACTGCAGAGATTTCTATCAGCCCAGAATTCTTCTCACGAAGGTTTCTCAACATTCAAGAAACATATTTTTGACCATTTTTTTCAATTTTTAAAATGATTCTTTCCTAAGTAAAATACCATTCTAAGGTATTACATTCTAAGGTACTACATTTAGGCAAGAGAAAACAAGATGCACAAAGATAGAATAAATAATATCTAGCTTGACAGCAGTATGTGTAAATACATTCTAAGGGGCCTTAGCTGATCACATGTATATTTTGTAGTAATCCAAAGGAGGGTTTATTAATTCTATGGTCCAAGACACACTACAGAAATAATCCAGTTTGAGAACACTTTAACTGCCCTGGCTCAGTGCTAGGGAATCCTGAAAACTGTAGTTTACTGTGCCACCAGAGCTGTCTGACAGAGAAAGCTAGATGTCTCACAAAAGTACAGTCCTCAGAATCCCCTAGCATTGAGCTAGCTAGGGCAGTTAAAGCAGTCTCAAACTGGATTATTTCTGAAGTGTGTTTTGGACCTATGATTCTATGAGTCTCAGATACATTGCTTCGTGACACACGAATGCATTGTGAAACTGTGCTACCAGGCTTTCTAGCACCAAGGCAGCACTCTTTGGACAGTGTAGGGACTATCTTGGCAGAAAATTTTTGAGCTGGCAATGTGGAGCCCTGTTGGCAAATTAAGAAATGTGATTACATTGAAAACTGTCATTTTAAATTATATTTAAAGTGAGTTTTCTTCTATAAGCAGGAAATAATATACTTGAATAGAAGAGGTTGACACTAAACTGGCATTTATTGGATAACATATCCTCTGAAGGATCTTTATAAAATCTCAGGAATGGAAACAATGAAGAACAGAGAACACAGATTTGGTTTCCAGCTATTTGTAATGCACACATCTTGTGTTTGTTTCAATCCAACTCTTTTGAGGCCTAATACCTTCTGCCACTCTTGCACCACTGAAATATTACTGCAAGCATATGGTTCAGCAGGGGGGAGGGAAACAATCTCTTGCCACCTCTGAGAGGGCACCTCTTTGGCAAAGCATTTGGCATGGCTCATGCAGATTTGGAAATGATTCCCCTCCAGGGAGTGCCCTGCTGTGACAATGCTGTCACTCCAATTGAAATGAAAGCTATTGATTGTGTGGCAGGCTGCCAGTCCCCTTTTGAAGTTGCTAGCTGGCATCCTACTACATACACACACACACACACACACACACACATACAGGGGGAAGGGAGTTAAAAGATGCTTCCAATGTTGTACTTCCTTAGTCTGAAAGTCGGTACATGAATTCAATCTGTTCCTTTCCACAGCCCAGAAGTATACTAGCCCTCATACACAAACTTCTAAATCAATACATTTACTTACTTATTTACTTGTTTATTTATGGATTTATCAATCATTTTTCTGCCCACCAGGGCTCACAAATGGATGTATATTACAATAGATTAAAAACATCCTTTAAACAGGGTTGAGAATTGTGCAACCAATGGACTGCCTGAGAATTGGGAAGGAGGAGAGAGTTCCAAAAATTATCTGATATTCTCTATCCCTGTTTAAATGTTTTGGGGGGGTTTTCAGGAGGATTGCCACCTGAATTGTACAGTTTGCATCCCAACAGGACACAAACAAGCAAGAACACCTAACAGGAGACCCAAAAGGCAACTGGGAGTAATGTGATGATGTCCCTTCTGTCACCCAAAATGGCAACTGTGGTGGTGTGTTATGGCCCTCCAAAGTTCTAGAGCAGACAGAAATGGTATGCTGCAGTGCTCCAAATTCAAGTGGATGTCCATACCAACAGTAGTAGTGACAGGGAAATCACTAGAGGAGTACGGACCACACCAGGTGACACCCTAAGAGGGGGCAACACCACTGCTCCCAAATGTCTTCCTTTTGACAGAAATAGGCTGTGGCATTCACTCAAATCCCTTTAAAATCCTGGAGCTCAGCAGAAGAGAAAACATGAGTGGGGCAAGGCTCAGCAGGCAGAGAAAGGAGAAGCCTCAGTTTAATATTTTTCTCTTTTAAAATTTTCATTAAAAACATAACATCTTACCAAATTTTTACTTTAATCACATGAAACTATGCAAATCTAAATACATTTGGGTTCAAAGGATTGTGTATGGTGTGATATAGGAAAAGGTCAATAGGAGGTGACACTATGAGATACTGCACTGGGTGATGCGAAACCTAGTGACACCAAGGAGTAGTGGCAGCTGGGATAAGCAAGGGTTCTCACACACTACAGAAATTATAGTGCTGTGATTCCACTTCAACTGTCATGGCAACACCTAATCGACTCCTGGTTTGCACTTCAGGAGGGGCATGTACAATTCTCAGCCACATTGCTCCTCCAGTGCCTCTGACCAAATGGCAAACCCCAGGATTTAATAGGATGCAGCTAAGGTGGTTAAAGTGGAATCTTAGTGTATAGTATGTGTGTAGCATGAAAGAGCCCATGGCTGCAGCCAAAGTGTTGCACTAGAACATTGTGTGGATCTGTATTAGTGCTGAGCAAATTCTGAGATCCTTTCCAGTTTCTTGGGGGGGGGGGAGAACAAGAATCTGGGGAGGGGCTTAAAATCCAGTTGTAAAGTAAAATTTAAATGGCAAAAGTACTCTCAGAGGCATCTGGGAGAGATATTCTTTTTTTTCTAGTGGATTGGTGGTTGGAAGTGGTTTAAAGGATCCAGTGGGAGGAGCTGAGGCCACATGTGACTCACAGGATTTACTTTTCTCACCCTGGTGCAAATGGATGTTGCCTATGTTATGGCTCGTACTTTGTTGAGTAGCTCCTTAGGATTTGCACCAGATGTGCACAGACATCACACACACCTTGCTTTCTGACCTCTGGTGGCAGAAAAAATAGTTAACAAATACTTAAATAAATTAAAACACATGAAATTTCCCCCTTTCCTGGAATGTGATATAGACAATTTGGGAGAAATTTCACACAAGCAATAACAGCCAATCCAATTTGCAACCAAGCACAGGGCCAAGCCAAGATAACATCTTGCTGCCTGAGACAGAACAGGCAACAGCACCCCTTCCTTCAAAACCACCACACATCATTTCTAAAATCAAGAAAGTCAGAAACTCTCACAAGTGCCTCTCTCCAGTCCCTGGCAGCTAATCTACAAGATGTGAGCGGGGCTGTTGATTATATGGATGTCTCTCATTCATGGGGTCACCATAAGTCAAAGTCCATTTGATGACAGTTAACAACAAACAATACAATAACAACAACAACAATTTACTGACTTTTTCATGGTTCCTCTGGGGCCACATCTGAGGCAACTGTTTCACTCTGGTTAATGACAGCCTGACCTTGACCAAGTACAGGCATAAGACTTCATCCTAGGTCTCTCTGTATAACATGCTTTTCAGACAATAGTTTATTGCATTTAAGGTATGTTATTCAAACATCTTGGGTCACATCTCTTCTTATAGACAGTTCCACAAAGATACACTAGTCAGCTCACATGCAAAGGAAACTGAAGAAAGACCTGAGGATTTTGTTGCTGTTGTGTGCCTTCAGGTTGTTTCTGACTTAAGGTGACCCTAAGGTGAACCTCATGGGGTTTTCTTGGAAAGATTTGTTCAAATGAGATTTGTCATTGCCTTCCCCTGAGGCTAAGCACATGTAACTTGCCCAAGGTCACTCAGTGGGTTTCATAGCCAAGCAAGAAGTAGAACTCCAAATCTCCAGGGCCCTAGTCCTATGCTCAAACCTCTACACCACAATGCTTTCAGGCCTGGGAGCCTTTTACATTGTGCCGTAATGGTGCTATGATTCCACTTGAACTGCCATGGCAACATCCTGTGGAATCCTGGGTTTTGCAGTTTAGGGTGGACTTGTTAGAATTCTCAGCCAGAGGGTTCTAGGGACCCCCCCCACACAACAAAACCCATAATTCCATAGGATGCAGCCATGAGAGTTAAAGTGAAATCACAGTGCTATAACTCTGTAGTGGGAAAGGGCCTTTACGCTAGACATTAACTTGAATAAAAAATTATCTCACTCATCACCCATTGCATAATAAGGTAACTGGCTTAAACCAATTCTCAATGCATAAATCAAAACCACTCACAGCAGTTCATGTGCAAATGTTGACAACAAAGCATAAAGGAAACTTGCTTTGGGGCTGTTTCCACATGCTTCTTTGATATGGTCATTTGGAAGCAAGGACACTGCTGTTCTATTATCTCCCCACCACACCCCAAGTTATTAGTCTCAGAGCAGCGGTTCCGGAGTGTAACATTTTGTTTTTTATTTTAATCCTCCTCCCTTCCAAAACCTCTTCTGATTCACATTTCAACTGAAGCTGTGTCCCACCTACAGCACATTTTGTTATTCTTGAGGCTGTCAGTCTTCACTCATGATTCACTTTCCCCCCATGTTTTGTCATTTTTAATCCTTCTGTTTTTAAGACATAGTTGGGGAATATGGCAGGTGATGGAAAAGACCTACAGGGAGATGGGGGGGGAGAGAGAGAGATACACCTTAAAGCTTCTGAGGAGACAGATGGCAGGCTGTGACATTTCTAACAGTCTCCATGGAAGGGATCCAGCTTCTACCAAAAAGCTTCAAAAATTCAATTGCAGTGGATGTATAAACTTGCATAAATGAAACACATCAGGCAACCATTTTACTACACTCAGTGGAATGATCCTATGCACATTTATTCATAAATAGGCCCACTGTGTGCAGTGGGACCTACTTCTTTACAGTGTGTTTAGAAATGCTTGCTGAATTACATGTTGTGGCTTTACAGAGGATGGCAACCAGAAACTTCCAAGGGGTCCCAGGATTTGAACTACAAATGCCATGGTATAAAGCAGGGGTAGGCAACCTTTCCCCTTTAAGGGCCGAGGGACTTCAGCTCCCAGAATCCCAGGAGCTATTGGCCAACATGGGACTATTGGCCAACATGGCTGAGGCTTCTGGCAGCTGAAGTCCCTCGGCCCTTAAAGGGGAAAGGTTGCCTACCCCTGGTATAAAGCCAAGGATCTAGAGTAGCGAGTTACTTGGAAGCAGGTCTGCTTAAGACCCAGGTCTTTATCAGCTGTCATAGACTGCCCTGGGTCTGACTTTGCTTTAGAGGCAGAGGCAGACTCTGAGCCCGAGGAGGAGACAGATCTGGGGTTACCTGGAGGCTCTGTAGTCTCAGAGGAGACGCAGAGGCTGCAGAGGGAGAGACAGACTCTATGTTGGCGGTACTAGGACCTGTGGAGTGAAGACAAGCCAAGGCATTCATCTAGGCTAGAAGCCAAAACGAGAGCTAATTGCAATCAGCTGAGGCACGCTGAGGCTTTTAAAAAGGCTCCAGCTGATATGATTCCCTGCAACTGACAATCAGTCTTGTAGCCTCCCTAGTCACTGTGTATCCTGTTCTCTGCTATCGGACTCCTGCTTTCTGACCACTGGAACTGCCTTGTGACTATGCTTCTGCTTCTCCCTTTGCTGTTAAGTACTGGACTCTTGTTGTGTGACTTTTGGAACTGACTGTTGACTACTCCTTCACTTACTCCTCTGCGGTGCTGTCCTCGGAAGAGGTAAACAGGACAATTTTGTCAGCTGCCTCATAAATCTATTCAGGCAGGCATAATGGCTCTACTAAAACAGCAAAATCAAGAACTGGCTGCCCAAGTAACACAACTGGTGGCTGCTGTAAATACCTTGCAAGGGCAGCTTAAACAGCTTCAGCAGCCGGTGGTTCCTGCTATTCCTCATCGGAAGGTGCCTGTTGCTTTGCCTGAGAAGTTTCTAGGGGAGCCTAAGTGATTGAAACCTTTTTGGCTAGTTGCCAGTTGTATATGAATGTGAGGGGGGGGGATTTCCCTACAGACGCTATGAAAGTTGCCTTCCTTATTAGCCTCCTCTCTGGGCTTGAAGACCACTGGGCTACACCTTTGATTAGGCAAAACAACCCTTTGCTGAATGCCTATGATTTATTTGTAAGGGAGTTCCAGATAGCTTGGGGAGATCAAGCAAGGGCAAGACTGCTGACTGGGAGGTCCAGAGTCTTTGTCAAGGCCAAGGTACTGTTTTGCAGCATGTGATTGCCTTCAAGATGTTGATTCCTGATTTGGGCTGGAATGACCATGCCCCCCAGAGCCAGTTCAAGGCCAGACTAGCAGAGGACATTCTGGATGAGCTAGCCTATGCACCACCCCCAGAGACTTTACAGCTCTTAGTTGAGCAGGCATTGCACTGATGGAAGGCTGAAGACATGCTGTTGAGCTCACCGGGGTGCTGTGCCTCACTCCACTGCTCAGCCCACTTGGACACATTCCATGGCTCCTTGACCTGCTCCCCTGCCCACCTGGACACCTCCTGTGACTCCGAGACCTGTGCCTGTGTCTGGAGAGGCTGTTGTCAAGTTCATGCAGCTGGGTGGGGCTTGACCTTGCTTCTCTGCTACCGAAAAGGACCAAAGGCACCAGGCCAGCCTCTGTTGTACTGTGGTGAAGCTGGCCACTTTGCCCAGAATTGCCCAGCCAAAGGGCGTGGTCTTTCTCGATATCTGGGAAACCTGGTCACCCAGGTCTAGGCAGGCTCGCTAGTCTGGGGAAGTGTAGCACCGATCCATCAGATCCATCCAGGGACCCCTTCTGGTAGCTGCAACCCTTTGGCTCACTCAAGATAAGGCAGCCTATGTTGCGGCTATGATTTACTTGGGGGCTTCCAGCAACTTTATGGACTCGGAATTTGTAGCCCAATACCATATTCCATGGCATCTGCTGCCTGAGCGTCACCTGGTGGAGACCATTGATGGTAGGCATCTGAGTGCAGGACCAGTGACACACCAGATGGCAGTACTCACCATTGAGATCCAGGGCCTTGTGGAACAGGTGCAGTTCCTCTTGGTGAAGGTTCCTCATTTCCCATTGGTGCTAGCCATGCTCTGGCTTATATTTTGTGGTCTTGCTGGGAGGTACACTTTGCCTCTGAGTATTGCCAGGAGCATTGCTGGCCTGAGCAACTGCAGGCAACTACGGACTCCAGCCAAGAGCCACCCCCCTCAGAGCTGCCCAGAAGTATCAGGACTTTGCGAATGTGTTTGATAAAAAGGAGTCAGACCATTTACCACCCCATTGGGTCTATGACTGTGCCATTGACTTAGTTCCAGGGGCCCCTATTCCGGCGGGATAGATTTATTCTTTCTCAGAGCCTGAGTTGGTGGCTCTTGAGGGACTTCCTGGAGATAAACATAAGTCATGATTTCATCCACCCATCCACTTCTCCTGCTGGGGCTCCCATGCTTTTTCTACACAAGAAGTGTGAAGAGTTCCATCTCTGCAACGATTACTGAAAATTGAATCGGATTACAATCTGGAATCATTACCTGCTGCCACTCATCCCAGAGCTGCTAGAAAGGTTGCAACATGCCCAAGTGTTCACCAAGCTAGATCTCCAAGGGGCTTATAATTTGGTTAAGATCTGAGTTAGAGATGAATGGAAGATAGCCTTCCAGATGAGATATAGCCACTATAAATATATGGTGATGCCCTTTGGCCTGTGTAACACACTCGCTGTCTTCCAGCACTTTGTCAATTATGTCTTCCACAACTACCTGGACCACTTTGTCATGATCTACTTGGATGACTTCTTGATCTACTCACCCAACCAGGTAGCTCACAATGCTCATGTCTGGACAGTGTTGCGATGTCTCCGTGAACATCAACTTTATACCAAGTTGGAGAAGTGCACTTGTGACCTTACCACTGTGGGATTGCTGGACTATCAGATCTCATTCCAGGGAATTGAGATGGACCCTGCTAAAGTTGAAGCTGTGACCTCCTGGCATTCTCCTAGAAACCAGGAGGAGGTCCAGCAGTTTCTAGGATTTGCCAACTTCTATTGGTTGGGCAGCACCTAATGGAAGGGGCTGCTCATCCAGTGGAGGTCCACACAGACCACCAGAACCTGGAGTACCTCCAAACCATGAGGAAGCTAACTCAGAGGCAGAAGTGGTGGTCACTCTTCTTCACCCGTTTCAAGTTCCTACATCCCTCAGACCCAGAACCGACAGGCCAATGCTGTCTCCTGAAAACACAAATACGTGGCATCTCCCAAAGCAGACCTGCCCTCTATGATTCTACGGCCAGAGAATTTTGCTGCTTTGAGAGAGACTCAGGCCCTACGGGACCGGATTTGGAAGGACAAAGTCAGTACTCCTTGGGGAGGGCCCACCAGAAGGATGATCCATCATCCCATTATGCCATGCAGGATAGACTTCTTTACCACCACAACCAGCTCTATGTCCCAGCGGGAGACTGCCAGGAGGAGGTATTGTGCCTATGCCACGACAGCCATCCTGCAGGTCACAAAAGACTACACCTCCTGACTCAAGAATTCTGGTGGTCTCACATCTGAGCTGAGGTGTCCCACTACGTCAGCTCATATCCTATCTGTCACCAGGCCAAGGACCAGCCTGGGAAACCCACCAGGCTTTTGCAACCACTGGAAACACTGTCAGGGCTCTGGAAACAGATCTCCATGGACTTCATCATGGACTTGCCCCCCTCAGCGGATGCCACCACCATCCTGGTCATGGTGGACATATCTTTGAAGATGGAGCACTTCATCCCATGCGTGGGTGTGTTTTCCGCCAAGGATACCACTCGCCTGTTCCTGCACCATATATTCCAACTCCATGGCCTACCAGAGGGCGTCATCTCAGATTGTGTTCCACAGTTCACAGCACAGTTCTGATGCAGTTTATTACACCAGTTGAGGATCCAGGCCCAGTTGTCCTCCATTTATCACCCTGAAACTGATGTACAGATGGAGAGAATGAATGCTACTCTGGAACAGTATCTTCAGTGCTACACTAATTACCAGCAGGACAACTGGGTGGAGTTACTCTCCCTGGTGGAGTTCACCTATAATAATGCACTGCATTCCTCCACTCAGCAATCACTGTTCTTTGCAAATTATGGTTTCCACCCTCACCTGTTTCCTGTAGTAGCTTCTCCATCTCCAGTCCCTGCAGCAGGTCAATGAGTGCAAGAATTGCGTGCACTGCAGGAACCACTCAAGGAACAGCTGTAACAGGCGAAGCAGACCTACAGTGTGCAGATTGGAAACATCAGCCAGGTGCCCTTCTGAGACTTGGTAATTGGGTTTGGCTCTCCATACATCATCTGCTGCTCCAGCATCCCTGCTGGAAGCTAGATACCCACTTTGTAGGTCCATACCTGATTACAGCACAAATCAATCTGGTGGGATTCAGATTGCAACTTCCTCAGTCCCTTTGGATCCATCCAGTGTTCCATTGTTCCCTCCTGGTTCCTGCCACAGATGTCCATACTAATGCTGGCTCGGTGCCTCCTCCGCCTTCAGTCCTGGTCAATGGGGAGGAGGAGTTTGAAGTTGCCCAGATCTTGGACTCCTAGAGACGGCATGGTCAGCTACAGTACCTGATTGACTGGGCAGGGTATGGGCCAGAGGAACGCTCCTGGGAAGATATCTCTGCAGTCTGTGCTCCTAACTTGGTCCAAGGCTTCCCCCACTGTTATCCTGATAAACCGGGTCCCCCGTTGTCTGGGGGAGAGAGGATGATAGGAGGAGGAGTGGTATCATGGACTGCCCTGGGTCTGACTTTGCTTTAGAGGCAGAGGCAGACTCTGAGCCTGAGGAGGAGACAGATCTGAGGTTACCTGGAGGCTCTGTAGTTTCAGAGGAGACACAGGAGGCTGCAGAGGGAGAAACAGACTCTATGCTGCTGGTAATAGGACTTGTGGAGTGAAGACAAGCCAAGGAATCCTAGGCTAGAAGCCAAAAGGAGAGCTAATTGTGATCAGCTGAGGCATGCTGAGGCTTTTAAAAAGGCTCCAGCTGATATGATTCGTGGCAGCTGACTATCAGTCTTCTAGCCTCCCTAGTTGCTGTTTATCCTGTTCTCTGCTATTGGATGCCTGTATTCTCACCTTTGGTACTGCCTTATGACTATGCTTCTGCTTCTCCCTTTGCTGGACTCTTGTGTGATTTTTGGAATGGACTCTTGACTACTCCTTCATTTACTCCTCTGTGGTGCTGTCCTCAGAAGAGGTAAACAGGACATCAGCAGAGCTGGCCCTACCACTGGGCAGAGTGAAGCAGCCACTTTGGGCAGTGGATACTGGGTGGTGCAGAGCAGTGGCAGAGCTATGTTCTAGACATGCTTCTCTGCACTTACCTCACCCTATACTAACCTGCTTTCCTGAGGTGCAGAGGAAAATGCTGTCCTCTCACCAGTATTAAAGTATGGTTCAGATCAGTCCAGTCAGCTTGTGGAGTAGACGAGTACCATCTCATGGAGGCAGATGCATCTGACTAGTGTAGCAGTGAATCTGCTCTGGGTCCATAGTCCATAGTTAAAGAAGTTGTCCAAAGTGCTAATCCCTATCCCCAAATAGGTTTGCCACCTTGGATAGATCCTTGAAAATTCAGCCTAAAATTTGGAGCAGATTCACTACCCTACTAATATCAAAGCCACCACAGGTATTATCTTATTCTTTGAAGCAGGTAGCAGAATATCTTCAGCTGCCTAGAAGCTGAGATTTTCAAAGACCCTGTTACATATCTCACCACTCCTAATGGATAAAATGGTAAGTATGTCATAAAGGCTTTCTGCATAGAAGCACTTTGGCTGTGTGTCTTCCTCTCAAGGAACATCAGACTGGCTCCCTCTTTGTTAAGCTTCCAGCAGGCAACCTATCTGTATTATTCCTTCTGCCCCTTGCTATTAAAAAATGGCTTTTAAAATGTGTTTTGATCCATTTTCAATAATGATTAGCATCTGGTTATGTCTGTGCGTGCACTTTTTCAGTCTTTTTGAAAGAAAGTATATAGTACATCCTTCTGCAAGGCCTCCCATGCCAGCACAGAACAACTCATGGGGATCTGCCAGGTATCACTCCATTTTCTTGGTGAATAATTGGCTGCAGAGGTCTGCCTGGACTCATTTTGGCTGCCTTTCAGAACTGAAGGGGAGGGGAGAAACAGACTTGGGTTTTAAGGCAGCCAAAATAAGCCTTAATGCATCCCCACAACTGGCCAGTGGCCAGGAAGATAGAGCTGTGAGTGTTGTTGCAGACAAGGAGGAGCAGCTGGACAAAGAGAGCAACCTCTGCCACCTCTGTTGGGAAATATGAGAAATAGTAGTGTATCTCATGAGCAGATTAATTAAACTAGGCAAACAGAAGGTGAGCAACAGCCAGCCCCACACAGCCACCAGCCACGTACAGGTCTTGTAGAGCAAGAAACAGAGGCTAGTCCAGATGATTTTAAACTGGAAATTTTAAATGATGAATTTTAAATGTGGATTGCACACATTATTTGTCCTTTTAAATAGTGTTTTAACTGATGTTTTTTAACTGATGTTGTCTGTTAATTGTTATTATCCCAAGTAATAAATAAAAAGTATCATCATCATCATCATCATCATCATCATCATCATCGTTATTGTAAAAATTTTATAGTGATTTAAAAGCCACATGTGATAAAGTCCTAAATCTGCTCTAGCTGGGATTAAACTTGGATTTAGGTGACAACAAGCAAGGACACAGGAAGAGAGAAAGGTAACTTCCATCTGCTTGTCCCTCCAAATGTAAATAACAAAGTACATTTATATACAGAGAATGGCAATAAATAAATAAATAAATTCAATTTAATTTATTATGTCACAATTGATGATGGTAATTAACTAATAAAAAATATCCAGCAAAAGGTAGTGGTTTGAGTGTTGGACTAGGACACTGGGAGACAAGGCTTTGAATCCCTAGAGCTAGTCTTCTTTGATAAAATATGTGAAGGTAGTTTACTTACCGTAAAGAGGTTTCATAACATCTCATGAGGAGAGGCTCTTCAAACATGTTCTTCATAGAGGAGAGAGTCTGTTGACTGAGACTAGGAGCTGAAGTGGTAAAACTAGCAGACAGGAAGTTAGATAATCGTGTGATGCCCAAACTCTGAGGACAACATACAAACTAGCAGCTTCAGCACATAGAAAGGCTGCTCACTCTAACAACCTCCTGCATAGATGCTGGTAGAGGTCCATGGAGATGGCACCACGAATTACCACACTGGGTAATACGCAAATACTGTTGGCTAAACAATGCTTCAAAGCCAGACTTTTAAAGACTCACAGCCCTATGCCCAGAGGTGGGAAGTCACTTTTTTCGAACAAATTATTTTGGCAACCATTTACTTGCAATAACAGGTTGGAAGGGAGTTACTTTTGCCTCTAATGGCCATAGCTGTAATTCACTACTTTTCAGCAGAAGAGGAAGAGAAGGAAAAAAAGGTTGCACAGGTGGCAGCCCAGCGCTACAGCCTGTGAAGAATTACTTGGTAATGTCTTTGCCATTTTTCAGACTTTCCAAATTATTGAATTGGCCTCTTGGGGGAACCAGAGAGCATTTTCTATTAATATCATCATCATCTGTATGTCACCTTTCTCCCACAAGGGACCCAAGGCAACTCACAGGTAAAAACATTAATATTTTCAGTATTTTCAAATGTTACAATAGTAATGGTAGCAGTCATTTATATGCAATGCTAACACTAATAATAACAAATAATGTCCTGTTGCATGACAAGTAAGTAAAGTTACTATTTCCTTTTCAAAAGTAACATTCCAAAATGCTGCAGATTCACTTTTTTCCACATTCAGTTTTTAGCAAAATCTTGAAATCTTTTCATCCTAAACATGATGAAATTTGTGATTTTTGATAAATTCATATTTTAAAAATGCACTGAGCCTAAATCCTCACTCATTACTAGTGGCCTGTGCCTGTGGCAAACTCAAGGCAGTGTTTTATGATGGATAGTAGTGTCCATATGGATGTGAGGTGGTGGTGGTGGGGAAATGTGGTCTCAAGGCATAAAATTTACACTGCGCAGTATTAAAAAGAAAACCTCTATGGGATGATATATACATGGTATCCAACTCCAAATAAGCTGTTGAAAATGTCCCCGAATGTTTCAAATCACTGTTGGAAATGTCAAAATAAGGAGGTCTTTTTTCATATGTAATGGACTTGTAAGAAAGTAAAAAGATGTATATGTTAATAAAAAAATTAAAAGTAGATTTTATAATGTTACCAGAAATATTTTCGTTGGGTATTATGGATAAATAAGTGGAGGTAAAACATTGATTACTTCTTCAGTACACAGCAGCAAGAATATTGTTTGCTCAAACCTGGAAATGGACTGAAGCACTGATGATGGAAGAATGGATTGTTAAGATTGCTGAGTTAGCACATATGGCCAAACTGATGCGGATTGTAAAGAATATGATAACTGGAAACTTTGTAAAAGACTGGAAACTATTTATGGATTTTTTGAGCAATAAGAAATCTAATGATGTAATAATCTGTGGTTATGGGGTTTTTGTAATTTCAGTAGGATTATTTAGTTGGATCTATAATGGTCAATTTCCACCCCCCTTTTTTGGCTCATTACAGTCAGGATTGGGGGAGGTCAGAGCCCTATTGGGTGTTAGTTATTTGCCCTTCTCCGTTTCTTTTTCTTCTTCCCTTTCTGTCCTTTTCTTTTCTGAGTGCCTACTAGATAGATTGTAAAATAGATGTTTGTGTTGAAAAAATAATAAAAATTATGATGAATAGTAAGCAAATCACAACTTTGTCAATGCAGATGGGGATTAGCACAAAGTGCTACAAACCTGATCTCAATGGCAAAAGCCTCTCCTGAATAATCACTACTTGACGAGAAATATTGACAGTTCAGCCTACAAACTCATTTACCCACATGGGAAAGTAGGAGGACTGAATTGTGATGCCATCAGCACTAATACCTTACGCAAACACTGAATCATCAGGGAATCCTAAAATGGCTATGGCATGCCAGCTTTATCAGACAGATGTTTTTGTGGGTATTATGGCTGCCAACGAAGCTTCTAAATCGATGTGCTCTCAAGATCCAGTTCATGATGTCACCTTGAAACAGAAATAATTTAAAATGTGTGTTAATCTACAGAGTGATCTATGGGAGAGGCGGGATGCTGCTACAGAAAATATTCCCTGAGCTTAAGGCTTGTATTTCCACACATGCATTCAGTGATAGAAAATGATCACCAGAAGTCGATATGGTAACCTAATCCAGCCCAAGTTGCTCTGAATTATTATGGTCTTCCTTTTTGTGATATTCCTTGGAACATTTTTTCTAGAGAGGAAGGCAGTTTGCTGGTTGACACGCATTAACAGGTCCTCAGCTTGCCAGCACAGAGTATATTCATCCATAATTTAGGATATGATCACATAAGGACTGCTCAACTCTAACTAATGTCTTCCTAATTATCCAAGCTGCTTTATTCCCAGCACTCCTCATTCATAACCAATCAAGTTAGCAGAGAGCTGCATTTGCACAGTTTATCTTGAAATGGATTTTGAGCCTTTTGAATATATGACACTAAAAAGCGTTCATGCTCTGCTCTTTTTGAAGCAAGAACATTAAATTTGCACCAATTGGTTGTGCCCTGGTGAATTTTTGAGCCAATATATTGTACCCCGAAAGGAGACAAATCACTAATAAGGGCAGGCAGCACCACTAAAGCAACAGTGTAATAAAATCAATCAACTCAGGGTCTTGTGATACAACTGCTGCAAAAAATATTTTTTAAAAGCTATATGTTCTATAAATAAAAGCAATAGTCAGAGATGCCCAATACTTTTATCATTGTGTTTATTCTTGTTGTTTCATCATTGTTTTGTTTTTGTTTTTTGTCATAATTAAAGTTACTCAACACTTGTTCTATCCTTAAGAATCAAAACCATCTAAAACAATACAGGTCAAGATTCTGCATCTGGAAACATATCTTAAAGTTCTCTCATGGTGGAACTATACATTCAGACCTCCATAGCCATGGGGGATCCGTTCCGGACACAAACACCCCAGCGATAAAAAAAAAATGCAGGATCCCAAGTCCTATTTTTCCCAATGACAGTACAACATGTGCATGCACACTAGTATGGCCACATGTACTCATGGCCATTGTAGACAATGAGGTTTGCCGTCCGCAGATGCTCAGATCCATGTATGCCAAGCCCATGGATATGGAGGTTCAACTGTATTGTCTCATATCTCCTTCAGGACTTGTCTTCCTCCTTATCTTCCCCATGGTCAGGGAGGACAGTTGAGAAGCATCTGGTTATGTGCCTATAGCCAGTTATACAACAACAATATTATCTTCCAAGATCACCGGAGGTCCCAGAGGATTCCTTCATTGTTGCACATCAACCTGTATTCATACAGCTGGTAGATGCTTCTCAGCTGTCTTCCTGCTCTCCACTGGCAGCATGAAAATGGTGAGTTTTGTGGGGAATTTGGTCACTGAGCAAGGAAGAATTTTCACCTCCACAATGACCACGAAAAGGAGATTTATGCCTGCATATGTCACTAGAAGGACACCAGGTAAAGTCTTGGTGGCACTTCTGCATAAATTCAGAGTAAGTTATAAAGTTATCAGAGTCACAAGTTACTGACATAAAGGGCAGGGTTTGTACCAAGATGCTGGCATGTGTCCAGAGGAAATTAGTTACAAGTTAAGGGTTAAGGTGAAATGATTTACAGGTTAAGAAAAGGAGGGTTATGATAACCCACTGAAAATGTTCTTTACATGCCCATCTGTTGCTCAGGTCAGTGTACCTATTGCTGGATAATGGAATAATAGACTGGGCTAGTTCACTTCAGTATACCTGGCTTGCTCTGGGTTCTTTAAAAACCTGGAATACCTTTTAAGAACCATGATTTTCATCAGTGCAGGTAGTCTCACCACTGATGCAGATTGCAACTACTTCTCACACTGTTTTTGTGTTCATTGCTACTGTGGCCAAAACATCAACTGATGGATGACTTTGTGGTGATGAGTGTCTCCATAATTAACTAAGCTGATCCTCAAACAGTTGTCAGACAGCAGACACTGAGTCCATTACTAGGGGAATAGCAAAGCTGTGCCAGTATGGTAGAATTTGCCAGGGTTTGAACTCTGTTTACATAGTCTTTGAGAGACCAGCATCACCTCCATACTATGATGAATTAACAAAATGGGATTTTGCAGAGGTGGGTGCTTGAAGTGCTGTAGTGCATTCAACATTTCAATAGGCTGCTCATTTCTCCCCTCCTGTGTTCCCCCAGTCTGCCAACCTATCTCTTGGCATGGTACAGCATCTGGAGAATGTAGAATGAGCCAGATGATATGGCTGGTCAACTAGGGGAGTGCAGAAGGAAGTCCGTGCCATCCTACAACCCCACAGTCATAAGATCCTGAAAACATTTAACTCACTGGTGTATCCCCCCCCCCCCGCTAGCATTTTTTCTTTACAATTTTCCACTGTGCCCCACCACCTGTCAAAAAAGAAATGAGAATTTCTCCTTGCAAGGAAAACTCTCCTTTGTTGGGGGGGGGGGGAGGATAAGCTGGCTTCTTCCCCTGCACCTGCCAAAGAAGAAAAGAGAGTGTTCTCCTTGTGAGGAAGGACTCTCATGGGGGGGGGGGAGGAGAAAATAAAAGAAAGGTTTGTTTTAAAAGAAGTGTCATAGAATAGGGCAAGGGGAGGGGGGAGAAGAGAAGACACTGAGCCCATGTGACTGTCCAATACCAGAACTGCCATGTGAGGAGGTTATCACACTTGAAGACAAATGCCACAGCAGTGTGTTTGGGACCTTATTGACAAGGGTTCTCCATCAATGAAAAGGGGCCCTCTAATTTGACTGATGTATAATAATAATAATAATAATAATAATAATAATAATAATATATCCCACCCTTTGGGGACCCAATCAGGGTGGCTTACAACAATAAAACCATACAATATATCCCAAAACACAATCCCTCCCCCCCTTAAAACAATATTAAATCAAATTAAAATTAAAATTCGAACAATTAAAAAAAATTAAAACATTACAAAGATTATAATCTTTATCCAAAAAAAGATGGTTTCACCTTTTTCTCTGAAAGCTTTAAATCATTTTCAAGAATAGATATGTTTGTGATGACATCAGAATTAATAACCAAGACTAAAGAAATGTAAATAATGCCAAAAACTGTTTCAGATCACAACCCAATTTTACTAAGATTGGAAACAGAGAAAAAAACAATTCTTTTGGAAATTAAATGACAGCTTGCTGAATGATAAAAATTTTAGAGAAAAATCAAGGAAGATATTGAATCAATACTTTCTGGAAAACAGCTCTGACTCTATTAAAGCTAAAACTATTTGAGATGCTAGTAAAGCCGTGATGAGAGGGGTGATGATACAAAGAGGAGCAGGATCGAAGTGACGGTGTGTAAAAGATATGGGAAGATTGGAAAAGGACATACGAAATGCAGAATTAGAATTTACTAATGATCCTACAAGCGACAAGAAAAATAGACACTTACAATGACTTAGAAAACAACCAGATAAGAAAATAACTGGGGAAGTAGCAATGAGGATGAAATTTATTAAACAAAGACATTTTGAATTTCCTAACAAACCAGGGAAATGGTTAGTGTACAGATTAAGAAAAGAGAAACCTCAGAGAATGATTACTAAGATAAAAGAAGATGACAAAATCATAGATGTACAAGAGGAGATACAGGGAGCATTTCAGAGATATTATAAAAAATTATATAAGGCAGATGATTGCAATGGGGAAGAGATTAGCAAATACCTCGACAAACAAAGGATCAATAAAATAACAACAGAACAACAAAAGTTATTAAATGCAGAAATCACTGAGAATGAATTAATTCAAGCCATTGGGAAATTGAAAAAAGATAAAGCTCCAGGACCAGATGGCTTTACAGCAATCTATTATAAAACATTTATAGAAGAGATCAAAGCTCCTTTATTGAGAACATTAAACAATGTCATTAAGGAAGGGATTCCAGATACTTGGAAAAGTGTGAATATCACGATGATTCCAAAAGAAGGTAAAGACGAGAAAGAAATCAGGAATTATAGATCTATATCCCTTTTGAATAACAACTATAAGATTATGGCATTAATACTGGCAGAGAGACTTAAAAAGATTTTGGTGGATCTGATTCATGAAGATCAGTCAGGATTTGTATCACCGAGGCAATTAAAAAATAACATCAGGTTGATAATGGACACCATTTAGTATTATGAAAAAAACAATGGTAATATTTGCTGATATGGAAAAAACATTTGACAATGTGAATTGGAGTTTTATGAAGCAGTTATTTGGATTTTTTTCAAATAAAATGGAGATGGGGCCAAATTTTTGTGGATGGATAAATGAGATTTATGGAGAACAATTTGCGTAGTTGACTATAAATGGGAAATGTATGGATAAATTTAAAATAGCAAAAGGCACGGTTGTCCATTGTCACCATTGTTATTCATAATGGTGCTGGAAGTACTAATAAACAGAATAAGGCAAGAGGATGGTATAAAAGGGATGAAAATTAAAGAACAAAAGTACAAATTACAAGCCTTTGCAGATGATTTGGTTATTATTCTAGAGGACCCAAAGTTACAAATTACAAAAACTTTCCAAATAATAGAAGATTTTGGTAAAATGTCAGGTTTTAAAATTAATCGGGGAAAAACAGTTATAATGACTAATGAATATAACAAAAAAAAAAAGATTCATTTGGAGGAGATTACTAAGTGTTCAGTGAAAAATAAAGTTAAATACTTAGGAATTTGGTTAACCAAGAGGAATATGGACTTGTTTGATAATAATTATAAAACAAAATGGAAAGAAATCAAGAATGATTTGATAAATTGGAATAAACTGAACTTGACATTGATGGGGAGAGATAAAGCAATTAAGATGGTAGTATTACCTAAAATGAACTTTTTATTTCAGTGTATCCCGATTATACACAATTCAAAATTATTCAAAGAATGGCATAGAGATTTGACAGCATTTATTTGGAAGGGAAAAAGAGCGAGAGTTAATTGGTTAACGATGACGCAACGTAAAGAAGCAGGGGGGAGAAGTGCTCCAGACTTACAATTATACCATCATGCCAATGCACTCAATTGGTTGTATGACTGGATCCTATTAAAAAAATGAGAATATTAAATATTGAAGGTTTTAACAACCAATTTGAATGGCACGGGTATATATGGTATGGCCGTGCATAAAGAATTTAAACACTATGTGATAAGGAGAGCACTTTTAGGGATATGGGAAGAATCATAAAATCATAGAATCATAGAGTTGGAAGAGACCACAAGGGCCATCCAGTCCAACCCCCTGCCATGCAGGAACTCCCAATCAAAGCATCCCTGACAGATGACCATCCAGCCTCTGCTTAAAGACCTCCAAGGAAGGAGACTCCACTACTCTCTGAGGGAGTGTGTTCCACTGTCAAACCG
Source organism: Phrynosoma blainvillii (assembly GCA_026167975.1). NCBI lineage: Eukaryota > Metazoa > Chordata > Lepidosauria > Squamata > Phrynosomatidae > Phrynosoma > Phrynosoma blainvillii. The sequence continues at coordinate 57,872,180 of JANUYF010000005.1, forward strand.
CCCTTACTGTCAGGAAGTTCCTCCTAATGTTGAGGTGGAATCTCTTTTCTTGCAGCTTGCATCCATTGTTTCGGGGCCTAGTCTCTGGAGCAGCAGAAAACAAGCTTGTTCCCTCCTCGATATGACATCCCTTCAAATATTTAAACATGGCTATCATATCACCTCTCAGCCTTCTCTTCTCCAGGCTAAACATCCCCAGCTCCCTAAGTCGTTCCTCATAGGGCTTGGTTTCCAGACCCTACACCATTTTAGTTGCCCTCCTTTGGACACACTCCAGTTTCTCCACATCTTTTTTGAATTGTGGTGCCCAGAAACAAAGAAGATGATATATAGAAAAATTCCATTATGAATATCTCCACATGAAGCTTTTTTTGGAAGATGGACTGCGGTGGATACTTGGTTGAGATATAAGGACATACTCAAAAAGTCAGGAGAAAATAAATTTGAAATTAAGGGAATTGAGGAGTTGGAGCAGCTAGATCCTAGAATGCATTGGTTATTGTATACACAACTGACTGAAAGATTTAAGATAGATAGCAAAATAGAGGACTTTGAAGAAGAGCCAAATGAATTAGATGAGATCCTGATGAAATCAGAAAAGAAAAAGACAAGTAAACTGTATAAAAAGTTGCTGGAAAGAAAACAAGAAAGAGATTTAATTTCAGAAAACATGATCAAATGGGCAACAGATATAGGGAAAACAATTGATTTGGAAAGCTGGGAATATGCAAGAAGGAAAACTGAGAAATTTACTAAATCGCAAGATTTAAAAGAGAACTATTGGAAGATAGAACAAAGACGGTATGTAACTCCACCAAAGATTGCAAAAATTTATAATACAAACTCGAATGTTTGTTGGAAATTAAACAAAATATTGGCTCTTGGCTTCATATTTGGTGGAGATACTCTAAGATGAAAATTTACTGGAAGAAAATCCATGAAACAATTCAAGATATTCTTAAAGTTAAGTATGAATTGAAACCAGAAATATATTTATTAAATATATTAAATCAGACAGACCAGATGTTACAGAGAAAATATTGGATAATTCTTTTATATATGGTCTCAGCTGCAAGACTGTTAATAGCACAGAAGTGGAAAAAACAAGAGTTACCAACTGTGGATGATTGGTTATTGAAGCTGACTGAAATGAAAGAAATAGATAGACTAACTGTCCTGTTGAACCAGGTTCATCTAGAAAGGGTAAAGAATGGTCTCCTATGGAAAAATATAGTAAGAAAAGATGGTCGAAGTAGAGCAAGTAAACCAATGGAATGTTAAAGAATCTTATTGTGGAGGGATAAGATGATTAAAAGATAGGATGTATGGAAATATATATGGAAATTGTAAGATATGAATAATGAGTTGGTGAAAGAGAGCTGAGGTTTAATAATGATGATAGAAAAGAAAAAGATGTATGACTTAAGACTAAGGACAATGGTATTTGTTGTCAAAACAACTTTACGGAAGTTTAGTAATGTAGTTTAGGAAATTATGGATGTACTTAGCTTATGTGTGAAAGCTTTTTTTTAGAAGTGTAAATAATAATAAATAAAATTATTTTGAAAAGAAAAGGGACTCTCTAATAGAAAAGCAGTGACAATAGCAACAATGTGCACTAAGTATTGTGCCAATGGTGCTATTCTTTAGCTGTAATAGCAGATTTTGTGTGATAAACTCCATAAGTTATGTGATAAGCCCCATAAACTTTGTGTGATAAATTCCATAACTTTACTTCAGTGCCAGATTGATCAGACTGAATGCTGGATTACCATTGTGTTGTTAAATAAATTTCTGTCTTCAATGTACTATGCTATCATTCCTGAATCCAAAATTTGGCAAGTTTCCCTGTTAGAGCATGAGAAGTCCTTTCCACATATTCAGAGCTCTAAGCTTTGGTTCCTTACATTGTCCTTGTGCCAATGACTTGGATCACAGCATAACAAAGAAATTATCTTGAAGATTGGACTGTTATAGGATAATACGCTGCTCTGAAATGTCTGTGTATAGGGAGATAGAGATTTTATATCCATTTGTCCATCCTTATCTTAATATGTTACATTTGTGTCCTGCCTCTCCTAAAGGAACTCAAAACACCATTACACATTCTTCCCTCATGTTTATTTCCTCACAACTTCATAAGGGACACAGGTAATATACTTTTGTATCTTTAGTACTACACTGATTCACAAAGATTCTTTTTTAGAAAAAAATATTTGGAATAATTTCCCAGAATGTCTCAGTTTCATCCAAATATTGATTTTGGTTCATTTTAAAATTAAATTTAGACATTCGGGGAGATTATTCCAAATTTGTTGTATCTGTTTGACTTCCTGTGAATACAGTACTGAAAGCTGACACTATTTTAAAAAATACATCATCATCTCAAATGATATGGGAGAAACAATCCAAACTCCCTGGCACTGACTGCTTCAGTAGAGACCTTGATGGTGGTGAAACAACCATCACCTCAAATGACTCATCCTCTTTTCAGTGTAATTCACTGGAAAACTAACCTGTATGACATGGCTGCCAGAAATCTCCAGAGAGGCTGTTTCCTGGAATTATTTACTGTATCACTCAGTCCATTTTTATCAACACAGAAGTCATCTACCTTTCTCCCCATGTGATTATATTACATATGCCATTCATACAGATGCCTTTGCACTTCTCTGCCTTCCTTTCCAGCTATCCTTTCTGCACACTCCTTCAAATCACTACTGTTTATTAGTGATGGCTTTCAGCAAGAGAAGCTGGAAATAATTGGCCCAATGTTTTATTTCCCACTAAATTCATTAACCACAAAGCACACATCTCCTGCATTACATCAGTCTCTTTGCACACTGAGCCATCAATCCTATTCCCATCTTACATTCAAATCATCTTTGAAATTCAATGTCATTACAGTATGATTTGCCCTTTTGTGCCATTGTGCAGAGAGGTTAAATGACCTCATTCCTTTATTTATCAAAATGGCAGCATGGTCATCCATTCAGGACATCAAGCAGTAAGAGTTGCTCAGGCTTCAATGACAAATGCTCAGCTGTGTACAAACTGTCCCATGTGGTAAGTCACCAGTGCTGCTCTGTCAAGTATGTTATAGCGTGGCGGTATATTCTTGGGCTTTGGACTGACCACATAAGCTGACCACTGGGTCCTTCTAGTGAAAAAGTACAATAAAAATAGCTGTGTCTTCCAGGAATTCCCAGTGCCTCTCATATTTAAGTACACAATTTGGTAGATTGTGCTTAAATGTAGTGAATTAGCCATCTGAAGTATCTGGACAGAGCTTTCTCATTTATCCATGTGTTTGCATGGCTCAAAAATCTCATAGATTTGTGAAGTCGTAGGCTTTCATAGATTTATTTGAAAATAGTGGGACATTGTTAGAGGAATGTGAGTCTCTCATTCCCATTTTGTTGTTGTAGGTTGACTCCAGTTTATGGCAACAGAGTTTTCTTAGGAAGATTTATTTAGAGAGAAAATTTACCTTTGCTTTCCTCAGACTATAGCTTATGACAACCTGCTAAATTGTTGTCTGTGGATACTTCAGAGATTAAGTTCCATGCAAAAGAAGTATCCATAACTGTACCTCTGATTCACTTTAGTGCTGTTTGTTTATTTTGTTTATTTAATTTATATCTTGCTTTTCTCCAAAGTGGCCTACAATCTCCATTAAAACAATACAGTTAAAATAATTCCAAAATACAAAAATTCAAAAAGCATTAAAAACAAACCACTTAAGACCATGGTCACAGCATCAGTAGTACAATATACCAAATGTTGAATTTTACTATGGAGATTATCAGATGGGAGCAAAGCATCCTTATCCAGTCCTTAAACCTGTGGCATTCACGGGATTGGGGGGAAGATTATCACACACCCACACACTTTTCCTGTTCTTCTCCCATCCATTAAGAATAATGGACCCATCATTTGATATCAACGGAAATTCCCATTAATACCAAATGATGAGTCCATTACTCTTTATGGATGGGAGAAGAATAGCATAAGTGCGGGGTGTATGTGATAATCTTCCCCCCAATCATGCAAATATCACAAGTTAAGGACAGGATAAGGATGCTTTGCTCCTCCATCTGATAATCTCCTATGTGGTGGTGGTGGTGGGGAGAAAAACAGTTCCATCCATAAGAAAACAATTAGGAATGCTTGTAGTATTAAGAAATAAAAAAAGAATGGCTAGCATCCTGTTAAGGATTTACATATGAATAAGTAATTTTTGTTGTTGCTATTTCAGAAGTTGAAATTCTCTACTGCAGTGGTTCTCAAGCAATGAGAGCATGAGAGAGGGTATGAAAGTGGCTCTGGGAGGGCTTTAGACATGGAGGCCCTGATCCCCCCCTCCTCCTCCTCCTCCAAACTTTTTTATATGTACAATTTATATATGCATTGAGTTAAATATTGAATTTACTTAAATAAAACTATTTTAATTTGAACGATGTTATCTTATCAAATGTTAAAATGTGAATATACATGGATGTGTGAATGAAAATATACACACTAAAAAAAACAAAATAGTTGTTTTCATTCACTACATCGAGTGAGGGGTGGACAACGTCCACATGTTGACGTAAAGAGGAGTCCCAGTTTGAGTACTATTGCCTTCCTGGACTCACACAAGAACCAAACTCCATCCACAAACCCCATCTTTTACTTGCTGCACCTCCCCAGCAACACAGCCATTTACTGGCTGATGAAGAGTGACAGAGAGGACATCAGAGAAGCTACCAAGAAGGGTAGCAGAGGGTAGCAATGGCAAGTATCCAATTATAGGACCATAGCTGGACATACACCACTGATATCATCCTCCAGGACTCCCCAAAGTCACTGGGAAGTGACAGAGGATGCCTCATCGCTGCACTTCCCAATTATGAAAACCTAACTGGAACTTTATCCATCACCATCTTACCCCACCCCACCCCACTGTCCACTGGTTAATAAATGGCTCAGTTGGGAGACTTCAGCAGGTAGGGTGACTTGGAGGTCTCTCATTCATAGGACCATAAGTTGAAGTCAACTTGACAACAGTTAACAGACAGGTGAAAGATGGGGTTTGGTGGGGTAGTGGAGCAAATGTGCTGTACTCCTCCTGCTGGAGTATGTATGCTATATATCACTGATCCAGGATCTTTATCTGTATTGCAACATTTCTATTATATTTGATAGCATTTATTTGATTAAAAAGCAGTAATATCAATTAGGCCTCAGGGAGGTCACCGACAATCCAGACTTTCATTTTCTGGAGGCCAGATGAGAAGTCAAACTAGTTCTGGTTCAATTAAAGTTTACTGATTAAAAAGAGGTGTGTTGATCCTGTTGATACACAGAGCCACAGAGAATAAACAGCTTACCCATTATTTCTTCCAGAGCATGGTATTTTATTCATTTACCCTCTTGCTCAGTACATTTTTTAGTTGCGAGAAAAATATAGCCCCCTCAATTCAGTGCCTGGCCATGTGGCATTTCCTACAGTGACCCATTTTAGTCAAATGAATGTTTTCACTGTAGTTAATTTAGGCATTTCTTCTTGAGGAAATAAAATGATTTAGTATAAACAGACTCAAGATCCACTTAGTGTGAGCCTGCTAAGGGCACACTTCAAAAACAAAGCAGTGAATCATTCTGTGCAGTTCTCTCAGTCGAACGTTTCACCTCCCACTGCTATTAAAAAACTGAGCTAGAGAAACAAAGACCCACCTAGAAGTAAGTGCTTTAGGAGATGGCTGTACAAACACCCTGCATAAATTCTTCACCAGCTAGCAGCTATTTTCATTTCCTTAATGACAGCCATATTTTCATTTTGGTTCCTTGCCCACATAAATGATGTGAAAAGCTTTAGGGGTTTTAATGTTAGTTGTTAATCTTAGCATGCCTATATTCAATAGTTACCAGTTGGCATTTCTCTTTAAACATTTAGACATTGCATCGCTTCATGCCATTTCCTGCTTGTTGGTCTTAGCAACACCCTCTCTCTACCTGTAACGGTGAGTCTGCCATTAGCATGAGTTTGTTCTTCCTCCATTTTGTAATCTGCAGCTCTCTCTCTCTCTCTCCCTCCTCTGTGTTTAAAGAGTACATATTATGAAACTTTACATTATGAGATCTTTAGTATTTGTAAGCAAAGCTACTTTGTATGCTTTTTAAAAGAAGACAAAATCTGATTTATTTCTCACTATATCTGTGGGTGCAGTGGTGGTTTGGGGCTGGTTGTTGTTCACTTTCTGCTTGTAAGATACACCATCTCTTTCACACCCCTAACTTTTACAAACAATTTTCATCACAGTCAATAAGTGAAGTTGCTGGTTTTTAATTTGATGTAACATTATAATCCACTTTCCATTGGATGGAAAGTTAAACCAGATTTTTTTTTAGCAGCATTTGTACGCGTGTGAGGTCAGGATATTTTACAGTACATACTACTATATTATTACCCAATACATACTACATACTATGTATATCGTGCATTCATCTATTTTTCCTATGAATATTAAAAACCAAATAAATCAATACCTTTACCCAAAACGAAATTTATTAATCAATATCTCCTTAATTTCAGTACAGATGTTCATAAAATAATATATATTATTATCGTACATAATACATTAAATTATTGTCATACATAACTGCGCTTCAACATGAATATTGCCACCTGACTATTACCTTACTTATTTCCTGGCAGCGATACTTGAAGAACCAACCTTCTATTATATTATTGTGCATCTCACGAGAGACTAGCAACCCGCCATCATAAGGTACTCTATTACTAGCTTCAGGCCCATCAATTGAGGTTGCATCACTCATGGCTTTTTCCAAGGCCATGAAAGAGATACAGAGAGCTACTATAGAGGAGTGGCAAGGACATAGGCCAAAAGGCAACCATTTAATTCTCATCTCAGGAATGAACTCCCTTAGCCAGGCCAGTCTCATCTCTAATATTTTAGGGACTATATTCTTGTTGAGGTGTTTGGTTTTAGCAGGTTATTATAACATACAGGTCTGTACAATGGGCCTTCCCCCTCTATCCAAATACATGCAACCCACTCACCCCCCCCCCCATAAAGGCCTTAACGATTGTGCTGAGAATTTTAATCAGCTTTAAGGGAACATGAGTTGAATTCCCTGTTCAGACTTTGCTGCTCAGTACAATGCAGTCTGAACTGAAGAAGCAAGAAGAATATCCACTTGGACAGAGGAGACAGGGCCACCACTTACAGTCCCTACTCAAACACTGGAAGACTCTCTTCAGGCTGAACACCTGAAAAGGACTAATAAATGCCTTGATAAAAGGGCCTTGCACCCTGATTGGAATATGAAAAGCCCACAATTTTTATTTAGGTTAAAAAATTACATAGTAAGAAGGTGAGGAGGAGAGACCCATGTCTGCTGTGTGTGTTCAGCTACTCTTCCCATTTCAATATCTGTGTTGGATCAGCCTGTCCCAGGCTTGAGCCTGAAACATTTACTGCCAGGTACCATCTCCCAGTCCCCAAATCTGAGAACCAGATCCCCCAGATGTTCCCTATATCCTCAATCACTTTTAGTGCTCTGGTCTTCCCTCCCTTACCTTAATCCCTTGCTACACAGGACATAACACTAATAGCCACAATATTAACCTATGGAATACAAAATATAAACATATACATGGGCATCATTTCATTATCCCTATCATCTCTAATCCCTATGAGTAATCACCAGGGAAAGCAAAAACAAACAAACAAAACAAAAACATCACAATGACACACAAAAAAATCCTTCCTTGTTCCCAAAGAGCACCTAGCATGTAACAACCTATCTGCATAGGTTAATTCAAGCTCTCCTGTTGCTGGAGGTGAGAAGTGAAGTACCATCCTTCACGTCATGTGGCAACTATTCCCCCCCCCCCCCCCAATGACAGGTGCACACAACAATTCAACCATCCAGATTATTAGCCCCACTCACCAGAGGAAGCAGCAGCACCTCCTTCTATGGCAGGGAATGTGCAGACGTGACACCACCTCTCACTTCTGCCACACCACGTGCTTGGCTGGCTGGTAGTGCTGTTGTGTGTTACAGACCAGCAGCATGTATGTTTGTGGGATAGTGGTATTGTTATTGTTTATTTATGTCCTACCTTTTTCCTTCCTCTATGATGCCAGGTAGCTTACAAAAATCAATGCAGAGGCAGCTAAAAGTACACATCATACACAAAATTCAATAGAATTAAACGCATGCCTGCTAAAAAGAAAAACAATATAGACAGCACAGCACATTATTAAAGGTCCATCCTCCTTCAGCAATCAGTTGTCAAAGACCTGTTAAAAGAAAAAAAATCTTCACCTGCCTATGGAAAGATAACAAAGAGCACAACAGTCTAGTTTCTCTAGGGAAGAGGCTCCAGAACCTGGGAGCAGCCACTGAAAAGCCCCTCTCCCCAATTCCCATCAGATATACCTTTGAAGGTGGTGGGACAGAGTGAAGGGTCTCCCTAGATGACCTCAAATATTGGCAGGCTCATGTGTGGAGATTCAATTTACGAGATAATCCAGACCCAAGCTATATACGGCTTTATTTTCATCACCAGTACATTCAGACCATCCTATCGATAGGGGGATTCCCCTCCACGGATACAAAACAATGCAGGACCTCAAGTCCTATTCTCCTTAACGGCAGCATATTGTGTGACTGGCCATTACTGCGGCCACGAGCAAGCCCTACCATTGGGAATAACAGGACTTGCCATCCTCAGATGCTCAAATCTGTAGATGGCAAGCCCATGCATGGTAAGGTCCCACTGTACTTTGAATTGTGCCTGGAAACAGACCAGCAGCCAGTGGAGCTGTTGAAACAAGGGAGCTATATGGTAGCACTGACTGTAGCTGCTCTGTTAAACAGAATTAGACCTTCAGCATCAGGGACAATGGTTGTGACCATGAAAGTAGTGGGCAAGATGTTGAGGGTTGGCACTTGTAAATTACAGCCATGGTTGGGAACATGAGTTTGGGGTCAAATCCAACCCTCTGGCTTTCCTTAGTTGGGTGATACTGAGACACTTACTGCCATGTACCAGCTCTCATTCCCCAAATCTGAGAACTTAACCCACCAGGACATTCCCGATATCCCCAACCACATGTAGTGCTCTGGTCTCCCCTTCCTTTGTGTGTGTGTGTGTGTGTGTGTGTGTGTGGTCAGGATTTGGTTGTTTCTCAGCATAGACGAGTTTTTCCCCTATTCTAAAGAATGTCAGGTAATACTCACTTACTGGTAGTAAGATCTTAAAGGCAAAATGTGTTACACCTTTTTGTCATTGACCCTGCACACTATTGGAATATATCCCCTCCCCCCAAAATGATCTGAAATTGAATTTATCCCTAAAACTGAAAGAGGTGCTGCCCCCCCCCAGCCCCGCTCTAAAAACATGATATAAATGTCTGACATTCAGCATGGTTGTGAGTTTCTTGGAGACATCAAGCAGCACCATGTAGTTTGTAATCCCAAATACATATTTGTGGATGCCTCTGCCTTCTAGTATTCATGTTTTTAAATTAGAGCCTGCAGCCTGAGAGCAATGAATAAATCATGATATACAGAGAGATATGAATATGATAGCTGGAGAGAGCCAAAGTGTCTGAAAATAATTTGTCCAGCCAAGCAAGCAAAGGTGTCATAGTTGGGTCAGCAGCAGCAGATATCCAAGCAGTTTTTCCAGTTGACTATGCAATATAATGAATTCAGATGGAATATTTGGCGTCCCAATAAACTATGTATATCTAGGTGGAACCCTGGGCTGCATTTTTTTAAAAGTGTTTTGAACACATTTTCAGACCCATGAATACTGGGTCAATTGCAACAGATGGGATCATCCCTTTCAGAAACAGATGGAGGGCAGAAGGTTCAATTGCTCTTTTATTTATTCCCTCTCCTCTTTCATAACCACATGCAATAAAAGTTCCTCATCCTTTGATTGATCCTGGTACTCCTGGTATAAATGGTTTATGTGCTATAAACACATATACACACACCATGAAATGGATTTTACCTTAGGTTTGTGATGATACATCAAATGAGGAACAAGTCTATTAGCGTAGCCTGATGTAACAATGCATCCTCTCTCCTCTATTTTCATAATATTTGTGAGTGATAATGCATCCTCTCTCTCCTCTATTTTCATAATATTTGTGAGTGATTATATATATATATATATATATATATATATATATATATATATATATATTGTGTGTGTGTGTGTGTGTGTGTGTGGCAGTTTTGCAATCCTGATAGCCTGCTAGAGCCAGATTGACCAGCTATTTGCAATGGGAACGTTCATTCCATCACAGAGCAGGCAGGGGAAATTCCAACCAGACCTACAGCTAGACTCAAACTTCCGTTCCCCTCCCTTCCTTCTCTTCCCATGCCTGACTCTTCCCTTTTTCACAGGTTCTTTAAGGCAAATCAGTCACATAGGAGACAGACCAGATCATGCAACAGATTTCTACTTGGTGCCTCAGTGGTCACTTTCATTTTTTTAAAAAAAATAGTCTGCCAAATGGCTGGGAGAGACATTAAAAATTGTTCAGGTTATCATGTATAGGTCTCAGTCATACCATTTGGGTTCTGCACAGGGTTACTTTATGGAGCAATGCTGGAAGATTTACAGTTGTCCCTCCATTTTTGTGGCGGATCTGTTCCAGACTCCCCCCCCCCCCGCAAAAACAGAAAATCACCAATATTCAAACCCCATTGGCTTGAATGGTGGTGCACACCCCATTTTGTTCCCCTCCATTTGCCACCTGTGAATGGGCAAGGGACACGGACTCCAAGTCCAGAAAAACGGAGACGTGACTTTAGTTTAGAAAAGCCAACTTTTGTACTACAATTTTCAACCCTCCCACCAGCTACTAGCCATACTTGATAAGGGGGTTTGGGTTTGGGTTTGCAGTCCAAAAGTAACTTTTCCAAGGTCTGATTGAAAACAAGAAACTGAAAATGATGCTTTCTGTTTGCCCCCTTGAGAAAGAGCATATAAACAGAGAATGCCTGAGCTATTCATAGATACAGTAAATTTGACAAATTTATGTAAATTACAGCCAATTAATAAAGAAAAATATAAGATGGAGCAAAATACAGGTGGAAAGTAAATGAACTGAGTTTAGTTTTTTTAAAAAAAAAAATCCTTTCAAATTAAAAGAAATGGGGGCAGGAAAAGGGAGAGTATCCTCCAAGATCCTGTGGAAGGACAATGGAGTCCCACCAGTCCCTATTGCAGTTGCCCATTCCTGGCGCAGAGCCACTGAAAGGACTCACCTTTGTACCTTCTCCATACTGGTCTATTGTTTCATACTCTGCCTAAAACCTAGTTACCATAGCACCTCTACATCGGTCAGTTCCTGAATCCAGAGGTTGAGTCTGACCTCTCCATCAACAGGAAACCCATCAGTCATGTTGTTAATCATCCAAACCAAAAAGATATTTCAGGCAAATGGCTCCATTCCTATAGAAACCATCTTGATTAGTGTTATTCATATAACTAGTGTAACAAACTCCAGGTCAGTGTCCATACTTTAAGCATTCTTGTGTTTAGTTTGGTTTGGGGCAGATTTATTTCTGTGGCCCAGCTGCAGTGAGCAAGGAGGAATATTGCTCAGAAGGAAAAAGCATCTATAGAAAATGGTTAAGTTAAGAACACACTTATAAACACCATGCTGTATATCCAAGAGATTTTTGCCTGATGATCATGGATTGTGAAGTTGTAGGCTTTCATGGCCGGCATCCATAGTTTTTTGTGGGTTTTTCGGGCTGTGTGGCCATGTCTAGAAGAGTTTCTTTCTGACATTTCGCCAGCATCTGTCTAGCACCATGGATTGCCTTCTGATTGAAAAGCCATGCTGGTTCAGAAGGATTGTCTTTGACCCAGAAGCTGTGATTTTATTATGGGTTATCCTTCCCCCAGTGTTGGAGTAGTGACTATAGGTTGGAATTACAAAGAACAAATAATTTAAAAACAAAAACAGGACTACTAAACAATGGACTGGGGGATCCCAGCACCAGGAACTACAACAAGAAAATTTTCATATGTATGGCATTCCAATACGAATATCTCTGTTTCCCAGGCTAATTCCATCAGCATATGTAAATTATTTATATCAACTGTTATTACAGTCTCATTTTTGCAAAAGCAATTGCAGCAGGCAAATGTGTAATCAAGAAGGTGAAGAAACATTTCAGTAACATCCTTGCAAATTTAATCGGCAACAAGGGATGCTCAATTCATAATAAGCCACCTGGGGCAGCGACATCTTTTCCAGATTTATGAGTAAAAATCTTGCCAAAGCCAAAATGCCAAATCTGTGACATGGAAGTGGGTCATGTAGGTGAACTTGAAAGAAGGCAGCTTATGGTAAATCAAAACATTTTTAAAAAATGATATTTCTGTCCAGCAGCTCCTGGTAAATTCACATTTATATAGAGCAATCCCCTTTGCTCCAATGCAAAAGCCATTTTGTTGGCTCTTGGATTCCCCAGAGGCCCTTTTTTGTTTGTTTAAAAAAGTCCTTGTGGGTGAGTTCCTATTATTGTAGGAATGGCATCTTCTATGCCAAAAGTCACAGAGGAGAGCAATGGCCCTCACTCTGCCTAAAGTGCATTTAGAGGCAATGGGTGGCAAATATAGTGACTAATTTTTTTGTAGGAAGATGCAGCCATCCAAAGTCTCCTGCTGGACCAATGGTGCCCCATAAAGTCTGACAGTTGCCCATCCCAATATTAGAAAAGTGTTATGATAGTATAGTGGAGAAGTGGTTGTTGATCATTTCTAGCTTCCAACTTGGGGCAAATATTACACCACAACTTTTCAGGTATTGCCTTCGATCGGCCAGGAAAAACGGTTTTATTCAGGCAGGCATTTAATGTGTAATCATGGGATGGCTTTTTTATATGGCATATTTGCTATATGGGGTGGGTATTGTGGTTTTATTGTGGTTTTATTGTTTTTAATTCTATATTGTTTTATGTGTTGTTTTAATTGTATTATTGTAACAAGTTTTTAAAGAGTTTTTATCTTTGAGCCAATTGTTTCCCTTTCGGGGAGAAAAGCAGCATAAAATAAAATAAAATAAAATAAAATAAATCATGCTTGGAAAAGAAGATACTCGTCTCCAGCAGATGGGTGGCTTGGCTGCTCCAGTCACAAGCATACCCTGAATGGTGCGGAGCCATGGTAACTGGTCATTTTTCAGGTTCCTTTTAAAATGTTCAATTTCTCTCTTCTTCCCACTTTCTGCCTTTGTCTTCAGCTTACTTCATTTAGTGCAAACTGAGTCCAAAGTACAAAAAGTGTACTCCATTCACTCAGCTGGAAGAAGATGAGAGGAGAGGATTATCATGCCCTTCTTTGTAGTCTCAAGCAAAGTCAAACTGTTGCACTCTCTTCTAGCTTGTGTCTTCTTTCTCATTAATAATTTTCGCTATCTTAATGACACTCTGATTTTGCTTGGCTACACATGTCCCAGTTTTCATCTGTAAAATGTTGAACAGTGTGATACTCATGGAATGTAACAGAAAACACAATAGACTCTTTCATACCATCAATGGATGTTTTTGAGTGTATTTATGGATTGATTGCAGAAGTGGGAGAGATGGAAAGAATGGGCTACTTCATTGGCTGTGCGTGGAAACAAGTTCTAGCATGGACATTTTTCTCATCTGTCATATTTCAGCTGCCATTTTGTTCAGCTGCAACAAAGAATGAGACATCAAACATCATTCAATTGTTTCTGTGCAGGGCATGGCTGTCATATGGCTCATCATGAACTGTTTCAAGTTAGCAGGCATTTGGTACATTTAATAAATGGTGATAGGAGCTTCTTGCTTCTTGCCTCCCTACCCCTTCTCCTATTATTTCAGGCCTCATAGACTGTAGCCTTTCAGACAGGGACTCTTTTATTTCTTACTGACTGTATATTGCCCTTTTTAGGAGTCTTGGTTAAAAGGGATTAAAATGCTGTAAATAATCAATAGAAACTTTAACACATTACAGTTTTATCAAAGTACAGTGGATTTTCACCAACCTAAGAAGGCAAAGACCCCTGCAGTTTCCTTAAGTTATTGACAGGATCCACATCAGCAAAAAGAAAAGCTGGTGGTAGTTTATAAAAAACCTGCAATAAAGAGAAAACTGTACTTCAATACAGTTATAAAAAACCTGCTGAATCTCAGCCATTTCATATCCCTTCTTTAAAAAAAAAAAAAAAATCAGTCATAATATAGCACTCCCTGTGTAATTTTAGCAGAATCTGAACTATTTTCACATCAGCACCACCTGGAGTTTCAATGACAAGGAATACTTTTTTCTCCCTGAAGGTGTGAAACACTCAGAAGTCATGTTATGTTACTCTTACATAGCAGAAATCTGTATCTTGTATGGTAACTGTATGTTGATGACAATAAAAACTTTGCATCTTGCCATTCATTGTCATTTCATATGTGAAATTTCCATGACAGGACAACTTTCATAGATAAAATCAACAAAAAGTCTCCCCTTGTAGCTCCTATTTCCAACATCCTTTTCTGTATTCATATAAGTGGCTAATGTACCTCTGACTGAATAAATTCAGAATTGATTCAAAAAGGAGATTTTTAAAGGCATGTTGTTTTCTTGCATTCTCGATCTGGTCAGTAATTTCACACTGTATCTTTGGCATATTCTCCACTGACACATTGATTTCTGAGCCAGCTGGATGTATGAGCACCAAAATGAATGCTATGTTTCTGTCAGGCTATCACATGCTCTCCAGTCCCATCACTGTTTTCTAACATCTTTGAAAATGGTTCTTATTCTTTGATTTGACTGGATGAAATCCTAGTCCCAAACCTGATTGTTACATGACATGCCATCTTTTATCAAATGATTTTTGGAGAGCAAGATGTATTTCAATAAGTTCGCTCATGCTTTTGAGATGGTGGCTCAAAACCTCTGGAAAAGAAGTGCCAACCACAAATAGGGGTTCCTTGCATTCCTGTTCCTGTAGCAATGCCGTATACCATCACAAATCTGTCTCTGAGGTGAAGAAACCCTTCAAAATGACTGCACCAGAAGAGCCCTCCTTCCATTGAGAATCTTCCCACCTTGGAGGGCACTGATGGATTCAAATAATAATCTGCTTACTATAATGTAGTTGTGACCAGAGAACTAAAAAGGTAGCATCTTTCCATCTTCTTTGCCTAGATTTTGTAATAAAGTGAAAAATGTCTACCAAGCCCATATGCTGAAGATAAAGTCCTGCTATTCTAGTTTTCACTACATTTGCTTTTATGTTATGATAGACTTTTTCTTAGTTTCATCAATGCTGGGTAGTATGCAGTAGTATAAGGAGCCAGGTGCAGCGGTTTGAGTGTTGGACTATGAGTCTGGAGACCAGGAAACGATTCCTAGATCAACCATGAAATCCACTGGGTGACTTTGGGCAAGTTACAGGCTCTCAGCCTCAGGGGAAGGCAATGGCAAACCTTTGAACAAATCTTGCCAAGAAAACCCCATGATAGATCCACTTTGAGGTCACCATAAGTCAGAAATGACTTGAAGGCACACAACAATAACAGCAGCAGCAACAACAATGCAATAGTATCCAGGTCAACAGTTGCATTCCTTAATACCACCATAATAAAATAAAATGTTTCAATCACTTCTCAAACTGGCTTCCACTCTTCTGTAACAATATGATGGCATACTTTCTAACTAACAGAGAATGCAGACTATGATCAACTCCCCCCAAAACTGCTTTTTTGCAGAGTAACTGACTTTGTTGAAGATAAAACTGCCCCAAATCTATCTTAGATATAGTTCATCCATGGGGTAACTATTTTATTATCCAAAACTCATCATGGAATGAAGCTTCATGACAGTACAATTTCAGTCACTCTAGCCTTCAAGCCTGCCACCAGATGTAAGCAGCTGTATAAATTACTGCTTTTTTTGGAGTGACAAAATTAATGAAATGCAGCCACCATAAGGAAAGCTCCATCTCTGAGGCACTCTAGTGCTCCACACAAAGCCTGACTCTGTAGCCTTATTTTGCATTGAGGTACCCCTGAACTGTCAACAACAATGGCAGTAGAGTACAAGCTCTAGCAGATTCTACCAAGCTGGTAAGGGTTTGAGTAGGGCCCTGGAGCGAACTGTATGTCTGCTATCTGAGGACCAGTCCAGTGAACTACAAAGAAGTTCCTCACTAAAAGGTTGGTCATCAGAAGATGAACTAGCCACAACCACCATGAACAAAATGGAGACACAACACAGTTTGATTTCCATTGGTGGAAAGTCTACTTGCACTGTTGAAATCACAGATTTTCAAGGCCCTCCTTTCTAATACTATGGAATGCATGGCATGGTGACTGGTCCTCACTCAGTTCAATTCAGGAAGTCTTAGTATCAGCTGACAACTGTAAGACTGATGTCTGTATAGCCATGCCAGTGTAGGTGGCAGTGGGAAGAAAAAGTTTATGGGGCTGCAACCATAGAGGAGGTTGCCTTAACTGCCTTAACTTGCCACTGCTGCACAACCATGTGAAAAGTGCCACCGCAAGCATAGTGTACCAACAGAATTATGGCCCAAATTAACAGTTTATGGCCTACATTAACAAGTGTAAACAAGAAAAGAACATTGCAGTACACTGGTCTATAGCAATTTGATGGGGAAATTCAGAAGCAATGCCCTGGGGATGCCAGTAATATTTCCATTTTGGATATCTAGAAACATCTAATAGAGTTGCTCAAAGAAACACAGCTACCATATTTTCAAGATTCAAATAACCACCTTTTAAAATACTGAACCATGCTGCTTCTCACAGATGTAACCACAAGACACACATAAACCCTGAAATCACTTTATCACAAAACCTGTTCGGGAAACAGAAATTATTTTGTGAATTTCAGAAAGATTATAGCATGAATAGCTACGAAACTTCACTTCTTTTCTATAATAAGCATAGGGCTCAAGCACTGCTGTATCTGGTTACCACAATGTTTCAAGGTTTTAAAGACTTGATATAAACAATGTAGGAGCAAACAAAATTTGTTCAGTAATAACTTTTGTTTGTTCTTTGTTTCTTTTGTTGGCCTCTTTCTATCAAAATTGAGGGGGAAAGATTGTTGCTGTGCTATGATTTTTGTAAACCTAAATATCCATGGCACCTATCACATATTTTCAATTACCAAATTTGCATTAAATGGTTTTTAACATTTCTGTAGCATTAATAAATCATTTTAATAAGTGCAAACCCCATTTTTGTGGGATTTTCACACAAACACACACACACACACATACACACATAGTGTGTGTACAAAAGGCTTCAAACTATCTTTATTAAGTATTAGAAAACATTTTGCCAGATTTCCCCCCTCTCTCTTGCTTTCTTAGAACGCTCAAATAAGGTTCTCTTAATGAAGTTTGTTCTCAGTACTTCTTTGGACAAAAGCTGTCATCCTGCAAAGTCTGATTTTGCTAATTAGGACACTACTTGCCTGTTAATATTGGTTAGTCCTTGAATCTAATAAAACTCATTTTCTGTTCAGTCCTTGAGATGTTCTCATGACAACAGTTCTTTCAAATAAGAAGTCTTACTGGCAAATCCCAAGACTCAGTTAATTCTCTTTAGAATCAAAATCAAAACTGTAAATTAATATTTAATGTCTGAAGGTCAAGGAATGGAGAAAGGAGATAGACATGTAAGCCTATTTTATTTAAAGAATACTCCTGCCACCCCCAATTTAGTCAAGGTGAAAAATCCTTAGCAGAAGCTGCTTGTTTCCACACTGAACAAAATGGTTTCATATTTTATACTTTCTCTGCTGGTGAATCAGATATAGGACAGAATAGAGATATTGCAATAAATGCATAAATAAAATACTGCCAGACTTGACTCTAAGTAATGATCTACAGAATGAAGATATGGTACTGAGTCTACACCACAGGGTGTTGGTAGCTCCTTTGCTTGACTAGATACTAAATGCAGCTCATATCAAGTATTTCCAAGTAAGCATGCGCTAAGTGTGTATAGCACCATTTCTGAATATAGTTTTGGGCTCAACATGATCATACTTAAAATGTGTGGCCATCCCATTATTTTCTGGTTCACAATGCCTGTAGGATGGGGTCAATAAAGCTGCACCAGTTGACTGAACTTGAGAGATCCCACTAAGTGGCTGGGATAGGAGGGCTGGCTATTCAAAGCCAAGATCTCCCACAGTGGAGCTGATGAAGTGTGGTCAACTTGGAAACTGCCATGTCATGGTCCCATACATTTGCTGTGGAGCTGTGAACTGTAACAGTCTTGGTGGAAACTGCTTTCTTGTGGTCCTGTGCCTACACTTCTGTGCTTCTTAGGTAGGGAAGGTTGTGAGGCTGAGTCTCCTCCACAGTGGCCTCTTTGCAGTCAGAGAGACAGGCAGTAACCTCAGAGCTGGAGTGGAGCTGGGATAGGATTAGGTGATTTGTGCTGTCCATTCTTCTTCCAAACAAAGCAGTAACTTTGCAGTGGTACTGGCAGGCAGCAGCCTCCTGAGGTGAAGCTGGAATGAGTTGATGGGGGATTAACTGTTATGATGTTCTTCACATAGAGTAGCATGAGGTATTGGTAAGACAGTAAACTCAGACCTGATGGTGAGACAGTGTGTGGGACTACTTCCAAGTACTAGTACAACATGCTTACTCTTCCCTTCCATGGTTCTACCCTCTGTGTTCAGGGATTCTTCCAGTCACCAATACCTGTTCCCTTGGTGTATATTATGTATCCAGTCTACCCCGTACTATCAAGTAACATTATTATTGATTCCATGGCTGCTGTCTGTCACTGCAGAACAAGCCATATCTTTGCCAAGGCTTGAAGCAAGATATGCAGTAATCCATCAAAATGGAAGGCAATTTTGTTTTTGTGATCATAGGTAGCACTCACTAATACTACAAAGGGGTGATGGTAGTAGAGGACAACATATTTTCTTGCATAGCTCCAGGTTAAAGTCGTAAAATCTTCATTTTTGTGGGTCACATCTAGTAAAACTTTCAAAGAACAACATGTTACCTTGGCCTGGCTCCAGGCTAGTAGTTAAATCCTTACAGTCCACTGCCCTCACATGGTTAGCTATGAATAAAATGCATCTGCAGAATTAATTCACTGAATACAGAGGCTAACTTTGTGAATGTTTCTCTCTTCTATTCCCAGGGTGGGAAGAGACTGGAAGTTTGAGCAACAACACTGGCAGGGGGGAGTCTCTAGATGTGTTTATGGATAAGCTCTTAGGAGGCCCAGCCAGATCCAGTTGCTGCAATTTGTCTCTAAATCAGCTGGGATAAATCCCCTGCAATAGGTTACTAAAAGACTGGTAATTTTATCCAATTCTGAAAATGAGGACTAATTTATATATTTATTTATTGGATTTATATCCTGCCTTTCTCCCAAAACAGGATTCAAGGAAGCTTCAAAATATCCATTTTGGGATTTCTAAAGATAATGAATAGGACATATGAATTTTCAGATTCCTGAATTCTAAATCAGACTTGGGATCTAGGTTGAAGCATTCTGGTTCCTAAGATGAAGGTGGACTTTTCCTGAAGCACCACATCTCAGTCCAAATGTGATCCTGTGGACATAGTACATTCCTACCTTTTAGGTAGCAGACACTTTTCTCTCTACTAAATTATTCTTGAAATCAGAGCTATTGCAAATGCAAATTCTTCTGCTCTTCAGTAATTGTGATGTCTACTATTCTAAAAATAGTAAGATGCCATGATTGCTTTCCTATACCCAAGATGATGAATGCTGAGTTTTGAAGGTTACTAGTATAATTGCACACATTTTTAAAAGCAATCAGCATACTTTATTATCTGTAATTTCAAAATGTGTAATCACACTTCAGAATGGTTCCTATTTCACAATTTAATAGAGCATTACAGATAATACTTTCACTTCAGTTTCATTGTACAATAATTTGGTCTGCAGATATTAATAGCAATATGAATCAGAAGTCCAATTATACATGTGTAAAAGTTCCTAAGTTGCTTGTGGTACCAACAATGGTATGATACCACATTTATGGTCTGCCATGTATTTTCTTAGAACTGAAACAATATATTCAGCTGTGGTACAGATGTTGGAAAGCAACAGAGGCATCTCTGTTGGTCTAGCGCAAACTCATGGAATAGTGTCTATGAATTGGTGTGTATATCTGTGTGCGATTTTCCAATTAGTTTCTTATGTAACTAAATTCTTATTCACTCTACCCCAATTAATGTCTCCCATTCTACATTTCATGTTTCTGTGAAGGTTTATTTCTGTGATCCTCAGGAACAGCTTTTATGGAAGTGTGAAAATGGTTTGTGTGAGAAAAACTGCCCATGGTTCTTGGGATCCAGACAATTGCTGGCTGAAATGAAACAATACTGTATTGTATGAGTGCATACATACATTATACACTGGACATCAATGGTGTCCATCTACCAACATATACTACTGGTGTAATATTTTTTTCCCTCCTCTGCACCCTCCTCTTCCCAGGTCCTAAACTCTGCTTTGGAAGATTATGAGATTCATTGGAGCACTTTGTCAGGGAGATGGGGTGGGGGAAGACAAGAAGGAAAAGTCCTGTTGTATGAACAACAATCAATTCACATGGTGCTGCGTGTCACTTCTTCTTAAAGACCAGAAGAACCAAAAGTTAAAATGAAAATAAGCATAAAAACAAAACAAAAAACCCCAAATCCATTGAAATCTGGAGATATACCATCAGATCTATTCCATTCAGTATAAGTTTTATTCTAGACAGTTCTACATTTACTCACTGTAGATGAAATTAGAGGAAAGTATTTTTGTAAAAATCAATTGCACATATCTATTTTACATATATTTTCAACAAATATATAATTTTCCCAAAGTGCGTTATGTGCTAATCTAGCAATAAAAAAACATATATTTATTTGTATATGTGTCTGTCCATCTATATCTATCTATCTTTCTCATACAAATATACACCTCAGAAGTTTCCTATATATATGTCATTTATATATTTATAGAATTCGAATAGCCTAAGCATTAGTTCTAACACTAAACAATTATTAGAAGTTGCATAAATTGTTAATACTGTCTAAAGCAGAAATCACAAATAAACCAAAGGCTACGTATACCTAAGATAACTACTGTAAAATAATTTGCATTCTAAATGGGTCTAAGACAATTTCCAATTCTAACCTAGCAAATATGTTAACTATTCAATCTACACCCCAGTCTGATATTTTCTTGTTATAAAAGATGCTATTAATATGAATATAAATCTCTCATATAATCAAATCTTTAAAAACTTTAAACAGTTCCAACAATCCTGCATAATCATCAGTGCTTTCCAAATGATAAGAATATTTTACTAGAAGTATTGTGTTCTCATCTTAATGCAGATATCCAGAAGAATGTCCACAGTTTGCACCAAAAGTATCTTGCCACAGTTTGCACCAAAAGTATCTTGCCTAGTGTCAGAGTTGTGTACTTCAATTCTACTGCTTGCATGACTCATTGTAAGCTCTTTGAAACGTAATGATTATTCTTTTCTTGTGATTTGAGGAAAATGCTTCCCTTTGGCAATAAGACAGTAACGGCTGAAGTCAAGCCACTTAGAACTCATTAGAAAACATGCCAATCTAGTCAGAATTCCAGGTGCTCATCTTCTGGCTGGATGATTCCTTGCTCCCCATGGATAATATTGATACCTAAGATTTAAGAATCTGTAAGTATTTTCGTGCGATGAGAAAATCTATATCATTTATATTCACCTAGTCACACTGGATCTTTGAGCTTTTAAATTGGACTATTGCAGAGATGCATCAGGAGAATCGTAAGGAAAGAACTTATCACCTTCCCCTGCACAAGTTACTAGGATATTTTGCATTAGCAGAATAGTTGATAACAGAAATCTCAACCTATCAATTGGGAGAAATGGGAGGTGAGAAATACCTCTCAAATATTATTAGCAGTTTGCAGTCTGAACATGGGATGGACCCTTCCACTTGTTCAGGCCATAGTTTGCTAGTGCTCTCAAAGCCAGTCTGGCTTGGTTTATCAGGGTAAACGTTATAGCTAACAAAGAGCATCAAATTCTACACAAGACTGAAGGAACAGATGAACAAGATTTGCTTATTTCATTATATAATTGTTGTTTATCTGAGATGTGTAAATTTCACAAGATAAACAATTAAACCTGAGATTTCAGGGGGGAGTGTAACCTCATACAACACAGGCTGAATACCTATTCCCTGATCTGCCTTTTGAATGATCAAGAACACCTCTATCTTTTCTGATTAAGCTTCAATTTGTTCACCCTCGCCCTGTCCCTCACTGTGAGTAGTTACTGGTTTAGTACTGAAATTGCTTCCTTTGAGTTAGATGGAAAGGAATGATAGAGTTGGGGGCCATGAGCATACTGAGAAGGCCTGAGAAAGCTATTTTGAGAGATGCTGCCAGTCAAAGTATATAATATAGGCAACATTAAGTAGCAATCTGTTTTAGCATTAGGCATGTTCATATTTTCACATGACCATGGGATTCCAATTAATCTGGAGAAACACTGAGTTTAACCTGTAAGTATAGTGTGGTCACTAATGGAAAATTTGCAGCGTTTTATAAAGGAGTAAAAGAACATCAGTAACTGAAGTCAGAATAACGGCTATTTTAGTTACTGTTCTTCACAATGGCCAGTTTCTTTCAAATACAGTATTTCTAAATGTTACATCCATTTTACTTTCTGATGCTAGCTCTTTTGTGCTATATGCAAACAACATATCAGTTACACTAGTTCTTGGTCTTGCAATTCTTGATTATTATTTATTTTTCACAGGGGCATTTATAACAAAGTCACATCTACCAAAATTAACACAATCCTACTAATTTTAAACAGTGTTACTAGGGAAGAGAAAATAACAAAGAGAAAATAACAAGGTATTGTCCTAGTTTCTGTGAATTCAGTATCTATGGCTATCCAAAATATTGGCTAAAATATAATAAGTTCTGCCTAGTACATGTTTTCCTATCATAAAGTCATGCACTCAACTAAAATTATGTATGTATGTATTTATGTATGCATGTACATAGGTATTAAACATTCCATCTTGCTCCCAACATGGGACCCATGTCAGTTCACAATGTAGATTAAAATAAAGTACAGTTAAAAACCAATTATTATAATTTTTAAAAAGTTTAAAAAAATATTATATTAAATGCATCATTAATTTTAAACAGCTTAAAAGCATTTTAAACATAAAATACAAATAAACTACAGCCCCAGTTAATAGCCAAAAGCTTGTCTAAATAAATCAGGCTTTGCTTTCTGTCAGAAGGAAAACAGATAGGCAGCAAGCCTAGCCTAGAGGAACCTATAACTAGGGAAATGAATAAAAAGTGTTGTTGTTTTTTACCTCACCATAATTTAAACCTCCTTCTCAAATGAAACTTACCTATTTGAAGTAAAACTGTAATAACCACATTCCTCCAGAACCTCTTCAATCACAGTCTACAAAATGAAGCATACTGAATTTCATTATGTGTTACTACAATGGAACTAAAAAAAATTGCTAGAACAATGTAATGTCTGACCTGCATTTGTTCGTATGTCATTCCTTCATTCATGTCAAAAGTTCTAGGGAAACCTATGAGTAAATTGCATCAGATCACCAGAAGGATAATGATATAGTTCTCATACAAATATGTGCCACACAGACCCTCTGTTCTTAAACAGATAAAATGATTATAATTATTTATTATAGTAGTAACCAAATTAAATCCTAATCTTACGGGGTAGTGGCTGATTCTTGGATACAGGAGAAGCATGACACAAAACTTTCTTTTGGTCCCAGACAAAGTGAAAGCAAAAACTAATATAATGCAAAATGTTCATTGTGAATTAAAAGCTGCAACAGTTAGGCATTTGTAATAAGTCAGTAAAGTGTCCTGGGCTTGGAAGATAAGGTGTATGTGTGGGAGACTATGTAATGGAATCATGGCCACCATATTGGACATTATTTGGAATCTAGGCATTTCACCCAATGTCTGCACCATTAGTTGGTCCAAAACTCAAGCTTTCATGTTTGTTGTTGTTGTTGTTGTTGTTTTGTAATTCTTAGAAAAAACAAGTCTCTAGTCCTCATTGGAGCTGAGATATAGAGCAAAATGTGTAGCCATTATTCTGATCAAGCAATGATGCAATGGCTAATGGCAGGTGTTTGCCCTGTCCTCCCCATTCCCATCATAGCTCCAGAAGAGAGACAGTTCTAGAAGAGCGACAGTGGGAGAACATCCAAAGCCAGGAGGATTAGAATTTACCTGGCAGAACAAGGATAAGGAGAAAACAGCATAACATGAACCTGCCTGTGTTTTTGGGATCTTCTGAGTCCCTACTCACTATCTCACCACCCTCACAGATACATTTAGCAGGGACATGGAAGAGGGCCTTCTCAGTGGCTGCTCCCAGGCTCTTGAACTCCCTTTCCAGAGAAGCAACACTGTCACCCTCCTTATTATCTGCAAGTAGGTAAAACCCTTTCTATTCTAGCAGGCGTTTGGGAAATGATTTTTCAGGGGAAACAGGCCTTCAATTAATAATAATAATAATAATAATAATAATAATAATTTATTTATTTATACCCCGCCTTTAGCCAAGGCTATCAAGACAGCTTACATTTAAAATCAATCATAAAACCTAAACAGTACAACAACATATAACCCCCCGTAAAATAAATGAAATTAAATCAACATTAAAATCTGATTAAAAACAATAAGTTGTGAAACATCTAACCCAGATTAACACATGCGGCACTGTAGGTAAATAGGGGAACAAAAGGGAGACAATCTGAGGATGAGGAGCCAGTTGAAAAATAATATTCTGGGAACGCCTGCCGGAATAGATCCGTCTTGATGGCCTTTTTAAAGCCATCTAAGGGGGGTTGCAGACTGCCAGAAATAGTGCAAATTGAGTCAACTTTAAGGGTTAGGGTTAGGGTATCATGGGAACTGTATTTTATTGTGGCACCAGAGCTCTCTGACAGAGAAGGCTCAATGTCTCAGAAAAAAAACAATTCCCACAATTCCCTAGTACTAACCCTAACCCTTAAAGTGGACTCAATTTGCACTATTTCTGGCAGTCTGCAACCCCCCTAAGTTGGTTATCTGATGGATCTCCTCTGACAGGCCATTCCATAATATGCTGGACTTCTATTTGTTGGTGTTGATGTTTCAATTTGTTTTGACTGGACTTCGTGTTATGATGGTTTAATTGCTTTTTTATTCTTGGATGTTGCTAATTTTTTAACTATATTTGTTTTAATTATTGTAATCTGCTTTGAAACCCAAACTGGGGAAAAGGCAGGAAAAAAACAAACAAAGCAATCAAATAAGAATAAGCTTTAAATCAAAAGCATAACATAGGATTCCTCTAGATGAGACCAATGTGTCAGGAGGTTGCAGTATTTGTTGCTGTACTTCTCTTTAAAAAACAAATCCAAACGTTTCTGTTGTCTTGAAGTATTTTCTGGTAATTCCCAGCAATATTTTATTCCCTCTCTGAAGAGGGTTTCATTCTGTCTCTAAGACATATCAGCAAGACTTCCTTCTTTCCTTACTCCTAACTCTCATTTTATTTTTATTTTTAGGGCTATAGAGCATCGGTGAAATGTCACTTTGTATGTTATAACTTTAAGATATATTTTTAAAAATTCACATAGGAGAAAAATTGCCCTTGAAACCATCGGGCCACTTCACCAAAAACATGTCGTTTTTGATTTTTAAAAAATAAATATTTGGAAGAGCCTTAGTGCAACTCCCAGAAACTGCAACAAGGAGTCACCACAAAGAATGGAATGAGTGGACATATAGGCAACCACAACTGACAAACCCCAGCAAAAACCAAGGAGCTATACTACAAGAAGTCATGTTTCTTTCCACCAATCTGGCAGTGCTCACAATTGGACCAAATATCCTCCCAAACATGTCTGGAAGAGAAGCATGATACAATCATCTGAAATCAGAAATGAAATGCTATTTGCCAGGGTTTGTTGTTTTTTGCCTTCAAGACTTATGGTGGCCCTAAGGCAATCCTATCACAGGGTTTTCTTGGCAGAAATTTTCAGAGGGGGTTTGCCTTTGCCTTTGTCTGAAACTGAGAGTGTTTGACTTGCTTAAGGTCACCCATTGGGTTTCTATGGCTGAGCAGCAATTCAAAACCTGGCCTCCCAGTGTCCTAGTCCAACACTCAACCACTACAAGTTGACCACTGCACTAACCACTAAGTTGTTCCATATTAGCTAAAAGAGTAAGAAATTAGATGACAATTTTGCAATTTTTTTTCATCAGAAGTATCTAAGTGTCACAGGTGCAACTTCAGAGTGATAAAAATATGCTTTATTTTAACTGTAGTGCTCACTATAGTCCTCACACATTTTGTTTAAAATGAATGCATTTATAAGGCAATAATTAAGTGTGAAAACTGTTTGCATGTACAGATAAGTTTCTAACAAGGATAGGTAGTTTTCCAATTCCTTACCTTAGCTAGTTTAGAGAAAACCAAAGCATTTCAGTGTTATAGCTTGAAAACCATAGTGCCAGAGTTAATTCTGTCTAAGAATCCTAGCAAAAGAAACTGTGAAGCTGTCTATTCAGCCAGATAAGGAGCTAACTCTCATTAACATCATTCCCCCGCAGCCCCACCATTCAATGAATAGTTCTTTGCATCCCATTTCAAGCAACTACTGTTTCAGAATTAGAAATCTGGATTTTGTTTGTATTCTTTCTCTTTTTTCATGTTTATTTTTTATTATTATTAAAAAAAACTACACGAAGAATAAAACAGTAAAAGATGGTTAAAACCCAATTTTATAATTGTATGTTTTTGTGGATTTTTCACTTTTATGTTGTTGTTTTTATTTTTTATTTATTAATATCCTGCCTTTTTGCCAGTACTGCTAGGGTTCACTCTTTATCATATCTTTTTCTATTCTAGTATCTACACTAGAAAACAATTTTATTATCTCCATGAAACTTTGTATTAAATTCTGTACGTATATTTTTTAAAATGCATTTTTCTGTATACCCTTTTAAAATGTGTGCACTTTTGTGTACTTTTTCTCTCTAACAATTTAATAGTGAACTGTTTTGTTAACAAAATAGGCATGTTCAGTGCATTTTTAAAAACTACATAGTACATCTTTTGAGTGCATTTTAAAAAATGTACACCTGTCTTAGGTGAACTGTACACTCCTGGGTGAGCAGATTTTGGAAATGCTAGATTTCAAGGGCAAACTGCATTCTAGACTGTAGCAACATCTCAGAAGCACAAGGTTTGACCTGAAATGCAAACTGAACAAATGCACACTGAACAAATTTCTCACACATTCCCACTCCCATCTAGAAAATAAAGTATTGGACAAAACAGTACTGCACCATTATCATGTTGTCTTATGTGTAATTTTGTAAGTAGGGAAGACTGTGAGGAAAGGGTAGAAGAGGAAAAGCTAATGTAAGGACTTCATGGAACGGGCTTCTATGATGTCACAGTGGCCAAAGAAAATGGAGCTGGGCCTTCTCAAAGGCTACTTTTAGAGCTGTATATGTTGAGAGTAAAGCAACAGGTGTGGAAGCACAGGCCAAGGAACTCAAATCATCAACTCCTAAAAAAAAACACCAATGCCCTCAGTAAATTCCTTTATTGTATTGTTTTATCTCTTGCATCTCTTCATAAAATGGCATGTGTATCAGCACAAGGATGATAAACAGACAGACAGACAGATAGACAGATAATTGCAGTATACAAACATGCACACTTTCCATAAAAAGCAGGAATTTGTTATGCCTGGCTATGTAAACCTCTCAGGTTAATATTTTGATTCTCATCATAGCAAAATATACAAAATTCATTGCCCTTTCAAAACTATATGCAACATACAGTTCGTTAACATGTTGTATCTATCAGTATACATGGCTCTATAACAAAGATATTAACCTCTTCTTTTCTGGTGTACTTCCTTTTTATTTCTTCCAGTGCTAACAGCTCATGTTTCTGTTCAGAATGTTTCTTTCTATGGCCATGTCACTCTTCTACACAATGCTTCAAGCTGCTTACTCTGTATTTTATATATATGCCCCTGCTTATGTCATTTTATTTCATTCACATTTCACTGCTTCTCATGTTCAGCTCACATGCTTCTGTAACTCCTTCCTCTGTGGGTTTACTATGCTGCTACCCATATCTGGAACAACCTACAAAACCTGTAACCTCTAAAAATGTTGTAGGCCTACACCCCTCATCACTCGAGTATTGGTTATACTAGCTAGAGTTGATGGGAATTTGTTGCCATAAATGTTGAATTTGAATTTAGTATCAGTAACTTGTATTGACTGAATATTGTAAATATTATCATGAATGGATGAACAAAATGTTTTTTGCTAGATTTACCTGGTCTGTCGTCCAAGACCAAAGTACTTCCTGCTGAAGAATGAAGCAACAGGTGACAATCTGCTGTCAAAAAGTTAGGTTCAATCATCTCTGGAGAACCTTGGAGAAGCTGCAAAGAGGCCGAAGATAAATGTTTATTCCTTATAATCTATTTAAACAGTATACTCAGTGACAAAAGTGTATAGTAGAGAAAGAGAATGTAAGAGCAGACTATGCTGCATGCACATCATTAACAATATCTGCATTTTGTCATGAACCTGGAGGTTCTGAAACTATGGTGAGGGTTCCTTTGGAGCAGGTATGCTCACCTGGAGATAGGGTGGTCAGGGTTTGTGGCAGAAAGGCTGCCAAAGCAGAGAAAGCCTTCCTCCCAACAGCAATCAAGAAACATTTACATTGAAAGCCTAAGAGCAGAGGCTCTTCATTGAATCATATTACATTTGTGTTAAATCATGTTAGGTTTGTGCTTTTTTAGGCAATTTGGGAAGAGCTGCTACCTTTACAAAGATTTAACATGAAGCTGAGGTATATTGATCTTTTCCTCTTCTAGTATCAGTGTGGGAATTATACTCTGACCTATAGATCCTTGCACAGCAAACATAAGGATATGATGGAGTCCAAAAATCTTGGAACATTTCACTGTAGAGTGCCAATTTGTAGGGTTTACAAAGCACAACATGGAAAGAAATGGGGAGGGAGGAGTCTGAATTCAAAGTGCTTTAGCAGTAATGTAGTTGATTAAAAAAAAAAGAGCACATACTCTATGTTCCTTCCTCTCGGGCAGATCCTAGAGGGTGAGGCTCGGGGACAGCTGCTCTTCTAAAATAGAGCTTAATTGTGGCGTCCCTCAGGGCACCATTCTGTCCCTGATGCTATTCAATATCTATATGAAGCTGCTGGGAGATATCATTCGGAGGCATGGAGCACGGTGTCTTCAGTACGCTGATGACAAGCAGATATATCTCTCCATGACCCTATCGTCTGCCCCGACCTCTGATGGTGTCTCTCCTCTCAATGATTGTCTTAAGGCGGTAATGGATTGGATGAGGAAAAACAGATTGAGACTGAATCCAGACAAAACGGAGGTACTAACAGTGACGGGCCCGAAACCAGGCTTAGGAACACACCTTCCAGTCCTGGATGGAGTCATACTCTCCTCCAAGGACTGTGTTCGCAGTCTGGGGCTGCTCCTAGATTCGTCGCTTCACATGACTAGTCAGGTGAATGCGACGGTCAGGAGTGCCTGTTATCAGCTTCGGCTGATACGCCAGCTGCGCCCTTTCGTGGACGTGAGGGATTTTGAAACTGTGGTACATGCTCTGGTAACCTCACGTTTGGATTTCTGTAATGAGCTCTACATGGGGCTACCCTTGTGCCTAACCCGGAAACTTCAACTGGTCCAAAATATGGCAGCCAGGCTGGTCACGGGAACATCTAGGAGAGAGCACATAACTCCAGTGCTGAAGTCTCTCCACTGGCTGCCAATTAGTTTCCGGGCACAGTACAAGGTGTTGGTTTTGACCTTTAAAGCCCCACATGGCTTGGGTCCAACTTATCTTTGGAACCGCCTCTTCCCATACGATCCCTCCCGCGCACTTCGGTCTTCTGGGAGGAATCTGCTACTGCCTATGAAAACTAGATTGTTGCAGACCTCCCAGAGGGCCTTCTCTGTGGCTGCTCCGAGATTATGGAATGGCCTGTTGGATGAGATCCGTCTTATTACCATGCTTGACTGCTTTAAAAAAGCAGTAAAGATGGATCTTTTCCGACAGGCCTTCCCAGAATAACTCTCCCGACCAATTTGAGTTTGATTGTTTCTTTGCTCCCATCCTCCATTGTTTGTTTTAATGGTTTTAAATTACTGCTGTTTAACTTGTATTTTAATTCTTATACAGTTTAATTCGATTTTTATGAGGGGTGGGTGTGGGTCAGGGATTGGGGGGAGATGGAATTGTTTTAATTCTGTTCTGTTTTAATCTTGTTCACCGCTTCGATTGCCCAGAGGGGCGGGATATAAATAAAATTTATTATTATTATTATGCCTCTTTTATTCTGAAATTGCTACTTCTGGCCAAGACCCAAAGGAACTACTAGCAGAAGGTAAATCTGCATCAGCATACTTATACTGATGGCCAGGGACAAAACCTATTTCTTCTTCTCAGAGTATTCAAAAGAGCACTCATTGACTCCTTAGTGCAGCTCATCCCACCCAACCACTGACTGGCCACAGAGGTGCACCCAGATACCCCCCAAGAAAGGCAAAAGTACATTTTCTTCTCCTGAAGTTATACTCTGGATCAGGGGTAGGCAACCTAAGGCCCAGGGGCTGGATGCGCCCCCCCCCCCCGAGGCCTTTGGACCGGCCCCAGGCTGGTCCTGCCGCCGCCTGCCATGATGATATTATTGTTGTTATTACTTATTCTGGGGTGGGGGGTTTTTTGGCAAAATCTCCACAGGGGTTTTGCCATGGCTTTTATGGGGCTGAGAGAGTGTGCATGTATATATATTTTTAATTTTAATTTTTTTTAAAAAAAATATTTATTTATTTATTTATTTTTGGTGCTTCGCCCCCCCCCCCCCATATGTCTGAGGGACAGCAACCCAGCCCCCAGTTCAAAAAGGTTGCCTACCCCTGCTCTGGAACCTCTAGCTGCCCTTGTGCACTTCAGGCAAACACACTGTTCAATGAGGCACTAGATTCCTCCTTGTATAATGACTTCCAAACTGCTTATACTGCTGTTGGTGGTGGTTTTGCCATCAACTGAATTCTGGCCTCTACATACACTTTTTAGACTTTTTTTTACAAACATCAAAGACGCAGGATTCTGAAGAAGTTATTTACAACAGCAGTAGAAAAGTGAATTGTGTGGGCTGCTTAAAGTGCAATGATATATGAACAACCACGTGCGAAATCCCCACATCAAGACTGGCTGCAAGGTTGATACCTTTTTGGTTTATTTATCTATTAATTCAATTAAGACTCAAACCAGCTTAAATGGCTCAAGACATTTCTTTAACAAAATGAGCAACATATTAATTTATCTGTGGATAATTCTATGCAGGCTGTGATAACTTGTGTTTTATTTGGTATGGTACTGCTTTTACCACTGTTGCTGCTTTTGAATTCTTGTTTTCAATAGTTAGCATGTTAAGGTATGTTTTTGTTACAAACTGCAGTGGCACTTCTAATTTAGGGGGGAAAACCACAAATTACACATTTTTACAATAAGTAAAATTAATTAAATTAATTAAATCCTATAAACTCCAAGTGCATGCAGTAGCTATTTGAAAGCACTTACATAATGAGAGATATCTGTTATATTGAAAAATAATTCAATCAGTCAAAAGTGCACAGACTTGGAAAGATGCCATTGCTCTAAAGCAGTGGTCCCCAGTCATTTTTTGGGATACCACTCCCTTTCCTCTTGTCCCAAAGCTCTAGCGTCCCCAATGCCTATTTATTAATATTACATCAAGTTTGTGCCACAGCCAGCTGGCCAGTGGTGACTACCTCAGTCACAGCCAACTCACCACCGCTTCTGGCTCCTTCACCACCGCCATTCTTCAGCAGTGGCAGCAGCTCAGGCCTACTTCTTCCTCTTGCCCTTGCTGGCCTTTGCCAGCGGCTCAGTTGCTGCTCCCAAGGTGACAAGTGCACAGGAAGAAGCTTCTTCCCAGCAAGGAAGGACTCTTAATCCTTCTTTGCCAGGATGGAGAGAGGCACAGTCAGCTTCCCACTTTTCTTTCTAGTTAAGAAGGACTCTCAATTTGAGAGAGGTGAAAGAAGCAAAGGACATTTTTGAAGAAATGACCCCAGATACTCCTCTCGCTCCTTCCCCAGAGACGTGCCTTCAAGGTTCAAGTCGTCGCCCCCACGCACACACACACTGTTTCTTCTACTACCTCTCCTCTCAGTCTGTCTGAGTAAAGAAATCAGGAATCAGCGCAGTATTGCACCAACTGCCAGCCAAATCCCAACAAAACTCACTAAGCTTAGGCAGGTTCCCAAATGTGAAAGCTTTCCCCCCCCACCACTTCTCTCCCACCACCATTTGTTGTAACTCCTCATTTTCACCATGGTCCTAAAGGCTGCTGGTTTCCCTTGTCTTTCTTGTATATCAATACTTTGATTGAATTCGCCCTGCTGCCCTCTTTTTCCTCCATGCCTCCCTGCTATGCTCCTTTCCTTCACCACTCCCTGGACCTTTCCAATGCCCCCAAAGGGGCATACCACACAGTTTGGGAATCACTGCCCTAAAAAAAGGATTAAAATTTAGGATTATGTGAAACTGCAATATGTTTTTAGATGAAGAACAGTAGGAGGAAATTACAATGATTTGATACTGAATATGAAAAAGTGTGATACAACTTTTAAAAAACAAATATATAACTCATAGAAAACTTTTTTAAAAACCATCAAGCTTTTAGTTTTTGTAAGCCTTCTCATGACATTTTTATCATGCATATACCATAGACACAATTTTAAACTTATCTCTCAAATCATAAGAAGTTAAAGAAAAAAGGTTTTGTTGGTATTAACTGCCCTCACATCCACTTCGACTTATCATGACGCTATGAATAAGAGACCTCCAAGTCACATTATCATCAACAGCCCTGTTCAGGTCTTGTGGACTGAAGTCCATGGCTTCCTTGATTGAGTCTATCCATTTGGAATGCAGTCTTCCTCTTTTCCTACTGCCTTCTACTTTACCAAATATTAGTGTCTTTTCTAGGGAGTCATGCCTCCTCATGACACATCCAAAATATGATAGTCTCAGTTTAGTCATCTTGGCTTCTAGGGAAAGTTCAGGCATCATTTCCTCTAGCACCCTTTTATTTGTCTTTTTAGCAGTCCATGGTATCCATAAAACTCCATAATATACATAGAACACAACCATACATAGAAATCAGAAATACGATGACATAGATAATCTTAACATTAGTATTTAATGATATATTTTTACACTTTAGGAATTTGTCTAGTTCCTTCATGGCTACCCTTTCAAGTCCTAGTCATCTTCTGATTGCTTGACTGTAGTCTCAGTTCGGATTAATGACTGAGCCAAGGTATGGAAAATTTTGCAAATCTTCATTGCCTCCCTGGAAGTTCTATAAATCATCTGTGGTCATCATTTTTGTTTTCTTAATTTTCAACTGTAAACCTACCTTTGCATTTTCTTTCTTTCTTCAGTAATTGTACAAAGTCTTTACAATTTTTGGCTAGTGGTATGATGTCCTTTGCATATCTTAAATTGTTGATGTTCCTTCTTTCAATTTTCATGCCTCCTTGCTCTGAGCCTAATCCTATTTTATGTATGATGTTTAGTGTACAAGTTAAACAGATAGGGTGGTAAAATGCACCCCTGCCTGATCCTTTAGCCAATGGGAAACCACCCCATTTCTCTG
Organism: Phrynosoma blainvillii; assembly: GCA_026167975.1. Taxonomy (NCBI): domain Eukaryota; kingdom Metazoa; phylum Chordata; class Lepidosauria; order Squamata; family Phrynosomatidae; genus Phrynosoma; species Phrynosoma blainvillii. The sequence goes on from JANUYF010000005.1 coordinate 57,906,060, forward strand.
TATTCTGTCCTGATGGTAGATAATTGTCCTGCATACAGGTTACATATCAGAACAATCAAAGTTATGGCATACCCATTTCTTTAAGATCAATCCATAGTTTTTTCATAATCTACATAATAAAAGGCTTTGCTAGAATCTATAAAGCACAATGAATTGTCTTCTAAAATTCTTTGGTGCACTCCATATGTTTGCAATATAATCCCCACATCATCTTCCTTTCCTGAACCAACCTGGACATCAGGCATTTCTCACAGCAGATATGGTAGTCTTTGTTACAGAATTTTGAGCATTACTTTGCTTGCATGGGAGAACTACAACTACAATGGTCCTGTAGTTACTGCAATCCCTGGCATCTCCTTTCTTGGGGATTAGAATGTAGACAGAGTGTTTCCAATTTGTGAGCCATTTTTATGTTTTCCATATTTGTTGCTGATTTTAGTTATAACTAGAATAGATTCTGTCTCTTTACTCAGCTGTAGGGCCTCAGATCTGCTTCTGCTACCATGCTTCTTTTCCACACCTGCCCGCAGCCCCAGCCTCTTTAAAATGGAGCTAGGCTGCAGAGCAGTGCCTGCAGAACAGTGACCTGCCTTTTTGGCTTCAGCCTGCAAGCCTAGAGCTTTGACAGATCCTTCATCTCCTAGCTAGCTCAAGTCCAATGGGCCAATGTCCCAGGCAGTCCCTGCTGACTGAGCAGTGTGTGAGCAGACTCTCTAGTCTTCCTCCTTTGTGACACACCTGGATTCTTCTTCCTTTTGCCTCCCTTCCTCCCAATTTATCTCCCCTCTCCTTTTAACATCCAGCCATTGGCTTTCCACTTTTTGCCATGCCCTACCCTGCCCACCCCCAAAGCTTGCAAGATAGTCATCCCACACTGTGGCCAGGCCAGAAAGCAAGCAGCATTCACCACTGTTCTGCTCTCACACTGCAACAGAACATAGTGACAAAAGTGCAGAATGAACAGCCATTCCCAATAACAAACAGCCCGTAATCAGGAGCTGTAAATCAAAGCAGAGTCCTAAGTGGTGTAGCATGATATTGGAGTAAAGAAACTGTCCAGAATTGTAAATCACAGGGTCATATCTCACATAGACACAGGCCTATAGAGAAATCAATTTTATTTCCAGCAAACTAAATGGGGAAAGGCTCCTGACTTATAAAGCCAACCAACTCAGTCCCACACAACTAGTAGACCACATTTCAAAGGGTGTTTCCCAACTGCATGCCTGCAGCCTTTCACTTTACCTGTGGGGGAGGGCATGAGTTTGTGCCAAACATTGAAGTCTTCACCTTTCCTGAGGACTTGGAGCTTTCTCTCCTACCTCCTCCTCCTCTGGGGAACTGTCAGGTGGCTGTCAGACAGAGCTGGAGGAAGGCATGGCTGTGATAGGTCTGTGTCGCCTTCTGAATCTGAACTGTCAAGGAGGGGGGGGATGACAATCACCCTTCCCAGATGCCACCACTTCATTCAGTCTGCAGCCAGTCTCCTTCTCTATGCTGCCACCATCCAGATAAATGCCCTTGTGTGATGGGCCCCTGCAACCACCTCACCCATGGCTACAGATATACATTAAAGATATTGGCATCATGAGAACATAGAAGCAAGATGTATCATCCATTTACAAGCAAATCCATAATGTTATGTTTTCACAGTCCATAAGTGGTCAGTGTCTAGATTTTAATCATAGCAGAGTGCTTGGGCTCAGTGACTGTGATTTCAACCATTTTGATCCTTCCAGGATGCTCTGTCCTTTTGAGACTGCTCAGAAAAGTCACAACTGTCATATCAGATGAAATATAGGAGAAAATGTATAATCCTGAAAGTGACAAGTACTCAAGCATGTACTGACTGGCTTCAGACAGGTGAACAGATTTCTGCAAATATAAATTGGTATAAGGTTTTCATATTAAAGACTATCAAGTTTAATTTACAGTTTTGAGCTAAAGCCAGTAACTGTCATTTTCAGTTATAAAATTTAAAGTTCAGAACTGTGGTACTGTTGATATTGCAATTTTCCTAGAGATTGTGTATTTAATCCAGGCAGGAGAAGAAATGGTGGAGGAGATGCACTTGCACTTGGTTGTGGATCATTCTTCCTGCTTCAAGGGAAGCTCCTAATTAAAAACCTGATACCACAAAATGAGAACAGACCTGGTAATGAAAACCGTGGGTAGAATAAAAGAGCTCTAGATATCATTTACACTTCATAAATTAACATTCTCCTACTTAGTAGCTTTCTAGATAATGTCTATGCAAAGACAACTAGAATTGCCTGTTTATTACATGGGAGAAACAAGAAACATTTGAAATGATATTGAGAATCAGTGCAGGAACCCAGTCCAGGAATAGACATATCCCACAAGGCACTGCTTTTTAATTAGGGTCAAGTGTAGGATAACCAACCACAGGAACACACACATTAAAGTTTCATAAGCATTTGCACTGGGAGATGAATTCTCTTTCACATGCCCGTTACTTGAATCATATGGAACAGATTTAACCAACATGTGTATAAGATTCACAGCAATGTAACATCCAACACAAAGACCAATGCATGTGCAAGGGCAGACCTCTTGATCTACTTTCTTTTTATTGCACAAACAAGCCAGATTTGTGTGGGCTTGTCTGTGTAAAGCTCTGTTATTGTTGCACATAAAAGACAATGATTTGATTTGGATTATTGCTATTATTACTGATTTGATACTTGCTAGCCTATTTTTCCTTATAATAACTCAGTGGCTTAAAACAAAAACATACAAAACTATAAACAAATGAAATAGTCAGCACATCAGTTACAACAACTATATAGCCATGTGTGTATGCGCCTTCAAGTTGCTTGTCAACATATGGAGATCCCGTGAATTTCATAAGGTTTTTTTTTTTATGAAAGGAATACTCAGAGATAGTTTTGCCAGTTTGTTCCCCTGAAATATAGCCTATACCACCTGGTATTCATTGGCAGTCTCCCACCCAACTACTAAGCAGGGCTGATCCTGCTTAGCTTTCAAGATCAGATGGGATTTGTTGCTTTTAGGATATTTAGGATATTTATAACAATAATAAAACAAGCAGAGACATCAAATGGGATACTGGGCCCCAAGACAAAAAGAAATTAAGTAGCCATAAACTTTCACCAAAATCTTCTCTAAAACTCCATGTTTTAACCTGGTATGGAAAAAAAAAATCTTGAAGACAAGATGGGACAGAATTCTCTGGAGAGGATATTCATTCTACAATGGTTGTGCTGAAACTAAAGAGCCCCTGCCTTTAGCTACTATCATGGATGTTGAGTGGAGAATTTGTAGCGGGGGGGGGAACGACACACACTCTGCTTGCCTGCTGCCAAATGATTCATAAAATATGTGACCTGGAGCAGAAATTAATGCCAGAATTTCCATTAATTATATGGGTTTTCTCCAAAGCAACGCAAGAACTTTATTCAGGCATTTGGTTGTTGGGTATAAATACAGAGCTAGTCATTCCACATAAGTGTGAATGTGTTTGATTTTGTTATCCATGTTACTACTCTTTTGAGCCTTGGTGATAACAAAACAGAAAAGAAATGTACCACCATTTGTCTCCATCTGTTGGGACAACTGGCACAATATTAATGCACGTTATGACCAAATGTACTGTTGATATCTTTTTGACTTGCTCTGCAAAAATACTCCTATTTGTAATGCTCCCCTTGTAATCCTTGATACAATTTTTTTCTACAGTTTTCAGAATCATCCATACATTATACATTGGACAGTATCCAAAATGCAGATTTGTAAACAGATGCAGGTCTCACAGTGCCCGCAAGAATGCTATGGCTAGAAAGCAATGAGCTGAATTAAGGCCTGCTGGGCTATGTTAAGATTATCTGGTATCAAAGCACATTTTGGCAGCTTCGATGCTTTCTGGTCAGGTTGAGAAAAATGTCCATGTCCAAAGGTTAAAGCTTTTCCCCTTTCAGCCCCTGAAAACATTGCATTTTAATTTTCCTTTTGCAATCCCACTCTTCTTTTTTATCTGATCTATTCAAGATCATTTCTCATTTTTATAACAGACAGACTGACTCACAGATGCTTCCTTTGTGAATATTAACATCAGACTCTTCTTGTACCACATTGCCAATCAGGTAGCCATTGCTATTATTCCAAACCGACTATTTACAGCAACCAGAAAACATTTTATGAAAATAGGAGATTGAAATCACACACACACACACACACATCATTGGGCTGATTCAATGACAGTGCTAACTTGAATGGACCTATTGAAATGAACAGGCATTCTCAATTCAGATGAATTTTAAAGTTTTTTTTTAAGTTATTGTTTATAAAGTCAATTTAAAGCTGTTGTTGCTAACTAAGAGCATCTATTCTTTATGAATAAAACATGAACATCCACATATGTAAATGCCAAGTACCTTAACTATTCTTTAAATATACTTCCCAATACCTCCTTTAAATATGCAGTTCACATTTCAAATAACAACAAAACCATGATTACTCTTGAAGTGAGATTTAGAATACTGCACCTTTTTGATTTCTACTTTCAAGTTACATGGATTGCTCTGCTGACTGAACAGTGATTTCTTGAATCTCTCAATGACTCTTCTTTTCAAGTTGCAATGCAAAGTTGGTGGAAGCTGTTTGAAGATGCAAGAACAGTTATCATAGCTTTTTGTAATCTTTATATTGTAAAGAGAAACATGAAAGCATAACCACTGTTACCTAGGAAAACAGTGAGTGAATAGCTTGCACAATTTTATTGTTCTGAAAAGCAGTTAGGACTCATTCTTTTACCTTTTTCAGTTATACTACATATATAGATTCAACTATTATTTCCAAGACAGAAATGTTAATACTTCTTCTTCCATTATCACTTCTCCTACTAATAGTACTTTAAATACCACTCCCAATATATATTAATTCAGTAATCCTAGTGCAAAACAGTTACGTACTATTACTCCCATTGTGAGGCCTTAAGCTATGTAGCAGCTTATAGTAAGTAAGTTGAAGGAAAAGAAAAATTAAAACTGGGGTCTTGCCAATAAGACTAATATTGAAAAGTCCACTTGTGGCCAAGTGTAGAATACAGTTATCAGGATTTAGTTTAACATATATCACTATGATAATAATTTTTTGACTTCCAAGTTAACTGATTTCTCCTTCATTGGGTTGTCCCTTAAGTCCTGGTAAGTTAAGATCTATAAAGATGAATCCAGTCTTTCAGATCTTGTACATTTCACTTTCCTTAAAAGATTCCATTCTCCTATCCTTTCCCTTGTTTCTGAAACTCTTCACTCCTTCCAAACAGCTGTTTGTTCCATTAAATCTCTCCTTAATAACCAAATACAAAGCAATGTAACCCTTGGACCTCACCTCCAATGGAAACAGAACAACTGAAACAGTCCTAGGGCATGATCTTTAGGTACATTATTAAGTAGTTTTGCTGAAACTTGCTTGAATGGGAAACTGCTTAGGAAACCCATGTATACAGTACTACCATAAATTTAATCATGGAAGGAAGGTAGGATCCAAATGTCAATAGCAACAAACAATGCTTGTTTTGATGTAACTAAATTTGTTCATGTTCATAGTTGGTCACTCTTGTCTATCTAGATTTAGATAATAATAGTAACTCTAAGCTTCTTAGAGGAAGAGATTTGTCTGTTTTGCTTTGCTTCTGTTACTAAGTAAAGCACATATATACTGAAGTTGCTGCATCAGTAATATTTTTTCAAGCTGCAGGCTTATTTAATCACTCTTCTTTTAATAAAGCTTTAATTGCAGATTTTTCAAAGCAAACCAGTTAATTAGAGGCATCACTTATTTTTCACAACACATTAGCTTTCAATCTTAAAAAATGCATCTATATAGCAGAGAGATAATTTCCCCATCATGAATCCATATCATAGATATGGTTCCAAACATGTTTTTCATAGATACTTTTGGGTAAGTATTTAAGGGACATAAAAACATAAGTCATGAAACAACTTTTAATATGCACTAAAATACTGAAGTCAGGCTCTGATTATAAGGATTAATAAATCTGTTTTACTAGAGCTCATTGCAGACATATGTTTCCAGCACTTAGGGCTTCACCTTGGAAAACTTAGATGGAAGTTGTTTTGAGTAAGTGCAGAACGCATTTACTTCACAACAGAGGTAATATGTTCCAGACATACCATGGATGAAAGGTTTTAAATAGACTTGAGTTTGAGCAACTTAATTTCTGGAAATTACTGTATATACTCATGTATAAGTCTAGAAATTTTAGTTAAAAATTGACCCAAAAACCCTGGGTTGACTTATCACTAGGTCAACATAAGTATTGTATTCTTATCAAAATGGGAACCACCCCCTTCTCTGTGTAGAGTGGCAAAAGGCAAGAGCTTAGTCCATCCTGGAAAAACCTAAAAGAAGCACTGACCCCCTCTGCTCTCTCCAACGCAGCACCACTTCTGGCTTTTTTGAATGCCTGGGTGGGAACATAGTGGTGTTCTTTGGCATTGTTTTCCTTTGCTTCATCGTTTAGATGCTGTGTTACATACTCTTAAGTTTACCCTCAACTTATCCATCGGTTATATCAAAATCCACAATTTTGCCCCAAAACCTATCCTTGACTTATCCATGAGGCTGACTTATCCATGAGTATATATGGTAAACCAGGGGTAGGCAACCTTTCCCCTTTAAGGGCCGAGGGACTTCAGCTCCCAGAATCCCAGGAGCTATTGGCCAGCATGGGACTATTGGCCAACATGGCCGAGGCTTCTGGGAGCTGAAGTCCCTCAGCCCTTAAAGGGGAAAGGTTGCCTACCCCTGTGGTAAACACTAATCACATCTGAAGTACAATTTACATTACTTTGGTTTGGATGGGACTTGAGAGTGCTTGACATTTGTTGGTGAGTGATCAGAGTGAATATCCCAAGACACAGTAACGCAAGAGAAAGAAATTGTTTGATCATACTGAAATCCCTGAAAGTGAGACTAAGACACCACTGCCAATAAAATAAATTGTGTGAAGTTGCTTGTACTACTGGCTTTTCATTCCTACTTGTTTTCAGAGACTCAGATGTCAAATGAGTGGAAATAAGGTAAGAGGTTTACATAATCTTTTTTTTTTTTACAAAAGCTTGCAAGATTCCCCCCCCCCCCCCGATCAGAATGAAACCTGTTGTCATGGAAACAGAATGGGAAAGGTTGCTGGAAGACCAGAACAAACAATGGGAACTCTTGCTTTATGAACCTCAGCTATTTTGCCGTTGGAGAAGAGCTGCATTTGATGGGTCTAAATGCTTGTTTAAATCATCCTGTTTCACAACAGAATAGGATACACCAAAGAACAGAAGCATCTGAAGGCTCAGGGAACTCATCAGTGAACTAGTGTACCTCCTCCACCTTACTATTTTAATGACAGCCAAAAATTCAGAGTACAAATAGCACCTTGATTTAGTGAAATATTTCCTCAGCTATGGAATTACTCCAGTAGTGATTGCATCAGTAGAGACCCCTGCCCGCCAAGGCAATGGGTAATTTGTTTTTGCTGTCCTGTGGCCAAATAAAGTATCAGCAAAGGACCAAAACGATCAGCAAAAGTAGGTCTTCTAATGCATCCCATATGGAGATGAGTTGCTTCCCCAACCCCCATGAAGTAAATCTGCAATTTGTTATTACATGTGGGCATTTGTGAAAAGTTGCTCACAATTTCATTGGACATATCTTCTTCCTTTCTCCCTTCTCAAACAGATGCCCCTTTAGAAATATACACTTAACACTCATCCAAAGCTTACATTACAAACACTTACATGCTGTTTGAAAATTTTAATTCTAAATGGTAATAGCATGTCTAAGCAATCTGAAATATGTAGAATTATTTCTTCACAATGAACACCTCTTGCTGAATAGCAGTTATTGCATTCACAAAATAACAAAGGCATATATTCTATCTACATAGCTACCACTTATAGTTTGATTAAGGTTTATAGAGTACTGCTACTTCAAGGAATGCAAAATATGTTACAATTTGTGAAAATTCATAACCAACTATATGGTTTTGACTCCTTATAGGGAAAAAGGTGATCAAAAGGCTAATTTAGCTACTCAAAGAAATCTTTCATCTCAGTATTATGTATTCAGGCCTTATTCCAAGTCTTGTGGAAGAAATTTCAAAATGCCCTCTCCCTGAACTTGAGAGGAACTGGATCATATCAGTCTACAAAATCTTGCCAAGCAGAATGCCTCCTTGAAGAAAACAAAGAATGTAACAATGGCAAATGTCTCCTCTCGCTCAAGTCATTGATAGAAGCATTGCTTCACACATTATACTGCAGGTGAAGTGCAAGAGTGATACAGCTATAATGAGCCTTGGTTGCAGTTTAATTTGGAGGAGATCAATGAAATTCATAATAAATAATCTCTGTTACAGAGTGACAGAATGTATTATGAAAAAGGTCTGGATGTATTAACCTGGCTTGCCAATGTGAACCCTGATCTTCAGAAGAAAAAAAAATAAAGCATTCAAAAGAGGGAAGTTGGTAAATCCTGATAAAAAAGCAAGTAGGTTTAAGATACAAACAGAGGAAGTAAGAAATCTTGCAACATATGATAAGATTGCCCTAGAAACAAAGAGGCCATGAATAAAAGGAACATCAAGAATAGTGAATAACAGGATGACCACAAGGGCGTAAAGGAAAGGTGGCTGAATGAAAAGCTAAAGATAATGAATGAAGACCAATGATGTGAAGATATGATTAGGAGCTGGGTTCAGCTGCCAATGAATTCAGATGTACATTCTGAATTTAGAGTGTAACTGTTAATTTGGACACAGGAAGATGTACAGTGCAAACTTAATGATTTTCTCAGATATAAAATCTGCTGTGAGGACTGTAGCCTCACTATATAGCAACGTGGTGTCAAAATAAACATCATTTCCAATCTGTGGGCCACTGCTTTGTTTTCCATATTTTTTAGCATATAGTACTGAACTTGATTCTACCTGTGGATTGTAGCAGTTTTATTGGTATGTTCATCTGTTCCTGGTGCTTTATTCTTCCCAATTTGAGTGTCACTTTCACTTCACTTTCCAAAATTTGGGGATTATTATATACTTCTTCCCATATGTCATTTATCCTTTCACATTTTTATATAGCTCTTCCATGCATCATTTTCATCATTTTAAAATTTCATTTTGGTTGTGTATCATGTTCCCCTTCTGATCGTAGAGCATCTCCATCCTTGGTTTAAATTTCTTTTTGAATTCTCTAATCTTGTGGAATAGGTTTTTTGTTCTTCCTTTTCTATTGTCTTCTAATTCTCTGCATTGATTGTTGTAGAAATTCTCTTTCTCCTTGTGCACCAATCACTGGACAGTAGCATTCATGGTTCTGGTTTTGATTCTGTCTCCATTTGCTTTTGCTTCATCTTTCTTTTACTGCGTGAAGTGTTTCATCTGTCAAACACTGTTTCTTCTCCTTTTTGGCCACAGTTATCATCTTTCTGCATTACTCTTTGATTGTGTCCTTGTGTTTGTTAACTGCCCTTCAAGTCAACCTCAATTCATAGTGACCCTGTGGATGAGACACCTCCAAGACCATCTGTCCTCCACTACTCTGCTTAAGCCTTGTAGGGTTTAGCCCGAGACTTCCCTAATTGAGTCTATCCATCTGACATTCAGTCTTCATCTCTTTCTACCACGATCAACCTTTTCTAGCATTCTTGTCTTTTCCAATGAGTCATGCCTTCTCATGATATGGTCAAAGTATGACAGCTTCAGTTTGCTCATCTTGGCTTCTAGCGGTATTTCAGGCTTGATCTGTTCAAAGACCCATTTGTTGGTCATTTTGGATGCCCACAGCAAGCTTCTCCAACATCACATCTCAATTTTTTTTAATCTGTCCAGTTCTCACAACCATACATAGTGATGGAGAATACCATGGCTTAGATGACTCTTACTTTAGTGCTCAATTATATATATTTGCTCTTTAATATCTTGTCTAGTTCCTTCATCTCTGCCCTTCCCATTCCTAGACTTGTCTCTTGACTGCAGTCTCCATTCTGATCAAAATGTTTGATTCAAGGTATGAGAAATTTTTAACTATTTCAATTTCCTCACTGTCTAGGTTGAATTTATGTAGGTCCCCCATGACTGTTATTTTTGTTTTCTTTATGTTCATCATTAAGCCTGCCTTTTCATTTTCTTCCTTTGACCTTCCTTAGTAATTGTTCCAAGTCCCTGATGTTTTCCACTAATAATATGGTGTCATCAGCATATCTCAGATTGCTTATGTTTCCTCCTCCTAACTTCACTCCTGCTTCTAAGTCTAAGCCTGATCTTAATATATTTTCTTCATATAAGGTGTGTGTGTGTGTGTGTATTGCAAGGCCCATTTGCTCCTTCTAATACTGAAGCTGGTGGTCATGTGTGAGTACATTTGGGAGTTAAAAGGTGCTACTTTGGGGTTATTTAATGGTTTCGGCATAGCATTCCTCTCCAATAAGCAATAATACATTTGTAAATTAAAAAAACAGGACTTAAATGAAAATATCTTGTTTTGCTTTTACATAGGCATTATAAAATCCATTAAAATTGTCTAAACATTGGACATACATAATAAAGAGGAAAACAATACATTGGAAAACTATCTTAGAATGATAAAAAGATATGCCAGCTAACCTGTTTGTGGATATCCAGGAACACTTGCCTGGCTGGATAAGGGGCAAAGGACCAGTAGTTAGTTACCGGACAAAATCTTTAGAGCACTTCTGACTATCTCCAAACAAAACACAGAAGTTGCAGTAAAGATTGAATATCAGGATGAATACCAAATCTTTTGTGGGGTGATTATTTTTAAAATGAAAAGAAAACAATATTTTAGAGTAAAATTCTGCTATTTTCTGATTGCTTTTGCAGGAACAGTTAGGCCTTGTCAGAAGCAGTGTTCAGATGTCAGAGAGGGGCTGGGTTCTTTTACCTTTAGAGATGGCCCTGCAGAGCTATAGTTTTTAGAAAGCTACTAGAGATTTGGGTACAGATTTACTTATAGGTAGGGGCAGTCAGAGAATGAAGCATATGGGTTTGATTAACTCCCTCCCTTCACCTTTCCCACATCACTCAAACACCAACTGGAAGCAAGGACATGACCACTGTGTATATAGAACAACAGCAACTGATAGAGATTATGATCTGCTCTGTCTGCGTGAAGAAAACATCAGCAAAACATACCTGAGTGATGTATATGATCTTGTGCAGCTGAATTAGAATCTGTTGAATAGGATCACTGATCTGACGCACCTTCCGTTGTGACACAGCAATCCCTGCAGATGCTACAGATGATAATACAGTACTAGTCAGCTGTGAGAATCCATTTGCTACTTTCAGTATTTCTTTCAAATGTAGATATAGAAACCCAGGAAAGAAAAAATAGTACAGGAGGGCAGTATTTGGAAGTTGCAGATTGCCAGACAATTTTGTGCTTCCTCTTATTGTGAAAACATCAATAGTTACAGAAATTTATTTAAATTAATTATGAAACCAGGAATTCTAAAAATAAAACGTCTTTCCATCCTTTATATCTGGCAAAATGCTCTTATAATCTAGAAGGAAGATTGAAAACAGGAATAGCTTCCAGAGAGTCCAAAGTTGGAATAAAATTTTATGCTGGTCCTATAAAGGCTGTCAAATCATTACTTTTCATATACTCTTTCATCATTCTTGGAAAAAAGGCTAAACCTATTTTTAGTCTTTGAAACTTGTATAACAAAATCACTTAATGTATGCTTTGCAAGCAGATGTAAAATCCATAAAAGAAATCCAATTTTATGCACACTTTCGCTTAAAACAGAGTATATGTAATCTTTCCATTTCCCTTCTGACTCAGTATCATAGAAAATGGATGAAGATTATGCTGCAAGGTTTTCAAAAATTTTGTTGTTTAAGGACAGTTAGCAATTCTTGCATAGGATTTCTTGACTTAAAATAGAAATACAATTAAAATGGCATGAGGTACATGGGTGTGTGTGTACATTCCCTGACATTTAAAATGATAACTGTGAGAAAATAAAACCTCCAGTTCTTACTTTTATGATATAGTATTGCCACAACAAGATGAATTTTACTAAAGATTTTAAGCATTACTTGTTAGAATGTAAGGCTGTCACCAGTGAAACACCAATACATACATATAAATAATGATGCCAAATATTGTTGCATATCAAATCATCATGCTCATTTCTTGAAATATCAGAATTTCAATAAAGTGGGAACAGATTTTGAAATTTAAAAACCGAATCACTGAGAAGCTGGGAACACTTGGAGGTCTCTCATTTATAGGGTCGACATAAGTTGAAGTCAACTTGATGGCAGGTAACAACAACAAATGAAGTTATGAGCTTCAACAACAATAGAACAACAAAAATAAGAATTACAGTAATCATTATCATTATCATTAAAATATTTATATCCCACTCTATATCAAGGATCTCAGAGTGGCTAACAAATAGCATTAGAACAAGTTAAACAGTTTAAAGCAATAAAATAAAATAAAATAAAATAAGAACATAAACAGCATAACAAGTTAAAAACAGATTTAAGAGAATTAGGAAAACTTTGTACAACAATATTTAGGATGAATTAATAAAAGTCCAAAGGTCTTAATGAACAACCAAGTTTTACTTGGCGCCTAAATTAAAAGAGTGTTGTTGTTAGTTGGGCCACCATGGGAAGGGCATTCCATGGCTGGGGTGCCACAGAAGAGAAGACTGTCTCCCAAGTCTCAGCATGGATGTAATGATCTCACTGGTGTAACATGGAGAAGGGCCTTAATTCTCAAGCACCCTATATGAAGCTTGTTGTTGTTAACTGCCTTCAAGTCAGCTTCAACCCATGGCAACTTGGATAAGAGGCCACCAAGTCACCCTATTCTTAACTGTCCTGCTCAGCCCCTACTGATTCATGGCCATAGCTTCTCTGATTGATTCTATCCATCTGGAATATGGTCTTCCTCTTTTCCTATCACCCTTAATTCTACCAAGCATTATAGTCTTTTCTAGTCAGTCCTTTTCCTCATAATATGGCCCAAATACAGCAACCTCAATTTAGTACTCTTTGCATCTCGGGAGAGTTTGGGCTTGATTTGCTCCAGGACCCACCCACTGGTCTTTTTAGCAGTCCACAGTATTCTGAGAACTCTTTTTCAGCACCACATCTCAAATTAGTTCATTTTTTCCCTATCAGTTTTCTTCACTGTCCAGTTTTTACAACTATATGTAGATATAGGAACTATGATGGCATGGATAATCCCAACTTTAGTATTTAATGATCACAGAATCATATAGTTGGAAGAGGCCACAAGGGCCATCCAGTCTGACCCTCTGCCATGCAGGAATACACAATCAAAGCATCCCTGACAGATGGCCATCCAGCCTCTGTTCAAAGGAGACTCCACCACCCTCTGAGGGAGTGTTCCACTGTTGAACAACTCTTACTGTCAGGAAGGTCTATGCCAGTGATGGTGAACCTTTTAGGGGCGAGTACCCACCCAGTGCTGGGACCAGGACTTCCACCCTCCAGAGGCAAGACTTCTGCCCTCTGGGGGTGGGACTTCCACCCTCTGAGGGCAGGACTTCTAGGGTGAGACTTCCTTCCCCCCCCCACCCCCGTCCCCCCAGAGACCGCTGAAGCCCTGTGGGGTGAGGGGGAGGAAGAAGAGGAATAGGCACGCGCTTGTTCCTCTTCCTCCCCCCGTGCTGTCCCTGGCTTTCACCTGTCTCTGGAGAGGCAGCTGAAAACTGGGAAGGGTCAGGAAAAAGGAGGAACAGGAAAAAAGAGAAACAGTTCCAATGAGGAAGAAAAATGGGAGGTGCCCCAAGAAACCAGGATGGATGAATAAGGAACTTGCAACTGAACTAAGTTTTAAACGGAACATGTACAAGAAATGGAAAAATGGGGAAATCACCAAAGAGGAATTCAAACAAATAGCTAGCACGTGTAGGGGTAAAGTCAGAAAAGCTAAAGCACAGAATGAACTCAGGCTTGCTAGAGAGGTTAAAAACAATAAAAAGGGCTTTTTTGGGTATGTCTGCAGCAAAAGGAAGAAGAAGAAAATGGCAGGGCCACTGTGTGGGGAAGGTGGCAAAAAGTTAACAGGGGACAGAAAAAAAGGCAGAATTACTCAACACATTTTTTGCTTCAGTCTTCTCAGAAAAGACAAAGGGTGCTCAACCTGAGGATAATGGAGTAGAGGACAGAATAGGAGAATTTCAGCACAGAATAAATAAATAGATAGTTCAGGAATACCTGGTTAATCTTAATGAATATAAGTCTCCAGGACCAGATGAATTACATCAAAGGGTACTAAAAGAACTGGCAAATGTAATATCAGAACCATTGGCAATAATCTTTAAGAACTCCTGGAGAACAGGAGAAGTCCCAGCAGACTGGAGGAGGGCAAACGTTGTGCCCATCTTCAAAAAGGGGGAAAAAGAGGATCCCAACAATTATCATCCAGTTAGTCTGACATCAATACCGGGGAAGATTCTGGAGAAGATAATTAAACAGAGAGTCTGTGAACACCTGGAAGGTAATTCCATAATCACAAAAAGTCAACATGGGTTTCTCAAAAACAAGTAATGCCAGACTAATCTGATCTCTTTTTTTGATAAAATTACCAGCTTGGTAAATGAAGGGAATGCTGTAGATATAGTATATCTTGATCTCAGTAAGGTCTTTGACAAGGTTCCCCATGACATTCTTGCAAACAAGCTGGTAAAATGTGGGCTAGACAAAGTAATTGTTACATGGATTTGTAATTGGTTGACTGGCCGAACCCAAAGGGTGCTCAACAAGGGCTCCTTTTCAACTTGGAAAGAAGTCACCAGTGGGGTGCCACAGGGCTCTATCCTGGGCCCAGTTCTATTCAACATCTTTATCAATGACTTGGATGACAGTATTGGGGGCATAGTTATCAAATTTGCAGACAACACCAAATTAGGAGGAGTAGCTAATACCCCAGAAGACCGGATCAAAATTCAAAATGACTTGAACAGACTAGAAAGCTGGGCCAAAGCTAACAAAATGAAATTCAACACGGAGAAATGTAAGGTACTGCACTTAGGGCGGAAAAACGAAAAGCACAGATTTACGATGGGGGACACCTGGCTGAATGAGACTATGTGTGAAAGGGATGTAGGAGGTAGACCATAAGTTGAACATGAGTCAACAGTGTGATGCAGCAGCTAAATAATAAATAAAAAGAATTTTTTAAAAAAAGGAACTGGGTATGTTTAGCCTGGAGAAGAGATGGTTAAGAGGGGATATGATAGCCCTGTTTAAATATTTGAAGGGATGTCATATTGAGGGGGACGCTAGCTTGTTTTCTGCTACTCCAGAGAACAGGACCCAGAACAATGGATGCAAGCTACAGGAAAAGAGATTCCACCTGAACATTAGGAGGAACTTCCTGACAGTGAGAGCTGTTCGACAGTGGAACACACTCCCTCGGAGTGTGGTGGAGTCTCCTTCCTTGGATTTTTAACTTTGTTCTGTTTTTTAAACTTGCTGTACCCCGCTCCAATTGGCACGCAGAGGGGCGGGCTATAAATTAAAAATATTATTATTATTATTATTGGAGGTCTTTAAACAAAGGCTGGATGGCCATCTGTTGGGGATGTTTTAATTGGGAGCTCCTGCATGGCAGGGGATTGGACTGGATGGCCCTTGTGGTCTCTTCCAACTCTATAATTCTATGATTCTATGCACCTCTTCCTCCTTTTCCCCGCTCTCCACATGCTGGGGAAAATGGCTTTACATGCCATTTCTGGCACGCGTGCCATAGGTTCGCCATCATGAGTCTATACCTTTACACTTCAGAATCTTGTCTAGTTCCTTCATAGCTGCCTTTTCCAGTCCAAGTCTTCTTCTGATCTCTTAACAGGTCTCTCCTCTCTGATTGTTGATTGAGCCCAAGTATGAAAAATCTTGAATTGTTTTCTCTGTTCATTGTCTGCTTTAAAATTATGTAGATTGTTAGTGGTCATAATTTTTGTTTTCTTCAAGTTCAGCTGTTAACCTGTCTTTGTGCTTTCTGCGTTGACCTTCTTCAATAATATTTCCATATCTTTGCTTTTTTTGCTAGTATTATCATATCATCTGCATATCTTACGTTGTTGATGTTCTTTCCTCCAGTTTTCATACCTCCCTCCTCTGAGTCCTTTTTTTTTGCATGATTTTCTTGGTATACAAATTAAACAGATAGGGTGATAGAACACACCCTTGCCTTGCCCTCTTGCTAGCTGAAAACCATTCTGTTTCTTCAGAATTCTGTCCTAACAGTAGCCTCTTGTTCTGATTACAGATTATACATTAGGACTATCAAACATTGTGGCACACTCTTTTGTTTAAGAGCAATTCACAGTTTCTCATACAATCAAATGTTTTGCTATAGTGCATAAAAGCAAAGGCTGGCCTTTTTTTAATTATTCCTCAGTACATTCCATTATCCAGCATATGAAATTATATAGTGCTAAGTGGGCCTTTGGAATCCACTAGGGTTTGGTTCCAGGACCCACTCCTATAGATACCAAAATCCGTGAATGCACAAGTCCCATTATATATAGTGGCATGTAAAATGGTTTCCCTTAAATAAAATAGCAAAATTAAGGTTTGCTTTTTAGAATTTATATTTTCTATATTGAAAGTTTCCGTCTTTCCTTCGTTGATTATAATTTGTGCTTTTTGTTCTTTACAAATTATTTGAATCCATTTTTAAACTTCTCTCCCATATTCATATATTTAATGGTTTCTTGCATGAAGGACCAATTTACTTTATCAAAGGACTTCTTGGCATCTATGAAGATCATTGCTAAATTCTTATTGTTATGTTTCTCAAAATATTCTATGATGCTTAAAACTTCTTTTAAATTGTTCTTTATATATCTTTTGGGTAAAAACCCATTTTGATCTTTTTGTATATTTTCATTTAGAATTTTCTTTAATCTGTCTGCAATAATAGATGTGAATATTTTATAATCTGTGTTTATCAGGGAAATAGGTCTGTAATTTTCCATCTCTCGTATGTCTCTGCTCTCCTTAGGATTTAATGTAATATAAGTATTTTTCTAGGATTCTGGGATACCATTTCTTTGTATATAATTTAATGTATTTTTAAAAGGTTTTATTATAATCTCTTCCATTTTTTTTTATTTTTTTATTTTTTTTGTAGAATAAAAGGCATTTGCAGACAATGTGGTTTGCTTTTTGGAAGATCCCTTAAAACGCATAGATAAACTATTATGCACACTAAAAGAATATGGAAAATTAGCTGGATTTAAAGTGAATCAGGACAAAACAGCAATCATAACAAAAAATATGAATAGAGAAGAAGAGGAAAAATTGAGAATAAAAAGTAAATTTAAGATAGAGAAAAAAGTAAAATATCTAGGGATCAATATAACAAAGAGAAACACAGATCTTTCTGAGAATAATTATAACAAAGTTTGGAAAGAAATTCAAAAGGATCTGATGAAATGGTCCAAACCTCAGACCTCATTGCTAGGAAGAGTCTCCATAATAAAAATAAATATACTACCAAAATGTATGTACTTTTTTCAAAATAAACACATAATACATAACGAAAATGTTTTGATGTATGGAAGAAAGAATTGATCAAATTTCTGTGGCAAGGCAAGAAATCTAGAATAATATGGTCTAGTATGGTGGAGAGAAAAGAAAAAGGGGGGTTTTCACTACCAGACTTCAGATTATATTATTATGCCTGCTGCATGAGTTGGGTAGAAGAGTGGATAAAAGTAGAGGATGATAAAACATTAAGCATAGAGAGTGACATCAGATTTGGTTGGCATGCCTTTGTTATAATAAACTGAAAGCAAACAAAGATTTTACACATCATCATATAAGAAGATCGCTACACAAAGTATGGCTGAAAATCAAAAAGAGTTTCTATAGAAAACCACCACTCTGACCCTCTCCTCAAGAAGCTCTTCTATATAGAAGTTAAAATGTGAATTCAAAATGGATAAGATATCAAGACATATTCAAATTAAAAACAAATAGGGAGGGAAACATCAAATATGAAATAAAATCAAAAGAACAACTTGGAAAAGAAGGAACAGTTAATAATTGGTTACTTTATATACAATTAAGGGAAAGATTCAAGATAGATAGAATAGCAGAATCATAGAATCATAGAGTTGGAAGAGACCACACAGCATATTTCAATATAATTCCACTTATATTCTACTATATTTATACTCATATTTAAGTTTTCTCATGAAGTCTATTAACACAGCGCAAAGCTTACAACAATTGTAACTTTCTTACAATACTTGTTGGTTGGGAGAACAGAATTTTTTTCCTCCTCTCTTAAACTAAACATTATTTCCATTTCTCTAAAATTTCTTATTATACACAAAACATTGTTTTTATGATAAACTGTTAACTTTCTACATATTGACAGCTCATACTTTATGTTTAAGTTGTATTACTGAGTTCTCTTGTATGATCATCTTGATTTCATTTTCCTTTGTTCTGTTCTTTCTCCTTCCTGAAATTATTCTCTCAATTTTTCCTATTGTGTTGCAAATTTAGTTGTAGTTGTAACTGTTTAGTTGTAGTTTACTTTTATTTTATTTATTATTTTTTAAAGTTTTCCAAATACTCTCTATTAAAGCCCATTCTTTTCTTGCTTTGTTTATTTGTTTATTTTTGATAAAGTGTGTTAAAATGTCTAGTTCTTTCATGTCAGTGATCTTTAATTTCCATTCCACTAATGACGGAGCTTCTTCTTGTTTCCATTTTTTTGCTATCATTAACCGGGCGGCTGTCACTAAATACAGCAGAATTCTCCAGAACTTATTTTCCTCTTTCTTTTGTAAAATTGAGGTTATTTTGAGCAAATACAGTTCTGGTGCTAGAGGAAACTGTATATTTAGTTTGTCTTGAATTATAATATGAATTTTTGACCAAAATTTCTTGATGTGAGGGCAAGACCACCACATATGGTAAAATGTCCCGGCTTCTTTACAGCATTTCCAGCATCTATCTCTGCTGGTTCTTTGAATTTTCTTTATTTTTACTGGTGTCAAAAACCATCTATTTGCAATTTTTATGTAATTTTCCTTAAGGTTTTGTGATGCAGTAAATTGTTGAGATTTCTTCCGAGCTGACTCCCAGCTTTCTAAGGGTATATTATGCCCTATATCTCTTGCCCATTTTATCATTGAACTTTTTACCAGATCTTGTTCGTTTTCTCTTTCTAACAACAGAGCGTAGAACTTGGATATTTTCCCTTTATCTTCACTCCATATTATTTTGTCTATTTGATTTACTTCCAACTTGATACCTTCCTTCCTTATATCTTCTTTAAACCTTCTCTCAGTCTGGAAGTAATTGAACCAGTCTATTTTCCAATCTTGACTAATGTTCAAATCTTCTCGATTTTTTAGTTTCAAATTTTCTTGTACATCTTTTGTGATGAGATCTCTATATTTTATTCATATATGATTCCTCCATCTCCCATAGAATGCTTTCTGTATAGAAATCTATACTGGGATTTTAATATAGAATTTCATTTTGATGTCTTTCCATACTTTGATTAGGGCGTCTCTAACAAAATGGTTGTTAAAATCTTTGTTAATTGCACATTTATTATACCATAAATAGGAATGCCCAACATACCTTAATTGAACGCCTTCCAAGGCTAGTAGTTTGTAGTCTTCTATTTTTACCCAATCCTGAATTCACAGCATTGACGCTGCTTGATAATACATTTTTAGGTTGGGTAGAGCACATCCACCTCTTACTAAGTGTAACGTCTGCCATTTTATCCTTGGTTTTCGCCCTTGCCATATGAAATTCCTCAAGACTTTATTCCAATTTGCAAATACTTTATTTTTGGTAATTATAGGTAGGTTCATGAATAAGAAAAGCATTTTGGGTAATACCATCATTTTCATAACTGCAATTCGACCTAGGAAGGATATGGTTTTTTTTCTCCCAACATTGCAGACTGAATGTTATCCCAATTTTTTTTGTAATTATTTTCAAACAAATCTGCATTTTTGTTTGTAAGCATTAATCCAGGGTATCTCACCTTTTTTTGCGACCTTGTATCCTAATATTTCCATTAGCCTTTTCTTCATCTTCTTTTCTCAGGTTCTTTGTTAAGATTTGAGTTTTGTCTTTATTTAGTTTGAAACCTGAGTATTCACCAAAATTGTTGATTTCTATTAGAAGGTCTTTGATGTTACTGACTGGATCTTCTAATATCATCACAAGGTTGTCTGCAAAAGCTTTCACCTTAAATTCGTTGCCTTTGATTCTTGTTCCTTTGATCTTACTGTTTTTCTTTATCCTATTAATTAGGATTTCTAGTGAGATAATAAACTAAGGGTGAGATAGGGCAGCCCTGCCTCGTTCCTTTTTCCTGTTGGAATTCTTGAGATAATTCCCCATTTATAATTAGACGAGCAAATTGTTCCTTATATATCTGCTGTAGACTTTAAACCAGGGGTAGGCAACCTTTCCCCTTTAAGAGCCGAGGGACTTCAGCTCCCAGAATCCCAGGAGCTATTGGCCAACGTGGGACTATTGGGCAACATGGCTGAGGCTTCTGGGAGCTGAAGTCCCTCGGCCCTTAAAGGGGAAAGGTTGCCTAACCCTGCTTTAAATGAAGTATCCATTCATATCTGTTGCTTTAATACACTCGAACAAAAAATCCCACCTCAAGTTGTCAAAAGCTTTCTCAGCATGAACAAACACCATAGCCATTTGTTTTTCATTGTTTAAAGAAATGCTTAAAGAAATGTTTAAGGATGAGTGGAAGAAAATGATAGATTACTGGAATAGTGGGAAGGATGTTTGTTTTATAATCGATATGAATTAATATAGTAAATGAATAGGTAGAGCTGTGATAATGAAGTTCGATTAAAAGGATGGAAATAAAGAGTATTACATTTATATTAGAGAAAGATGAGGGGTGTCAAAATATGAGGTGCGGCATTAGAATTGTATTGACAGGAGTAATTGGAGTATAGAATTGAGGTGAAATAGAAATATCGGACAATGTTAAACTCGGAAGGTTTTTTTTATTATTTGTTTTTATGTTGTGTTGTCAATGTGTGTCGTTAGTGTCGTTATGTCTGTAAGATTCTTTTGTGTGTCGATCAATTTTAATAAATAAAGTTAAAAAAAAGAAAAAAAAGAATTTTGTATTTTAAGATGTTTTTTAATCTTGTGGCTAGAATGTCTGCGTAGATCTTATAATCGATACTAAGTAGTGTGATGGGTCTGTAATTAGCAATGTTTTCCAAGTCTATCCCTTCCTTAGATATTAATGCTATGTGAGACTTTTTCCAAGAATCTGGTATACCTTCACTTGGGATCTGATTAATCATCTTTTGAAATGTCTGCACTAATTCATTTGCAAAAAGTTTGCAATATTTAACTGAAATATCGTCTGGTCCAGGTGACTTATTTTCTTTTAATTTTTTTAATTGCTGCCATTATTTCTTGTGTTGTAATTGGCACATTTAAGAAATCATTTTTTGTTGTTGTGAGACTTTGAATATATTCTTGTCTATTAAATAATTTTTCAGCTTTATCAATGAATCAATGTCTTTTTCTGTTTCCTGGAATAGGTTAGCGAATTATTCTTTGAATGCTTTTCGTATCTCTTCCTGATTGGTTAATTGTTGATTCCTGTTTGTGATTTTTGATCTTCCTTTCTTTTTCCTTCTTTAGTTTATAAGCCAGCCATCTTCCCACTTTATTTGCTTGTTCAAAATAAGACTGTCCAGCTGCTTTTATTTTCTTGGCTATTTCTTCTGTAGTTTGGGTTTGTAATTTCTTTTGCAAAGTTTGAATTTCCTTTTTTAAGTTCTCATCTGTTGAGTTTTTCCTAAAGTCTTCCTCCTTCTTTTTCATCCTTTCTGAGATCTGTTTTATTTTGTCTTGGTTTTTTTCTCTTATTTTCTAAAGCTCTCTGAATTAGTAGACCCCTTGCTACTGCTTTGCTAGCTTCCCACACCACCTTTGTCTGAACTTCTATTGTATTATTTTCTTTAAAATAATTCTTCAATTCTAATTTCATTTTTTTCTATAAATGAATCATCCTTGAAGATATTATAATCTAGTATCCAATAATATTCTTTCTTTGGGTTGTAGAGCTCTAGTTGTATGAGATTGTGGTCCGACATCATCTTTGATTTGATTTCCATCTTTTTTACATTTGCAGGTATCTTTAGATATCAGTGCCATAGAATGGTGACTTTCTGAGTAGAATGTGAAGCCCTTAGCCACTCCATATTTGTGTGACCACAAATGTCATTTACTGTCTGTTCTTCCATCATGTCGAAGAAAGTTTTGGGAAGTCTTCCTTGGTCATCTTTTATTCGTTTTGTGGAAAATCTGTCTCTATGGGGATCAATGATCCCATTGAAATCTCCTATAACCAAGAGGTTATTTTTATTGAAGTTCACTATCTTTTCATTAAGTTCTTTGAAAAAGGTTCCTTTTTCCCCAATGGTACATATAGTCCTACAATCATCAGTTTTGTTGATAACTGAACCTCTATTATTACATAATGTCCATTATTGTCCTTGCATATTTCTTGAGCTATCAGTTTTTTATTTATATATATGGCCACACCTCTTTTATTTTTGTCAGATGCAGAGTAGAATAGTTGTCCTAATTTAGGATTTCTTAAATAAAAACTTTCTTTCTTTTTAATTCTCGTTGCTTCTAATATCGTAATATCGTAGTTTAATTCTTCTATAATATGAAATATTTGTTTTCTCTTGTGTGTTGTATTCATGCCTTTAATGTTCCAAGCTCCTATTGCAATTGTCATTTTTTAATTTCACTTATTGTTTATTTTTCTTAAATTTATATTTATCTAATTTGAATCCTCTTCTATCTGTTCCTTTGAAATTTCTTCCTCTTGATCGTTACTATCGTTCGGAATTTCTTCCTCTGACACCTCCAGTTCTTTCATATCACCTCTGCCTGCTTCCTCTGACAATTTTTTGTCCAGTTGTTTACTTGAATTGCTGTCTTCGTCTCTAAGTCTGATTGTTTTATTTAATTCCTCTTCTTCATCTTTTCTTCGCTGTTCATTTGTATTACTGTCCTTATTTGTGTCTTCTTTTTTTCTTACATTAATCTTTTTGTAAAAATCTTTAGCTTTATCAATTGTATTAATTTTATATCTTTTCTGTTTGTATATGAAGGATAATCCCTCTATTTTTCCCCACCTGTAGTTTATGTACATTCTCCTCAATGCTTGAGAAAGGAATTTGTATTCTTGTCTTTGTTTTAGAATTTGCTGCAGTGTATCTTTAAAAATCTCAATTTCGTTCCCGTCAATGATTAGTCTTTCCTTAAAGTTTTGTTGGATGATTTTATCTGACTCTCACATTGGTTAGATTCATAATCACATATCTTTTTCTTTCTTTAGCAAAGGAAGAGTTAATTCTGAAGGCTTGTTTTATAAATCCAGCCATAGTTTCCTCAGTTATTCCGATATATTTCGTGAAGATCACTGTTAGTCTTTCTAAGAGACATTCATTAGTTTGCTCTACTAGGCCTCTAATCTTAATGCATTTTTGTCTGTATCTGACTTCCTGTACCAAAATCTGGTGTGTGTTAGTTTTTTGATCCTTGTCCATCTCTTTTGTTTTTACTTCTAAATCTTGTGTTTGTTTCTTAATCGAGTTACATTTCCTTCTTCATATCTTTCATTTCTTTCGTTAAGTCATCAATTTTTGAAGCTAGATCTCCTATTTCTTTTTGAAAGTCTTCCTTAATCTCTTTCCTAGTTGTTTTCAATTCTTCTCTTATTTCTTTTTTAAAGTTTTTCTTAAATTCCCTAAGTTCTTGAAGAATAATAGCACTCACATCTGGTTGTTCGATGTGAGTTCAATTGAGCCTCTTCTTTGAGTTGTTATTGTTTGAGTTTGTGACATAGTTCTAGATTTGATTCCTGATGCCATTTTCTTTTTTCTTTTAATTTAGTTTATTTTATACTTGTTTTTTTCCTTCTTCTTTTTTCCCCTGATGGTCTAGGAGTCAGTCAAAAGATACAATGCAAAAATACTATAGTTATTTTTGATATGTCTCTACATAAACTCTAAATCCATAAAGCTTGAACAAAAATCCAGATAAACTTTATCCTTTAACTATCCAATAACTTAACACTTAACCTATATCCTGTATTTCAGGATGTCTACTCTAGCTTATTAACCTAACAAGCAAACGGGTTAACAAGGAATTAATTATCTATAAATTTTCTTGTCTTAAGATAACCCTTAAAGCGACTGTAAGTTGAGAGTTTGTTAACTTAACAGCCTTTCTTTAAATTGTCTTTACAATTCACATAAGAAAAAAAAGAGGGGTTGAAAGCTTTTTTTTTTACACAATTATTTAACAAAATACATTAACAAAACACACCAGAGGAGCAATTTTAAAAGCTTAACTGCCCCACCAATCAGAGTATCCCCATAATCTTCTATCTAGAGGTTTGACAATTCTGATATTACAATTTAATTGAGTTAAAGCTACTCTTATTGCAATTGTCCCTCCATTCCTTTTCTTCACCAATTGTTCTTTTTCTTTTAACCTCTTTGGTTGTTGTACTGATCATTGATCACTCCTGTCTTCCATTTGATTGAGTAGTTTCTTTCCACAGTTGATCCTTTATTTAATATAAGGGGCCAGTAATATGTTCAATTTGTAACAGCTGAAGTTCCCTCTTTCTTCTTTGGTCTCCTTAATCAAAAGCTATTAGATCAGCTGTCTCTATTTCTGTCATTCAATAGTAATTACAGTGTTCTATCTTCAGATCCCTTCTTGTTCTTTTTTTGTTTTTTGTTTTTTTGTTTGTTTTTTTGTGGTTTCTGATGTAAGCTATGAATTTTTAATTAATTTATTCAGTCTATCAAGTCAGGCTATGTGCATATGTGAGTCCACTAAAGACGTGAAAGTAACAAAAAAGTGAACTGGGATCTGAAGTTCCTCTTACCAATCCACTTTGCTTACAGTTCTGTTGTTAATGCAAAAGATACAAGAGAATACATGTAAATTCCCAGATTCACAGTTTCTTCTCCTCCATTTTCATATAGCAGAGTTCTCCATTTATTTAGTAAAAATGGGGAAACAGAAACAGAAAATCATCTCTACGGTAAACAACTTTGTTGGAAAGTTACTTTCTGCTGGGTTGATTGTTTCTCACAACCAATAAGCCCCAATTGTTAGAGTTGGATTTAATCAAATCCGCTCTTCCTTTGAATCAAGTTATTTAAAAAGTTACGGGGGAACTAAAGCCTAAAAGGCTCCAAAAAGAAAAAGCCCACGGCGGCGGTGGCGGCTGCTCTGCAGTTCATGCCGAAACTCCCAGCTCCCAGCCCTCAGCTGGCTTGCCTTGGCTTGCCTCCTCTGTTAATATGCTCCTTCTTTCAAGCTTGGAGGTGCTGGTTGCTTCAGAGCCTCGGACAAAACCCCCAACGAGCCCCAACTTTCTCTAATCTCCCCAATTAGGAATCCCAACGCATAAGCCTTGGAAACACCGTGTTTGGGGGGACGCAGAAAGATTTAGCTTGGAGCTAAAGTTCTGCGCCGCCAGTCGTCTCCCCATCGTAACCGGAAGTGGGAAACATACCCAGTTCCTTAAGTCCTTCCTCATAGGGCATGGCTTCCAGACCCTTCACCATTTTAGTCGTCCTCCTCTGGACACACTCGTTTTTCAACATCCTTTTTGATTCGTGGTGCCCAGAACTGGATTCCAGGTGGGGCCTGACTATAGCAGAATACAGTGGCACTATTACTTCCCTTGATCTAGATACTATACTTCTATTAATGCAGCCTAAAATTGCATTGGCCTTTTTAGCTGTGGCATCACACTGTTGACTCTTGTTCAACTTGTGGTCTACTAGGACTCCTAGATCCCTTTCACATGTAGTCTCGTTAAGGTAGGTGTCCCCCAACTTATATCTATGCATTCAATTTTATTTTATTTTATTGTCCTACGTGCAGTACCTTACATTTCTCCGTGTTGAAATTCATTTTGTTAACTTTGGCTCAACATTCTAATCTATTAAGGTCATTTTGAATTTTCATCCTGCCTTCTGGAGTATTAGCTATTCCTCCTAATTTGGTGTCATCTGCAAATTTGAGAAGCATGCCCCCTATTCCTTCATTCAAATCATTGATAAAGATGTTGAATAGCACTGCGCCCAGGACAAAACCCTGTGGCACCCCACTAGTCACTTCTCTCCAGGATGAAGAGGAGCCATTGCTGAGCACCCTTTGGATTCGGTCAGTCAACCAGTTACTAATCCACATAACAGTTGTATTGTCTAGCCCACATTTTACTATCTTGTTTGCAAGAATATCATGGGGGACCTAGTCAAAAGCCTTACTGAAATCAAGATATGCTATGTCTACTGCATTCCTTTCATCTAGCAAGCTGGTAATTTTATCAAAAAAAGAGATCAGATTAGTCTGGCATGACTTGTTTTTGAGTTGACTTTTAGTGATTATAGCATTCCCTTCTAAATGTTCACAGACTCTCTGTTTAATGAACTGTTCTAGAATCTTTCCTGGTACTGATGTCAAACTAACTGGGTGATAATTGTTGGGATCCTCTTTTTTCCCCTTTTTGAAGATGGGGACAATGTTTGCCCTCCTCCAGTCTGCTGGGACTTCTCCTGTTCTCCAAGAGTTCTCAA
Organism: Phrynosoma blainvillii; assembly: GCA_026167975.1. Lineage (NCBI taxonomy): Eukaryota > Metazoa > Chordata > Lepidosauria > Squamata > Phrynosomatidae > Phrynosoma > Phrynosoma blainvillii. The sequence continues at coordinate 57,932,790 of JANUYF010000005.1, forward strand.
AGATTATTGCCTGTGGCTCTGAGATTACATTTGCCAGTTCTTTTAATATCCTTGGCTATAGTTTATCTGGTCCTAGAGACTTACATTCATTTAGGTTAACAGGCATTCCTGTACTTCCTATTTACTTATTCTGTGCTTCATCTCCCCTATTGCGTCATCTGCTCCATTTCCCTCAGATTGAACACCCTTTTACTTTTGTGAGAAGACTGAGGCAAAGAAGGTATTGAGTAGTTCTGCCTTTTCTCTGCCCCCTGTTAGAATTTCTCCATCTTCTCTGCGCAGTGGCCCTACCATTTCCTTCTTCTTTCTTTTGCAATGGACATACCCAAAAAAGCCCTTTTTATTGTCCTTAATCCCTCTAACAAGCCTGAGCTCATCCTGTGCTTTGGCTTTCCTGACTTTACCCCTACATGTCCTAGCTATTTGTTTGAATTCCTCTTTGGTGATTTCACCCCTTTTCCATTTCTTATATATCTCCTGTTTAAAACTTAGTTTAGTTGAAAGTTCTTTTGTCATCCAACACAGTTTCTTAAGACGTCTCCCATTTTTCCTTCTCATTGGAACAGTTTGAGATTGTGCCTTCAGTATCTCCCTTTTGAGAAACTCCCATCCATCCTGAACTCCCTACTCCTTTAGTATTCCTGACCATGGGATCACTCCCAGTGTTTCCCCAAGTTTGGTGAAATCAGCTCTCCTAAAGTCTAGAATGAGTGTTTGACTATGCCTAGCTCCTCCTTTCCACTGTATAAGAAACTCCCGGAGAACATGACCACTCCCACCTAAGGATCCACCGCTTGCACCCCATTTACCAGGTCATCCCTGATGGTTAGGATCAGATCTAAAATAGCTGATCCCCTTGTTGCCTCTTCCACCTTTTGGACAAAGAAACTGTCTTTGAGGCAAATGAGGAATTTGCTAGACCTTGAAGTATTGGCTGAGTTTGACTTCCAGCAAACATCAGGATAGTTGAAGTCACCCATCACTATTACATCTCTCCTTTCTGAGTCTGTGATCATCTGTTCTAGAAAGGCATCATCCAATTCTTCAGTCTGTGGTCATCTGTTCTAGAAAGGCATCATCCAATTCTTCAGACTGCCACAATAACATCCCTGTTGTTTCATTCCCCTTTAATTTTTATCCAGATGCTCTCCACCTGATTTCCAGGATTTAAGTCCTGGATCTCTTCACAGGTGTAAACATCCCTGTCATATAATGCTATTCCATCTCCTTTCCTGTTTGGCCTATTTCTCTTAAAAAGGTTATACCCCTCTATTCCTACATTCAATTAGTGAGACTCATCCCACCAGGTTTCAGTGATGCCTATTATATCGTATTTGCTTTTTGTGCTAGGAGTTCAAGTCCATCTTGTTTATTTCCCATGCTCTGTGCATTAGTGTAAAGACATCTAAGAGCATGTGTCTTCCCCATTTGCTTTTTTTCCTCCCACTCTTGGGTCCTTGCATCATTTGCCTTGTTCCCTTTATAACACTTTGACTATTATTTCCAGCCCATGATATACTCCTGCCTTCCAAAATACCTTCCAAGATACTGTCTCCCTCCCCAATATGACTCAGTTTAAAGCCCTCCTGGTCAAATGTTTGGGACTATTGGCAAAAATGCTTCTGCCAACTGGTGTGAGATGCAGCCCATCTCTTGCTAGAAGTCCACCCTCATGGAACTGCAGCCTGTGATCTAAGAATCCAAATTGTTCTTGGTGGCACCATCTACAGAGCCAGTTATTCACATCTGCTATCTTCCTCTCCCTTCCTGGACCATGCCCTTCAACTGGGAGAATAGATGAGGTAACAACCTGTGCATCCAGCTCTTTCAGCCTCCTTCCCAAAGCCTCATAACCCCTTCTGATATTCTGAAGACTGTACCTTGCAGTATCATTGGTTCCTACATAGACCAAAAGGAAAGGGTAATGGTCAGTAGGCTTGACAAGTCTTGTCAGCCTCACTGTCACATCACAGATTTTTGTCCCAGGGAGACACCACACCTCCTGGGACATCTTGTCAGGCCCACAAACCACTGCTTCTGTACCCCTCAACAAGGAGTCCCCAACCACCACCACACACCTCTTCCGAGGTTTAGTAGTGGCTGTTCCCTGTGGTGGTACTCTTAGGGTCCCCTGTACTGTCCCTGAGGACTGTCCCTGCTGCTCTTCCTCTTCATCCTTGATAAGGAAGAGAGCTTCAAATTGATTCTGTAGCTGCAAACTCCCAGAACAATCCCTGGAATGGGATAGAAGAAAATAGAAGAAGGTATAAGAGGAATTGTCTATGGTAAAAAGGCATGGAATAATGGTCAGTAAGAAATGAGTGTAAAAAGAAAGAGTAAGATAATATGAGGGGGGAAAATAAGAGAGAGAAAGCAAAAATATGTTGGATATTCTGGTTATATATTGAATTAAATAATAGAAATGGTGAAAAAAAGAGGGAATAGAATGAATAGAAAAAGAAAATTAACACAAAAAGGAATGAAGATACGGTAGTTATCAAAGAACCAATGGTACAGAAAGAGTAACTGACAAATAAAGAAATGATAAGGTAACTCAACCAGAAAGTATATTTTAGTTGAATCTTCAAATTTATAACCACAATGATGAAAGAGAGAAGATGAGTGTATGTGAGATAACTTGGATGATAGTATGTTATAACTGCAAGAAGCAATAGGCAAGTAATATGCTGTAGAATGAATGTTTTATATGTTTTATGTTGTTTGTGATGTTTTGTATTTGGATTTTTTTTTAAACTGAATAAAATTTAATTAAAAAAACAACAACCAAAATCTGTGGATGCACAAGTCCCATTATATATAGTGGCATAGTAAAATGGTTTCCCTTAAATAAAACAGTAAAATTAAGGGTTGCCTTTTGGAATTTATGTATTTTGTGATATTTTCAAGCCATGGATAGTTGACTCCGTGGATAAAGAATCCATGGCTATGGAGGGCCAAAAGAGCCTTTATTTGCAATGATGATATCTAAGCATGCTTGTAAGTTACACTTTGGCCTATGGAAAGTACAGTTGTCTACAGCCTGAAGCAGACATGCCAAAGGTGCCAACTTTGGGCTGTGTTGGGGGGGTGGCATTCACACAATGCATGCCCTAAATGTGGCTGGAAGCTGCACCGAGTTTGCCCCAACCCAGAAGAGCCAGGACAAAAAGGAACAGTGAAAAGTGGCTCCTTGCCAGTGGCCTGGTTGAGGATTGCAGTGGCTTGGGACCAGGCCTGTGCTGTTGCTGTTGCCCCAGTGCAATCAGGGTGGGAGCAGACTCTCGGTGCTCATTTTGCCACATCTGCATGTGCTATGACATCTGCTACGACATTTACCAGGAGGAATTTAACAATTACACAATTCTGAGCATTAGTGTTTTCTGCAACAAAGTAGAATTTGAATTATGTTCAGAAACCTTCATTGCTGAGAGCTGGGAATCTAGAAAGAACTCTTGTGAGCTGTCTTGAGTATTCTGTCTCCTCTTCCTGCTGAGGGTTCTTGTAGCACCTTTTGACACTAAATGAGAAAAAGAAGCTGGTAGCGTAACCTTTCATAGACTAAGGGGTGAAACAGACCTCCCCTTTGCACCGGCTTTGAGGTGGCATGGGGGCATGGGCTTCAGATGACACACGCCCCAACACTGCCAAGCTGGCATCATGCCAACCCCCCGACCATATGGTGGGTAGATTTGTGGTGTTCCAGCAGCACAGCATTTATATGCCGCATGTTACAAGAGCACCAAAAAGCTACCACAGCAGCGGAAAAGCCAGCTTTTTATGGTTCAAAAAGGAGTGGCTTTTTGCCACTTCATTTTGCGCCGGCAAAAAGTCAGGTTGGGGGCGTGGCGTGCAGTTGCTGTGATCCCAACCTGGTAATCAAAGAGGTGGTGTCATGCCGCTCCTTCAGGTGGTCTGTTTTGCCCCCTAAGTCTAGAAGTAGACCAAGTCTATGACAAGTCTACAAACATCTTTCTTTCAGTCTCCAAGGTGCTACAAGATCCCTTTGCATACTCATCCCAACTAACACAGCTATGTATTTTAATTCTTCTTCCTGCTATAACTGGTAAGTGTGAGGAACTGTGAGATACATGGAAGAAAGAAGGGAGAAATGGAGATGAGGAATTGAGGTGATGGATTTTCTTGGTAAGGTTTTTCCTGAATTTTGTCAGATTGTTAGAAAAACTCTGTATCTCTCTCAAGAATTTTCTTCCCCAAAGGGACAGAAGATTCCAGCCTATTTTTAAATCAAGATGGGCATGATTTTTCAATACACTCATTAAATAAAAAGTTACAGTTAAAGAGGCTTATGAATATTTTGAAGGGAAAACACACATGCGGAATCAAAAGGAAGGTAAGTATAATGCCTTTGTTCAAGTGCAAACATCATGCCTCTGAAACTTGAAGCATTATTAGGTGACAAAGATAAAGATATATTATGAAAGCTTGGCTTATTTGCTGCACATGATTGATCCCAAGACTTCCCCCATGTCTTTGGCACTGATTATATGGATAGATATTGTTGGCTAGTAATATTGAAGAAAAAAAATGAAATTCCTTTCAGTGTTTTTGAAGAGTTTTCCCCCATTGGTTGTCTAAACTCCTTTGTGATTTCTTACAATAAGACTAGAGATTTCTTTCAGTAAGACCATAGACCAGATATTATGAAGCTTGGTGAAAATTAATTCACTTACCCAAGCAATTTAGTACTGCTCAGCATTTAGCAAAGAACACCACAAGGATTACACACAATGAATGCACTGAAAAGATAGCTATGCATAGATAAACAGAAAATGCAACTGTACCTTAAATTTATTAAAAAAATTATAACTAATATTTGCACATTGCAGCTTGAAGAATCAGTAGGTTTTTTTAAGGTCTGAAAGAATCAGTAGATTCTTAAAGCCAGAAAGACATTAACACTGCTAAGACTTAAATAATCTATGTGCCATTCATTGATAATGTTAAATATAATTTTAAAAGTATATAGAATGACAAAGTAATTCAATTACACTGTAGGCTCTTATGCCTGCATATATTAAGGTCGTATTTTTACCATATGTTTTATGATATTCCTCATGTTTATGATATGAACATAAGCATAAATATTTGTAAATTATGGATGCATCGGACATGAAGAGCACTTTTGTGAAAGTGATATTTTTCTCCTTCAGTTGCTGTGACTGAAAGAAAGGTAGCCTTGCCAACCGCTGAGGTAAACCCAACTAACATCTGCTAACTGTTGTCTCAAGAGGCATGATCCAGGGTTACTGCAATATCTAATTTGTAAGTGCCACATAAAGCTCTTTTTGCCTTATGTAAAAATAATCATGTCCTCTGCATTTTGGGATTTGTAACATAAGTGAGGTGCTCTGATCTACTAGCATGCCATCTGCCAAGCACAGAGATTAGCAGCACAACCGTGAGTACCAATGTCTATGTTTAACTGTTTTCTGCACCATAACTTTTTTTCCTTTAGTTTTTGCTAAATTTAACATTTCCCCCCTCTGATTTTGTATTCTGAAGTGCCTATGAAATGTCAGAGAAAGAGGCCTATATTATAAAAAAATGGTGTCTACAATTTTTTTTTTCACAAATGTTTTTACTGGTTTCTTTTTATTTGATTTTAACTTTTTCATTTATTAATCTGTTTTACATATTTTGATTGTATCTATTTAATTGTGGAAATTCTATTTTTTAAAAGTTTTTTTTTAAAGATTGGTATAAGGAAATAAAAGAAAAGAAATGGAAACAGGCAAATGGAAGCTAAATGCCACCCTCAAGAGAATTCTAGAAGGCTTCAGAAACTAACCCTTAACAAGACACAGGAAAAGGTATTCTCTGCCTTCTTTTAGTGTAAACAGCGAGATTGTCAGTCTTCCCTTTTTTAAACAGAAGTAACATGACAGGGTGAAAATGGAATCAAGGCAACTTCCTGTTAGACCCAATTGCATATGAGAAAAATTATGAACATCTACGTCTTTCCCAAAATCCAGCCCCGGAAAGGACTGATTTTCAACAGACAAATGCCATTGCTGAGAGACATACAATTTTCTGTTAGAATTTTTCCACCTTGCCTGCTTTCTCCTGATTTCCAGAGATGTGTTTGAGGAGGGGGGGGGGGAAGGGGGGGTAAAAGAGGGAAAAGCAGCAGGCGGGCAAAAGATTGAGTCCAGTTGCTTTCCAAGAGCTGTTTTTTTCAGCAAAGAAGTGGGTCATTGGGTTTTCTCCATAAGTGATTACATGTACTCTGTAGCTTCAGCTTAACAGAGCTTCTGTTGCTATTCTTATTGGAGGAAGCAGGAAGAAACGAAATAGACATTTTTGATTTGTGTGTTGTGAGTGAGTAACTGGAATACAGAAAAAGGAAGCTGTTTTTTTTTTTTAAAAAACCCTACTTCAATTTACACTGCGAAAGAGAAGATGAAAGAGCATTTGCTTACATCTGGTTTCAGGTGGAACAAAGGCACTAACTGAGCAGAGTTACTGATCCTTCATAAAATAAGGATCTATTTTGAAAATATTGTCAGAAGGAGTACTACAGTGCTTACCATCTTGCAGAAGCTGAGGAACATGGTTACTGCCATGGAATCTGTGATTTCTGGATGTTTCTGATTATGTCTATATCAGACACATCAACTTAATGCAGCATCCCCTAGTTTTGTGTAGATATTGCAATCCTCATCATACCCAATCAACACATCCAATACATCTGGACCAGACCAAGTTGAGGAAACATGTTTCAGACTGATGGTTAAGATATCTACAAGATCCCACATAGCCAGATATCATAGATTTCATAACAATAGCTATATTAATTAATTTCTGCAGATGATAAATTCTGTAGTACCCTGGTTGATAGTTAAAGCATCTTACTGAGCCCTTTCCACTCCACCTTATGATCTCAGTTCTTAAGATCTATCTACCAGTCAGGGGACTCGTATGTGAATACAATCCAGTCTGCCATACATAGGCTAGTATCCTGTATGGCTCAACATAGGGCCTAAGCAGACTGCCAGAAATAGTGCACATTAAATTGAGGCACTGCCCTGGCTCAGTGCTAGGGAATCATGGGAACTGTAATTTATTGTGGCACCAGAGCTCTCTGACAGAGAAGGCTCAATGTCCCAGAAAAAAAATACAGTTCCCATGATTCCCTAGCACTGAGCCAGGGCAGTGCCTCAATTTAATGTGCACTATTTCTGGCAGTCTGCTTAGGCCTATAGTGTAGCAGTTCCACATGCAGAACTATGCTACAACCCCTGTATTTACTGTAGAGCTGCTGCAATCCACCTCCATAGCCATTCTGTGCCTCATGGAGAGCACAACATAGATGGGAGATGCATCTGGTTATGTCCCTGTAGCCAGATATGAAATGTTTGCATCATATGTTGAGTCCTCCAGAGGCTTTAGGGCAGGGGTAGGCAACCTTTCCCCTTTAAGGGCCAAGGGACTTCAGCTCCCAGAATCTCAGGAGCTATTGGCCAACATGGTTGAGGCTTCTGGGAGCTGAAGTCTCTCAGCCCTTAAAGGGGAAAGGTTGCCTACCCCTGCTTTAGCGGATTATGTAATCATTTCACATCTGGCTAAGGGAACATAGCCAGATGTTTCTCCAGGCCCCCCTACTGTTCTCCACCAGGTATGTAATGGCTGGGGGGGGGGAGGTGCAGTGGTGCTACAGTAAGCTGGGGAAGGGAGCATTTTTTTCAATGTGTAGGAAGAAAGGGAATACTAACATCTGCATTGATAAAAAAGAAAACATATGCAAGAGTAAAGTTGACTTATGCTTGCATTTGCCACTTACAGGATACCAGACATGCAGAGTCACACTTCCACCCTAGTCCAAAATGGTAACATAATCCTACCTTGTTGAAATTCAGCCCCTCCATGCTAAGCATGCTCTACTGCAAGACTGACCAAATGCACAGAGACTGGAGACCAACCCTGCTAAGCCCTTCCACAGAACAAGTCACGACAGCACCAAAACATACCTTGTCCTTTAGCTATATCCTCACCAAAACAACAAGCAGAAGTGATACAATGTTACTTTGGGTTGTCCTTTTGGCCAGGATACAGGTTCATAGGTGTGGAGAGGTTCTGGGAGCTTTGGGGAGGGTGTTCACTTGTTACACATCTTTTTGTGTGCTCAGGGTGATATTTACCATGGTTTTCAGCCAAAAAAATCACCCAAAACTCATGTTACAAAACTGGGGAAAGGGTTCATGAGGGCCGAAGGGCAGGTGAGGGGGAGTCATTATAAAAGAGGATAATGCTTGGTAGGAAATGAAAAAGACTGCCTTATAGGAGGTTTGAATCAGTCAATGAAGCCACAACCTTGAGTTTGTGAGATGTGAACAGAGCTGTTAATAAGAGGATATCTTGGAGATCTCTTACTGATAGAATTGCCATGATGTGAAACAACTTGACAGCAATTTGCAACAACAAAGACGTTGAGATATGGGCTGTACTTTTCCCACCTCTGTTCTGCTACAACAGCTCTTACATTCTCAGAGGTGCCCACTCAACATTCCATCCTTCCATTGATTGCTGTAACTAACCTTTCTAACCACCTCCATTCCTTCTTGGTATTATGCTGTAATATTTTTTGGGTGCTCTGGGTACCTTTAGACATGTTTTTTTTCCCCTGAGGGAAGCCTAAAGAAATATCTTGTATTGTTCTAGAAAACATCTACACTGTTATTAATCCAGCTATAATTTCTTGTTTTATTATCATTCAAAATTACTATTAAGTACTACCATGATCTTTCAGATTGCGAAGAATCACAGCCGGAAGGCTATGGGATTTCCACCCTGTTACTAGGGAGTCCTCTATGTTCTTAACGTGGGCCCTGAACATGAGCGAAGGTGCTTTCAGAAGCAGATCAAGAGGCAGCAAAGCTAAAGAATAAAAGAAGAAACTGCATGTAAAACTATAACAAACTATAAATAGAATTAGATATGACAAGCTGAGCCCCCATTTTGATCTATTTGTAAAATTACCTGGTCTGGGTTTGGATCCTGGGATACCAATAAAATCTCTGTTAAAAAAAAGTGTACTGATAAGAAAGATCTTTCAGAAACATTGTATGAGAAATATGATCTGTAATTCTGGAATTTATCAGTACCTGGGAACCCTATCTATACCATCCCAAAGTCTATCATAGAAGAAAATTGGGGTATAGGAGTGACCAGCAGTTATGTATGTAATAGTAATCTGTCTAGATAGAAGTATTTGTATTCACAAAACTGCCTGTTGAGTACTGCTATACAAAATATGTATTGTATTTGCCCCACATAATGTTGTAAGTAGACCTTTGTCTACCAACTAATTTCCCAAGGATGTTAAATCCTTCTTTCAATTTCCACCAATGAATTCTATCATAATGAGCAAAAATAATAAATTATCTTATATTCTTATAAGAAGTACCATTCAGGCTATTGTACTCATTTTTTTTTGGGGGGGGGTGTTAGGCAACAAAATAACCCCCAAATAAATTTAGCTAGGATATATTTTGAGACAGATGTTAAACATTATACATTTGGCCCTCCTTATCCATGGATTCTTTATCCACAAATTCAAGAATCCACTACTTGAATATATATATATATATATATAGAGAGAGAGAGAGAGAGAGAGAGAGAGAGAGAGAGATACACTCGTCTCTCCCTGTTCGCAGCCTTGGAGTTTGCAGCCTTGGTCATTCGCAGACAGCAAGTGGGGAGGGACAAAATGGTGTACTAGAGGTGTGTGTGCGGCAGCGTGCATGATCATTGCAATCAATGGGGCTTGGATATTTGTGATTTTCCCAATTGGCAGTGGGGTCTAAAATGGATCCCCCACGAATTGGGAGGGATGACTCTGTCTCTCTCTCTCTCTCTCTCTCTCTGTGTATTCCAAAAAGCAAACATTGATTTTATCATTTTATATAAGGTACACCATTTCACTACGTTATTAATATTAATGAGACTTGATTTTGGTATCCATGGGGGCAGGGGAGAGGGGTCCAGGAACCAAACCCCAGTGGATACCAAGGGCCCATTATATAATCCATGGCATAGAGTATTCATGATTCAAGAGTTGTACAAACAATTTGAAGCACTGTGGATGCTCATCCACTCAGATGGGACATTTCAGTCTCCCAGAGTTACATATTGGTACTGAACTTATATTGAAATATATCTACATTGAAAAGTTGTACACTATGTCTCAGACAGCCACTTGCCATGTACAGGCTTTTCCCCACTAAATAAGAAATAGCTGTGGAAAAACCTGGCACAACAAACTATTTTTATTTTTTTTTGTCAAGGGCAAAAGCAATAATTTATTGGGAAATTATTACATTTCAGCCAACGTAATACACTAGGACCAAAACAACAACAACATCAGTTCTGTTGGCCCATTTGGGGATGGAATAATGGAATTTTCAATGTCTTCAATACTAGATCTGTAAAAGTTAACCTTTCTGCTAATCCTAACCTTGATCCTCAGTACTTTGGAATTTCCATGGGGTAAGAAAATACTACAGAACTCATTCCATGCAAGTTTCTTTGTTATTTGTATCTGCCTGGATGAGAAAATGTACCTGCTTTTAATGTGAAAAGTATTTCACAATTTGGAACATTTCAAAGTTGCCATATATTGCACAGTCACCATTTGGGAGAACTGAAGTGTAAAGGTGGCAAGACTTTTTATATCTTTAATTTTACATTTCAAACCTACCTTGCTTGAGGCTGTCTTTCTGAAGCACTGTAGCTTCGTTTTATCATACCTGTAACAAAAGCACAATGGGTATTATTCTTAGCACTGAAAATATTTTAGATGGCTGAAATAGATTCAATCTCCCAACATTTTTGTCTTATCATAATACCTCTTAAAAGGATACTGAAAATAAAAGACAGCTCTAAATATAAAATGTATCAAGATATACACAGTGCATAATTATTCACCATGATTCAAAACGTCATATTTAAGTCAGACTTGCAAAATGGAAAAATGTTATACTACTTTGCCATAAGACAAGGGTGGGGAGCAGGATTAATCCTGGGGCTGCATTATCCCCAAGGACCAACAGCACAGGCTGAATAACACCGGAGTTAGGTTCCCTCTACCAAAGCCCTGATGCCATCCAGCCCATTTTTCTTTTTGTGTGTAGTGGGTGACATGGAATTCTCTCTGTATGGGGAAAAGAAATCCAGATACTGCTTGGAAGACTGGCTCCTTCAGTTTTCAGCTGAGTCATGTTTACCTATACCTGGGGTGGGCAAGCTGACCAGTTCAGTGCCACTTTTATGCCCCAGGATCTGTGGAGGCTGTGTGGACTATCAAAAACAAAACAAAAATCACAAAGTAGCCAATAGTCCACCTGCGATTCTCAAGAATTACTATTTTTTTATGTTAAAACAGTACAAGAAGGTCTTAATTTATTTAAATAGTAAATTGTTGTACCTGGAGGCTTCCAGGATTAGCAGTTTCTTCTTTTTTTGGCCAGAAGGTAGGTCAGTTTGGGGAGTCTGGAAGTCCTGAGGCACCAATACTGCACTTTGCCACTCCTGGCCTACCACTCATCATTCAGATGATGAGTAGTGTGGAAAGGTGAATCGTGTAGGAAGCGACCTGGTCACTGTCTGGAGGAGCCACTTCTCCAGGCACACCTGACTCCCAAGCCAACTTCCCTCCTGTGCTTTTTCTGCTCATTTGCTCTCTGCCCCCACTCATGTTTGCTGGGGTGACGTTTTGAGGAAAGAACAGAAACCTGAGGGTCCCACAAACCTTATGGGCTAGCCTGGTAGGCCAAATTTAGTCAGAGAAGACATTCCACATCTGTGTTGCAACAGCTATATGCAAACCTGCCAGATGAATGATTTTTGTAATAATTGCATTACTACTTCTTCAAGGCCTAAAGTGTTGTGGGAAATATGGAAGTTCACATTACTTCATCAAAATGATTTGCATTGGTCCATGGCAAGACTGCTCACTTCTGACTTACAGGATAGCTCAGAATAAAAAAGGAGATAAAAGGCTACTTGAAACAATGCTACTCTTTCCTTTGGTAAATGCCAAGTGTAATTTTTATACCCCGCAATACTTATTGCATTCCATTTGAAATCTTTTTCAATGTCTTAATTAATTTTCTGATTAGCACAGGTCTTAAATAGTCTATACAGTGTGGATTGTATAACTTCTTTCTTCTTAAGGAGTTCCAGTATTAAGACATAAGGTCTAGAATAAGGTTCTTTTGATTTCTAGAGTTTAATTAAAAGGTAAAGGTATTCTCCATTGACAAGGTTGTGAAGTCAAGTCTGACCATAGGGAGAGGTGCTCATCTCTGTTACTAAGCCGAAGAGCCAGCATTGTCAGGGACTACTCTGTGATCATGTGGCCAGCATAATTGCACAGAACGCTGTTAACCTTCTCACCGAAGCAGTACCTATTTATCTACTTGCATTTGCATGCTTTCAAACTGCTAGGGTGGCAGAAGCTGGGACTAGTGACAGGAGCTTACCCCATCATGCAGCACCCGAATTGCCAACCTGCCGATCATGCAATCAACAGAGTCAGCATCTTAACTACTTGAGCCACTGCACTGCACTGCATTTAATTACTGCATTTATAACTAAATGCATTGCATTTAATTACTGCATTCATAATTAAATGCACTGCATTTAATTACTGGAATAGATATTAAAAAGTTTTGATGCCTCCTCCTTAACATTTCTACTGTTGGTTTTGGTTTCTAGTCTGGTTTATTTTATTTATTGCCTATGATTTGTAATGTAGACATAGTTTTTGTTCAAATAATAAAAATAATAGTACTTTTTGACTATCTCTTTCTTTCATTTTTATTTCACAAGATGGCATCTTGGTGTCTTCTTAATAATTAAGCTTTTATATGTGATATAATTTTAAAATTCAACCTAGTTTAATTAAAATGTATAGTCTTAAATATAATAGTTATTGCCCAGTACAGGAAAGAGATCTTGGAAAATAAATAAAGGAACAAAGGAAAGATATGTATGGGGAACAAACTCCATAAAATCCCATCTAATTACCGTATTTTTCGGCATATAAGACGCACCCAATTTTAAAGGAGGAAAATCTAGGAAAAAAAGATTCTTAATAAAATACAGTCAGAGGACGCCTCCGACCCAGGCATCCGCCCAAGGAAAGCAACCAGGCTTTCCTTGGAGGGATCCTGGGGTTTGAGGCGTCCTCCGACCCACGGAGGACGCCTCAGACCCACAGCATCCACCCAGGGAAAGCAACCAGGCTTTCCTTGGAGGGACCCTGGGGTCTGAGGCGTCCTCCGACCCACGGAGGATGCCTCAGACCCTAGGATCCCTGCAAGGAAAGCAACCAGGCTTTCCTTGGAGGGACCCTGGGGTCTGAGGCATCCTCCGACCCACGGAGGACGCCTCAGACCCTAGGATCCCTCCAGGGAAAGCAACCAGGCTTTCCTTGGAGGGACCCTGGGGTCTGAGGCATCCTCCGACCCACGGAGGACGCCTCAGACCCTAGGATCCCTCCAGGGAAAGCAACCAGGCTTTCCTTGGAGGGACCCTGGGGTCTGAGGCGTCCTCCGACCCACGGAGGACGCCTCAGACCCTAGGATCCCTCAAGGGAAAGCAACCAGGCTTTCCTTGGAGGGACCCTGGGGTCTGAGGCGTCCTCCGACCCACGGAGGACGCCTCAGACCCTAGGATCCCTCCAGGGAAAGCAACCAGGCTTTCCTTGGAGGGACCCTGGGGTCTGAGGCGTCCTCCGGCCCAAGGAGGACGACTCAGACCCTAGGATCCCTGCAGGGAAAGCAGCCAGGCTTTCCTTGGAGGGACCCTGGGGTCTGAGGCGTCCTCCGGCCCACGGAGGACGACTCAGACCCTAGGATCCCTGCAGGGAAAGCAGCCAGGCTTTTCTTGGAGGGACCCTGGGGTCTGAGGTATCCTCCGGCCCACGGAGGACGACTCAGACCCTAGGATCCCTGCAGGGAAAGCAACCAGGCTTTCCTTGGAGGGACCCTGGGGTCTGAGGCATCCTCCGGCCCACGGAGGACGACTCAGACCCTAGGATCCCTGCAGGGAAAGCAACCAGGCTTTCCTTGGAGGGACCCTGGGGTCTGAGGCGTCCTCCGACCCGCGGAGGACGCCTCAGACCCTAGGATCCCTCCAGGGAAAGCCTGGTTGCTTTCCTTGGGTGGATGCCTGGGTCGGAGGCGTCCTCTGACCCAAGCATCCGCCCAAGGAAAGCCTGGTTGCTTTCCTTGGGGCAATGCTGGGGTTGGAGGCGCCCTCCGACCCCAGGATCGCCCCAAGGAAGCTTTCCACGGGGCGATGTTGGAGTTAGAGGCGTCCTCCGACTCCAGCATTGCCCCATGGAAAGCAACGTTTTTTTCCTTGGGGTGATCCTGTGGTCGGAGGAGTCCTCCGACCCCAGGATCGCCCCAAGGAAGCTTTCCATGGGGCGATGCTGGAGTCAGAGGCGTCCTCCGACTCCAGCATTGCCCCATGGAAAGCAACGTTTTTTTCCTTGGGGTGATCCTGGGGTCGGAGGAGTCCTCCGACCCCAGGATCGCCCCAAGGAAGCTTTCCATGGGGCGATGCTGGAGTCAGAGGCGTCCTCCGACTCCAGCATTGCCCCATGGAAAGCAACGTTTTTTTTCCTTGGGGTGATCCTGGGGTCGGAGGAGTCCTCCGACCCCAGCATGGTCCCAGGGAAAGCAACGCTCCTTCCCCCTGCGTCCTCGGTGGTTCAATGGGCTGCTCGGCCTCCGATCCCAGGAGCAGCCCATTGAACCACCGAGGACGCGCGGCGGCCTCGGAGGGGAGCTACATTCGGCCTATTAGACGCACCAACTTCCCCACCGCCATTTTGGGGAAGAAAATGTGTGTCTAATATGCCGAAAAATACAGTATATATATGATGGAACGGCCTTTATATAAAACACTTTGGGAGCAAATAAAAAAAGGAACAATTACAGTGATTGTTTTAATAAAATACACTGTTGTATCTGTGTCAGGGTACATGGACTAAAGATATTTGGAGGACTCTAGTACAAAGCAGGAGACTGAGCCTGTGTTAACCTGTGAAAAGCCAGTAAAATATTAATTGCTTGATTTCTGAAGAAAGGGAGACATCTTCAAATGGAATATGAACAAGTCAAGTATGTGTTAATTAAGGTCAGTTGATATTTTATGATATAGGAAAGAGAAAGTTAGAACTTGAAGGCACTGGAAGCTACAGAAATTTGATATGCATTGTACAGATTTGATAATTTATTATATGTTTATGTTGAAGTCTTAGATCTGGTCCCAGGCCACTTGATTTGGCATGTATACGGATGAAAATAGCATTTCTGCAAGCAATGTGTGCTAATGAAATACTACCACTGGATTCAACCTTAGGATATCTAGACCAGAAGTCTAGACTTTGGGAGGTGAACCACCTTTAACACTATTTTTTTCAACCGAATGAGGATGCTCATATGCACTTGAGGGGTCATGAGCAGTATTTTTCCTTTGATTTTGTTTACCTGATGTGAGTTAGGCCTGTTATGGGTCTTCCCTTCCCCTGCCGTGAACTAGTTTTGAAAACAACCCTTCTAAAATATATCAGAGACATAAAAACAAATGACCTCCTATGTCCCATAAAGGGAATCAGCACCATTTTGCAGTAAAAAGAAAATGTGGCAAGAAATAGGTGCATGGGAGGTGCAAAGAATTCTACATGTATGTCCAGCCACCATTTGCACACTCCTGATCCTAACAAAAAAGTTTATTTGTTATTTATTTATTTAGAGCATTGGACTAGATAAACAGACATTATGACCTCCCTTCAGTCAAAACAGCTCTCTCAGCAGCTTGCACACAGTTTATTTGACAGTTCCCTGCCCTTGTGCTCATAATCTAAATAAGACAGGACATGCAAGGAAAAGGGGATAGCAGTGGAGGAGAGGATTAAGTCCAGCTGCTCTTCTCTTCCTCAGAGGCCAGAGCAGTGCCAGTTGGCATGGAGGAATGGCTCTTCTTCAGCCTCTGGAATCAAGGCACAATGGTGCTGTTCCTGGCTTTACTGTTCTCTCAGAATCCACAGCAGTGGCAGTTGTGCCACTTGTGCCAAAGTTCAATTGTGATACCATTCTTAATTTGGGTATGAAAATAATTTTGCATAGTTGGTACAATCTGTTTACATGTATAATCTATGCTTATTTTAAAAACAACAACCTTTGCAATTTAAAAGAATGAAAGCACTGTGTTTTAGGTCACATGAATCTTTAAAGGATGAATAAATTGCATGATTCATAGAATGTCTCAAGTTTTCAACAATGAAAGTTAAACAAACAAAGACAAAATTACTAAGAAATATTTAGAAAATGATACAGACATATGAGAACATTAAAAGTCCTATTTTAAACATTCTTAAAATGTACAAGTCCTACGGATGCAACAAGGACCTTAAGAATTTCAACCTAACATTTTGGAGGAAGTGACAGATAGAGGAGAATGGTTCTAATTCTGAATTACAGACTCAAAAAGAGGCTTCTAACTAAATAGAATACAGTTATAGAAACAATTTGGCTGGAAAACTGGACTCTGAGCTTTATTTTTATTTTTCAATTATTAAGCCACCTTGGCTCCTGATTTGGGGGGAAAGGCAGCATAGAAACAAAGCAGTAACAACAACATATACATTATGTTGGAGCTCCTGAACATCAGGTGGGCTACAAGACTCAATATCTTTTGCTAAGCACCATGACAAGGTGTGAAGCTACTAGAAGACAAACCACAGCAGAATAAATGGACAGCAGAAAATAAGTTAATGATGGGATGCTATTAAAGCCAGTTCATCAACTTGAGATCATCAAAAGAGAACATACAGAATTACAAAAAAGAATGAATTACTCCCAGATTCCAGTCACCTTCCAGTCATTTCTGACTTATGGCAACTCTAAAGCAAACCTATAATGGGGTTTTCTTGGCAAGATTTCTCTAGAGGGGGCTTGCCACTAACATCCTCTAAGGCTGAGAGTGTGACTTGCCCAAGGTTATCCAGTGGGTTTCACAGTTCAGTGGGGATTGGAATCCTGGTCTTCAGAGTTGCAGTCTAACACGCAAACCACTATGCCATGCTAACTCTCAACCAAAGACATTAACTGAAATAAACTCTCCTCAAATATAAAACTTGAAAATCTGTGCAAAGAAGGATAATAAGACAGAAGCATAAAGAACAAAGTAGTGAGACTAAATATTTTGTCTCTCCAAGTAATGAAGGTTTTTCATTACTTGGAAAGACAAAAACTAGACTTGATTTGTTTACAAGAGACACACATCAGGAATAAAGATGTAAGACTCTTAGAAAAACCAAAATTAGGGAAGGTGTTTACTTCTAGCTACGAGAAAAAAAAAGGGAATAGCAATATATATAAATAAAAAATTTGAGGCGAGAGAGATTTTCAAAGATAAATTAGGACATATATTGGGAATCCAGGTTAGGACGCAAGAACTCAATGTCCTTGTGGTGGGTATATATGCCCCTCTAGAAAACCAACACCAATTTTTCAAAAAATTACTTGACCAAATATCAAATCAAGAATTTGATAATCTAATGATCCTAGGAGACTGGAATGGAGTCATAGATACAGATAGGGATAGAAATACTAAGGGCAAAAGCAAACAGGGGAAATTACCCAAAACTTTTTTCGAACTTATGGAACAATTAACTCTAGAAGATACTTGGAGAATTAAACACTCAACAGAAAAAGATTTTACCTTCTATTCAGATAGGCACCAATCTTGGTCTAGGCTTGACATTATTCTAATATCCAAAACATTAATCAGAAGAATTGAAAAAGTAGAGATATTCCCAAAAATTGCCTCAGACCGTAACCCAGTTCTTTTATATCTATACCAGGGGTAGGCAACCTAAGGCCTGGGGGGGGGGCTGAATGCGCCCCCCCTGAGGCCTTTGGACTGGCCCCAGGCCGGTCCTGTCACTTCCGCTGCCCCCCACCACCACCCACCATGATGATATTGATTATTGTTGTTATTAATTGTTCTTGGGGTTTTCTTGGCAAAATCTCCACAGGGGTTTTGCCATGGCTTTTCTGGGGCTGAGAGAGTGTGCATGCATATTTTTTAAAAAAAATTTTAATTTTGATTTTTTTATATTTATTTATTTATTTATTTATTTTTGGTGCTTCGGCCCCCCAATTGTCTGAGGGACAGCAACCCAGCCCCCAGCTCAAAAAGGTTGCCTACCGCTGATCTATACAATAAAAAATTAGAATATAACTGGACACTTAAAGATTATTTACTTCAAGAAGACAAGACAAAACAAGAAGCTAAAAAAGCTTTGAAAATCTTTTTTACTGAAAACTTAGACAAAGGAACTGCAACGGAAACAGTATCAGAAGCTTCTAAAGCCTTTATGAGAGGCTTTTTCATACAAAAGGATATAGGGGGGGGAAAGGGAAAAAGAAAAACTACTTCAAGAGGCGGATTGGACTACCAATGGGCGGTATAAAAATAAAATTTATTATTATTATTATTATTATTATTATTATAAAGGAAAAAGAAAAAATATTTAAAAATCGACCTCAGGATAAAAAATAAAACAAGAAATAAAAATGCTTCAAAAACAATTAGAAATAGAAATGACACAAGAAATTGAATGGAAACTAAAACTTACTAGACAAAAACATTTTGAACACTCAAATAGACCAGGAAAATGGCTGGCTTACAAAATGAGAAAAGAACAGGGGAAAAAAGCTAATATTGAAAATAAAAGGAAAAGATTACATTATAACCAACCAAAATAAAATTAAACACAATTCCACAATTTCTATTCTGACTTATTTAAAAGAGAAAATATGTCGAAAGAGCAAAAAGATGCATTAAGGAAATATTTGGATACAGAAGAAATACAACAAATAACAGAAGTCCAGAAAAAAATACTAGATGCACTAATCTCCCCAATGGAGATAACTGAAACAATCAAGAAGACGAAATTAGGAAAGACCTCTGGGCCTGACGAGTTAACGGCCAGATACTATAAAACATTAGAAGATAGTTTACTAATTCCATTACAAAGAGTCATTTCCAACTTAAGTATTAAAAACAAACCTAAGACATGGAGGGAGGCCCTAATAACAATGATAACCAAAGAAGATAAAGACAATTTGGAAATCAAAAATTACAGACTAATATCCCTTTTAAACTTAGATTATAAAATATTCTCATCAATTTTGGCAGAGAGACTAAAAAAGGTGTTAAAAGACTGGATAAAAGACGACCAAGCTGGATTCCTACCTGAAAGACAAACATAAGATAATTTAAGAGTGGTACTTAACTTAATAGAATTCTATGAATTCTATGAAAATTCTTAATTTTTCTCAATGAGAATTCTCAATGAGAATTCTTAATAGAATTCTATGAAAAACATAATGACAAGAAACTAGTGATGTGAAGTCGTAGGCTTTCATGGCCGGCATCCATAGTTTTTTTGTGGGTTTTTTTCGGGCTGTGTGGCCATGTTCTGAAAGAGTTTCTTTCTTTCTGCTGAAAGAGTTTCTTTCTCTTTCAGCATGTTCTGAAAGAGAAAGAAACTCTTTCAGAACATGGCCACACAGCCCGAAAAAACCCACAAAAAAACTAGTGATGGTTTTTCTAGATGCCAAAAAGGCGTTTGACAACGTAAATTGGGATTTCATGTTAATAATATTAGAGAAAATGGGAATTGGTCAAAGATTCATAAATTTGGATAAAACAATATATAATGATCAATTGGCTAAGATCATTATAAATGGAGTAAAGGCACCAGAGTTTAAAATAACTAAAGATACGAGACAGGGATGTCCCCTCTCCCCTTTGCTATTTCTGACAGTAGTAGAAATACTTTTGAATAAAATAAAAAATGATAATCAAATAATAAGCCCAACCTTGAAGGGACACTCATATAAAGCCAAAGCATTTGCCAATGATATAGTCCTATTTCTGGAAGACCCACTACAAAGTAATGAAAGGATAAACCAAATATTAAAAGAATTCGGCAGATGGTCTGGCCTTAAGATTAACAAAGATAAAACAGCCATGATAACTAAAAATATGAGGAGAACAGAAGAGGAATTATTAGAATCTGTATCAAATTATAGAGTCCAAAAATGGTAAAATATCTGGGAATAAATATAACAAAGAAAAATTCAGAATTGTTCAACAACAATTACCAAAAAATCTGGACCAAAACGAAAGGGAATTTAAAGAAGTGGAAAGATCTAGGACTTTCGCTAATGGGGAAGATGGCAACAATAAAGATGATGGTTTTACCTAAAATGTTATATCTATTCCAAAATATACCTATTATAACAAACGAGACACCCTTTAAAGACTGGAATCAGGAAATGTCAAAATTCATATGAGGAGGGAGGAAACCAAGAATTAAATGGAAAATAATGCACGATGCTAAAGAAAGAGGAGGATTAAGCCCACCTAATTTGAGACTGTACTTCCATGCAAGCTGCCTAAACTGGATTCTTGATTGAATTAAACTACGAAACATAAAATTACTGAATCTAGAGGGCTTCAATGCCCATTTTGGATTACACACATACCTTTGGTACGACAAAGATAAATTACATAAAATTTTAAAAATCATTATATTATAAAACCTCTTCTGCAAATCTGGACAAGATATGGATTGTCTTTGTCAATAAGCGGGATATAAATACATTTTATTATTATTATTTATTATATAGGAACATATTTTACCAAAAAATACCACTATGGGTCTCCCCACACGAGGCCTTCATCAAAAGGGACAGAATGATCGAGAAAGGATGGGTATTATACAAAGATTTGATTGATATTAAAGAAGACAAATGGCAGATAAAATTAAGAGAAGAACTTTCAAATACAGGAATAAATTGCAATTGGTTTCCATATAGACAATTAGTGGAAAGATTTGAAAAAGATTTAAAATTACCAGGCTTCGAAAAATCCAAGGGAGAATTTGATGATATCATACAATCAACCAAGGCTAAATTGCTAACCAAAATCTATAAATTATTACTAAAATTAGATATGGAACAAGAAGTAATAAAACCCCAAATGATAGCTTGGTCACAAAACATTGGAAATACAATCCAATTACAATATTGGGAGAAAGCATGGACAAAATACCTAAAATTTACAAACAGTAATACACTGAAAGAAAACTATTACAAAGTCTACCTAAGATAGTATATGACACCAGAAAAGATCGCCAAAATCTCTAAAAAGACATCCAGCACCTGTTGGAGGTGTAAACAAAATAAAGGAACAATATTCCACATGTGGTGGAAATGTAAACCAATTCAAAAATTTTGGGGAAAAATACATCAACTAATAACAGAAACTATAGGTATAAATTATCCTTTAAAACCAGAAATATATTTATTACATATTCTGAGTAGTCTAGAGGCCTCTATCGAAAAAAAGAATTGGAAAATACTGTTAAATATGTTTACAGAAGCAAGATTAGGTATCGCTAAACAATGGAAATCATCTGCAGAGATAGAAATAGAAGATTGGATCATAAAACTATACGAACTATATGAGATGGATTTATTGACACATATGGTAAATGATAAATCGATATCCGAAAGGAAAGAAGACTGGAAAAGATTAAGCCCACTATGGGGGGGAAAATGGGGAAATAAAGCAATACAATTTATAAACAGCTGAAGAGAATACATGTGTATATCTATATCTATATCTATATCTATATATATGGATATATAGAAATATGGAGATGAGGAGTTGGAGCATGTGGCGGTGGGGGAAAAGTGGCAGCAAAAAGGAGCTTTCACATTTGGGATCCTGCTTAAGCTTTGTGAGTTTTGGCAGGACTTATCTGGCAGGTTGGAGCTGAACTGCTGTGACATAAGTTCTTGGCTCTTTCATCAGCCAAGAGACGAGGTAGCAGAAGAAACACTGTTTGTGTCGGGAGGGGATGATGTGAAGCTGTGTGGGGAAAGCACAGCTCTGGGGAAGGAGGGAGAGGATTATCCAAGGTCAATTCTTCACGTCTCTTGGACTGATAGTTCTTACTCACCAGGGAGAAAAATGGGAAGCTGTCTTTGTTCATCTCTACCCTGGTGAAGAAAGATTGGAAAATTTTCCTTACCGGGGAGAAGCTTCTCCCTTTGCACCCGATCACTCTGGGAGCATCCAGTCAAGCTGTGACTGAGAAGACTCTCACCCACATTGGCCTTACTACAAGGCTGTCCCGGGCAACAGGCTTCTAGGTCACTGCTCAGCCAGCTGCTCAGTTGCTGCTCCCAGAGTGACCAGGGGCAAAGGGAGCAGTGACTGAACAGCCAGCCAAGTAGTGACTGCAAAGGCCAGTGCAGACAAGAGACTTCTTGGTCATTGCTCCCTTTCCATCCAGTCACTCTGGGAGCAGCAACTGAGCAGCATGCCAGATGGTCTTTCTTTTACTGTAAGGCTGGTGCAGGTAAGATGGAGGAACAAATATGGGCTGGGGTGGAAAAAGAGAAGGTGGTGAGCTAGGCTGAGATAGACGTCAATGGTTGCTGCTCAAAGAGTAGATCTGTTTATCAAGAAACAGATGTTGGGGAGGTACTAGGGTTGTCACCCAAGAGGAAAGGGGGCAGTAGCCTGAAAAAGTTTGGGGACCACAGATCTATGATATGTAGACAATATCATAATACTAATGGAAAACATCACAGACTTGGAACAATTACTATGAAAGATCAAAGATGAACGTGGAAAGGCAGATTTCATGCTGAACATAAAGAAAATAAAAATAATGACCACAGAATACATACATAAATTCATCCTAGACAATGAGGAAATTGAAACAGTTAAAGAATTCCTGTACCTAGGATCAAACATTGATCAGAATGGTGACTGCAGTCAAGAAATAAGATGACAAGGAATGGGAAGGGCAGCTATGAAAGAACTAGACAGAATCCTAAACAGTAAAGATATACAACAGAGCACTAAAGTTAGAATCATCAAAATCATTGTATTCCCCATCACCATGTATGGATGTGACAGCTGGACAGTAAAGAAAGAAGACAGAAAGTAAATCAACCCTTTTCAGATGTGGTGCTAGAGAAGAGTGCTTAGGACAACATGGATGGCTAAAATAACAAACAAATGAGTCCTGGAGATGTCTCATCCACAGGGTCACCATGAGTTCAGATTGACTTGAGGGCAGTTAACAACAACAAAGTGCAAACAGAAGAAGCAGCTAGGGCCAGTGTATACTTAAAGAGTAGGATTGCCCAAGTTAGAAGTGAATTAAAGGCACACAACAACAACAACAACAGAGGGACATAGGTCCTATATGATAATTTGAAGCAGGGTCCTGATACTGTCACCAGAAAGCTGCAGCCAAGACTAGGACTATATCAAGATATTACTCAAATCAGTTCAGAATAACTGAGACTGATAGTAATATTTTTTTTCATTTTCTTTTCTTGCAGCAGAGGCCTAACTTTACCATGTAGTGATGCTCAGTGTGAATTTGAGGGTACTGACGTGACAGACTGGTCAGAGAGAATACAACTGTTGCCAAGATAGTGTGAATACAAACACCTTTGAATCAAGAAAATTGAAGTTGCTTTCTGTTTTCACAGATTTTATATAATGACTGAATCCAGAACAACGAACTTCATATAATTTGTATTATACTGGTAGCTTGCCAAGATAATCTAGGGCACATACTGAGCACAATGTTAGAGAAGAGAGAAATCAATCAAGGAAACATATTTCTAAAACCTTTGCTTTCTTCTCTTGTCTAGAAAGCTTTTCTGTTGATGTCACTAGAAGCAGAGATACTTAGCTTTGGCACTTTTTCACTGTCAGTACACAAAAGATTGAAAGTATTAATTTTTCCATTCTAATCTATGTTCCATTTGCATGTATTAATTTATTACTACATTACAGACAGAAACAGTAAATAAAACCTGCTATTTTATTGCATTAGACAGCTGCACAAATTGTGCCCAGTACTTAATAATAACCTTAGCTAGTAACCAGAAACACATTGTTATTAAATTATGAATACATTATTTATTCTGTCTGAATTTAGCTTTGTTTGTACTGGTCTTCCAGTCCATATAAAATTCAAAATCAATTTGAAAAGGTTAAAATGTCAACAGGCTTTTCAGAGGCCTCTAGGTGCCACTGGACTAGATAAGCATTGTGTCTTCCAACATGGAATAAGCTCTACTCCGAGGGAACTTAACCTTAATCCAAGCAGACAAGAGATTTTAGTTCCTAGACTTGTGTTTTATTGAAGGATGCATGCAGAACTAGATCTTTAGCATAGACACTTTGGTCCAAAACACACTGCAGAAATAATCCAGTTTGAGACCACTTTAACTGCCCTGGCTCAGTGCTAGGGAATCCTGGGAACTGTAGTTTATTGTGGCACCTGAGCTGTCTGACAGAGGTTAAATGTCTCACGAAACTGCAGTTCCCATAATTCCTTAGCATTGACCCAGGGCAGTAAAAGTGGTCTCAAACTGGATTATTTCTGCAGTGTGTTTTGGACCTTTATAACATTATCACGTGAAGATTAAATGGTGCCCTTAAGTTTCAACCACCTTCTACATAGCACTTAATGGAGGTATTTTTAACTTGCTCAGATGCACATTAATGATGACACTGGACATGTGAAAAGCCCTAGAAGTCAAGCCAATTAATTTCTGGGAAACTGGATTAATGACCAGATATCCAGCTCACACCTGAGTCAAGTTTTCCTGGATAAACTAACTAACTAACTAAATAAATAAATAATAAAAGTAGATTGGGGTAGAAGAGACTTTAGTCTAGTCCATTTTTATTTATTTATTTGGTAAATCCAGGAAAAGTGGGTCATTACTCAATTGTGAGTTGGATATCTGGTCATTCAGTTTCCCAGAAATGAATTGGTCTAGGGTACAAAAAAAAATGGACTTGGGTAGAAGATACCTGTGGGCCAGCATAGTACAGTGGTTTCTGTGTTGGACTTCTTGACAGTGACAGCAATTTGGCAATGGAACCAATTCCTAGAGAGGTGGTGAGGTCTCCTTCTCTGGATGTCTTCAAAAAGAGGCTAGACAGCTACCTGCTGGGGATGTTCTAGCTGTAGCTCTTGCAATGAACAGGGGATTGGATCTGATGGTCCACAGGGCTCCCTCCAACTCTATGATTCTGATTCTATTATTCTATTAATATGACTCTGGAGACCAAGGTTCAAATCCCCACTCAGCCATAGAAACTCACTAGGTGAGTTATCTGCCTGAATCATTCACCTCCTTCTGTAGCATGTTATTCTTTACCTTCCTCTCTGTTGACACTTACACTCCTGGCACAGTCAGTGTAGAGATGTTGCCTTTTAAACACCACTGCAGAATATTCCAGAGCTGGATAAAGATTGCTATTTTGGACCTTGACTCTCAGAATTCTCGTCAAACCTTTGATGTCTGCTAAACTTTCCAGGTTCTGAATTTTCCTCTTAGCTGGTTCAACCATTAAAGCTGTAATCCAACATTTACCTGGAGGTTGCATGGTAGAGTGGTTTGAGCATTTGACTATGGCTCTGGAGACCAGGGTTTGAATCTTTGCTTGGCCATGGAAACTTATTGGGTGGTTTTAGGCATGTCACACTCTCTCAGCCTCAGAGGAAGGCAAAAGCAACTCTGTTCTTACCAAATCTTGCCAAGAAAACCCAGAGGGGTCACCATAAGTTAGAAACTACCTGAAGGCAAACAACAACAACATGTCTTCCTATTACAGTCAGCCCTCCATATCCACAGATTCAACCATCCACTGTTCAAAAATATTCTCCTGCCCCCCCCCAAAAAAAAAAGAAAAAAAAAAAGAAATCCAAAAAACAAACCTTGATTTTGTCATTTTATGTAAGGGATATCATTTTACTACACCATTACATATAATGGAACTTGAGCATCCATGGATTTTGGTATCCACATGGGGGGCCTGGACACCCCAGCAGATACCTAGGGCCCACTGAAATAGTCCATGAACATATGCACATCTGTGAAGATAGTCCTCAAGTACCGTAATTTAATATTATTTTTGAATTAAACTTCTCTCCTGTATACCAGCCATCACAGGCCATTTCACACTACACAAATACAGCACTGTGATTCCATTTCAAATGCCATGGCTGTATCCTATGGAATCCTTGGGTTTGTAGTTTGGTGAGGCACCAGATACTCTGAGAATTCCCTCCCTAAAATGCAAACCTCAGTATTCTATAAGATAGAATCAAAGCACTTAAAGTGGAGTCTTTGTGCTATCATGTTTAGCATGAAAGAGCCCCTAGTTTGGGTTGCAAATGATGTGATGGAGAACATGGTATTTGTTGCAAATAAAATTGTACTTTTTGATTCCAGAACTAAAATTTAGTTTAGTGCTAGCAATGTGATGGATGTTATAGTAAATAATGAAATGAGAGTTCTTTATGCCATAAACCAGTGACTCTCAGGCTATCTGATGTTAGGAACCATTTTTGTTGTTGTTGTTGTTGTTCCACACATTCCTGTATGCCAGACACTGCCATAATATTTGTGTTCATTGGTTACCACTGTTTTTGTTATTTCTGGAATCTCACCACAGCTGGGTAGTCAATGGCTTTTGGAGTGTCACCAGTTCACAGACTACCACTTTGAGTAGCAATGCCCAACATAATAAAAGCAAAACTGAAGAACCACAGTTTGACAGAGGGTCACAAAGGATAATATGGAAGATGGCTTTAGCAGAAAGTGGCAAACAAAATGGGTTTTGAGCGATTAGCAATCAAATTTTGGTAATATGGTAATTATCAATTAGCATATGATTATCTTGTTTATACAACATCACTATACAGTATACAGTTGAATTCATCAGTACTTCAGTATTAAACAGCAGGTGATCTAAAATGTATGATTTGCTATAACTGTTTTCTTAAGTTGCAGAAAATGCTGAAGAAAATGAATGAATTTATAAGCAACTCATGAGTTTTGTCTTTGGAACATGAGGAAGTTTTAAAGAGACATTTATTTGGCCTGCACTGAAGTACAATGGATCCTTCATGATCGCTGGGGTTTGGGGCACAGGACCCCCATGAAAGTGGAAAAAAATGTAAATAAATATCCACCCCCAAGAGAACCTTTCTAGGAATCTCTACGTCCTCCAGAACAATTCTGTGGTCAACAGCAGCTGGAAGGTAGCCATATAATCATGCTGGAGAACCTACAAATGCCTAAATAAGTTTTTTTTCTCTAGTAATATCTAGGTCCTCCAGCGTGACTCTATGGTTAACTTAGGCTTGAAAAAGATGGGCCCAATAAAGTTGGCTGCGACCTCTCCAGTGCAATTCACGTTGGGGCTGCTGCAACCACATGCGCTCGGTCTGGATCCAGGCTGCCACTGCGGTTTTGAACCGGGTCGGTAAAAGAAGCAATATTTTACCACTCTTTTTTGGCCTGGTTCTTTGTAAAAGAAGAGGCCTCACCATTGTTTCCAGCCACACTTTGGGCGGGCATCATTTAAACACTACACCCTGAATGCAGCCAAAAAACAGTTTATTTGGCCTGTCTGCCTTGGTGATGCTGGAGGACCTAGAGATTTCTACAGATAACATATCAATTAAATCCATGAATAATCAAATCCACAAAAGTCAAAACTGTAAATGTGGAGGACTAACTGTATTTCTAATGTAGATAGTAAAATCAAAGTTTCAGACAAAGAATGTGAATAAATCAAATAAACCAAATAAATTATGCAGCCTCCCAGATGTTGTTGGTTACAATTCCCAATAGAATTCAATCATGATGAATTCTTGGAAGTGCAGTCCAACAATATTGCAAAATGGAAGACTGAATGATTCTTACCCATAATTTATACCATGAATATTAGTATTAAAAGTCAGGAAAGCACAGCCAGATATATACTGTATTTTCCAGCATATAAGATGACTTTTTGACTCTGGAAAAGGGTCTTAAAAGTTGGGGGTCGTCTTATATGCCAGGTAGAGGAGGAGGAGGATGAGAACGGGGGGGAGGGAGAAGAAGGGAGGAGGAGGATGAGAAAGAGGGGAGGAAATGGAGGGATCCCAGGAAGAGAAGGGGTTGCAAAAGAGGAGAGAAAACAGAGCAATGAAGGCAAGAGAAGGGGTTGCAAAAGGAGAGAGAAAACGGAGGGATCCCAGGAAGAGAAGGGGTTGCAAAAGAGAAAAGAAAATGGAGCAATGAAGGCAAGAGAAGGGGTTGAAAAAGGAGAGAGAAAACGGAGGGATCCCAGGAAGAGAAGGGGTTGCAAAAGAGGAAAGAAAATGGAGCAATGAAGGCAAGAGAAAGGGTTGCAAAAGAGGAGAGAAAACAGAGGAATCCAGCAAGAAAAGGGGATGAGCAAGAGGAGAGAAAATGGAGGAATCAGCAAGAGGAGAAAGAGGATGGGGGAGGGGAAGAAAATAAGTAAGCCACTTCTAAGATTGTTGTTGTTGTTGTATGCCTTTGAATCATTTCCAACTTATGGCAACCCTAAGGCGGCCTTATCATGGTGTTTGCTTGCCAAGGTTTCTTCAGAGGGGAGTTTGCCGTTGCCTTCTCCTGAGGCCGAGAGAGTGTGACTTTCCCAAGGTCACCCAGTGGGTTTCATGGCCAAGTGGGGACTCAAACCCTGGCCTCCAGAGTTATACTCCAATACTCAGACAGGGTGACCAAATGTCTTAAATGCAAAGGAGGATGACTCACTACAAAAAATGTAGGACACACAAGAAAAAAAAGTAGAGAAAGCTAAAAACATAAATATAAATCCATGCTTCTTGCGCTGTGCTCAAAATGGAGGACGTTTTGGAATTCCTCCTGGAGAGAGGGTTGAAATGGAGGGCATGTCCTGGAAAAGAGGAGACTAAGTAGCTCATCGAACTACAAATCCAAGAGCTCTCATAATATGGAGCCATGGCAGCTAAAGCTGTGTCAAACTGCATCAGTTCTGCAGTATGGATGCAGCCTGAGTCTGCACTACAGAAATAATGCAGTTTGACACTGCTTTAACTGCCATGGCTCCATCTATGGACTCCTAGGATCTGCAGTTTGCTTTGTGGTACCAGAGCTCTCTGACAGAAAAGGCTAAATATCTCACAAAACTGCAAATCCCAGAATTCCATAGCCTTGAGCCAGGGCAGTTAAAGCGGTGTCAAACTGCTTTAATAAATTTTTGCAATGCATTTGAATTAAAATTACCATACTGAAATTAAATCTGTGTTTTGTTTTTTAATTTTTATTTGCTGTGCGTTGGAAGGGGGGGTCGTTTTATACGGCGAGTATATCCCAAACTCTATATTTTGACTGGGAAAGTTGGGGGTCGTCTTATACACCCGGTTGATGGTAGATTTCATGCAAAGATATTTCATAGAACTTTTTGCTCCATTAGAATTTAAATTTTCTTTTAAAAGAAACAAGACTTCTATCCTTCATACCTGGGAGAGAAATGCTTAAAATAGGAAGACCTGGAAAGCCAAAGTGACCTAGATAAGCATTTTGGAGTCCAGGTTTAGGACTGTTTCTATAATATGTTCTATACGCCACAGAACTCTTTCATTCAGATCTCTTCATGAAAGCATCATGCCACATACACACATATACCACAAAAATCCAATCAGCCAAAAGCAATATATAATTTTAATTGCATTATTGCTAAATATGCTGGGGCATACTAAGATTTCTCATTACAAAGACATGAATTTAAAGCTCCTGAATACAAATGTTCTATGTGGCAGCCTACTACTAGACACAGAGACCTGAAACTGTTTTTCCTCGTGTATTCCATCTCAGATGTTTGTAATGTACCTCACCTTGACTTCCTCTTATTTAAGAAAAGAGACCTACATTCTTCTTCTAATGCAACACTAATCACTGTTTAGCATTACACAAACGAGCAAGAAATGAA
Source organism: Phrynosoma blainvillii (assembly GCA_026167975.1). Lineage (NCBI taxonomy): Eukaryota > Metazoa > Chordata > Lepidosauria > Squamata > Phrynosomatidae > Phrynosoma > Phrynosoma blainvillii. The sequence continues at coordinate 57,962,721 of JANUYF010000005.1, forward strand.
TCCAAGACTCACATACTCGTTTCCTTTTCTTCCTTCAGTGCAGATGACACACACAGATTGCAAGTTTTTGCTTTTGCTTTCCACCGCAATTACTCATTTTATCTGTACGTGGTCTGATTGTTTGTGAACCCCCTAGACTTCCACACTGGCAAAATATAATCTGGGCAGAACTGCAGAACTGTCAGACCTAGAAAGTTTGGAGAGCAGCATCTCTTAAAATAGAGCCCCTCGGTGCTCTGTTTTATACAGAATTTTAGAAAATTAAGAGTGGGCTTCTAGTCCAATTTTATGCAGGGGTTCATGATGGGTCAAGGGGCAAAAGTGTTTTTCTTCTCTTTTATCTGAGACTGGTTTAGCTGACCTTTCCAAACTCTGAAAAATTTGGACCAAAATTATGCTTCCCCCATGATTTTATTTACAGATGCTCAGAGAAAGGTTTCAAAATTATTTAATCACACCCCAACTTCAACTAAAGACCTTCTACTTAACAATATTGGACATCAGAACTTTTGAATAACAGAGCTTACCAAATGCTGAATCTTTGAGGGGACTCGAACTAGAGTAACTGGAATTATCTGATACATCCAGTTCATCATCTAATTCTGAGAAGACATCTGTGTGTAAGATAAAAGCAGAAACAAATCTTTCTATCTAATTCTGATTAGCATGCTAGAAGTACTGAAGAAATTACTCCTCATTACTACCTTTTTCTGGGTTTTCTATAGCACTGGTATCATCTGACAGGGCTTCATCATATGTTTTCTCTTCATCTTTTCCAAAAGACTGATGGAAGTTTTCAGGCAGATCAGTGTTTTCAAAAACTTCACTTTTTAAACTGGCTGCTCCACTGCTACTACTGCTGAGACTCGACTTTTCATAATGTTCCTACAATGGAAAATAGAAAAAATTGTTTTGACAGTATGATTCCCAGAATATAGGTCCATGTGTAATGTTTTAGCAACACTATTAATTTTCTCCAACTTCTTTTAAAGCTCTTCATAAAATCTGCTACCCAGCACTATAAAAAATCCAAACTAATGTTTGTAGAACACTATTTGATATTCATTACATATTTTCATTTGTAAGGAAACTGATTGCAGATGACCATGGCACAGAACGACCCCTAATTTAGAAAGGTTACATTATTTTGGATTTAATACTGATTTCACATTTTCCTCCACATTGCAATCTGGTCTTGATCTCCTAGCTCTGTAAAATGTATTTATTCATTGAAATATTTATATCTTATCTAATAAAGGGGCAGACAATAAAACATCATTTAACAATTATGGCACATTTAAAATAATAAAAAAGCCAGTCAAACGCAATCAACAGTTACACATTTGCAATATACACAATTCAACAGCTTCATAAGGAGAGGGTTAAGCCAGCAACTGGGCCCAAAAAAGCCTGAACAAAGAGCCAATTTGTCACTCAACTGATCTATAGCATAGTCAAATTTACCTGTTTTGTTGGACTGAAGCAAGGGTGGTACAGTAATTAGACTGGCAGTTTGGAGATCCAAGTTTGAGTCCCCAATGAGTCATGAAATTAACTGAGGGATTGTCTGCATGGGCCAAAAGGCCAGTGTTCCTCATGGCCTCATGTTGTCCAGATGCAGATCCATGTTGTCCAGATGCAGTTAGTCCTGATCCTGGAGTAAGCAGGATCTTTTTTAAGGGGTGGGGGGGCTGTGGGATTTGGATGGTATTTTAATATTGTATGATGTTTTTATATTGTTGTGAGCTGGCTCGGTTGCATGACAGAGGGGCGGGATATAAATAAAATTAATTATTATTATTATTATTATTATTATTATTATTATTATTATTATGCAGCCGTTTTGTTGTTATTGTGTGCCTTCAAGTTGCTTCCGACTTATGGCAACCCTAATGAGAACCTATCACAGGGGTTTCTTGGCACCCCGCGGTAATTTGACCCCTAGTTTGCCACAGAGTTTCCTGGAAACTCCACAGCAACTCCCAAATGTTCTTACCTTACCTTGCCACAACCCCTACACACCTGACCTTACCACCCCATCACTCATACATGGGTGCAGCCAGGGGTGGGTACACATGGGAGCAGCTAAGTACCCCATTTCTGCATCAGACACAGTGAAAAAGAGGCTTCTGAGTATGAGCGACCCAGGTCAGCATCAGGGCCACAATAGCACAGGCTGATCCTGTGCTATCCTGGCCCACTTGCTACTACGCCGAATGATATTGCGCTAATTATCCTCTCTCAGGCTGATATACCTCTCAGGGTTGTTTTGAGGATAAAATGTGAAGAAGCAAAGGCAGGTATTCTGCCTTGAGTTCAGTGGAAGAAAGGTAGGATATAAATGTAAGTACTTTTCATAGCAATGAGTTCTATTTATTAGACTGAATTAAGCAGAGAAGTATTCTGTCTTTGAGTATTGAGAGCTTGTGACACTCTCCACTAACTGTGATCATAAAAGCAGACAGGCAACCACCACACTTCTTTTCAGTATTAGAGACAAGGCATGAGTTTGGTGGCTGTACTTATGATATTTTCCTTCTCTTAGAATCAAAAGTTATCCATACAATATATTGAGGTTCATGCTTGGTAGTCAATGTGAACATTATGTCACATATACAAGTGACAGACATGAGAACTTATAAATACTCTACCATATATATAGTGTTTCTAGTTCTATTATACAAGACAAAAAATTAATATATTTCCTTACTTGAGATAACACAGCAAGGTGATGGTGGCATGTCACTGCATTTCTGTTGGCCTCCATAAAATACCTTTGAGTACGTCTTCTTTCACGTTCCAGTTTCCTTTCCAAGACAAGCTGGGTAGTTGATAAACCATCTAGATATTTCATCATAACATCAGATATCATTGAACTGACCTCTACTATATCAGGACGGTTCTCTGCATCAGGGGTTAAACACCTATGAAAAAAGTCCTTCATTATTCAAATAATCTACAGCAACAATAACTAAAACTCATCTAACCCCCAGCTAAGTCAATAAAATGAACATCTGTGCAAGTAGATCCAAGAAGTGCATCATAAGGACAAATCACAGAACAGTTCAAAACACATGACTCTTGTGTAAACTATTTTAGAAATCAATTTGTTAAATCAAGGATGGGAATTATGTGACCTTCCAGATGTTACTAACTACAACTCCAAGCATTTGTCACCACTGGCTACATTGACTAGGGCTGCTGGAAGCTGCTGTCCAAAACCATCTGGAGGGTCACACAATTTCCAGCAATGTTCTAAATGGAACTTCTGGTTTTCTACTTTTTTCTGTTTTCAAGGGCTGCCCCTTTCTTCTCCTTTATAAACAAAAAACTGTTGTAGTTCTGTAAGTCTAAGGATTTCCCTGGGCAAGCTGATTAGTAATGGTCTTCAGCTTATACTGCAGTGAGCTCCCACAGTTGAACCACAGGCTTCCTATGATGCTGACTACAGAGACTGATGGCATTATTAGTCTCTATCTCAGGGGTAGGCAACCTTTCCCCTTTAAGGGCCGAGGGACTTCAGCTCCCAGAAGCCTCAGCCATGTTGGCCAATAGTCCCATGTTGGCCAATAGCTCCTGGGATTCTGGGAGCTGAAGTCCCTCGGCCCTTAAAGGGGAAAGGTTGCCTACCCCTGCTCTATCTCATCATTATACCAGATACCAGAACATATAACCATAAGCACAAAGCTCTCTGTGTGCCAGTCAGTGCCCCAAAGCTTCATTCATATATAAACTGACTTCCTCATTCCTTTATTCACTGAACTAATTTTTTTTAAAAAAACTCATGTTAGTATAGAAGCACAAGAAACCACGTGATCAGAGGACTAGATTTATGATTTTCCTTGATGGATTCTGAGTAGTCCAATTTTCAGAGGCATCTCACATTTCAGACTTGTGCTATAAGCTCTATGATCACATCTTTCAATTTGACTCAGTTACAATGGGCCGGTCTGTTCACAGACACATACCAACTGTCATTCAAGTAAGCTGTCCCATGACCAGCTTTACTAAGAAACATAAAAAGTAATTACAAAAGAAGGAAGACAGAAACTCTATGCAGCAAGATACTTACTGTTTAATGATAGCTGATACCTTTTCGGAGTAGGTACCATATTGAACTGGCTCATATTCAGCTTCTACTATCTACAAAATAAATATGTGCTGTTAAAAATAGGTAACTATTGTGTTGTGCATATATTAGATAGTTATTTTTCTATTTCAACAGCATGACATACATCACAATCAATATGGTATCATAAGGCACCAGTGTCACTTATATGCAATAAAATAGATATATTTTGTTTTCCACATCTTTGTGAAGATATAGCATTGAGTAGGTGATCTGACCTGGGTGGGGTTCCAGTAGCTCAGAAGGAACTGGTGAATAGCCTGTGAGTACCAAAACCAGGTAGTAACTCATTTTCCCAGTATGTTACTTTGGTATCCGACTACTTTGTGTAATACTAAAGTGGAAGAAAGGGTGGGTTTTTCTGGTCTATAATGGCTAAGGTAATTCACTACTTTTCAGTTGAACAGGAATGAGTTGTCTCTTATTCATTTTGTATGCGTGGGTGTTGTCTGAGTAATGGAAGAAGGAGAAGAAAGTCACATGGATGGTCGATGTGTTGCAGTGGGAAGGATTCTTCATAATGTCTTCACTTTAAAGGTGCAGCATTAGAATTGGCAATTTTAGGCAACTGAAGAGCATTTTCTTTTCTTTTCTAGTCACAAGAGTAAGAGTAACTTGTGAGCAACAATTAACTCCAGAGTACTGAAGTCCAGAAAGATAACTTCACATAGAAAACTGACATAAAATTGCTCAGAAACACTTAGATGATCCAATCTTCATCTGCAGAAACTACTACTCATATACTTATGATTTGGCTAGAAAAATTACTATTCATTGTGCACTTAAGAGCCCTGGTGGCGCAGTGGTTAAATGCCTGTACTGCATGTTAGGATATGAATGGGATATATAGTCAAAGATGTGTGTGTGTCTGTAATTTTCCACTTGAGAACAGTTTTTGGACAAAGCACAAAACAATATTTTAGAGACACAAAATAAATCAACTCCAGGTGGCCAATAAACAGACGTCAACATGTATTTTCCCAGAGGTAAAACTAATGAAACCAGACTTTGTTATGGATAACAAAGAGATATCAAATACGTAAACATCGTTAGGCTTGGGAAAGTTACTCACGTGGTGGATGATGGACAACAAGAGGCTGGGTTAACATACATCATACTGTCATTATCCAATTAACATAAAGTTAACACCCAGAAGGTGGATTATGGGATGGGCCTAGAAAATCCTTTGTCTAAAATTGTTTATTGTTCAAAATGTGAGCGTGTGTGGCTGGATGCAGTGGTTTTAACTGCAACAAGTTGGATCTTAATGTTTTTGGGATTGTTAAAGATGTAATCTTATATGGCTGAACTGGACAAGTTCATCACAATGGATTTTACTTAGTTATCTTATTTTTACTTTTTATATGCATTAATAAAGCTATGCTTTTGGACTTTACAATGTGTCTTCTTGACTGAGGAAGACAGGATGCTGGAGAAGGGAAGCTGAGCCAGTTGATGGCAAATCTACACAGTGGCTGTGGATCACAGCAGCCAGCTTGTCCTGCAGACTCTGCTGGGTGCCAAAGGGCATCACTACAACACTCATCATCCACACACCAACACTGCAGCCACTCATTCACAGACCACAAGGTTGCGAGTTCAATACTAGCCAGGGCTCAGCCTAGACTCAGACCTGCATCCTTTCAAGGTCGCTAAAATGAGTACCCAACTGTTGGGGGGCAATGAGCTTACAGTTGTAAACCGCTTAGACATCCCATAGCGTGATATGAAGCGGTATATAAATGAAGCTGCTTTGCTTTTGCTTTGCTAATCTGCTAAGGAATTGTAGTTATTGTGTAGACACTCATATTTTTTTTTACTAAAAATCTGTTTCCCAAATATGTCTGTGTGTGTTAAAAAATTATTATGAATTTGCACAATTTTGAAATCCTTCAAGATATTTATCAAGTGTTGCAAAGTTCTATTGTAAATACAAGTTGTGAGGACTGCAAGAGCCTTGCAGAACATACTTGCAAAAACAGTGAGCATTTTATTATCCCATAAATAGTAATAGCCCAATAACACTAAATGACAGAACTGCTTGATGTGAAATGTATCTCAGTTTAGCAAGCCACATATAAGGCATCCATAAAAGCAAAGCTGAGGGGGACAACACAACAGAGATGATAAGGAGATAAGGAGTGCTGAGAAAATATATTTTAAAAATTAAAAATGAACATCTAGATGCTTAGATGAGAATCCAGCAGAGTACAAGATCCAGTGTCTAAATTCTAGAGCCAGTGAAGGAGAGCAGAATGATCTCCTTAACTTCTTCAATCCAACACTGAAAACTAGGCCAGAACTAGGTTGACAACTGTCAGCCAGAGGACTTCTTCCTCAGCCTCCCTTTTTAAACTGTGGAACAATCTGCGAGCTGAATATTCTGTCTGAATTTAAAACAGCATTAAATTTTAAATTATAAATTTTAAATTATGGGTAGATTGTTTTAATATGTACTGGTTTTGTTTGTTCTTTTAAATTGATGTTATGTATTCTAACTGGTTTATGTGTTTTTAACTGATGTTATTTGTTGTATATTATTCTGTTGTTCCCTGCCTCTCTCCATGGGAAAAGGTGGGTAAGAAATAAAGAAGAAGATGATGATGATAATAATTTTAATGTTAGGCCTATTCTCTATACCACAACCATCTAATCCGGTCTTATGATATGCTCTAAAGTCCTCAGGTGATGCAGTAACACTTCATGAAGAACATATTTCATGGTGCCAGAAGCAGGAAGGAAACACATATTCTGAAAGTGCATATACACAAAAGAAAATGTTGTATTTCCATCCAGCAAACCTGCATACTTTTGTTGCTAAGGAGAGCATGTTGGTGCTGTAAAATGGAGGGTTAAGGGTTGCCATCTGATAGAGGATACATCCAACAGCCCAGACATCAGCCTTCTCTCCGTATGGCTCACTCTTCACAACTTCAGGGCTATATAAGTAAAAACAAAGTTAAGCAGTTCATATCTATATACAGATATTGGTAGGGAAACTGAAAAAAAGAAGAGGCTAATAACATAAAACCATCTTTAAGAAAAATAAAAATTAATTTAGTTTGCGATAAACTATCCTTCATCTATCAGGATGCTTCTAATTGCAAAACATTCTACTTGAGCTCCACTTGGACAGCAGAGCAGCATGTCTACTTCACTATAACATCACTTAGCCAACCATCAAAGGTGGCTGGGATTGCAAATATGATTTATATTTACCATCTGTCTCCAAGTATTCATTTTAAGCAACATAATTTATAGTACTTTAGATAAATGTGAGAAGGAGCACAAAAGAAGTAGGTATATAGTCGGTTTAGATCAGGGTGGGGAAGGTATGGCAATCCAATGGTGAGGGATCCCCCATGATCCCTCACTACTGGTAATTCTGACTAAAGGTGATTCAAGTTGCAGTCCAGTAACTTTTAGAAGGCCACATGTCTTCCTCCTCTGATTTGTTGATTTTACTGTGTGCCTTCAAGTTGCTTCCAACTTATGGCAAGCCTAAGGCGAACCTATCACATGGCTTTCTTTATAAAAAATTGTTCAGAGGCTTGTCTTAGCCTTCTTTTGAGGCTGAGAGAGAGTGACTTGCTCAAGGTCGCCCTGTGGGTTTCCATGGCTGCATGGGGCTTCAAACCCTGATCTTCCAAGAGTCCCAGCCCAGTGCTCAAACCACTACACTACACAGGCTTTCCTCTGCTTTAGATCCTGCTAAATATCCACTTTTAATGTCCTTTTCTTCAGTGGGTATTCTCCAAATGCACAGAAATCATAGGAAGCCATACTGATCCATCAAAACCTCCCCCTCCCCCCCACCTCCTACATACTTTTATTTGAACCAGCACAAAGTTTAGGACACACATTAGAACAGAACAGGAAGAGGGATTTCTTCTGAAATGGAATGCAGAAGATGCTGATGAATGGGAATCTGATTTTATTGTACCTTAAATTTTGTATTGGCATTGTATTGTGTTTTTAATAGTTTCTATGCTTGCATTGCATGCCAGGAGAAATGAAAGATACACATTAATAAAATAAATATAAGTAAACAAAATTCACAAATTTGCATTGTTAAATGCTACAAGAATATGACAAATGCCTCAGAGGTTTGCACAGTGAACTCAGTTTAGAAACAGGATTCTGTATTACAATACAGTGGCACAAAGAGGTGTACAGGTGGGATATGAATTATGTTTAAGACAGCTGGATTTTGCAAACATTGTATTAATAACAATCAATAAGATCTGGTTTTAAGCTTTCAATCCCAACTCTTGTATTCAAACAGAAAGATTCCTACTTAACCAGTTTCCTGACTAAAATAAATTAGTGTATCCTGCTAAACAAATAGTTACAGAAAGAACAAAGGCAGATTAGCTGAACATTTTTGAATTTCATCATTTCTTTTTTCTAACAGATTGAGCTATGTTCTATGTTTTCTTTGAAAGACTTAGCATCTGCTGCTGTACTCAGAAAGTGTATTTTTATTTAATAACAGATCTTCTTGCATGCTAAACTCAATCTTAAAATGGGTTTGGCAGCTGAACAAAAAATTATAGCAGCACAGCAGATAATTTAATCTTGCAAGCATTTTGTTAGGATATTCACATTTACAAAAATGGCTTCAAAATACAATGGAATACATTTAAGCAGCATAAATTAAAAGAAAGAAAAGTCTCCCTAGCAAGCTATGTTTCAATGCTATTTATAGAACAGTCTATTTTCATACAGATCCATTTTCACTAAAACCTTTATGATTTTTTCATGTTTAAGTATTCATTTCCAATTTTATTCTGTTAATATTTTATTACAATATTTGCATAAGTTCAATTTTAATAAGGATGTAGAGAAAGATTTTTTTATTTCTGAAGCTGAATCTTGATGAGCTGATTGACACTATCCCACTTGTTTTCAGACTGCCTTATATGGATTAGCTTCTGTAAATATTAGTTTAGAATGTATGATGTAAAGGTCATAATAAAAAGTGATTAATATTTGAGTGATATCTTGGCAAAATGAGAGGATTTAGGAAATCAAACAATGTTAAAGACTGAAAGAGGCTAAGCCCAAATTGAACAGCCATGTGGAAGAGTTCAACCTGGCACAGAAGAACTTCCTATCAAGTTTCATCTCTTGGCATTCAGCTGTAAGAATCCACAGACTATAGTGGGCTCTGTGATTTTTCAACCAACACTCATCTTGCATATCCTGTCAAGATTCACAGTGCTATGCTGAACAAGCAATGATCAAAGTGTAGTTCTACCTTAACTTTGTCATGGCTTCCTAAATTATTGTTATCCCCCATTAATCCCTATTACATTTATGAGTCGGAATGTTGCTTTTTGGGGGGCAATGCTATTTATGTCTGGTTTTTTTAACTACTCCACTTTTACGTTTGTTTTTTGATATATACTCATCATACTAGTCACATTTGTTTTCTCTTTCAGCTTTTTTTAATAGCTATTTTCCACCATTTTGCTTGACCAATGGTTTAAGTTAACTGCATTTAAATCCCATTGAAATCAATAAAGCTTAAATCAGACACAACTAACTTTTCTCATTGACTTCAAGGGGATCTAGTGCAATTCAATCCAATGTGTGTCAACCCAATATGTTTTTATGATTGGCAGTCAATAAAGATAATTTTTTTCTCACTATTTTCCACTTAGCCCCTTTTCTGTCTTGAAGGCTAATGGAGCCAGTGCGATTCCAGAAAGCCTTAGAGGGTTTAATGGTTGGGAATGCCGGTGATCCTGTCGAAGCTCTGGTTAATACTTGGAACACCGACCTTACCAGGGCTATTGACACGATCGCTCCCAAGCGCCCTTGCCATCCCGCTCTCAACCGTAGGCCTTGGTATACGCCAGAGCTTAGAAGGATGAAGCGGGTTGGACAACGGCTAGAGCGCAAGTGGCGGAAGACTCGACTCTTATCTGACAGAACTCGCCATAGGAATTTTCTTCGTTCCTATCGGGAGGCAATACATGCAGCAAAGAGAGCTTTCTCCTCTGCACGTATTGCGTCTGCAGAGTCCCGTCCAGCAGAGCTGTTTAAAGTGGTGAGGGAGATGACACAGGTGCCTCCTGCGCCAAACCCCTTACTTAACCCTGTGACAGCCTGCTGTGATGCGTTTAACAACTACTTTGCAGATAAAATCTCTCAGATAAGAGCCGACTTAGATGCCACTGTTGAAACAGAGTCTATAGGCGAGGCGTCCAGCGACTCCGTCAATGTAGTTATACTGGATCAGCTTCAATCTGTGAGTACCGAGGACGTGGACAAGCTGCTTGGTAAGCTGAGGAAGACGACCTGCCCTCTCGATACTTGCCTATCATGGCTGGCCGTCCAGGGGGGGGGAATGCATTGTTGAGGTTCCTCACGGATATCATCAATGCATCCTTCAGGGAAGGATATGTTCCATCTTGTTTGAAGGAAGCGGCTGTTAGGCCGCTTCTGAAAAAACCTTCCCTAGACCCCCTGGATATGAGAAATTATAGGCCTGTGTCGTTGCTGCCATTTTTGAGCAAGGTAATCGAGAGGGCGGTTGCTCTTCAGCTCCAAGCAGTCTTGGATGAAACCGATTATCTAGACCCATTTCAAACCGGCTTCAGGACAGGCTTTGGGGTCGAGACTGCCATGGCTGCCTTGACCGACGATCTGCGTCTGAGCATCGACAGGGGTAGTGTGACCCTGCTGGTGCTCTTAGACCTCTCAGCGGCTTTTGATACAATAGATCACGGCATCCTCTTGGACCGCCTGAAGGGGTTAGGTATCGGGGGCACTGCTTTGCATTGGTTCCGGTCCTTCCTCTCGGGTAGGTCCCAGAAGGTGCTGCTTGGGGACACTAGCTCCAGTAAGAGGGAACTCACTTGTGGGGTCCCTCAGGGGGCTATTTTGTCCCCAATGTTATTTAACATCTATATGAAGCCGCTGGGTGAGATCATACAGAGTTATGGTGCTGGGTGTTATCAGTACGCTGATGATACCCAAATCTATTTTTCCGTGTCTCATTCGTCGGCCTTGAATTTCAATGGCATCTCCTCTCTCAATGAATGTCTTCGGGCGGTAATGGGCTGGATGAGGAAAAACAGATTGAAACTGAATCCAGACAAGACGGAGGTGCTCACGGTAGCGGCCCCGAAACCAAGAATTGGGTTGCAACCTCCAGTCCTGGATGGGGTCGCACTCTCCTCCAGTGACTGTGTTCGCAGTCTGGGGGTGCTTCTTGACTCGTCGCTCTTGATGACAAATCAGGTTAATGCGACGGTCAGGAGCGCCTGTTATCAACTTCGGCTGATACGCCAGCTGAGCCCTTTTCTGGAAGTAAGGGATCTTGAGACCATTGTGCATGCACTGGTAACCTCACGCCTCGACTTCTGTAATGTGCTCTACATGGGGCTACCCATGTGCTTGGTTCGGAAGCTTCAGTTGGTTCAAAACATGGAGCCAGACTTATTTCTGGAACATCTAGGAGGGACCACATCACTCCGGTTTTGAGGTCCCTCCACTGGTTGCCTATTAGCTTCCAGGCCCAGTACAAGGTGTTGGTTATTACCTTTAAAGCCCTAAATGGCTTGGGTCAAAGCTATCTCAGGGATCGCCTCCTTCCATACAATCCTCTCTGCGCTCTCCGGTCCTCTGGGAGGAATTTGCTGCAGCCTCAAAAATCAAGGCTTGCGGCGACCTCCCAGAGGGCTTTTTCAGTTGTTGCCCCCGAACTCTGGAACAGCCTGCCGGACGAGATCCGTCAGTTGACATCACTGGACAGCTTTAAAAAAGCTGTCAAGACGGATCTCTTTCGGCAGGCCTTCCCAGACTAATCACCCCGGCCTTGGGTTCTTTGACTCCTGCATTCCTCTCATGGCCCCATCCGTTGCTGATGGATGAGGAACGCAGTAGAGGTTGATTAGGGGGTGGGTTGGTTTTTCTTTTTGGAGATATGTTTATACGGGTTGTATTGTAAGCCGCTTGGATTGTCTGGCAATAAATGGGATACAAATAAACTATTATTATTATTATTATTATTATTATTATTATTATTGATCTTTTCCTGGTAACTACTATTACTCTGGTTTTTGTTTTTTGCCATTGTCATCAACAGTGATATGTGTCTTCTGGCCTTCCCATCCCCTAACTGAGGACGTTATGGTTTTCTAATCCCCCCCCCCCCATTTTGACGTAGCATCTCAGTTTACAATGTTATTCCAGTGTATAACTCTCCTTAAAATAACTATTTCTCAAGTTGTCACCAGTCCAATGAAATTATTATTGTTGCATTTCAGTAATTGTACTCTCTTTTTAACATTCTGCAGCAACTCGACCTGTTGACTGCTCCTTATAACTTGTTTTCTCAGGAGGCAACAAGCCACAGACTTATTCATACAGATTTATAATATTTTTTTTCATTTTTCCAGTATATTTTAAGAATACCTCAGCAGCAAATACATAAATTATAAGATATTCCAATGATCCAGTCATGGACAGACACACATATTTTGGACTGAAGAAATTCAAATACGATGTATTCACTACTTTATCTTATATTACCCATGAACAGATGGTGTGCTTCTATACTCAAGACAAATAACTACTTCAGTAAACTGCAAGATGACATTTCCTGGGTCAATGGAAAGCAATAAGTAAAACAGAGATGCACAACATTTAGTCCCTCATTAAATCATAGAAGGAAAGGAAATACATGAACTGAATAAAATTCACCTCAATATCAGCATATAACTATTGTCGATATGGCTTGCAGCAAGCTTTCAAATACAAGTATTTATGAAAACTGTCAGTCACATCTCCAAAGCAATTTTAAAAGTGACAAGATATTCCTAACAATAAACCTAATACTGATTGAACACAATAAAAGTTTTAAAAATTGAAATAAATTATCAATGAAGAACAAATATGGATGAAAAATATGGCAGAAATAAAACCAGACAACACAGAAGCAGTGAATAAAAATGTTAGGTTTTTTTGTTTTTTTAAAGATGGTAATAGAAAGGTTTACAGAGCACATGCACTAATTCAGCAGTCTGGATATTTTCAAGAGAAGTTATCCATAGAATGGTTGCTATTACAGATAGAACCCTGTTCTGTGGAAGTCACATCATATTTGAGTGGCACATAGAGGAAACCTCTTTTGTATCTCAAAGAAGAGGAAAGTTAGTATGGGGAAAAGCTTTAGTTGAAGCATATTTGGATTAGGCTGTTTAGGTTGAAAAACAATTTTCACTTCACATTAAATCTTCATGCTAACAGGCAGCTATTGCAATTGTTGCAAAGTATCACTAAAATATTCCCTGTGGTTAGTCCTTATCAACAAGTGGTCTATCTTAGTAGCGGAAGCTTCAAAACCATGTTCAAGGGAGAATGATATACAGAAGGCATTTCAATAATCCAATCTGAATAATGTATCCTGATTTCATTACCATTAAAAGCAATAACAAAGGAATGGAAGTCACTAAAATAAAAGGCATATGGAAACTTTGTGACACATTACTTTTCATTTCTTCTTTGTGATTGTTCTACTCATTCTCTAAGAACAAAACTTTGGAAAAATGCTCTTTTAAACTGCAATTCTCAGAATCCCCCAGTCAGTAGCATGCTACTTGGGCAGTTCAGGGAGATATAGTCCAAAAAGAGTGACTTTTCCAAGTTTTACAGAAGATGCTGCTGTTAAGATTTTCAAATATAAACTTTAAAAACCTAGCTTTTCCTAGTGTTTGCTTTTCCAAACAAATCCTGAATACCAAAGGGCCCAAATACCAAATACTTAGTTCACTGCAAATTCTGAAAAGCTATTTGTGTTTATGTTTCAATCTGTACAATTTATTTCCACAATTTTATTTTACTGCTAAACCTATAAATATTTCTACTTACTCCTTCCTAAAACTGAAGCTGTTTCTGAAAACCTCCAATGTCTATAAAATGTAATTACCTAACTTCTATGGGATGTTACATAAACATCTCCTGGATATACAGGCCTTACATTTGATATGTACAATCTCAAAGTACAAAGTTTTTCTCATAGTCCCATGAATAAGCAATATCACTTTCAGAATGGTTCAGCTGATTTTCAGTGGTCTATACTAGCCATTTTATCTGAGACCCAAAGCACAGTTAGTGTTACACATCCAAAACTGCTTTGGTCTTCTATTGCCTTTTTATGTCATGGAACAAATGATTTCTGAAACTAGGATGATTTTCAAAAGTCTGTGATATGTCATAGAGGTCTGCTATTCAAGGAAAAACTGTCAAAAATCCCAATGTATATCTATTCAAGCAGCTCTTTGTGTAGCAATACCTAAGCCTAAGCCATTAGAAGATGCTTACAAACTAACATGATTTACATAATATGGTCTTGTGCATCCCATGTTTTGATGCCATTTTTTCTATAGCCCCAGTGATCTAAGCTGAAAAGCTCTTTTTCCCCTTCTCCAAATATCTATAATTCTTTATTCAAAATATTGTTTGTCTCTCTTATTATGGCCTGGATCCTATTGGGTCATACTGCTCATGCAACAGACCACAATGTTAGCTGTTTGACAGTTATGACATTCACAGAATGAGGGATCTAGGACCTCCCTGTGTTAGTAGGGATGCTGAACTGTGATAAATGGCGAGAGTTAACCCCTGGCCATTTACTGCATGCATATGTCACTACTAGAGGAGGAGGAGGCTACCCAAAATAAACCTCCCACTAGAATAGAGGCTCTGGCTATATGCCCTGCTTTTTCTTCTCAGTTTGTCTCTCAATATTCTTGGATATAATGCACTGCAGGATAGGCTGGTGTGGGAAATAAAAAAATTTGAAGCCATCTTTCTGCAGTGTCTTGGCTCCAAGCACTTCTTGAAGCCAGGCACAGAAGAAACAGCAATCATTACACAGAACTGTAGTAGGCTACAATGTAACTACATCAGTGCCACTTTCTACTCTACTGTAATTGTATCAGATGTTGGCCTGTGTCTTAACATCTTCATTTTCAAAAGCTTTTCACATGCCACAGTGCCATTTACTCTCATTCCTACAAATACTCCTCTTCTGACTAGGTATTCAGAAAACAATAAGTATGCTGTTCATAGTCAGAAAAGTGAAGCAATGAAAAAATAACTGACTTAAATTATTATATTTTTCAAGTGTACAAGGGGGTGTCATAATTTTTAAATTACTTTTTAAAAAATTGACAGAAAGTTTGTTTTTATTTGTAGTTGTTAGCTTATCTCTTCGTAGTCACCATCCAGATTTACACATTTTCCCCAGTGTTTCTTGACTCTCCGAATACCTGATATTGTAGAAGTCTGCAGATTGCGCCTTTCAAGGAGGTATCATAAAGTAATAATTATCACCCAGAAGATATTAAGGTATATTGATGAAATTTTGTCAGTGTCATCATTGGTCCCTAAGTGCTTGGTGTTGAGAAAATCAGCTCATTGTGTCCTTTATTTTTGTGACAGGTTGTGCCAGAAGTGACTAAAGTGTAAAAGCCTCAACTTTAAAGTGTCTCAGAAAAGTTGATGTCTCTTTCCACCCTGCAGCCTTACAAACATGCTCAATTGAAGCTGCTACCCTATAGGCTGTTGTTGTCACCACTGATCTGGTGGAATGTGCCCAAACAAAATTAGGTCTAAGAACTTTTGCCAAACCATAACATTGATAAACTTTCAGCCATTTGGACAGCATTCATTAGATGCCTTTTGGCTCAAAGACCTTGGAGTGAAAGACAAGAACAGTGCAAAGAACTATTCTTTGAAATCATTTTGTTCTTTTCAAGTAGATTATTATAGCCCTTTTCACCTCCAATAAATGCCACTTTTTATTTTATTACATTCCACAGATCATTAGGCAATACATTAAATACATAAACATGTTAAAATAGCTCTATAAAACATATAGTGGAGAAACTTGACATGCTAATACAATGGCCACTTAAGGAATGACAAATTCCTTAAGGAAACTTCCTTTAAAGGCTCAAAGGGATTCCCAGTCAAAACATTCAAAACTAGATTTAAGTTCTAGAATGGTGTATGCCGCAAACTGGAAAAGAAAGGTCCAGTCTTCTGTCAAAGATTGGTTGTTCAAACTGATTGATTGTATTGCAGTGGATAAGCTGACTTTACTCCTGAGAGGAGAATCGTGGGAGAATCAGAAAAAAAAATTGGGAGCTTTTAATTCGTGTACTGGAAAAAAGCGACTGTAAAGAACTAGTAAAGAAGATAGAACTTAGAACTGGTTTCTGTAGTATGATTGTTTAAAATAGCCTTTTTAGGGTCCTTTTCACTCAGTTTGTTCTGTAAGACCTGAAGGTGTGTGATTATATTTATGGTGGATTAAGATTTCAAGGAATTGCTCTGGGGATGTTTTTTTGTTTGTTTTTTGTTTTGAAGAAGTAAGTTGTGGACACTCAGGAAGTCAACTACAATTATATATATGAAGGAATATATATTTGTTATAAGCATGGTTTATGTAAATTTAAGGTGTCTTGTATGTTTTTATATGTTTGTTTGATGTTAATATTTCTTTGTAATTTGTCGTCTTAATAAAGTTTGTAAAAAAAACTAGATTTAAGTTCTACAAGTGAAATCTATGTAATGTCAGGGAAGAACTTAAAGTTGCACATCTCACAAATCTTTTAACATGTGGATGAAAAACCATTTTGGACTATTTGACGACTTACTGACATCTACAGATTTGCAAGAGGCATATTTGCATGTGCCAATGGATCTTCAGGAGTTTTCCCTGCTTCAAATTCAGGGCCTATACAGACTGCCAGAAATAATCCAGCTTGAGACCACTTTAACTGTCCTAGCTCAGTGCTAAGGAATCATGGGAACTGTAGTTTATTGTGACACCAGAGCTCTCTGATAGTGAAGGTTCAATGTCTCAGAAAAAACTACAATTCCGATGATTCCCTAGCATCGAGCCAAGACAGTTAAAGTGGTCTCAACTGGATTATTTTTGGCAGTCTGTATAGGCCCTCAGTGGTCATCATTACTAGTTCAAGACTCTACTATTTGGCCTGCCATCAGCCCTGAGGGTTTTACCAAAGTTTTAGTACCTATAATAGCTGATCTGAGACAGCATTGCCTACCCCTGGTCTAGAGAGACACGGATACTTAATGAATTACAAGAATAGTCATCCAGAGCCAACAAAATGAATAACTCGCCTGCGTGCCCAAATAGAAACAGGAGTTTTTTCCCTTTCAAAAGAGAGAATGACAGAGATAAAAAAGATTATTTTAGAATTAAGTCAAGTAAAAACAGCAGATCTAATGCCTTATCAAAGGTGCTAGGGATATGTATATCAACAATTATGTTGATTCTTTGTATGAGGTTTCATACCAGATTGCTTCAAAATTTCCTAAGTCTTCATCAGCTATTAATAATAAGGAAGAGACATTTCATGTTAACAGTTTCCCAGAATGTTCTAAAAGATTTAATCTGGTGGTTGAAGGACAAGATTCTTAACAGGGGAAACTCATTTCTTCCTTAGAAAAAGATATTGATGATGACAGATGCCACTCTTTTTGGCTGAAGGGCCAATTGAGAAGGTCATTATGTACAGGTCAGTCGACTCTGTTGGAGAAAGTTTTGCATACCAACCTACGGAAATAAAAGCTGTAGGTCTGGCAGTACTTCATTTTGCAGCATTAATAGAACATCAAGATGTGCATGTTTGAACAGATAATGGACCTGAACAGACTGCCAGAAATAATCCAGTTTGAGACCACTTTGGGCCTTTGCAGACTGCCAGAAATAATGCAAATTGAGATCACTTTAACTGTCCTGGCACAGTGCTAGGGAATCATGAGAATTACATTTTTTCCCCTGAGACATTGAACCTTCACTGTCAGAGAGCTCTGGTGTCACAATAAACTACAGTTTCCATAATTCCTTAGCACTGAGCTAGGACAGTTAAAGTGGTCTCAAGCTGGATTATTTCTGGCAGTCTGTATAGGCCCTAAATTTGAAGCAGGGAAAACTCCTGAAGATCCATTGGCACATGCAAATATGCCTCTTGCAAATCTGTAGATGTCAGTAAGTCGTCAAATTCCAAATGGTCCAAAATGGTTTGCAAAATCTCCATTTTGAACCTTTTTGTATTGAATAAACCCAATGAGATATTTTAGATTTAAGACTGATCTATATCCACCATTATGTTTAAGAACAGTGAAGAACAGGGAATAAAATCCTTGGAATTTCTCATTCTGTGGTATCTTTTCTATAGCTATTATTTTTAACAAATAGTTGATCTTGTTCTGCCCAATCTCTCTTTTCACTATGTCCCTTGATACTGGTGATGATAGAAATCTTTCTTTTCATCTTCATTGAAATTGGATTACATGTAAACTGTCTTCACAACTTCCAACAACCATGTGTCCAATGTGATGTTATGCAAAAGGTGACCAAAATAAGGAAGCTTCAGTGAGTTGAGATGTACCTTTTCTGAACTGTTGTAGACCCTGTAGTTTAAATTGAAATCTGGATCTAGTCCACTGAGCAATACAACATCTCAAATCTCTTTGTGTCTGATAATTTCTTCCTCTACAAAAGGAGTAAGATCCATTCTTATAAATCTGTGTCTATTTTTTTTCTTCTAAGTTGTAGGAAAGACTTGCTTTTTGTCCTTGCCTTCCACTAACAATTTACTCAGAGCCACTTCACCAAATAACAATTTACCTATGAATTATATACTTACCAAACTGGTCCTACCCTTGTGATCAACATCCCAATGTTTCAGCCACAAGGATCGCTTCCCTATTGCTACTGCTGCAAATATTCTACTGCACCTTAACATATGCTACATACTGAAGCAGCTTATCTAGCCTGTTCAACATTCTCTATAGTATACAGGCTGTTAAATCCTCAGTGTCAAGAAAATCCTGTACCCATAAGATCCCTGTCCTTTCAAATATAGATGCAGCCATTGATGCCCTAAATGTGAAAGCTTCATGGTTCACCTTGATGCTAAACCAATTGTCTTTTGATCTACATCTTTAAGAGCCATGTCCCCTTGCCATGGAACAGCTGAATTCAAAACAAGAGCTGATACCGGAACATTGCCCAAAGTAATTGCTAATGATCAATCAATTCCTTCTCAAACCAATAAGCTTTTTCCCCATAGTCAGTCAATCTTTTAACACATAACAGATTTTTCCATTTACACTCCAATTTTTTTAACCTATTAGTCACAAGAAGTTTAGCATGCCATGTTAGTACCTGCTGCAAGATGGTTGTTTATTTTTCTTTTGCTCTAAAGAACTCTCTTAAACTGAATCCCCTGATGAAACTAAATTTAAAGTAAGTAACATCATTTTCAATTAAACTGTTCTATTTCTAGTCTTTTTTCCAACTCTATCTGAATCCTCTTCAGATCCACTATCTCACATTTCAATATCCCCCTCAGAATCAGAATCTAATTCTAATCTATTTGAAATTATATTATCATTACTTATTCCCTGATGAACTGGCTCATTCAAAGTATCTCTGCGCCTTAATTTTTGTTTACATTTCCCATGTGTATTCCCTGAAGACTCTTTTATCTGCTCCCCTAAATTCATTACCTCTCCTTGAATTGTTGAATTTATGGTGTGAAATTCTTTAGCTGTACTTGAATTTAAATCATGTCGTTAATTAAATGTATTTTTGGCCCTTAATGACTCATTTTCAGCTAATAAATTACTTAAAACAATTAAATTACCTAAATTATTTGAACTATTTGAACTAGCTGTATTTGATGAATTCACTGCATTCATATCTAAACTACTTAAATTATTTATATAACATAAAAATATGAGAATCTAAACATCGCTAATGAATTAAGTCCTGTTTGAACTTCTGCTCTAATGAAGTCTTTTAAATTATTTTAAATAATCTTATTTGAAATAAACAGATACAAACACACAATACATCAAATAAACAAGAAAACAAAAAACAGTATTTTACCATCTAGAACAGGGGTAGGCAACCTTTCCCTTTAAGGGCTGAGGGACTTCAGCTCCCAGAAGCCTCAGCCATGTTGGCCAATAATCCCATGTTGGCCAATAGCTCCTGGGATTCTGGGAGCTGAAGTCCCTCGGCCCTTAAAGGGGAAAGGTTGCCTACCCCTGATCTAGAATAATGTGAAAGTTGCATAAATCAATTGTCCTACCTACATTTACAATCTAATCATAATTAAAATGGTAATACTAACTCCTATCAAACCGGAATTACTTCACATCCATCCAACCAACTTATACACAGAGAGAATAACCACCTCTATATACAAGGGAGTATCGTAAAGTAATAATTATCACCAGGAAGTTATTATGGTATATTGATGAAATTTTGTCAGTGTCATCATTGGTCCCTAAGTGCATGATGTTGAGAAAATCAGATCATTGTGTCCTTTATTTTTGTTACAGGTTATGTCAGAAATGACTAAAGTGTAAAATTTTGAACCTTTTGTATTGAGAAGTACGAGGAGGTATCATAAATAATTATCACCTGTAAGTTATTATGGTATATTGATGAAATTTTGTCAGTGTCATCATCACTAAGTGACTTTTTCTTTTCCCAAAAATGAAAAATCCATTGCGGGATTGCTGATTTGACAACACAGATGACATCATTCATGAAGTGGAAGAGTAGTTTAAGGCTCAATCTGTAGATTCCTACAATAATGGTATTCGGAGGGTCAAGAAACACTGGGGGAAAGTGTAAATCTGAATGGTGACTACTAGAGATAAGTTAACAATTACAAACCAAAACAAACTTTCTGTTAAAAAAAATTTAAAGGTGATAATTAAAACTTTACAATACCCCTCGTATACTCCCTATTTCCATACTTCATCCTTCTTTTACCCCTCCCCCCTTCCCTTCCACTGAGCTTGTGAAACAATGTATAATTGATTTGGACTTTTACACATTGTTGGATGAAATCAAAGCACAAAAAATGTCTCTCACATACACAAGACTGGATATTAAGAATGCTCTTCCATCACATATAACAACTTTTATACAATTGGAACACAAGAAACTTTGCACAATCTTTTTAGGAAGAATGCATAGTTCTTCTTCTGCAGTTACATTAGGTAGACTGAGAGGGATCCACTTGGAGGAGTGCTAATGCCAGTACAGTACCTGTGGAAGCCATGGAACACATATTGCTACAACACTGCTTACAGCACATTTGTACAGCAGAGTGGTGGGTGGGAAAAGTGACTGGTGAAAACAGGATACAATGGTTTCTTACTGACAAGCCAGACTTTTAGCGTCATATTGATTTGCCCCATTTTCTACTGGCAGTTCAGTCAATTACAAAGTAATTGGCTGACTTTCATAGGACAGACTGCCAACATGATTCAAGTGATCAGTGAAAGTGGGCAAGAATGGGACGGGATAATAAGTTTGAGTTTTCATTCTTATTACTGGCATGTAAAATAAGCTGATGGTCATTCCGTATATTATACAGAAATTTGGTGATGTTTATTTTTCTTATTAATTTTACTTTTTTAATTGATGGCCTTTGACTAATTAATAAAGTTTGTTTGTTCAGAATTATATGGCTACAAAGTCCCCTCTTAAGTGTGTTTCCTTTGTTTTGTTTATTCTGTTAATAAGAATGGATTAAAAACACTTCTGTGCACTATACAAAACTTCCATCTGTAAGTTCATACATGTCTCCACAATTTTGTGAGCACATTACTAACATGACCACAGGATGGGCTGAAGCTGAATTTTTGTTGTTGATAACTGCCTTCGCATTGGTCTCGATCCATGGCGACCCTATGGATATCTCCAGCCCCCCGGTCCGTCCTCTACTACTCCACAAACAAATATTCGTGGTCTCTTTAATAAAGTCCATCCATCTAGCATGTGGCCTTCCTCTCTTTCTACTTCTCTCCACCCTTTCCTAACAATATTGTCTTTTCCAACGATTCATGCCTTCTCCTGATGTGTCCAAAGTACAACAGTTTAAGTCTTGTCATCTTGGTTTCTAGGGATATTTCTGGCTTGATCTGTTTTAGGACCCATTTGTTTGTCCTTTTGGCTGTCCATGGAATCCTCAGCATTCTTCTCCAGCACCACATCTGAAATGTATTAATTTTCCTCCTATCTTCTTTCTTGACTGTCCAGCTCTCACATCCATACATGGTAATAGGGAATACAATGGCTTGTATGATTCTGACTTTTTGTGCTGAGCTGTATGTCTTTGCATTTTAGGATCTTTTCTAGTTCTTTCATAGATGCCCTCCCCATTCTTAATCTTCTCCTGATTTCCTGGCTGCCATTCCTATTCCAATCAATGTTTGACAACAGATATGAAAACTCTTTTACTATTTCTATTTCCTCATTGTCTAGTTCTCTGTGGTCATTATTTTTGTTTTCTTTATGTTCAATAGTAAGCCTGCCTTTGCATTTTCTTCTTTGATCTTCCTTAGTAGTTGTTCCAGAATAAAGCTGAATAGAACTAAAATGATTAGTGGGAGGAAACAATAATAATAATAATAATAATAAGTTTTATTTATAGCCCGCCTCTCTGCATTGCAATCGAGGTGGGTTACAGCATTTAAAATATAACAAGTTAAAACATACCCAGCGCCCACAATCTCCCTCCCACCCCTTAAAACAGAATTAAATCGAAAAAGGTTAAAACAAGGCAATGCATTAAATTAAAATACTATAATATAATAAAACCAAAGGATCAATTGTGCCAGCTCGGAGAAAAAGAATTAACTCATCTCGTTGCTGCAGATGTTATTCTGGAAAGGCCTGTCGGAAGAGATCCGTCTTTACCGCTTTCTTAAAAGCAGCAAGTGTGGTAGTCAGACGGATCTCATCCGGCAGGCCATTCCATAGTTTTGGGGCAGTGGCAGAAAAGGCCCTCTGGGAGGTCTGAGACAGCCTGGTCTTTATTGGCTGTAACAGATTCCTCCCAGAGGACCGCAAGGCACGGGGGGGATCATATGGGAAGAGGCGGTCCTTAAGATAAGATGGACCTAAGCCATGTAGGGCTTTATAGGTTAAAACCAACACCTTGTACTGCACCCGGAAACTGATCGGCAGCCAGTGGAGGGATTTAAGCACCGGTGTTATGTGCTCCCTCCTGGATATTCCAGTGATTAACCTGGCTGCCATATTTTGTACCAATTGTAGTTTCCGAGTTAGGCACAAGGGTAGCCCCATGTAGAGCGCATTACAGTAGTCCAAGCGTGAGGTTACCAGGGCGTGTACCACTGCTTCCAGGTCCCTCACATCCAGATAAGGGCGCAGTTGGCGTATCAGCCGAAGCTGATAGCAGGCACTCCTGACCGCCGCATTCACCTGACTAGTCATGTGAAGCGACGAATCTAGGAGAACCCCCAGACTGCGAACACAGTCCTTGGAGGAGAGTGTGACTCCATCCAGGACTGGAGACTGTATTCCCAAATCTGGTTTCGGGCCTGTAACAGTGAGTACCTCCGTTTTGTCTGGATTCAACTTCAATCTGTTTTTCCTCATCCAATCCATTACCGCTCTGAGACAGTCATTGAGAGGAGAGACGCCATCTGAAGTCTGAAACGATGATCTGGTCATGGAGAAGTATATCTGGGTGTCATCAGCATACTGAAGACACCGCGCTCCATGCCTCCGGATGATCTCTCCCAGCGGCTTCATATAGATATTAAATAGCATCGGGGACAGGATGGCGCCCTGAGGGACACCACAATTCAGCTCTATTTTGGAAGAGCAACTGTCCCCGAGCCTCACCCTCTGGGATCTGCCTGTGAGGAAGGAACGGAACCACTGCAAAGCAGTGCCTCCAATTCCTAATTCTCTCAGGCGATCTAAGAGGATGGAATGGTCTATTGTATCAAAGGCCGCTGAGAGGTCAAAGAGCACCAACAGGGTCACACTACCCCTGTCAATGCCCAAGCGGAGGTCATCGGTCAGAGCAACCATGGTAGTCTCCACTCCATATCCTGTCCTGAAGCCGGTTTGAAATGGATCAAGATAATCGGTTTCATCCAAGACTGCTTGGAGTTGGGAAGCAACTGCCCTCTCGATCACCTTGCTCAACAAAGGAAGTAAAGATACTGGTCGATAACTGTTCTTATCCAGGGGGTCCAGGGAAGGCTTTTTCAGGAGGGGCCTAACCGCCGCCTCCTTTAGACAAGATGGAACATGTTGTGACCCGTTGATTGTGTCCCGAAGGAACACCTTCAGCGCGTCACCCCCCTGGGCGACCAGCCAAGATGGGCAAGGATCGAGAGGGCAAGTTGTCTTCCTCATCCTGCCAAGTAGCTTGTCCACGTCATCGGTACTCACAGATTGAAAATGATCCAGTAAAATGCCATCAACGGAGCTCCTGGATGCCACATCTGCGGATTCTGTCAAAACAATGGCGTCTAAGTCGGCTCTAATCCGAGAGATTTTATCTGCAAAGTAGATGTTAAATGCCTCACAGCAGGCTGTTGTGGGGTTAAGCAGGGGGTTTGGCGCAGGAGGAACCTTTGCCAACTCCCCCACCACCCTGAACAGTTCTGCCAGGCGGGACTCTGCAGACGCAATATGTGCAGAACAGAAGGATCTCTGTGCTGCACGTAGAGCCTCCCTATAGGAGTCAAGGTGCTTCCTAAGGCGAGTTCTGTCGGATGAGAGACGAGTTTTTCACCATTCGCGCTCTAGTCGTTGTCCGGTTCGCTTCATTCCCCTAAGCTCCTCAGTATACCAGGGCCTGCGGTTTGAAGCGGGCCGGAAAGGACGCTTAGGAGCAATTGTGTTGATAGTCCTGGTGAGATCGATATTCCAAGTGTTCACCAAGGCTTCGACAGAATCACCGGCGTTGCCAACCATTTGACCCTCTAAGGCCTTCTGGAAACCAATTGGTTCCATTAGCCTTCGAGGGCGGACCATTCTAATGGGTCCGCCACCCCCGGGGGGGTGGACAATAGCCCTTAGTTCCGCCTTGATCAGAAAATGATCTGTCCATGACAATGCAGAAATTTTCTTAATTTCCACCCACGGATACTCCTGCTCCGTACTAAAGACTGCATCAAGTGTATGACCAGCACAATGTGTGGGCCCGTCAACCAGCTGGGATAGGCCCATGTTTGTCATGGTATCCATGAACTCCCGAGCCGCGCCAGTTAGGTCTTGTAAACTGGTCTCGAGTGGGATGTAGAAATCGCCCAGAACCAAAAGTCTGGGCGATTCCAGCAGCAACTCGGAAACCAGGGCGGTCAGCTCGGTTAGGGAGTCTGTTAAGCAACGGGGTGGCCGGTATACCAACAGAATCTCCAAACTATCTCTGGCCTTCAAGCTAAGGTACATACACTCGGTGTAGATCGTTTTCCGGATAGGCCTTCTGATCAAGATTAAGGTGTTCCTGTGGACAAGGGCTATGCCGCCCCCCTGCCCACTTTCCCTCACCTGCTCAACAACTGAGTACCCGGCTGGGAGAGCCTGCACCCATGTCGCAGAGCTGGCATCCCCCAGCCAGGTCTCAGTGAAGCATGCCAGGTCGGCCGCCTCATCCACTAAGAGATCGTGGATGATATGAGTTTTATTCCTGACCGACCTGGCATTGCAAAGGAGCAGGTTGAGGGTTGGTGGAATGGTTGGTACGCTCTCCACATTATCCTGGGAAACAGAGACAACTGAAGAAGGGACAGGTATTAAACATCTGTCCCTTCTTCTTTTGAAACATTTGATGGCTCTGTTGCCACCATACCTTCCCTGCCCCCACACCACCTGAATGTCCATTAGCAACTAAGCCACTCCACTAACACAGAAGATGAGTGGCCAGCTGATACCAATCCCAGATTAAGACAATTATTACACAGAGAGGGGAGGCTACGGGAGGATAGTTCTCCAAGGTCGTGCTGGTTAATCTAACCCCTTTCAAGGCTGTCTAGGTGGTAGCTATCAGGCTGCAAGGTCCTTTCGGCAGCCTGAGATCATTTGTGCCCTGAGGCGCTAACATCACTAGATGAAAAAGTGACCGAGAACTGGGGAACCTCAAGTCCTGGACAGTCACCACAGCAAGTCCCCAACACTAACACACACAATCAACAGGGAGCCCCCTCTCGCCCCCCGAATGATGGCAATCACAGTCAGTCAGTCCTCTCCGAGCTGTTCCCCTCCAGGCTGGTCAAGTCCTTTTTAAGCAGCCGAGAGCCTTGCCGCTGCTGCGTGGAGCTGGGGGAGAGATGGTGCCAAGCAGGTTTAAATCCCTGCTGCTCCTCCCGGTATCGCCGCCGCTGCTGTGCTCTGGCCGCTCAGCTGTTCCCCTCCAGGCTGGCCAAGTCCTTTTAAGCGGCTGAGAGCCTTCTTCCTCCTCCGCGCCGTGCCTCACCGCTGGACCGGGAGCAGTTGGGGCCTGGAGCAGGCCCAGGTGGTAAGGCCACTCTCTTGCTCACCGCAATGTCCTCCGCTGGGAGAGATGGTCTGGGACCGTTTTTAAAGGCTCCGATCTCCCTGCTGCTGTCCCAGCCGCTCCTCCGCCGAGAAAAGGTGTCTCTGGAGCGTTTTTATAAGCTCCGGTCTCCCTCCACGTGGAGCAGCTGTCCTCCGCTGGGAGAGATGGTCTGGGAGCGTTTTTAAAGGCTCCGATCTTCCTGCTGCTGTCCCAGCCGCTCCTCCGCCGGGAGAAGGTGTCTCTGGAGCGTTTTTATAAGCTCCGGTCTCCCTCCACGTGGAGCAGCTGTCCTCCGCTGGGAGAGATGGTCTGGGAGCGTTTTTAAAGGCTCCGATCTCCCTGCTGCTGTCCCAGCCGCTCCTCCGCCAACAAAGGTAATATGGTAAATGAGCATCACAAGAGATTGACAGAGAGAAGAAGATTTGTCTCTGGGCAAGTGATGGGCTGAAACCTACTTTGTGTGGATTCCTCCTCTCACCAATCCTGAGAAACAGGAACTGACAGCAGGGGCAAAAGCCATGGTAAAGTAAAGGCAGCTGGAACCAATATCTGCTCATTTTCTCAGTCCATTATTATGGCCACATTTCCATACAGCTTAAGAAGTTAAAACTAATTTCCTGAGCAAATTTACAACCACCCCAGAAAATTCTCCAGTACAATAAACTCATTTTTAGTTTTAGGAAATGCAAGATCTCACTAGAATCATAGAATCATAGAGTTGGAAGAGATCAGAAGGGCCATCCAGTCCAACCCTCTGCCATGCAGGAACTCAAAATCAAAGCATCCCTGACAGATGGCCATCCAGCCTCTGTTTAAAGACCTCCAAAGAAAAGACTCCATCACATTCCGAGGGAGTGTGTTCCACTATCAAACAACTCTCACTGTCAGGAAGTTCCTCCTAATGTTGAGCTGGAATCTCTTTTCCTGTAGCTTGCATCCATTGTTCCGAGTCCTATTCTCTGGAGTAGCAGAAAACAAGCTAGCTCCCTCCTCAATATGACATCCCTTCAAATATTTAAAGAGGGCTATCATATCCCCTCTTAACCTTCTTTTTTCCAGGCTAAACATACCCAGTTGCCTAAGTCGTTCCTCGTAGGGCATGGTTTCCAGACCCTTCACCATTTTAGTCGCCCTCCTCTAGACACGCTCCAGTTTTTCAACATCCTTTTTGAATTGTGGTGCCCAGAACTGGACACAGTATTCCAGGTGGGGCCTGACCAAAGAAGAATACAGTGGCACTATTACTTCCCTTGATCTAGATACTATACTTTTATTAATGCAGCCTAAAATTGCATTGGCCTTTTTAGCTGCGGCATCATACTGTAGACTCATGTTCAACTTGTGGTCCACTAGGACTCCTAGATCCCTTTCACACATAGTCTCGTTAAGCCAGGTGTCCCCCATCTTATATCTATGCATTTCATTTTTTTGCCCTAAATGCAATACCCTACATTTCTCTGTGTTGAAATTCATTTTATTAGCTTTGGCCCAGCTTTCTAATCTATTAAGGTCATTTCATCCTGTCTTCTGGGGTTATTCCTGCTAATTTGGTGTCATCTGCAAATCTGAGAAGCATGCCCCCTATTCCTTCATCCAAATCATTGATAAAGATGTTGAATAGCACTGGGCCCAGGACAGAGCCCTGTGGCACCCCACTAGTCACTTCTCTCCAAGATGCAGAGGAGCCACTGCTGAGCACCCTTTGGATTTGGTCAGCCAATCAGTTACTAATCCACGTAACAGTTGTATTGTCTAGCCCACGTTTTACTATCTTGTTTGCAAGAATATCGTGGGGGACCTTGTCAAAAGCCTTACTGAAATCAAGATATGCTATGTCTACTGCATTCCCTTCATCTAGCAAGCTGGTAATTTTATCAAAAAAAGAGATTAGATTAGTCTGGCATGACTTGTTTTTGAGAAACCCATGTTGACTTTTAGTGATTATGGCATTCCCTTCTAAATGTTCACAGACTCTCTGTTTAATAAACTGTTCTAGAATCTTTCCTGGTACTGATGTCAGACTATCTGGGTGATAATTGTTGGGATCCTCTTTTTTCCCCTTTTTGAAGATAGGGACAATGTTTGCCCTCCTCCAGTCTGCTGGGACTTCTCCTGTTCTCCAGGTGTTCTCAAAGATTATTGCCTGTGGCTCTGAGATTACATTTGCCAGTTCTTTTAATATCCTTGGCTGTAGTTCATCTGGTCCTGGAGACTTACATTCATTTAGGTCAGGTGTAGGCAACCTTTTTGAGCTGGGACCGGGTTGCTGTCCCTCAGACAATTGGGGGGCCGAAGCACCAAAAATAAATATTAAAATTTTAAATTTTTAAAAAAATTAAAAAATATGCATGCACACTCTCTCAGCCCCAGAAAAGCCATGGCAAAACCCCTGTGAAGATTTTGCCAAGAAAACCCCAAGAACAAGTAATAACAACAATAATCAATATCATCATGGCGGGTGGCGGTGGGGGGGGCCGTGGCGGCAGGACTGGCCTGGAGCTGGTCCAAAGGCCTCGGGGGGCCACATCCAGACCCCGGGCCTTAGGTTGCCTACCCCTGATTTAGGTTAACAGGCATTCCTGTACTTCCTATTTACTTATTCTGAGCTTCATTTCCCCTATTGTGTCCTCTGCTCCATTTTCCTCAGGTTGAACACCCTTTGCCTTTTCTGAGAAGACTGAAGCAAAGAAGGTGTTGAGTAGTTCTGCCTTTTCTCTGTTCTCTGTTAGAATTTCTCCATCTTCTCTGTACAGTGGTCCTACCATTTCCTTCTTCTTTCTTTTGCAACGGACATACCCCAAAAAGCCCTTTTTATTGTCCTTAACCCCTCTAGCAAGCCTGAGCTCATCCTGTGCTTTGGCTTTCCTGACTTTACCCCTACATTTCCTAGCTATTTGTCTGAATTCCTCTTTAGTGATTTCGCCCCTTTTCCATTTCTTATACATCTCCCATTTAAAACTTAGTTCAGTTGAAAGTTCTTTTGTCATCCAACCCGGTTTCTTGAAACTCCTCCCATTTTTCCTTCTCATTGGAACAGTTTGAGATTGTGCCTTCAGTATCTCCCTTTTGGGAAACTCCCATCCATCTTGAACTCCCTTCTCCTTTAGTATCCCAGGGTTTCCCTAAGTTTGTTGAAATCAGCTCTCCTAAAGTCTAGAATGAGTGTTTGACTATGCCTAGCTTCTCCTTTCCACTGTATAAGAAACTCCAGGAGAAAATGATCACTCCCACCTAAGGATCACACCACTTGCACCCCATTTACCAGGTCATTCTTGTTGGTTAGGATCAGATGTAAAATACCTGATCCCCTTGTTGCCTCTTCCACCTTTTGGACAAAGAAATTGTCTTCAAGGCAAATGAGGAATTTGCTAGACCTTAAAGTATTGGCTGGGTTTGACTTCCAGCAAATATCAGGATAACTGAACTCACCCATCACTACTACATCTCTCCTTTCTGAATCTGTGGTCACCTGTTCTAGAAAGGCATCGTCCAATTCCTCAGTCCGACTTGGGGTCTGTAGCAGACTTTACCCCTACATGTGCTAGCTATTTGTTTGAATTTCTCTTTAGTGATTTCGCCCATATTCCATTTCTTATACACCTCCCATTTAAAACTTAGTTCAGTTGAAAGTTCTTTTGTCATCCAACTCGGTTTGGAGGCTTAAATCATAATGGGACTGTGATGGAGTGCCTTTTAAAAGCTGGTTGGTTTGGGATGAAGTGAAGCTTGATAGCTGGATGCCAGGTAACTGACAGAACAGGAGGAGCAAAATTCAACCCAGTGTTTTGATGGGTGGGGCTTCCTGGTGAGAGGGAATTTAAAAAGTGCAGAGTCAGGTGTGACAGTTCAGTTAGTCTAGTCACATCTGGATGATGGTTATGCTTAAAGAAAGAGAGAAAGCATTCATGATAAAGAGGGTTTAAAAGCCTGCCAAGTGTTTGATTTTAATGTAACCACACTAAGCTTGAAGTTAACTCACATGTGATAGTTTATTTTTGTATGTTTCTCAATAAAAGTTACAGCTTGTTTTACAGCAGTGGACTTTTGACTGAAGTGACTACTACAACTGTAAAGAAGAACATACAAACTACCTAAACTATTTAACTGGTTTATGGAGATACTTGGGATCCTAGTCCTTATACACTTAGGGACAGTGTCAAATAGGTAAAGACAGGGCAAGGGTTAGTGACATGGGGCCTTCGGAGCCTGGAAAGTAAAAGCAACCTAGGTCATTAAGAAGGTCCCATCACAGGGAAATATATAACAAACCTATAAGGAAAGTAGGAATGAAATGCATGCTTCAAAGAGTTCAAGGCCTCTCGATCCTTGCCCATCATGGCTGGCCGTCCGGGGGGGTGTGTGCATTGAGGAGATTCCTTATGGATATCATCAATGCATCCTTCAGGGAAGGACATGTTCCATCTTGTCTGAAGGAAGCGGCTGTTAGGCCGCTTCTGAAAAAAACTTCCCTGGACCCCCTGGATATGAGTAACTACAGGCCTGTTTCTTTGCTCCATTTTTGAGCAAGGTGATCGAGAGGGCGGTTGCTCTTCAGCTCCAAGCAGTCTTGGATGAAACCGATTATCTAGACCCATTTCAAACCGGCTTCAGGACAGGCTTTGGGGTTGAGACTGCCATGGTTGCCTTGACCGATGATCTGCGTCTGAGCATCAACAGGGGTAGTGTGACCCTGTTGGTTCTCTTAGACCTCTCAGCGGCTTTTGATACGATAGATCATGGCATCCTCTTCGACCGCCTGAGGGGGTTAGGTACCGGGGGCACTGCTCTGCAGTGGTT
Organism: Phrynosoma blainvillii; assembly: GCA_026167975.1. Classification (NCBI taxonomy): domain Eukaryota; kingdom Metazoa; phylum Chordata; class Lepidosauria; order Squamata; family Phrynosomatidae; genus Phrynosoma; species Phrynosoma blainvillii. The sequence continues at coordinate 57,994,029 of JANUYF010000005.1, forward strand.
CCGGTCCTTCCTCTCGGGTAGGTCTCAGAGGGTGCTGCTCGGGGACTGTAGCTCCAATAAGAGGGACCTCATTTGTGGGGTCCCTCAGGGAGCTATTTTGTCCCCGATGTTATTCAACATCTATATGAAGCCGCTGGGTGAGATCATACGGAGTTATGGTGCTGAGTGTTATCAGTACGCTGATGACACCCAAACCTATTTCTCCGTGTCTCGTTTGTTGGCCTCGAATTCCAATGGCATCTCTTCTCTCAATGAATGCCTTCGAGCGGTAATGGGCTGGATGAGGAAAAACAGATTGAAACTGAATCCAGACAAGACAGAGGTGCTCATGGTAGCGGCCCCGAAACCAAGAATTGGGTTGTAACCTCCAGTCCTGGATGGGGTCACACTCTCCTCCAGTAACTGTGTTCGCAGTCTGGGGGTGCTCCTTGACTCATCGCTCCTGATGATAAATCAGGTAAATGCAACAGTCAGGAGCGCCTGTTATCAGCTTCGGCTGATACGCCAGCTGCGCCCTTTTCTGAAAGTAAGGGATCTCGAGACTGTTGTGCACGTGCTGATAACCTCACGCCTTGATTTCTGTAATGCGCTCTACATGGGGCTACCCTTGTGCTTGGTTCGGAAATTACAGCTGGTACAAAATATGGCAGCCAGACTTGTCTCAGGAACATCCAGGAGGGACCACATTACTCCAGTTCTGAGGTCCCTCCACTGGCTGCCTATCAGCTTCCGGGCCCAGTACAAGGCGTTGGTTATTACCTTTAAAGCCCTAAATGGCTTGGGTCCAAACTATCACAGGGACTGCCTTCTCCCATACAATCCTCCCCGCGCTCTCCGGTCCTCTGGGAGGAATTTGCTGCAGCCTCAAAAGTCCAGGCTTTCGGCAACCTCCCAGAGGGCTTTTTCAGTTGTCGCCCCCAGACTCTGGAACGGTCTGCCGGACGAGATCTGTCAATTAACATCGCTAGATAGCTTTAAAAGAGCTGTCAAGACAGATCTCTTCCGGCAGGCCTTTCCAGACTAAATATCCTGGCCTTGGCTACTTCCTCCCTTCAATTGATCTTTCCATAGGTCTTCCACAGATGGAATGAGCAATCATGGCCATGGCCCAATGTTGCTGTTGCAAGATGTAATGTGTTTTTAAATTGTTTAAATGTGTTTTAATTTGTTATTGATTTAATACTGTTTTAAGGGTGGGTGGGAATGTTGTGATTTATTATGTATGATTTTATTCTTGTGAGCCGCCCTGATTGGGTTTCCCAAAGGGCGGGATACAAATAAATTTTATTATTATTGTTTATTATTATTAAGGCCATGATGTAGAAATAGAAGCGTGATAGCTTATTGAGATTTGCCTATTTTCACACAAATACAGTATATTATTTTTGTGCATGTGCAAATGAGGTGGTTTGTCCTAATATGCTTCAGTTCAAAAGAATAAAGATTCCAAACATATGCTGAAGGTATGAATTGGCTATAACAAATAAGAACCATTGTTTAAATTCCCAACTTGTTCTGATGTGAAAAGCAAAATAAATTTTATTCTCCTGAGTCTGGTCATCATACAGAACTATTGTTTGTCCAAAATAAAAACCAAAGTTCTCCTCATTGTGGGCATGAAAATGGGGAAGGAAAGGGAAAGGAAAGGGAAGGAGTGTGCATGAATCCTCACAAAATTCATTCTTCCAGTGTGTCTTCCCACTAGCAACATTAAACAACCTCCAATTCAATTACCAAAATTATGCTTTGAAGAGAAAGCATACCTTCAAACTCAAACATTAACATTTGCTTACCAGGAGTACAGAATAGTTCCAACAACTGAGGTGAGCTTGCTGTTTTCCTGCTTTTGCTTTGCAAGACCAAAATCAGCTGGAATAAAGGAGAAAACAAGTTATTTTTTTCTGCAAATGCTTCTGTTAACAGCTACCGAAGTTCATAATTTTGGAAAATATAATCTCTTCTTCTCATTCCTCGTTTTTACAGCATCCAGCAATACACCATATTATTTATTCATCTTCCACATGTGCCTGGGCTCTTAATGAAATATATTTCCATCATATTTAAGAGTTCTTGGTGGGTTTTTTTTTTAACAACCCTTCACAAAATTAGTATATAATGCCATACACTATGATGCTCCATGTCACAAGCACTAAAATGAAATACAGTTTAAATTTAAATCAAAATCCATTTATGAAGTTTACAATAGAACTAGTGCCAGTATGCTGACTACAGAATCACTTAGGGGCTCTGCAGAAGGCGCAAAGCGTCTCGGAGCCAGGGAAGGGGTGGGGCAGCTGGACGCCCCAACCCCTTCCTGAGGACGTCATCGGAGCGCTCCGATGATGTCCTTCAGGCGCAGCCTCTGTACGGGCTGAGCCGGAAAGAGCGTGGAACAGGTGCGCGCTGCCTCCTGCAGTGCCCTTCTGCCCACTCTGGAAGGAGCGGCATTTTAGAGCTCCTTCTAGGGCCGGCAGAAGGGTGTATTGGGGCCGCTGCGTGTGCTAGCATTGGCCCCAATACTCTGCTTCTCAGGGCGGCCCATGGCTGCCTGTCTGCTCTCCCCCTTATTTAAGCAACTCTTGACTTTAATCTAAGCTATATCAACTACCATTTCTGGCAGCAGCTGAAAAGCAGCAGTTCCCTAAAGCCAAATCCTGAAGTAATATAACAAGTGTGATCTTTGAAAATGTCACTTTAAAATGTTTTAATGGTCAGTGGACTATTATGTTTCCACTCTTCTCTAGGCAAAGTATTAAATTAGCTGTCAGGAGAATGAGTGAGAGTGAAAGACCAGGAAGCTGATCTTCTCCTGCCTATGGAGACTGGACCTTCTTTGCACCCACTACAATTTGGCCACAGTAACCCTGAGAATTGGTGCAGAGTGCATTTGGATGTTGTGATGCTTAGTAAGTGCAGAAGCACTATGTCAAAGGGCAGAATTTTACACCATGCAGAGCAGTTGGCATTCAACCACATTGTCTCCATTATAAATGCTCAGGTATCACTGAAACTAAACTTCTTCCATAAAGTTCCACATCTTGAAATGGACATGCACAGAACACTTCTATGTTCAGTATATGTAAGATAAAGGTATTCCCCATTGACAAGGTTGTCAAGTCATGTCTGACCATAGGGGGCGGTGCTCATCTCCATTATGAAGCCAAAGAGCATCCCACCGAAGCATATGTACTCACACAATATATTTACCTCCTTAAAGCCTCAATCCTATGAACATTTTTTAGAAGCAAGTCTTATTCAAAGAAAGAGTGGAGAACTGGTTTTAGTAAATAAGCACACAGCCAACTCAGCTATCATGTAATAATGTTATTATCTCCATGCAAGAAATAGAAGATCAAGATGACAAACCGAGGGTAATGATGAAACCAAAAAAGGTGGAGATATATGGAGGAACACTGGGAATGGAATACATACAGCTTTCTATTTTCTCATGCTGTCCAAGCCATCAAACAATCTTTTTATTTAGTTCAACTTAAGCCATAGTGACCTATTAGTTAATCCAAATGTCAAACTTTTAGAATGTCATTTTGCACTAAACCACATTCAGTGACAGATTTATTCATGTTTAAAAGTCAAAATGACAAGTCCAGGCTCTGGACTGGATCTCATTCCTGTTTCTAATTATATACAGAAATACATACTGGAGAAAGAAATATGACAACAAATTGGGAATTTACTGTCCAAAGGGATTGCTTCCCATAGGATTGTAACAGAAATGGTCCTACCATTACTTAAAAATCACAGCAGAATTTGAATTCTAATATTATCATTCTGATTTGTGATTATGGGCCTAAACAGACAGAGCAAGAAGGATGGCTTGGGGCCGCCCTGGAGCTGGTCGCTCCGGAGCAGAAGCAACCATATGCCATGGCCCTAAACCACTCCGGAGACAGCCCAAATAGAAGCAGAAAAGATCCACTCCTATTTGGGCCAGTAGAAAGCCACCTTAGCAGCACCCCCAGGGCAGTTTCTGGGCACTCTGGCAGTGTGCGGTGTGTAAACCTGAAGCCGCCCCTGTGTGATTGGCTTGCCGGCTTTTGGGCAGCTTGGGAGCATGCAGTGTGTAAATGCTGCGCTACCAAGCCGCCCAGAAGGTAGATTAACTTGCTGGTCTGTTCCAGCCCTAAGTCATTTTATATCTCCTACTTTGTTTCCCTCAATCAATATCCAGCAATAATACTATAAACTACTTGGAGTAATATTTCAGGCCCTTTATCGAACATGTTAAAATGCCCTCATTATCTAATATTAAACACATTTTTAAAAAAGGAAAAAGAAGTGCGAAATGCAAAAAAAACCCCACTGAAAGTAAACCATAAATAATTTAAAATTAATATAAAATAATAACAAAACTAATGTTGGTTCTATGAAATCAATCACTTTTATCACATAGATTTCTATTATTTCTGTCTATTAATTTAGTATGTTACTTCTACATAAATATCAGGCTACATTCCCTTTACCCTCTGATTACACTGATTGTGCTACATTTTGTTTGGCTAGGAAAGCTACATCAAAACTTGCATTACTTTATTTAGATTAATTTTATATCCTACTCTTCTCCCAATATATAATTCACGGCAGTTTACAACATAGGTTAAAACAAAATTCAGCTTAAACAATTTGGAGACAGCTCCTGTACCTTTAACAGTTGTATAGAAGAGAGAATGTTAGCAAGTGTTGCTTGTTAGATGGCTGCATGACAAGGAACATCTATTGAAATTCTCTTTTCTACAAAACTGTTAAAGGTACAGGAGCCATTTCCAGTTTTCACCATGGCTACAGTCCCCTCATGGCCCTAAACTACCCTTGACAATTTTTGCTTGTGTGTAAAAAGTAAGTCCTTTTCCCCCTAAAGATCAAGGTCTCCCTATGCAAAAGCATCTTGACATGGGAATTTACAAACAAATAATTTCTGTAAATGCTCTCTGAAGTAGCACAGTGCATTCAGGACTAAGTTACACAGATTGCTGAACAAGTTCTTATATTAATAAAAATGCACAATTGTCAACAAATATGCTTATATCGCATCAAGATAGAGGACAAAACCCTTGTTCTTGTTCTCTCAAGTATTTTATTCTTTTCAGATATTAATTACACAGTTTGAATCATCACACGAAGTGGGGGGTGCCTAGGCCTGCCTACTCTATCATCACTTTTGTCACATAGAAAGTGACCAGACTGAAGAGGAGGAGGAGAAGTTCCTGTTTGCCTGGTGACCCTCCATATGAACAAGAACTCTGACTTTCTGGAATCTTTAGCAGGACAATCCCTTCTGTATATGATTCAAACTGGGTAAGACCTCCCTGGGACAAATAGGCCTTAGAACAGATCAAGCCTGAACAAATGCACAGATCAGAACAAATAGGTCCTAGAACAGATCAAGACTGAAATCTTTCTAGAAGCCAAGATGATACAGTTGAGGTTGTCATACTTTGGTAACATCATGAGAAGGAATGACTCAGGAGCAAAACAGATGGGTGGAAGGTGTGCGACATGTAATCCGAAGATGGATTGGGGATGCAGCAAACATATGCCGCTGCCCCAATTCACCTTGAAGCCGGCTGAAAAAGAGTGGCAAAGATTCGCTCCTTTTTCGGCTGGCAAAAAGCCAGTTTTACCTGCCCCTCATGGCCCCATGGCGACTTCATGACACTCCAGTGGTGTGCAGCGTGTAAATGCCGCACTGCCGGAGCATCATGAAGCCGCCCATGTCTGGGCAACCGGGTGGCTTCAAGACGCCTTGGGGGTATGTGTCATCTAAACACCATGCCCCCAAAGCCGCCAGATGGATGAACTCTATTAAGGGGCTAATGCACATGAATTTACAGGACCTAAGTAGAGTGATGGAAGATAGGGAGTCTTGGAAATGCCTCATCCATAGGGTCACCATGAGGTGGTTAACAGCAACAATAAAGGCCTCCCTGAACAGGAATAAAGATAATAAAGAACAAGAACCTCTAAAGAATTTAAGAGAAGCTAAGAAATGACACTCATGCAATGACTCTCAAACACCTGTGGCTTTGAATGTTCAGAGATGGAAACATTAAAGAAGAATCCTAAGATTCCCTCATATTTCGGCATGATGGTGACCCAGGAGCTAAGAAATGACACTCATGCAATGACTCTCAAACATCTGTGGCTTTGAATGTTCAGAGATGGAAACATTAAAGAAGAATCCTAAGATTCCCTCATATTTCGGCATGATGGTGACCCAGGAGCTAAGAAATGACACTCATGCAATGACTCTCAAACATCTGTGGCTTTGAATGTTCAGAGATGGAAACATTAAAGAAGAATCCTAAGATTCCCTCATATTTCGGCATGATGGTGACCCAGGAAACAATATCCTAACTGTAGAAAAGCCTTTCTTGCCAGTCCCTGATTTACAAAAGAAATAGATTTAACATTTTAAATGGTTTCAACCAGACCTTGGAAGTAACTAGTTATAAACAAGTTACCTAATTAATTTTCTTTTACAATAACTAAATCATAAATAAATTCCATAATAATTGCAAATAATGAGGGTTAACACTACTCTTCTTGAGAGGTAACTTTTGTATTTGCAGTTTAACTACCTTGCAGTTTTTAGAAGTTTTTATAATTTGAGGGGGTATGTGTTTTCATGGCTTGCATGTGTTTTGTACCAAAGACCAGTGGTTTATAGCAGTGATTTTTTAAAACAGTAACCACAAGTGTATATATTTTAGTTAGTTCTGAATAATAAGAAAAGAAATTATTGGGGTGGGTGGGTAGAATGGTAACTAATGACTTTCTTAAAGCAATGCTTCCAGATTCTGTTTGAACATATCTGCTACTCAGAAAGCTTGCATGCATTTTTATGTCCCTATGTTACTTTTGGGGGAGGGGGGAATCTGTTCTACAAATTCTAATAGTGTAATAAAACTAGTCCAGATTGAGTGGGAAAAGCTGGAATAACTCCACTGCCTTGTCTTCTTTCTATTTCATTCTATGCTAATATTTTTCACTAGCTATTCTCAGCATATATTTAAAAAATACCCTGTTCCATTCCTTTAATGAAAGAGGCTGAATTAGCAACAAGACAGGTCTCTAAACATAATGCAAGAGCACCATGCAGTGGCCTTCTGCTTTAGTACACTCAATATCCATTATAACTACTTTTCCAAGAAAGCATTTTAATGTACCTTCTTCTACAAGACTCACAGGATTTCCTGTTTGTGTATGAGCTTCCCACATATGGCCAGTTTTTTTCCAAATCTGCACATGTATTATTCTTCTGAACATGTGAATAAGCTTTAAGTGTTAGCACTTCCTGTTGCAACAGTTCAATCATATCTGCCTGCATACATGCAGCAGATGTACAATTTCCAAAGATACTCTGAGTAATGCATAGTTTAGTTATTTTCTTTATCATATGTTTCATGCATCAGTGTCAGTTATTCAATTGAGCAACAGAAATTTAAGCTTATAGAATTACAGGCTCTGTACTTTACATATAAATATAAGCATTTTATGCCTCTGAAATGTCAAGGTAAAAAACTTGTTCTGCTTTGCATCAATAACCCATAGGAGCACATAGTATTAAAATTTAGCATTCAGAAACAGACCTATTCATGAAAAGTGTGCCCCAGAGAGATGCCTGCCAATTATATGCACATTATTGAAAAGTGAGATCTACTAAATCAGTATGAACAGAATTCCCTACACTAACATTAATTTTTTAAAGGTATAATAAGACCCTTAAAATGTTTAAAATAAAATAAAAACATTGCAACTAAGATTTTCAAGCTAAAGCAGCATTAATACATATACATAATACAAGTTCCATTTTCAGTTCTGGGTGCTTGCTTTAATTCTGCAGGTGCTTCCTGTTCACTGCTTGCCAGAATTAATTACTAAAGTTTCATAGAAATCAAAGGGCTTTTACTTAATGTGTTTGTGACCATATACTCAATCATTGAATCAGAAGATTTCAAAACACTTCAGAATAAGATAATGTGTAATTTGATACAATATATAAAATTAAAATACTTACATTTTCAACAAAATACATCATGGAGAGAAAACTGATCTATTGTAACCAGTGACTAAAATACAAAGTGTTGGTGCATGTTGAATTTGAGAAGGAAGACTATTCCACACAGTGTCACAATGCTATTTACTCTGAATAACTGCAGACTTCATTAGAAAGAAGCTACCGATGTGCCATAGTCATTTAGTTACAGAAATGTTCCTCAGGTTGTCATGGAGTAATGGTTGAAATGTGGTCCTCCATAAGGTCAGGGACCAACAGGAGTGTGCATCTACTAATTTATTTGATATTTATATAAGTGTGGCTTGAAGCCCATGTCAGTGATCAATCCTCAGAAGATATCTTCAAAACTGAGCATGTGAACACTGTTCCTGACAAGGCAACTGCAGCAGCAGATAAAAAGGAACCAGCAGATTTCAGTGGGAAGCTCCTTATATAGGACTGCTAGAGGTGGGCAGGGCTACTGACAAAACTCTTAAGAACGCTATAGAATACTTCGAAAGAAGCACTGCACAGCCATAGGCTGACCCAGTTCTGTGAGTCATTGAGACCACAAAGAAAAACTAGTATCAAGTTATCTAGGTGAGCCTCTTCCATTGTTAGCTGCACATGAAACACATGCCCTTAAATATATTTTTATTGTTTGAAGCTATAATGGAACTTTAGTGGAGATTAGAAAGCACCATAAAACACTCAGCTCTCTTTCCTTTTCCTTTCCACAGTGTCTAACAAAGAAGGATGTCCTGTGTTTATCATCAGAATTGATTGCCTCCCTCTCCCCCTCTCCACTCCATCTGAGTGGAGTAATTCAAATTGTCTTGACTGAGATGTACACAATTAAAATGAATGGCTGGTGTATTGTTACTTTTATTTCTTAAATTTAAAAAATGTTCTGCACATTGAATTTCTTCACTCTGTTACTTCTTTTGCAAATGAAGTATCTGCAAATTCTCACAGTTGAGCAGATGCCAAATTTCAGAATTCATAAATACTTGAGCCAAACACCAAGAAAACAAAAAATCCTGTATGTTTAATGAACAGCAATGAGCTTTCATCAGATCCCTACTTCCAAGCCATCTTCAAAGATATTCCCACATACACTACATTACAGTAGACTAATCCAGTAGCTGCCAGTGCATGGAGTACTGTGGCTGAGTTATCCCTGTCCAACAGGTGGAGGACCACTTCAAACTAGCAGCAAGCAGCCCCAGCCACAGAGTCCACCTGGGAATCGAGTGATAAAGATGGGTCCAAGAATACTCTGAAGCTATGTAATGCTCCCTCAGGAGAAGTCCAGCTCCATCCAAGACAGGTTGTTCACCCAATTCCTATACCTGAGAACCACCCTTCTATAGATCCTCTGTCTTATTTTGATTCAGCTTCATTTCTTTGACACTGATTCAGCATATTACAGCATGCAGACACTATTATAGTACCTGCACAGCCCCATCTGATTGTTAGAACAAAGGGAAATAAAAAGGTCTACCACTCATTGTTATGATGATCTACCAAAACACCTGCTGATAACTAACTGTGTATGCAAATGAGAGTAAAGTGGTTAAGGTACTGATGAATAGCTCACAGTTTCAAAGTGATCATGGAAGAGATTTGAATGTTTATTGACATCTCAAATGAAAATTACACAGCATGGTAACCTTAAAATATATTTAATTATGTCAAATCCAGCCTACTAGCTTTAATGTCCCTCTACATTTTCTAATGATATATAAGAAAAAAACAAAACATTCCCAAAACATTCAATGCTAGTTTATGTTTTTTTAGCCATTAATGTGATACAGCCTTGTCTTTCAAAGTATTTTGTAGCACGGCTGCATTTACTTAAACACATGCTTAGAAACTCATAATGACACTATTTAATTATTCATGAAACCTAAATGAGAAAGGGAAATATTAAGAAGTCTCTTCTGCCCCCCAAAAAACAAAGCTAATGTTTCCTCCCACCCCCACAGTGCTTATTAGTTCTTCATCTAAGACCATTATTAGTGCACTAAACTGAATCGTATGCCTGTCTTTCAAAGATACATGGCACTACTCCAAACAGCAAACTAAATGAATGGAGAATTATTAAGTTTCTAACTTGCAATAACAATGAAGACTGCTGCACTCAACTTCCTTCTGCTCAATTAAGTATACTAAGAAAATACCATAGGTTTTATTTTCACTTTCAATTAAAATTGAATGAGTAGACCCAGTTGTTTGCTATGTGTATCTAATAAAAACATGTCAAATAAGTATTAAAACACACTAGCCATGCTTTCACATCCTTAGACATGTTGGCTTACTGAGTAAGAGTCAGCAGTGCATGCTGTTCTACTGCTCCACTTGGCTCCTCCAGTGTGATGTGTGTTGCCTCTTGTACTTGCAGAAAGTGCACTCAAGTTTATAAAGCATCCTGTTTGCAAACTGCAAGTGAGTTTCTTTAATATCCTTTGCTATTGTTGCATCTGAACGGGACCACTGACTAGTAGATAAATGTCAGCAACTGAGCTACATTTTGTCATAGATCACCTATAACTGCCTCACATTTACCCCATATTTGACAACTGATTGCCAAACAGCAAAGACACTCAAGTCTTTCTTTAGCTTGTTCAGCAACTTCTCATAATTATTTTTAAACAGATCTATGTTTTTTGTTGTTAACTCGATGCCTAGATATTTGACTTTCTTGATAATTTGATAACCTGCAATCTCGACTATGTTTTGTTTATCTTTGCTGGATAGATTCTTTGTCAACACCACTGTCTTATCTTTATTTACCCTTAGCCCTGAGATCTGACTAAATTCTTCTAATACATTCAGCAATTGTTTTAAGCTATCTTCGGGATCTGAAAGGATGACTAATAGGTCATCTGCATAAGCTTTCAGTTTAAATGCATGGCCTTTATATTTAATACCTTTTATTCCTTTGTCTTCTCTTATATTATTGGTAAGTACTTCCATAATTACCAAAAATAGGAGGGGGGACAAGGGACAACCTTGCCTTGTCCCATTTTGGATCTCTATTTTCTTTGTTTTCTCCCCATTAACTAGCACCCATGCCTCTTGTCTAAAATAAATTGCCTCAATCCACTTAATAATGTTGGTGCCAGCCTTTATTTTCCCCAAAACTTGAAACATAAATTGGCAATTTACCTTGTCAAAGGCTTTTTCAAAATCTATGAAAAACATGGCCAACTTTTTGTCAATTTTTCGTTCATGTAATTCAATTACATCTAGCACAAATCTTATATTATCCTTTATCCTGCTTGAAGGCAAAAAGCCATTTTGGTCTTTATTAATCCAATCCTTTAAGATTTTCTTTAACCTTTCAGCCAATATTGTTGCAAAGATCTTATATCAGCCCTGGTGGCGCAGTGGTTACATGCCTGTACTGCAGCCACTCACTCATAGACCACAAGGTTGCGAGTTCAATACCAGCCAGGGCTGAGGCTCGACTCAGGACTGCATTCTTCCGAGGTCGCTAAAATGAGTACCCAGCTTGTTGGGGGGCAATCAGCTCACAGTTGTAAACCATTTAGACATCCCATAGTGTGATATGAAGTGGTATATAAATGAAGCTGCTTTTGCTTTAATCGCAATTCAGTAATGAAATTGGTCTATAGTTCTTTACATGCTGCTTATCTTTATCTTCTTTTGGTATTAAAATGATGTTAGCCTGGCCCCATGTACTGTCAAATAGCAGGTCAATAATTCCATTCCAGTCCCCCATTATCACACATGCTTCAAATGATAGATTCCCTATTTTATTCCACAAAAGCTTAATTTTTTTCCTTTTTTTTTCAAATGGTCCATAAATTCCCAGCAAGAGTTCTTTCACCATTCAATATAATTTGAACACCAACATATTGTCCCTGATTGTCGTTTAGCACTTCCAATACCTCATATTTGGAATTGATATAAAGAGCTACTCCTTTCTTTTTATTTCTAGCCACTGAAGCGTATACCTTCCCCAATTTAGGGCTTTCTAATAGTCTCACATCCCTCTTGTCACACCCATTTAAGCCCTTTACTTTCCAGGAGGCAATTTTCAAAGTATTCATCTTTCTTTTCCCAGAAGTTTATTCTTCTTCTAAACTTCTTCTAACTCTTTCTCAAATTGGGTTAGAGACGGGTCTTCCTCCAGATCTCCTTCTATTTCAGAATCTCCCTCACTTTCTTCTTGTGAGGATTTTATTTCCTTCTGCTCTATCACAATGCTATTTTCTGTCATATCTTGGGTTCTTTTTGTCCCTTTGTCTCCTATATCTATATTTCTATGTGGTAATCTATCGTCTTGGTCTCTTCTCTCTTTTGTTACCTTATTTGTCTGCTTAAATTCTGTCTTTTTTTAATCTTTGTTGTCTAGCTCTTCTACTTGGGTTCCTTCTTTATTATTTCCTCTCCTACTATCCTTCCTAAGGTGTTTCCAGAATTCTTTTGCTTCTTGTACTGACTTAATCTCTATCCTCTTTTTTTGAAACCAGAGGATGAGACCTTCTGGCATCTTCCGTCTATAGGTGATTTGCCTTTTCCTAAGCGCAGTCGTCAAGAAGTTATATTCCTTTCTTTTTCTTATGATTGCAGGGGGTATATCTTTAAATAATTGCACTCCATTACCCTCTAATTTAATTGGATTGGTCTTATGTTTAAACCAGATAGTATCTCTTAACTGTTTTCTCACAAAAAAAGACTATAACATCTCTCAGAATCTTTTTTTTTTTTTTTGCTACATATGAATTTAGCCTGTACAAATAATCCACTTCCATTTCGCATTGATTAAACTCTTTATCTAAGTAGTTGCTCATCATTTGCATAATTTTTTGCCACAGATCTTCACCTTTCTCTTCCGGTATACCTCTTATTTTTAAAGATCTTTCTTGTATTCTCACATTTCTCATTACATTCTCGTCTACTAAATCTTTTTGTTTCTGTTTTATTTCATTCAAATTTTATTCAAAATTTTCATGCTTCGCTTCAATTCTTTCCATTTTATTTTTAATTTTATTAATCTCTGATGACATTCTATCTATTGCACCACTAACCCTTAAGATCTTCCATCAATTCACTTTTAATTTCTGTTTTACGCTCAATCATTTCCTGTCTTAACTCCTGAATCTCTTTACTTAAATCAGTACTAATTTTCCTTATTTCCTCCATTAGTGACATATTTGAATCTAATCCTTTAGGCTGATCAATTGACGGTCTATGGTTCGCCTGTGCTTGAGCCTGTGCTTGTGCCTGTGACCTTGTAATTTTTGTTGTGGCCATTTAGAATGAGTTCCACTCCGGGTCTAAATGTACAATTGAGATATCACAATTAATAGGATGAACATCCCTGTTACTAATTATATTGCCTTTTCAATTCTAACACTGGTATTAGAGTAATAATCCTTGCTTAGAACTGCTCTTACTACTCCACCACTGGTGAGCGGCAGCATACTCCAGGCCATGGAGGACCACTTACCAGCCCCGGAAGACCAGCTCTGGGAGACCAGCTGAGCGGACTGAGCAGCCCCTCCTCCGCTCCACCCCTGTGGACGCCAGAGGATATATAGTGCTGCCGAGGACATCCTCGCCTGCACCACCTGGTGAGCAGCAGCATCCTCCAGGCCATGGAGGACCACTTACCAGCCCCGGAAGACTAGCTCTGGGAGACCAACTGAGCGGACTGAGCAGCCCCTCCTCCGCTCCACCCCTGTGGACGCCAGAGGATATATAGTGCTGCCAAGGACATCCTCACCTGCACCACCTGGCGAGTGGCAGCGTCCTCCAGGCCATGGAGGACCACTTACCAGCCCCAGAAGACCATCTCTGGGAGACCAGCTGAGCGGACTGAGCAGCCCCTCTTCCGCTCCACCCGTGGATGCCGGAAGAGCGCCGACAGCTACACAACGCCGCCAGGAACACCTTCGTTATAGAGGACTATTTTGCCATCTTATAGCTCTTGGAGGACCACAAGACAGGAAAATTATGCTTTTTAAATTGTATTTTCAATTATTGTTATCTAATTTGCTTGTATGTTTGGGGGGATGGGTGGGTGGGTGAAGGAGGGATGGGATTTTAATTTGATGTATTGCTTTGATGTTTTGTAATGTTGTACGCCGCCCCGATTGCCTGGCAGAGGGGTGGGATATAAATAAAAATTATTATTATTATTATTATTATTATTATTATTATTATTATTAATACTCTCTTTTCCCTTTAAGCCAGGTCTTATTCAACTCCACTACCATAACTGTCGCAGTCTCAAAAGATGATGGGGCAGACCAATTATGTTGGGGGCAGTTTAGATCAATCCTTCTTCCATTTTATTTTCCCTCCAACCTTCACCGCTATCTCTAACGTTAGTACACAGAACCCAGTCTGTCCCTTACCAGGCTCATTTCCAACCACATTTCACCATGTCTTTATATAACGATGGATGGGGGGTGTCTTTTGAACAAGTCCTCTTCCAACTCTTCCTTAATCTCCTGCTGTCCCTGCTATTACTGACCATGGGGGTGAAATAAACTATTCCTTTCCAACTTCACTCCCAGATGATCCCGACCACCGCCGACTTCTTGATCCCATGAAATAAACAAGAAAGCGGCTCAGCCACCTCTCCTCTTTCACTCACTGTTTCACTCTACGGCCACCACCATAGAATGGGACATTTTGATCCCTTCAGAATCATGTTGTGTTGCAGAATTGACAGAACTAGACCTAGAAGCCATTTGCATAACAAATAAAAAAAACACCCCCAGTGTTAACCACATTTCAGGTACTTGCCATGTAAAGCAGGCTTTTTTTCTATGAACAAACAGATGGGATAAAAATTGTCCCAACCAATCTACTTTTTTTTGCCATTGGAGTACTTTCTGTGATAACTGATATAACATATTGGGACAAAAATAGTCCCATGTCAATCTTTTGGCAAACTGATGCAGTGAAACAAATTTCTAGTTGCCCATAAGTTGGCCACATCTGGGGGAAATTTTCATTTCTCCTGGGAGGGACACTAAAATTTACTGGTATAGAATACACCAGACTACATGAAATGTTCATTTTCTTTTATTTTGCCTGATGTTTATTTTACTTTTATTCCACCTTATCTTTTATGGCTCTGGATGGAACATACAAACATTCCTTTGGGACATTTTATACATGTAATACATGGGACTTCTTGGGTGGGAAGTTAAAAACTAGCCAACATATACCACAGAACATTTTTTTATTTCAAACTGTATTGAGAGTTAACATCAAACTACGTTTCTTGGCTGCGATGAAACAGTCAACTATGGTTAATTAGATGCTTTCTGGTTTGATTATTCATGTCATGAGGGGAGGAATAAAGGGACTACAAGGTTAGAGCAAAATTTAATTTATATAACAGCTTATTAAGTCAAAGTATGATTGTCTAAATACAGCTGCTCCATGTGCCTCTCCCACCTCCAAATCCATTCAATAATGTGGAATATAATATTTAAAAAGGTATGCATACATTGTGAAATTATTCAGCTGATTAGTGGGCTTAAGTTATCTTCAAGAAGGAGAAACAGCATGCAAATATTAAAAAAACAAAAATACACTATGGCAAATTATTGTGCTTATGCAGTAAATATCTGTTCAGTAGAAGAAGAAAAAAAGAGGAAACACCTGGACTATAAGTGTACCATACATGTATAAACATAGAACAAACGTAAGCCATGAATATTGTTTTAAAATCATACTTTAAATAGTACACTGACAAGTTTGGAAAAGGTACCAAATTTCCATATACACAGAAGTATGCACAGAAAAAGAACCATTTGTACTCACCCAGTTGCATCGCACACCAAGGTGTTACCTGGTGCAGGGGGTGAGGCTTCAGGGGCAGGGCCAAAAAAGTCTGCCCTCACCTCCCTGCCTGCCTCGAGTTTTCTGTGTAAATGTGCCAAACATCCCAATTTGGGGGGTTGCTCTGCCCCTTTCTCCATAGGTAGGAACAAATAAGCCTTTTAAGGGCACCCAGGAGGCGGAGCAACCCTCTCACAAGGTCAGTCATAATAATAATAATAATAATAATAATAATTTATTTCTTATATCCTGCCTTTTGCCTAAGCAATCAAGGCAGCTTACAAACATAAGATACAATTATGTATCATGTGATACATGTGATAGCTTGATGCTCTGGGCCAAGATAAAAGGGAACAAGGTAAGAAACCTTTTTGTAAACAACCCATGAAGGTTGTTTGGCTTCTCTTCCTCACCTCTTTTTTCCTTTTCCTTTCCTTTCCTTTTCTTTTCTAACAGATAAGGAAGCTAGACAGAAATGAACTACATGACAATAAGAGGAGAAAGGAAGAAAGAAGGAAAATAAGCATAACAAGTAAGTAACAAGTTGAGGCATCCTGTCCTTACAAAAAACGGCTGTCTCACAGGTGAGTACAAATTGGCCTTTTCCCTATGGAGAGGGATGGAAGATTGTAACTATGGGATGTATTAAAGTTCATCTAAATAAATGGGAAGGCTGTCACCCTGGATAGGTGTCAGTCTTACTATTTGGTCCATTATTTGTTGAAACACCCATCTACCAAAGGCACCCTCTATCGAGGCAAGGGTGTCCAATTTGTAACGCGTGACAACGGTAGTCAGGGATCTCCAGGCAGCTGCCCTGCAGATTTCTGTCAGTCACTGTGCTCCTTGTAGAGTGAGCCAGGACAGGCCCATCCAGCAGAACCCCCGAGGAGAAGCTGATGTATTCCCAAATCCATGCACTCAGACTGGAAAAGGAGACCTTATTTTCTAATGAATGCTGACTATAGGAAACAAAGAGGGGATCAGAGTGCCTTAAATTACTCGTTCTCTTAAGGTACATCTTGATAATGTGGTGCATATCCAGGGTATGCCTGATCTTCTCCAGAGGCTTGGGGGTCCTGGGGCAAAAAGATGATAAGATGACCTCCTGGTCCCTATGGAACAATGAGTTTACCTTTGGAATTAAGGTGGAGTCAAACCTCTAGACAGCCATGTCTGGTCTGATCACACACAAGGCTCCTAATTCTGAATGCCTACATGCTGATGTTATTGCTATCAGTACGAGAGCCTTCCAGGTGAGATGCTTCAGTGATGCCTCCCTACTGAGATCAAGGGGGGGGGCACACTGTGAAGGCTTTAGGGATGGTGTGGAGGTTCCAGAAAGGAAATCTGTGGACTATTAATGGGGCCGAGTATGTCAGACATTAAACAAAATGGTGTTCACATGGGTGAACAGCTATTTTAGTCCTTTCCTGTGGAAGCAGAACAAAAGTAATAGCAGGAATCTGCCTCTTGATGATATTGGATTTGAACCCTCTGCCTACATCTTCCTCCCAAAGCAGGTGAATGGAGATCTCAAGGAAAGTTTGTCTGAATACTCACAAAGTATACTCATACTCTATTGGGATATGGTTTTCTAGAGGTCACAGTCATCTCTATAACCCTAATGGAATATCCTTGGCAATATGATTTTCTCAACAGCCATGTATGAAGCTGGAGCCAATATGGGTCTGGATGGAACACTTTTCTTAGAAAATCAAGTTGGGTCCCTTTGGGAATGAGAAGCAGTCCACTGCCAGGCTACCTCAAAGTACTAGGGATGTCTTGGGGGGCTGGTGCCATTATAAGTAGTGTGGCATTTTTGGCTCTTGCTCTTCTGAAAGCTCTGGAGAGTAATGCCATTGGAGAGAAAGCATAAAGCAGACCTGCTGGTCACAGAAAAGTCAGGCATCCAGCCCTTCCATGCCATTTATCCAGTATTTTGACAGCAATCTGGGAACCCTGTGGTAGGCTGGTGATGCAAACAGCTCCATCTCCAGTCTTCTGAAATGCCTATCAGCTGGAACACATCTGGGTATAGGCTCCACTCTGCTTGGTCCAGGTTAGTCCTGCTGAGCCAATCTGCTTTGGAATTGAGAATGCCTTACAGGTGTCCTGCTTTAATAAACAAAACATGGTTCACCACCCAGGCAAAGAGAAGTGCTGTCTTCCATTAGAGGGCAAAGACCTGGTGCATCTTTCCTTGTTTATGTGGGCTTTGGCTGTGACTGAGTCTGTATGCACAAGAATGACCCTTCCTCTCAGTAGCTCTTCAAATGCTACTAGAACCATTCTGACTGCTCTGAACTCTAGCCAATTGATGCTGTTTAGCTTCATGTTTCTCCCAAGTTCCCTGTGCTAGGCAAGACCCACAGTGGGCTTCCCAGCCCTGGAGGCTGGTATCCATACTGCTCCCACGCTCCAGAATTACCTCCCCCTGGTCACTGCCAGTGGCATACACCAGTCCAAGAACTGCAGGTATTGAGGAGGAACCCTGATCTTGAGTTAACTCCTGACAGCAATGGCATTCTGCAGGGGTGACAGGATCCACTGGAGAGGTCTGGCATGAAATCCCGCCAATGGGAGGCAATCTATATTGGAAACATTAGGCCCTGCAGGCATGCCAGTAATGCCAGGGTCTTCTGGCCAGATCTCATAATAGAAGCAATGGTCTTCCTGATACTCTGCATCCTTTCCTGAATTCACGGCGATTAGGGCTCTCAGGTGTTGGATATCCTGAGAAGGGACAAACTGGCTCTTATCATGACTTACCAGAAAACCATAGCAATCTAATAAATCAAGTACTCTTCTGACATCCTCTTATTCCTGGCGGAAGGAAGTTGAGCATCCTTAGAAAACATCCAGGTAAGTGTAGATGTGGATGAGGGCCTTTTTCCTAGTCTTTTCTCCTCTCAGGGCATGTTAACATGGAAGGAAAATCATACCACTGCCTCATGGGAGACCAGGTTCCTCAATCGAGCAAGGAAGGTTGTGAGAGATGGGTCCCACGCCCAGGCTGGGGCAGCATTACTCGCATTCCCCATCTCTAGCAGTGATGCGTACAATTTCTGCTCCTGTCCTGGCCCACACCTAGCTGGGTGAACAGAGCTTTCCTGGGCTGCAGCATGAAGGAGGGCTCCCTCACTAAGGGCCTCACAGACACTGCCAGGTCTCTATTACCCTGTGGATAACAGAGTGGTTCAGAGGTATTGGGGCAGGAGGTCTTCTCAACCGCTGGCACTTCTCCAGTGCAGCTGGACTACCTTTGCAACTATCTGTATGGTTCCCTTTCCCTCCATATGGTCACGAGAGCAGGGGAAAGGAAGCAAGTAAGCGAGAGAGAAAAGAGGTAAGGGAGCAGGGAGGGAGAAGTTTAGGCTCTCAGAAGGAATTTTAATTGCTGTAAGCCACCCCGATTGCTTGACAGAGAGGCGGGATACAAATAAATTATTATTATTATTATTATTATTATTATTATTATTATTATTATTTAAAGAGCGATGTGGGAGGGGCGAAGGCCTCACAAAAATAGTGATCAGAATAGAGTGAAAGGAAACATGTGCACAGAGAAAAAGGCAGAAAAAGACTGTTTTTGTGGGAGTGTTGCTCTGTCTCCTGGATGCCCTAAAAAGGGATTATTTGTTCCTGATAATGGAGAAAGAGGTGGACCAGCCCCCCCACAGTTAGAATGTTTTACCCCTTCCACAGGGAAACACACTAACAGTATAGTACAATTAGAAATGAAAAGTTTTATTTGTTAATATGCATTATAAATATTTTAATGTTTTAATTTATTCTGAAGTAATTTGCTTGGTTTCACTCTGATAAGATATCTCTTCCTACTAAAACCTTGCTAGCATTACAAAATTTCAACTTACTGATTGTTACTTTATCCTTATCTCCCAGCATGATGTTGTTTGGAGTGAGGTCTCGATGGACAATCCTCTTCTCTTTGTGCAAATACCGAAGAGCTAAGCAGAGCTTTACAATTTAAAAAAAATGTTAATGCAAATATAGTAACATCTACATCAGCTGTCTAAATGGTAGCTTAAAACCAGGTACAGAAGAAAGAGCCTTACGGTGGGTTGCAAGCAAACTTTGGAGCAGGAAAACTATAAACAGAGCATGGAAAGAAAGATTGCTAAACTAGGATGAAACTGGCACAAGAGCCCTGAATCAAACAAGATGTTCTCTATCTTGCATCAAATTAATTAGCACGGTGTACAAAGGTGTCCTAGTTACATTATTTGTTTTGCACAGGCCTTCAGAGCACTGTATTTAGCATGCAGAGACAGAGATGGCTTGTTTCAGAGAAGACAGCCTTCTTTCCAGTGGACTGCTTTGTTGTTTTCTTTTAAAAGAGAAGGCTAGATGTGTTGTCTGAGAAAGAACGCACTGCTTTGCAGTATATTTGTCCATGTCCTCTTCTGCTAACTTCCTTGAAAGAGGAATCAGTAAGAGATTACCATAAATGGGATCACCTGACTTACTGGGCCGACCCAGTTGCTGAGGGAGGAGTCGTTGAGTCTGTGGCGGCTTCTCCACCTGGCCTGGGCTCTGGCCTTGTCCTAGTGGGCACTAGGGGATGTTCCAGGCCCAGGTTGGCTCTCCAGGCCTCTGTCAGGTGGAATTTCTGGCGCCTGCTCAGGACCACAGGTCCCAACAGGCTGTGCTGAAAGAATTGGCTCCCTCTGGCCCAGCTGGCGGTTTCCAATTGGCTGGGAGGCCAGGGGGAGGTGGGACTTCTGCCCGCCCTTGTTCCTGCTTAGTGGCTTGGCTTATTTGAGACCACATGGCTGGGGCGATCGTTGTCATTCCAGTAGCATGGGCCTTGGATCTGGTGGGTGTGGCTTCCTGTGATGTGGAGAACTGGATCGGGAGTCTCATGAGGACTCAGGGTGCTGGGAGCGTTGAGGTGTTGCCATTGGGGGGGCAATTCCTGATCATCATCCCCTGGTAACAAAGGGGTGAAGATGAGGACATGTGATCAGTCAGTTACCCCTTCTGTCATCCCAAGGCCCAGTCATGACCGGGCAATGTGGTTCATCGAGCAACAGGTGGGTTGGTCAATGCTAGATGCAGACCCATGCATATGGGCCAACCCTACCTATCAGCTATACTCAATAAAGTTGTGGCCTTTTCCCTTCCAATTGTGTGTACTGGTGTTTCCTTATTGCAATGTCTCCCCTTCCCTGTAACCTTGGGCTTCTCAATACTGCAGTATTTAGAAAGGTCATTAGTAAATTGTTTCTGAGTCTGCAACTTTGGATTTTAATTGCTTCTTTGGTACCATTAATAATAATTATTTATCATCATCATTAGCAATAATGATAATCCATGTATCACAGAAAAACAATTCTTTACAGTGTACAAGATGAAAGATTTCCTGTCTGTTACGCATCAAACACTCGGTATCTCAGAATCAGAAACTATACATAAATACAGATTCTTACTTGAATAAATATATTCCATATCCTTTCTTCTGTAAAGTGTTGTTGTTTTTCCTTCAAAGAATGAAAATGTTCTCCCAGCGGTGCCCCTTCTATGAGCTCCATAACTATGTACAGCTTGTCATCTATTCACGACAAAATAAAATTGCAGTAGCAACAAAATACTCCATTTCTGTGATCAGTAGTTGGCTAGGTATTATTATTCTGGTATATCTTCTAGGGCATGGGTAGGCAAACTGTCCCCTTTAAGGGCCGAGGGACTTCAGTTCCCAGAATCCCAGACTACTGGCCAACATGGCTGAGGCTTCTGGGAGCTCAGCCCTTAAAGGGGACAGTTTGCCTACCCCTGTTCTAGGGGCTCATTCCCACTTACATTTAAACCAGTTTGCAATTTGCTTTCACTCCAGGTCAGTGAATCCATTCCAGTCGATGCGTTGTTCCCACTATGGAAGCAGGTCTTTTCTTTATTCGCTTCTTTTTTGGCACAAGTGTCATTCCCACTAGTTTGTGCTGCTTCAAAATGCCTGTCAATCATCTACGTGTCATCAGTGACACAACCAGCAACACATTCAAGAAAGCATGGGAGGGAGTCATGGGTACCAGAATTCTGCCCTGGGATACATTGATCCATGGGTGTCATGGAGGACTCTCCTTTGGGATGCATGGATCCATGGGTGTCATGGAGGACCCTTCCCCCGGGATGCATGCAATTTTTTAAAAAATTGACAGTATATGCACGCCATTGTTTTTGCAATTACTTGTCCCACTCAGCTGCAGTTGGTCCACTCACCCGGCTCGCCACCTGTAAGTAATTGTAAATACAATGGAGCGCATATACTGTTATATATATATATATATATATATAACATATAAACAAACAATGGGAGGAATAATATAGAGAGACAAACAGCTACTGGGCAGCAGCAGTGGTGGTGGGTGTCACTGACAGGCATGAATTGTAGTGACACCATAATTAATATTGGTTGGCACTGCACACAAGGAGGTGTAGGTGGCCCTCCTTGTGTAACCCAGCACCTAGTAAACCCTATGATGAGACACCCCAAGTGAGACACAGGCAGGATAAGAGCATTAGCAGAAAGGGAAGGAGGGGGAGAAAACAGGATATTACATTTGCAAAATTAGCCAAGGGCACAAGAAAGATGCCAACACAAATAGCTTAGGAAAGCAAATTGCATCCAAAGCAGCATTACACATAAAATAGGCATGTGGAATGTGAGGAGCATGAGCCAAGGGAAGCCGGACATAGTAAAAATGGAAATGGAATGCATGAACATAGCAGTACTGGGGGTGAGTGAGTTAAAATGGGCAGGAATGGGCAATTTTGAATCAAACAACCACACAGTCTACTCAGGCAATGAAAAGACAAGAAGAAACAGGGTAGCTTTCATACTAAGAAAAGATGTAGCAAAAACAGTCAGAGGATACAATGCAAAATCAGACCAAATCATTTCAGTAAGGCTCCATGGTAAACCTATGAATATCACCATAATCCAAGTATACACACCAACCACAGAGGCAGAACAGGAAGAAATTGATAGATTCTATGAAGGAGTACAGGAAGAAATTGACAGCACACCAACACAGGATGTCAAGCTAATCATTGGAGATTGGAACACAAAAATTGGAAGCAAAAAAGAATCAAAAACAGTAGGCAGATTTGGATTAGGCAAAAGAAACAAAGCAGGTGAGCGTCTGATAGATTTTGCGAAGCCAACAACCTATTCATTGCAAACACATTTTCCATAAAACCAGAAAGAAGGCTACACACATAGACATCACCAGATGGTCAACACAAAAATCAAATAGATTATATAATCAGAAGTAAAAGATGGCAGAACTCTATACTGGTGGCCAATACTACACCAGGCGCTGACTGTGGCACAGATCATGAATTACTCATAACAAAAAAAAGAGTAAAACTCAAGAAGAAAACAAAACCAGTGATTATACCAAAATATGATCTAAATAATATCTCAACAGAAGTTACTGATAACATAAGAAAGAGATTCGCACTACTAAACACAACAGACCGAGAACCAGAGGAACTATGGTCTGAAGCCAAGGACATAATAAAAGAAGAATGTAGACACTTTCAATAAACAAAAAGAAACAGAAAAAAACATGGATGACAGAAAAAACACTACTAACAATAAAGAAAAGAAGAGAAGAAAAACAAAAGGGAGATAGGAACAAACTAAGAATTATTAATGCAACAGTACAAAGGCTTGTGCGGAAAGATAAAGAAAATTACTACAATGACCAATGCAGAGAAATAGAAGACAGCAACAAAAAGGGAAGAACAAAAGATCTATTTCACAAGATCCGGGAAATCAAAGGAAAATTCAAACCAAAGACTAGGACGATCTATAACAATAAAAATAACATAATTCAAAACCAGGAAGGAATAAAAAGATGTTGGATGCAATACAAGTTAGAATCATACAAGCCATTGTATTCCTATTATCATGTATGGATGTGGGAGCTGAACAGTTAAGAAAGATGATAGGAAGAAAATCAATTCCTTTAAGATGTGATGCTGGAGAAGAGTGCTGAGGATCCCGTGGACAGCCAAAAGGACAAATAAGTGGGGCCTAAAGCTGAAAACCTTCTTGGAAGCCAAGATGACCAAACTGAGAATGTCATACTTCAGACACATCATGAGAAGAGAGGACTCTGTGGAAAAAACACTAATGCTGGGGAATGTGGAGGGAAGTAGGAAGAGAGGAAGACCACATGCTAGATGGATGGACTCCATTAAGAGGTCACGGGTATGGGGTTGCAGGATTTAAGAAGAGCGGTGGAGGACAGAAGGTCTTGGAGATGTCTCATCCATAGGGTCACCATGAGTCGAAATTGATTCAAGGGCAGTTAACTACAAGAATATATATATATATATATATATATATATATATAAAATGCGCCCATAGGTCACACCACAAAGCACAAAGGCAGCGCTGAGAGGAGGGGGAATGATGGATTTCCCAAAATCTGGTGAGGGATGGGATATACACATCTACGCCAACCCTCTGCCACAGTAATCCCTCCCCTTCAGTTTGATGCGACTCAGGTCCCTTATTCCCACTTGCTGAACATGCTTGCTAATCGCTTCTTTTCAAAAGGACCAGCAAAAAAATAGTGTCTGAAAAGAGTGATTTTTTTGCATTTGTCTCACTTCAAAGCAAGTCCAAACAAACGATCACAATTGCATCTGAAACTGTTTCAAATGAGGATGAGGCACATTTAAAGTAATCAGCAAATCGATGTAAATCATAGTGGGAATGATAATCTTGATAAATGATTCCCAGGGCAGCCTGATTGATCTTAGGCCCTTTTGACAAAAATGTAACCACACAGAGATCTTTGCCCTCAAAATGAAATTATTACAATGATGTCTTTCAGGACAGCACCTCCTAGGTACAGCATGATGTCTTAGACTGGCCATCAACTGGAACAGACCCACGGTAGCTAAGAAACTGAAAGGATCATGACCTGGCTTCAGCTTTTACATTGGAGCCATCCAAAAAAATAAATCTGAGCTCCAATCTTAGAGCTATATCAGTTCAGTTCTGTGGGCTGATTGGCACAGCAGCAGAATCTGTAATCTACTGAGACCTCCAACATAAGAAGATAGAACCTATACTGGATGTCTTCCATCCCTGCAATTATTTATCCTGCAGTTTATTGACAAAGGCCAAAATTGTCCACAACTGCTAGTAATGCCAGGAATGTGAACTATGATGTGATCATCTGAGAAAGAAAAGCTCTACATTTTCTAGACTGAAATAAGCCCATACATACACACTAGGGTTTCTGGCATTCATCACCCATTATTTTCTCTTTTCACTCCTAACTAAAGCAATCATAATGGCACCTGAACAGAAGCACCATCCACTGAGTGTTTAGTCCTGGTCAATCAAATTATCCCAAGCCTCCTAAAGTAAGAATTCTACCTTGAAGCTTCTTGATTAAGAGAGAAACACCACAGATCATTATCTTCTTATAGCTCTGTTATTAAAGATCTTATTATGGTAACAAATTAGCTGAAGAATTTAGCCCTTTAAGTTTATACTTACTTTCTAAGAATGTTCTGTAATACCGTACCACATTAGGATGATAAAGCTACAATAAAAATAATGTATATAGTTAAGGTTAAAGGGAACATCCATTTTTATGTTGTTACAGAATGTTCCTCTAAGTGGCTGTTATTGCAAGTAAGTGCTAGGATTGTGAACATCAGCATATCCTTTCATATTGTACTAGCATTTGTAATTAATTAAAGACATTGCACAGGAACCATGAAGAACAGAATACGTTTTCTGTGTGGCCTATTCATACACAACTACCACTCATTAACTTCTCCTTTAGCAAGATTTCTCTTTCCCTAATTAGACCAAATGGCCCTAATTCCATCCAAGCAGAGGCCAAATACATTCAAAGGGAAGAATGGTGGACTAGATAGCCCTTTGTTCTGATCAGCATACCTATTAAATTCTTAGAGATTTAACTTAATGGTGAAACAGACAGCCCCATTGCGGTGGCTTCCCAGAGGCCTGGAGGCATGTAATTTAGACAACATACGACCCTAAGCCACCGTGAAGCTGTCTGCCCGACTACACAGGGAGTAGCTTTCTGGTGCTCCGGCAGCATGGCATTTAGACGCTGCACACAGCAGAAGTGCCAAAAAGCCACAGCAGCGGCAGAAAAGATGGCGTTTTGCTGACACAAAAAGAAGCAGCTTTCTGCAGCTTCTTTTTGCGCCAGCAAAACGGTGGAGTGGGGTTGTGGCATGCAGTTGCTATGGCCCCAATCCTGCATCGGCTGGGGCAGCTTGACATCACCCCTTTGAGCCAGTTTGTTTCACCTCTTACTTTCTTTTTAAAATGTTTTTGCTGTGTAACATTTTTAAAAATGTTTTTGCTTAACTTCCACCCCAAGTAAACCTTGCAGCATAATTTCACTAGCCACCTCACTCTCTACACAGCACATCACTAGAGGTGCCTGTAATGAAACACAGACATTGATAGTGACAATATCTGCAATGTGCACGTATGCAGCACAGTCCTATCCCCAGCTACAGTAGCTTTACTAGTCCAGTCCAATTGATTTGTGTTGAGGAAATGGAAATCTTGTTGTGTTTAAAGAACTTAGTCCCAGATAAGCCAAATATGTAAGACTCTGCTTGTAAACTTGGTACAATTCACAGATACAGTGTTGTCTCCTTAGAGGTAATGGTTTATTCCTACTGTCTGTTCTATCTGTTTCTAAGGGGGGAAGCAGACGGGCGGCCATGGGCCGCCCCGGGAAGCTGCACCGCAGGGCCGAGGTATCCCCACACCTCGGCCCTGCGGCACAGCTTTGCCGCCCCTGGAAGGAGCGCTAAATTGGCACTCCTTCCACAAGTCGCCGAAGGTGCACCGCAAAAGGCTGCCAGTGCACCTTCGGCAACTCTTCCGCTGCAGCGTGTATGGACGCTGCAGCGGGAGGTCCTCCTTGGAGCACCGGCTGTGTGGAGGGCCGGCTGCTCTGAGGACGACCTGGGGAAGGGGTTGGGGCGCCCACCGTGCAGCTGCCCCTCCCCTTCCCTGCCCCCAAAACGGCTCTTTAAGCCGTCTGCTTCCCCCCTAACTCTAGTTTCCCTTTTCATCCAGACCTCTCCTTAAAAAGGAGTTCAATACATTAAATACATTCATAATGCTAACAAAAACTATGCTAATATTATCCTGCACACTAGAACGTAAGTATAGTTGTCCCTCCATATCCATGGACTTTTTTATCCACAGATTCAAGCATCCATGGCTTGAAAATACTCAAATATATATATATAAATTTCAAAAGCAAATCTTGATATAAGGGACATCATTTGACTATGTCATTGTTTTTAATGGGATCTGAGCATCCATGGAATTTGGCATCTACGGGGGGGGGGGGGGGGTGTCCTGGAACTAAACCAGCATATACCAAGGGTCCACTGTAATCAAATTTCCTTCAGTTCTGAAAAATTGTCACTTGTCTGACACACAATTGTAATGGTCCAAAAAAAAAAAGACACACCTCTTTTCTTTACTTGAAGTAGAAGTTCAGGTGAAAGCAAGAACTGTGAATGTGCTCATATTTAAAATTTGATTTTTTTGGTGGGGGAGAAGGGAACATGTGGGCTGAGTTGCTGGGAGAGTGCAACTTTCATGTGGGTCTTAAACTGTGTGGGTTGTTTTCCTCTTTAAGGAAAAAGACAATAGCAACATAACTATACAGGTTAAGGGAGGCTACATCAACATAACCATGTTTTGAGTCAGCATTGGGGAGGGGGGATGGTCTGTGGTCTGAATATTTTTTGCTTTGACAGGTATAGTTCCAGATATACTTTTTTGCTTTTATCTGAAAGTTCTTTTTATCTGAAAGTTCTTTTTTTTTGAGGAGTGTTCTCCATTTGGATATGCAGGGCTACATAAGGCAAAACAGATAACATAGCTGTGTTCCCCCAGGCCCCGTGTCATCCTGTTTGAATGATGCAGGCCATAAGCCCCCAGCTGGGATTGTGTCAGGATCCAGCAGACCAGACTCAGTGGATCCAGTCTGATCTGGTGTCAAAAGGGCCTTAATGTGGCTCAAAATTATTTGCCGTTTGCTGCAGAATTTCCTGGCTGCAACCACATGGCTAGGCCACAAAACTCTGTGGCAAACCCCAGCAGATCAGACAGCCCTGTGTGCCCTTACCTTGCTTTGTAATGCTGCTATTAAGAAGACAACAGTTGCAGCGTCTGATGTGGAATTGGGGGCCTGGCCATGTGGTTGCAGCCAGACACCCCATTTCCATGTGAGATGTGGCGATGGCAGGAGTCTTCGCACTAGTGGCAACAATAGTGTAATGTAAGGGGCACATGCCAGTAACGGGTTCACGACGTGGGGATGGTGAGCATGTAAGCACCCACCTTTCCCTGTGCCAGCCCAGGGACCAATCCACATTGGGACCTCGGCCAGGATAGCACAAGCTTGGTCTGCTCAGGGCCCTATCGGGTGGCTAGAGCCAGCAAAATAAACAAAACAAACAGATTACAGGATCATAATTGCTTGAGCACACTATATAAAGCAGATCAATTTTCCCCAATTAATTCTAGCTGGGAAATGCAGTAACGTCCACTCACAAAGAAGTAGTAGGTTATTGCTTTATATAAGCCTGCCTCTTAAAAAGACAGCCATTGTAACATAGTGGTTCGAATGTTGGACTATGACTTTGGAGATCAGGGTTTGAATCCCTGCTGGGCAATGGAAGCCCACTGGGTGACTTTGGCCAAGTCACACACTCTTAGCCTCAGAAACCCCCATGATAGATTCACTTTAGGGTAATCATAAATTGGAAACAACTTGAAAGCACTCAACAGCAACACTTAAAGAGACAGACTCTGCATCGTACAAAATGTAATTCATAAACATGCCCCTAAGGTGTTAGTGTCCTGCTGAAAGTTGCCCCTCAGACAACACATTCTATGATTATGTGTTCCTGGAATGTACATGGTATATCCATAATCTTATCTAAGGATTGGGTGAGGAGAATAAAAGTCTACAATTTTCACCACATGAATTCCCATTGTGCACTTCGTTAAAAGGCACCACTAGAGACTTTAGGCTTTCAGTAGTAACAGGATTGAGAGGCACAGCTGCAGTATCATATAGTAGTAATATAATGTATGACACACATCCTCCAACGAATGATGTGGCTCAAATTTCCCCCCGGAAAATGCATCCCAGGATCAGACATTTCCCACTAAAAGCTAGTCTTACTGGGGGGAAGGAGTGAATAACAGTTGTAATAAAAAGGTTGCTGAAAAGAAAAGAAAACAAACAAACATCCATTGCTCCTTTCTATTGGGGATAATAGATATCTCTCATTGGTTATAACTATACACTGACTACAGCCACTACATAAACACATACACATTCACATGCAATGCATATAAATTTTCATACACTAGTATGAATCTCTGTGCTAGAAAAGATACAATTCCTTATAATGCAATCCTACAGGCAACTCATTACTAAATCTACCATTAAATGAGACATCATGCTTCTTAGGTCATACCTTTTCTGCCATCTTTAGAAGTCAAAGTAGATACTGAATCAACAGCCTGTTAAAATTAGTTTTTTCGATCCAAAAAAGCAGTTGTGGAACAGTCATATCTAGATCAGGATGTATCCACATTGTAGAAATAGAGCAATTTCATCCCACTTTAATTGCCACGACTCCATGCTATTCTATAGAATCCTGGGATGGGTAATTTGGTAAGGAATTTAGAATTCTAGAGTATTAGAATTCTTTAGGTCTAAATAGTTCAGGAGATTATGAATCCAGGATTTCATAGATTCCATAGTAACTTGGATGGTAAACTTTATCAAAGTGCTATAACTGTGGATATACTCCTGGATCACAGTGCAGAAGGGTTTAACCCTATCTCCTGTGTTGTGTCCTTGCTGAAAACAGTCTCCCTGCAGCTGTTACAGTTTGAGTCCCCCTTATTCAGAATCCCAAAATCTGAAACACTTAATATCCAAAATTGTCCACATGGATGGCTGAAATGGTGACACTTTTGTTTTCGGATGGTTCTGTGTGCACAAACTTTGTTTCATGGACAAAATTATTTAAAACTATTGTGTAAAATATTACCTTCAGGCTATGTGTATAAGGTGCATAAAAATATAAATGAATTTCCATGTTTAGACTTGGATCCTGTCTCCTAGATATCTCATTATGTATATGCAAATATTCCAAAATCCAAAATTCAAAAGACCTCTGGTCCCAAGCATTTCTGATAAAGGAGGCTCAACCTGTATTTGCAATGTGATATTGTGAGAAGATAAAATATATTGCAAAATATTTATCTCTCCTATACTGAGTTAAGTAGCAGCCTAAAGTAATTGCAATGGTACACACATTACTATTTCCAAATGCTATAGTATTATTTTTATTTTTATTATTAAGATAAAGCATAGTAGAACAGCTCATTCAGTTCTGTGGTTCCTTCAGGCTATAACTCTTTCCACATGACTTCTTTAAAAATCCAAACAAATAAACTATCTCAATTGAAAAATACACTGAAGCAATTCTATCTCAACAGATAAAAAGCCATGTTACTTGCAAGCTAAAGTATCTTGTTATGATTGAATTTCAAACTTTAGAAACTGTTACAGCAAAAAAGATTAACTTTGACATTTGTTACTTCTTGACTCCTTAAGTCACAGCATAAAATTAAAATTATTGTGTTGGCCGCTGAGATCAGTTGACCGTCAAAAATTGCACATAATAACATTTGAGCACTTCAATCCTCTTCCTATACAATCTTTACATGTATTAACAACACTAATTCTGATCATTTTAAAAAAAAATCCACAGCTGTAACACTTATGAGAGTGGCTTTCCTCATTCTTTTCAGAGGAAGGTAATCACCGTATAGACCCTCTTTCCATGTTTGGGGCCCACTCCCTCCATAGAAATGAATGGTCAAGTTCTTGAGGACATTACAAATATGAACAGGTACATTTATAAGGCCTCATTACTGCTGGAGGCATGCTTAAAATATATTAACATCAACTATATTTAAGTGTGTAACTATGCATGAAAATGCTACTGATCTTATTAGGTCCATATCTGATAAATTACTAATATTTATTCAATTCAACAAGACCTAGTGCCTGGTTCAATAGGACCATGGGCAAGGTGTCCTCCAAACTTTCTAAGGGAATAAATAGGGATAGGCAACAGATGGGTAGAGGTCCTGAACGCGTCATCTACCATTCAATCCAGTGTAATAAAAGAATAAGAGAGCACTGTAGATACAGACATTGCCATTATCTGCCTGTGATGTGGATGCCATGGGCAGAATCCAGACACCATACAACTCTAAATGTACTTGATCTCATCTGATTTTGGAAACTAAGCAGAAATGGGCCAAAGAAGAATTGGATGCAATACCACGAAATAATGAGAAGATGGGACTCACCAAAAAGGTTCATTCTAGGATGGCAGGAGGAGCAATCCACCATGATTGGGTATATCACTGCATGTCAACCCGAGTAGGCAGGAACAACATTCTTTTCAATTAGTACCATTAAGACTTTCCCCTTCTCCTTAAATGTAATTATTTAGTCCTGACTCTAAATTTCCTGTAACAAAAACTATGTTTAACTTTCATGTTTTGGTTTTGTTTAAGGAAGGGTCTGGATTGCTCCTCCTGCCATCTCAGAATAAATGTTCATAGTAAGTCCAATGTCTCATTTTCAGGATAGCATGGAGGAGCAATCCACCACAATTGGGATGTCCCAAACCCTCAGTTCTGGGTGGGAACCTAATTACTGAACCGTCGACTGAAGCATCGTCCTGCCAAATGTAGCCCATGCTGATTTAAATTTATCCAGTGTCTAATGAAAGTTGTGGGTTCTTTCCAATATGCTGCATCACAAATATCCTGTAAAGATGTTGTAACAGTATAGGCTGTACTTGTAGCGATAGATCCTGTTGAATGTGGCCATACATTCCTTGGTTGTGCCTTTTTCTCATAATCATAGCATTGAAAAGTGTAAGCCTTAATCCACCAAATGATTACATTTCTTGAGGCTCTCTACTCCAATGATTTCAGATTGAATGGCATAAAATAAGGCCTCTGTATTTATAAACTGATAAATCCTTCTCAAATATATTTTAACTGCGATCCTTACGCCTAATGTATAGCACTTTGCTCATTTGAATGACTTGGCTCAATTTTTGTCCAAAAATTTGGAAAGTGTATTGTCTCATTGATCCCTTTTTTCCATATATACTTTTGGCAAAAAAAAAAAAAAAAAAAAGGTGTCCAATGTCATTATCAATCTGTCCTTCCTAAAGTTACATAAATATGGATGTACTGCTAACACTAATTGATATATTCGCTTTGCAGATGTAATTGCAACAAAAAATGCAACCTTGAACAAAAGCATCCACAAGGAAGCTTCCCTGAATGGTCAAATGGAGCATTTGTTAGTTTAGTCAAGATCAAATTTAAGTCCTATGATGGGAATCTATGCAAGTTTGGAAAAGAAGTAATTGTTGTACCCCTCAATGACATCTTTATATAAGGATGTGCTGAAATGACACCTTTCCAAACTTTAAAACCACTGATAGGGCTGACAATTATAGTTTTTAAGTGGACTTAAGCCCTTATGCAACATGTCCTGCAAAAACTGTAGAACGTATTTAATTTCCACTTGATCCACTGTTGTCTCTTTTGTCGTATACCAACCATCAAATGCTTTCAAACTTACATTATAAATATTCTGAGTTGAGTTTCTCCTAGATGCCATAATAGTATCTATTACTCCTACAGAACAACTTTGCAACTCTAATGCTTTCCTCTCAATAACTATGCTTTCAGAGCCAACAAACTTCGATTTGGATAATGCACTGGGCCTTAGCTTATAGATCTGGTCTGTCAATGTCACTGATTGTCCCATTGACAGCTGAAGCATGAATGGGAACCCAAGGATGCATGCACCTATATGCGTTGTCAGTATTACATGCACTCTCTTTGTCTGTATTTTGAGAAGCCCCTTTTGCAGAATTGGAACTGGTGAACATGCATAAAAACAACTCTTTGGTGATCATAATTCTCTGCATTTCTGCTTCCATGTCTTGAATATAATTTTTTTAGTCTGCAATTTCTTGCAGACACACATAGGTCTATTTGAAAAGGCCCTAACAAAATTTTCAAATTCTGGAACACAACTGTATTCAGTGTCCATGTGTTCAAATGTTTTTTGTTACGGCTTAGATAATCCACCTACACATTTAGTGTCCCTCTCGAATAAACCTCAGAAATTGAGCAAGGATTCCACTCTGCCCACCAGAACAGCTTGTTTGATTCCGCTATCAATAGGACTGATTGTAAACCCCCTTGATTAGAGATATACACCCACAGTGATGTTGTCTGTTCATATCCAAACATGACACTCCTGTACAATTGAGTAGTGCCAATCTCACAGCCTTTAATTCTAAAAAAAATCATATTGTTTTCTGCTTGTTACACTTCAAAATCCTTACTCTCATAGTTGGTAGCAGTGAGCCCCTGCCCAAAAAACAGTCAGACTAACATTTATTGTTATTTGTACTTGTTTTTGAATCAGTAAAGGCACCCCTTTGTCCAAGTTCTTGTACAGAAACCACCATCTCAACTCATTCCTCAGAATGTTACTCTCACTGTGTAAAGCAACTTGGTCCCAATTCCTTGTCAATTGGGAATCAGGAGTCTCTGAAGACCTCTTGAATATCTTCACCATGGAACTTGACTGGATCCTTTGTCATTGGTGAAGAAAAATACTTGCTTTTTGGTTTTCCATCAAACAGAATCTTATAACCTGATGTTACCATTTAATTTACCCACTGATCCGTTAATGTTTGACCATAAGTGTCCGAAAAGCAGTAATCTTCCTCCCACTGGTGCCTTCTTTCTGTCAATATTATGGTCTTCCTCTTTTGGAGGCACATCCTTCTCCTCATCCCTGAATCTGTCTAGAGAAAAATCCTTATCTTGCATATTGTAGTATAAGCTTATAGCACTGCTGTCTTTCAAATCTATAGTTTGCCTGTCTAGTATTTTCTCTATCTCCACAAAAGAAAGGTCTCCTCTCTAACCGCTTCCTTTGTAAAGTTAGCATGACTTGTTTTTCTCCTTGCTAGGACCATTTTCAAAGCCTTTTATCAAATAGCAACTCTCCTTTAAAGGGAATAAATGCCAGGTCATTTCTGGATTTCTGGTCTGTCTCTCAGTGGTGTAACCATAATGAACCTCTGCTAACTGAAATTGCATTTATGCTCTGTGCAGCAAATGCTGAGGAATCTACCACATATTCCAGCACTCTCTTTATTCTTCCTAAAGCCTTGTGTAGTGAATGTATACTTAAATCTTGTGACTCTGTAATTTTCTGAACCCACTGAACTGTAGAAAACATTGAAATTGCCATTGATGCTGACACTGAAGTTGAAGCTTTGTGGGCTCTTCTTAATATTGTGACACCCTTCTCTCATCTACTTCCTTAAACACTGTATCTCCTTCACATGGGATAAGCGCTCCAGAAATAAGAGCTGCTATTGGACCATCCATGAGTGGGACTTTTAAGAGATCCACCTTTTTTTCCATAAAGGTGTACAGCTTTTGATAGTCTTTTAGTATCCACGTATGTTCTCCATTCTGTTTCAATTAATCCCTTAAAATCTCAGGCACAGGAATTTCCATTTCCCGAGATACCTGTTTCATTAGGACTGGTGCTCTTCTATCATCCTTCATATTTGTCTATTGGGATTGAGAACTATCAGATTTAATTTTCAATCCCAATGTTTGCAATACTTTTAATTTTTAAAAAATAATTCACCTTGAAATAATCTATCTGCATTTCATTTCTTATCCTCTTCCTTTTCTAAAGGATCAATCATCAGATAGCTCATCCTCCATGATCTCATCCAACCATTCCTTATTCATTATTTCCACATCTGACATCTCTGTATGTTTAGTTTTCCTTGCACAATTTTAGGTCTCTCTGTTTCTAAGTTATTGAAATCTGTTTGTGCTGATACTTTTCTCTTCCTACTGCAATGCTATTCCCTCTGCTGTACTCCAGCTATTGTTTCACTTTGTCCCAGCTGGACTCTCTCTGTGGAAGTGCTTCCTTGTTGAGAATAATTGTTTTCAAAATTAATCATGCTTAATAAATGTATTAAATTAATTGTATCATGAGAAGGGAGGACTCTTTAGAAAAAACAATAATGCTGGGAAAGGTGGAGGGAAGTAGGAAGAGAGGAAGGCCACATGCTAAATGGATGGACTCTATTAAGGAGGACACAGGTATGGGATTTTAGGAATTAAGCACAGCAGTGGAGGACAGAAGGTCTTGGAGATGTCTCATCTATAGGGCCACCATGAGTTGAGGTCAACTCAAGGATAGTTAACAACAAAAATTTAAACCCAGCTGCCAATTCACTGTAATGAAATTCATTGGATTAAACTTTCTCAGTTCCTCCACTTTTATTTGGATATTACTCCCTGACAACACTGAACTCAATTCCTTGCTTACTGCTTTTCTAATTAATGTTTGAAAATCAAGTAAAACATTTGATGATCAATTCTCTTTAACTGTTTCAGGACATGAATTCATATTTAGCCTTTTATTCGTTGACACATTTTCTTCACTGAAATCACTGATGTATGCAGACAACTGTCTCTACTAACTTAGATCTGATTGTCTCCCACTCATACTCAGTACCTTTGTACACATCATCTTCAAATAGGCCATGAATTCAGGCATCATATGTTGTGTTGGAGATTAAACCACTGTTTTGCTGAGACAGCCCCTTCACTTCTGCATTTTCACAACATATGTCAATTGAAGCGAACATTGGGTAGCCACACATGCCCTTACTGTGGAACTATGTTTTAATGCAGCTCCGCCCTCACCTTGGAATCAAAATGATGGCCCTAACTGATCCTCAGAGACTTTGCCAGCACTTGGCATTTTTCTCCAGTTTGTGCAGATAAAGTGAACTGGTTTTAATGCTCTATTCAATTTGACTCTTTTTAAAAGGCTTCTGAATATTACTCACTACCTCCTTAAATTTAAAGCCTTGCTTCTGCTTGTCTCCATCTCTGTTTTCATGAAGTACCTAAATTTTTTAATTCCTGTGCTTCACTTTCTTTGGAGTACTGAAAAACTTTTCTCAGTTTCTCCTTTCATCCTCAGAGACTCACTGTGTAGTGGTCACCTGGGTGGCAATATTTTTTGGTTTATCTCATCCTTAATTAGCTGCTCAGCCATCAGAGGGACTGAGGGCCTTTACATACTGCCAGAAATAATGCAGCTTGAGACCACTTTAACTGCCTTGGCTCAGTGCTAGGGAATCATGGGAACTATAGTTTATTGTGGCACCAGAGCTCTCTGACAGATAAGGTTCAATGTCTCAGAAAAAAATTACAGTTCCCATGATTCCCTAGCATTGAGCCAGGACAGTTAAAGTAGTCTCAAGCTGCATTATTTCTAGCAGTCTGTAAAGGCCCTGAGTCTTCTTTGCTTTTTGTCTCCACTTATTTTTCTTTCCATCTGAACTCGTTTCCTTCTTCTCTTCTTTAACCTTTTCCTTCCATATTCTAATTCGATTTATTTCAAATTCTAATTCCTACCTTGACTAAATCAGAGAATGACAAATCACATCAGGATGGCAAGGCAGGAGAGAGAAAAATGACAAAGAAGAGAGAAGTTGTAATAGTAGTAACTGAAAGGAATGTTGAGTCATGCCTAATTGGGTTGGCACACAGGATAAAACCAATAGTGGTGGATTGCTCCGCTGTTCCATCCTAAGGATGAGAGCTTGATACCTACCATGAATGATCATTCTAGGAAGGCTAGCGGGTTAATCCCTTGTGCCAACCAATCAAGACAGCAGTTTCCAAAGTTTAAAATCTGTTTCATCCACTGGCTTTTCTCT
Source organism: Phrynosoma blainvillii (assembly GCA_026167975.1). Taxonomy (NCBI): domain Eukaryota; kingdom Metazoa; phylum Chordata; class Lepidosauria; order Squamata; family Phrynosomatidae; genus Phrynosoma; species Phrynosoma blainvillii. The sequence continues at coordinate 58,030,843 of JANUYF010000005.1, forward strand.
TCCCACTTCAGTTGAACTTTATATAGCCTTGCTGACCATTAAAACAATATTTTAGAGTCAGCAAACATAACATTTTCTTTTGTTGTTGGTAGTGGTAGTTTTAATCTGTTTGTTCACCTGCTCTCATTTCCAGAAGATCATGCTGAGTGTCCTTTCCATTTCTGTCCACTCTCCCTATACAGACTGGACATTGCAATGTGCTCCCCAGCCCTAAAGGCTCACATCTGTTGTTACTGTTATTTCCCTTGTGAAATGGAGGCATTGCCATTGTCCAATGCCTTGTTTTTGATCCACCATTTAAAATCTTTCCTTACTTGGAATGGTGAAGTCAGATTGCAATGTAACTTTTTCATTATGAAGGTTTGGTGAGGTCTTAGGAAACGTTGTAATGCTCTTGTATAGAAACTTGCCCAAGGAACTATCTGAATGGTGGATATTATCATTCCTAACACTTTTGCTAGATGCATTAAATTTGTTGCTTTTTTTTGTAGTAACTCTAATATTATTATTATTACTATTATTGTTGTTGTTGTTGCTTTTCTTTCCTCTGAAAGAAATGCACAGTTCTTCATTGTAGGTATATGCAATTGTGCTGTTGCCCCAGGTTCATTGAAACTGACTATATGTTCCTATACCTGGGAAGAATTCTCAGCCAAAAAATACAAAGGGTACTATATAAATTGATCATGTGTACTCATTCTCCAGCTTCTGCTTAAAAGGTTCCTTTTTTCCCTCCTCCATGCCATGCTATGTTTTCTTTGCTGAACTGCTCTGGGCATTAGTCATTGTGTGTGTTTGCATGTTCAATTGCATCACCTTTACTGATTGGGCTGTAGTTCTCCTAGCTTCTGCTCTACCCCTTCGGTCAGAATTTATAGATTCAAGATGGTGCCCAGGGTCTTACTGCACCCACTTACTGCTACAGCGATTGTCCTGTTTCACTTTCAGTAATGAGATATTTTCTTTCATACTGCTTCCATCACTGGCTCAGAGACACACTGCTGAATCACCAACTGAATCTTTGCATTCTCCTGATTATTTTTCTCACCCTTTATGACCTGCATGCTTGCAGTCTTGGGAAGTGTTTAGGCACCATTTCATCCTTAACTTTTTCTCAGAAGATAAGTCTCAGTCTCTGCCTGTTTCCAATTAATTTTGCTTTTTCTACGCTAGCTTTGTAGCCATTTAAAATTTTCCCTAAATCTATTTTGCCTATTTAGCAAATAATTTTTATTGAAGATTTTTAAGTTTGAGGAAGAGAGATATAAAATCTCAACTGGCTGGCAAGGTGGGAAAATGAAAAGTGGAAAAGAGAGGAGGCAATGGATTAAATGGATTTATACCTACGGAAATTCCTGGCTCGATCGGCTGGTGTGAGGCATTAACCCACTAGTTATGGATTGCTCCTGCAGCTAGCCTGAGAATATGAGGGATCTCTAGGCAGAGCAAGAAAAGACTCTTTGTGAAACCTCAGAGGGCCTCTGTTGCCAGTTTGAATTGACAATACTTAGCTAGCTGGACCAGTGGTCTGACTCAATATAAGATATACTCTTCTGTTCCTATCTTGAGGACAGGGCTCTGGAGAACCGGAGAATAAGAAAGACAACTATGGCTCCAGCACTGCTTTTTACAATGCCATGCCATTTAAAACCAGGCTGTCTGTGGCCATTATGTTGATGTCAAATCAGGAGTGAAAAGGTGTAGGTAACCTTAATGTAAACGATCCCACTGGTAATGTTTATAATTTTATTTAACAAAACCATTACAAATGGGAAAGGATTTCATATAACATTAAATATGATCCTTAATTTTTTAAATTAAATATAGTTACAGCTGTGATTGAATTTTAAAAAACAAGTATCATTATTGTAATCTACCTTCTGAACCCATTTATTTGAGGGAAAACCCCACTGATTTCCCTGAAATGTACTTCCATCTGCTCTTTAGGACTCACCTGTTCTTTAATTATGGTTAATTCAGAAACAATGCTCTTCACGCTGCTGTCTCTGTCTTTTTTATCCTTTCCAAATGCTGGATTGTGCAAACTGATTTCTTTCATTGCTAGAAGGTTTTGGCTGCTATGCTTTCTAACCTTTAATAATGAAAAAACATGCAAATATATAAACAATGGGCAGAGCCAGAAGGCAAATAATCACCATTAATTTGTTAAAATTAATTGCTCTGTGGATATTCTTAAAAACATGCTTTCCCCATTATCTAACAATCAGCTTTGGAGCACTTAAGCCCCAATGGTGCACTGAAAATACTGTTATATCAAAGGATGTTTGAAATAACATCACAACAGATCTACACAGAAATGAGGAATATATATGGCCAATCCAGATCAAAGCAGGGCTGAAAGAATACTATTGTTCATTCATTATGTTTTGCTGCAAGTAATTTGACATGCTTGATACTCATTAGATCACAAATTCTTTGAACAGCCCTGTAAGATGGCACTTAAAGCAAACCTGGGTAAAGAATTGGGAGACTGTGGAACTGTCCCTTGCTAAAAGCACATAGTTTGTTTAGGCCTGGGATGAGATTTGAAATGGAAACATTTACCTCATGCTATCGGCCACTTATTTACTCCAGTTTTCTCAAGAATTTACATTTTTTTTAATGGACAGGGAAGGGAAGAAATTATTAATAGGGCCAATCTGATTCAAACCAACACATGACTCATTTTTATTGGTAGAAAATGAGTGAAATAGATTTGCAGTATCAATATACATGGATGATGAACATAGGAATACCAATACACTGAAATATTTAACACTTTCAAAGACAATTTTACCTTGTAAACACTTCCAAAGCCTCCACTGCCAATATGGTCCAAAATTGCATAATTGCCTATGTATTTTGTAGGTGCTTTATTCTGATTAATATTTTCAATATTTTCAGCAATTTGCTTGACTTCATCCTCCTGTTTACAAAAAAGGTTAAAATCTTTATTTGACAGATGTAATGTTTTGCTAATGTGTTCTGACTTACACAGATCCTAACAGTGTGAGCACTTATGTACCATCTTCTTCCTCATTTCCCTTCTCAGTTTTTCACATCAACCAAGATTTAACTATTTTGTTAATGTCTTAAGCTCATAAAGCAAGAGCACATGTACCATGCTCTTGTTTGTTATTAATGGTCCTTTCCTTTCCCTGGAGAACCCTGAAGCCCAAGCAGTTTTTCAGAAACAAAACATAAGATCTTTTTACTGAAATTGATATTTTAAAATCAGGTTGAACTGATTTTAGTAGATACTGAGTCTCTATGGTCTAACCAGATGAATTCTCCTTGAAACAATAAGCTACCAAGTATTTGCTACTTACCAGCAATGCATTTAGCTGAAATACCAGCTCTTCATAAGCACTGATCTCACGAATATAATGTCCAATGTCAATGAAGCTCTCAAACAAGTCTGTAGGGAACAGTCTGCAAAAACATAAATTTGCATACTTTGCATACCCAATTATAATTTCCATATTGGGAAAAATATCTACTTTCACTTTACTTATTCATGTTTGACCAATCTTCTTAAGGTAAAATAGTGTTAAGAAAATATTACATACAATTTATCAATATATTAGGCTTCCTTTAGTTAGATAAATTTAATTAGACTCATATTCCTAAAATAAAGGATTGTTTACATTTTTTTGAAGTTTGGATAGTTCCACTGTTACATATACATTTAATATAAATGACACTACTACATCAATAACACAGAAAACCCTGAAACAGGTTGTGGTTTTGTCTTTGTGTTTATGTTTAGATCAGGTGTGGGTAGTGCAGCCTACAAGCTATATAATCAGAGTCTAACATTTTTGTCATTTTTTTCCAGTTTTTTGTGCCCCAAATGACTCCTCTTTGCCCACTAAACTTTTTGCTCCTTGTGCCACTGCTGGTGCAGGACAGCCTTTTGAAAGAGAATATGACAGAAAATGACTTTCTGGTCACTTCCTGCTATTAAAAAGGGGGAACACAAAATTTGGCAAAAGTGCCCCCTTGACCTCTAGAGGGCATTTTAGAACTAAAAAAATGTTTCTGCAGTTGTTATTTTTTATAGATAATATAGTGGGGACAAGCCCTCAAATGTCTCCACATGGGCAAATGCAGCCTCCTTAACTCCTGATAGTTGCTCACCCTTGATTCTGTTCCAAACTTGGAAGCTATGAGTAAATATAAAATGTCTGAGCATGTGCCCAAAACAATTTTGATTAGATGCATGCTTTGAACAGAACACCTTTAGGTTTCATGTTGCTGGCTACCATTAATTTCACCTGACCAGAAAGGTGGCTTTGGATACAATTGTTAAATTACTGGAAATGATGGCTGTGTGCACATGCACACACGCACACACACTGTTTTAGTCAGAGCTCTAATTTCACTTCTATTTTCCCACTAAAAGAGTTCAATAAACATGTATATACCAGAAATAGAAACTTGTCACCATCAGCTTATTTTTATAATATGGCACTAAAGAAAACACTTATATGTGGTTAAAGCCAGATTCCGGGTCCATAATATTTGAAAACTGCTCAGCTAAAAACCTTGATCATATGAAATTTTCCATCTTACACCCATCTAAAATATTAAATTTTAATTTTTTTTTCAAAAAAATAATAATATTCATTTACTGTCACAAGATTTTGATCATGGGGAAAGAGGCATTTTCCAGATTACAATTATAAACACAATAATCCATTAAAAAGACAGATGCACAGATAGAACAGACAGACACCATACAGCATGCATCTTCCTTGTAACTGCAGAATATTCCAAATAATAAACTCTTCTGGCATCTTACTGACACTATTCAATCAGAACACTGGGACAGAACACTGATTTCTGAACTACAATGACTCTTTAAAATTATTCCACCTCTGCAAAGATACCGCTACTCACATCAATGCTATATAGGCTCATCACTGTTGAGGTCCACAGAACAGTGAATGTACCGTATTATTCGCCCTATAACACGCACTTTTTCTTCCCCTAAATGTGCGTGGGGAAGTGAGTGCGCCCTATAGGGCGAAGGGCCGAGGCCGCGGGGAGAAGGAGCCCTCCTTCCCCCGCGGCCTCAGTCTTGGAATGGGCTGGTGCCGGGATCGAAGCGATCCCGGCGCCAGCCCATTGAAAGACTGAGGCCGCGGGGAGAAGGAGCCCTCCTTCCCCCGCGGCCTCAGTCTTGGAATGGGCTGGTGCCGGGATCGAAGCGATCCCGGCGCCAGCCCATTGAAAGACTGAGGCCGCGGGGAGAAGGAGCCCTCCTTCCCCCGCGGCCCCAGTCTTGGAATGGGCTGGTGCCGGGATCGAAGCGATCCCGGCGCCAGCCCATTGAAAGACTGAGGCCGCGGGGAGAAGGAGCCCTCCTTCCCCCGCGGCCCCAGTCTTGGAATGGGCTGGTGCCGGGATCGAAGCGATCCTGGCGCCAGCCCATTGAAAGACTGAGGCCGCGGGGAGAAGGAGCCCTCCTTCCCCCGCGGCCCCAGTCTTGGAATGGGCTGGTGCCGGGATCGAAGCGATCCCGGCGCCAGCCCATTGAAAGACTGAGGCCGCGGGGAGAAGGAGCCCTCCTTCCCCCGCGGCCTCAGTCTTGGAATGGGCTGGTGCCGGGATCGAAGCGATCCCGGCGCCAGCCCATTGAAAGACTGAGGCCGCGGGGAGAAGGAGCCCTCCTTCCCCCGCGGCCCCAGTCTTGGAATGGGCTGGTGCCGGGATCGAAGCGATCCCGGCGCCAGCCCATTGAAAGACTGAGGCCGCGGGGAGAAGGAGCCCTCCTTCCCCCGCGGCCCCAGTCTTGGAATGGGCTGGTGCCGGGATCGAAGCGATCCCGGCGCCAGCCCATTGAAAGACTGAGGCCGCGGGGAGAAGGAGCCCTCCTTCCCCCGCGGCCCCAGTCTTGGAATGGGCTGGTGCCGGGATCGAAGCGATCCCGGCGCCAGCCCATTGAAAGACTGAGGCCGCGGGGAGAAGGAGCCCTCTTCCCCCCCGCGGCCTCAGTCTTGGAATGGGCTGGTGCCGGGATCGAAGCGATCCCGGCGCCAGCCCATTGAAAGACTGAGGCCGCGGGGAGAAGGAGCCCTCCTTCCCCCGCGGCCTCAGTCTTGGAATGGGCTGGTGCCGGGATCGAAGCGATCCCGGCGCCAGCCCATTGAAAGACTGAGGCCGCGGGGAGAAGGAGCCCTCCTTCCCCCGCTGCCCCAGTCTTGGAATGGGCTGGTGCGGGGATCGAAGCGATCCCGGCGCCAGCCCATTGAAAGACTGAGGCCGCGGGGAGAAGGAGCCCTCCTTCCCCCGCGGCCTCAGTCTTGGAATGGGCTGGTGCCGGGATCTAAGCGATCCCGGCGCCAGCCCATTGAAAGACTGAGGCCGCGGGGAGAAGGAGCCCTCCTTCCCCCGCGGCCTCAGTCTTGGAATGGGCTGGTGCCGGGATCTAAGCGATCCCGGCGCCAGCCCATTGAAAGACTGAGGCCGCGGGGAGAAGGAGCCCTCCTTCCCCCGCGGCCTCAGTCTTGGAATGGGCTGGTGCCGGGATCGAAGCGTTTACTTGTATGCAGTAAACTCCTATGTCTGTGAGCAGGTCTCTCCTGTCCTTCGCTGAGCACAGCACTTGCTGGAATTTCTTGGAAGGTTTGTATGTCATTGGGAGGTTGTGTTTCCTCACCACTTTCCCTATTCTGCCTGTCACTCCTTTGATGTATGGTAGAAATACCTTCCCTTTGGGTGGTTGTTTGTAAATCACATTCTCACAACCAAGGGTCACACAATATATGTATATATCCCGCCCACTTCCACGCCATCATTCTCTGAAGATGCCAGCTACAGATGCTGACGAAATGTCAGGAATAAAATCTTCTAAGAACACAGCCACATAGCCCAACCCCCCCCCCCCAAAAAAAAAGTTTGTAGCTGCTTTGTTGACATTTCTGTTCCATTACTTTTAAAAAGATATCAGGCTTTCAGGCTACTTGCCTTGACTATTACCCACAAAAAAAAGCACAGTTTGTAGCTGCTTTGTTGACACTGGGCCACAATTTTTCAATACACAAATCCTTAAAAAATATACATGTAAAAATAAATAAGATGTTTCAGCCATAGTCTGGAGGTGTTAAGACATCTCCAGAGATTTCCACTAGTAGCTGGACATTGAAACTGGTCCTAAAATGCAGTTACATTTTCTTTGCAGAGACATCTAGGGACAACAGTGTAATCATTTATTGTTCCATCTCATTTTCCATTCTTCCAACTAAAATTCATGGAATATAACTAAGGCCTAAACCTAATTCTAAATACAGGTGGGCTTTTTGTTGTTATTCAGCGAACATTTTTGGGGAATATAATTCTCCTAATAATTCATCTGCATACCTTTTGAAGAGATGCCTGTTCCTTTCCATACTGAAAAGAAATCTCAAAGCTCTGAAGGCATAACACTAGAGGAAAGAAAATGTACATATTATAGATAATTCTAAACAACATTTAGCTTCCTTTATCTAAAAATCTTATGCCAGTAGCATACTAATTAAGCAGTAGATGATAGTCAAGGCAAGTGGCCTGAAAGCTTGATGTCTTTTTAAAAGAAATGTTTTAGTACTAGGTCAGAGAGACACCAATCTTAGTTTTATTTAGTGTATGATGGTAAAAACTGGTTTATCAGATGATTTTGCTGGAAATCCAAAACCTATCTTTCCCTCCCCACGTTTAAAAACCTTATTTAAGCAAGCATTACAAAAATGGCTGATATTACCTCCTTTCAAATGTTGACAAGATCAGAGCAGCTTAAAAAACACTTAGGGGGGGATGCAGGAAATAGAGGATCGAGGCCGAGGCTGCCAGACGCATTGGCCCCGATCCTCCCTTTTGCCGCCAGGGAAAGGAGTGCCAAAATGCCACTCCTTTCACAGGTGGCAAATAGGCCGCCCCAAGAGCTGCCGCGTGGCTCTTTGGCACCCCTTCTGTTGCAGTGTGTCAAAATGCTGCGCTGGAAGGACGTCCTGATGCCATGCGCCGTGCGTAACGGCGCGTGGCATCAGGATGTCTTTGGGGAGGGGTTGGGGCGCCCAGCGTGTGGCTGCCCCTCCCCTTCCCTGCTTCCAAGACAGCACAAAGTGCCATCTGTAGAGGCATTTATACTTTAATGACAAATTAGTTTTACTTTATACTTCAGCAAAGCAGAAAATTGTGTTACAAAATGGGATAAAATGTATGGACCAGCTATTATATGTGCTGATCCATATAATTTCTGCAATGAAAGGTGATAATTCACAATTAAAATAATATATATGATGGTTTCCTAGTAAATTTATTTAACTAAGCAGAACTTTATACCACTGCCTGTCCATAAAAAATAAGCCACACAATCCAAGGCCCAGAAGCAGAGCAGCGGAGTGGGAGGAGGCGTCAGCTCCCTTATAGCCCCGTTTGCCAGCCCACAACACCGGCTGAAGGCTGAAGGGCCGACAGGCTCCGAAGCCCAGAAGCAGAGCAGCAGAGTGGGAGGAGGCGTCAGCTCCCTTATAGCCCCGTTTGCCAGCCCACAACACCGGCTGAAGGGCCGACGGGCTCCGAGGCATAGAAGCAGAGCAGCGGAGTGGGAGGAGGCGTCAGCTCCCTTATAGCCCCGTTTGCCAGCCCACAACACCGGCTGAAGGCTGAAGGGCCGACGGGCTCCGAGGCCCAGAAGCAGAGCAGCGGAGTGGGAGGAGGCATCAGCTCCCTTATAGCCCTGTTTGCCAGCCCACAACACCAGCTGAAGGCTGAAGGGCCGATGGGCTCCGAGGCCCAGAAGCAGTCTGGGAGGAGGCAGAGGTGATGTCAGCTCCCTCATAGCCCTCACTCTCCAATTAAAAACATCAGCTCTGAAGCTGTGGAGGACTCTGTCTTGGCCTTGACTCCAGCGGCAGCGGAGAGGCTCAGGTTGTCCCAGTGGGACTGTTTGCCCTTGCCTGCCTCCAAAACACCTGCGGAGGCTTAGAGGGCGGAGCCAACACCGGGAGAAGCCTCAAAAGCTCCCCGCACGCCTGAAGAACACCAGCGGCAGCGGAGAGGCTCAGGTTGCCCCAGCGGGACTGTTCGCCCTTGCCTTCCTGCAGAAAGCTGCGACTGTTTGCCATTGTCTTCCTGCTGAAAGCTCTCGGCTGCGAGGCTCAGCCACAACACCGGCTGTAACTCCAAGGACTTTAGGGCCCAGAAGCAGTTCTGTGGAGGAACAGAGGCGGCGTCAGCCTCCTTATATTGTCTCCGCTCTCCAGCCACCAACACTCGGCTGTGAGGCTCAGCCACAACACCGGCTGTAATGCCAAGGACTCTAGGGCCTAGAAGTGGTTCTGGGGGAGGAATAGAGGCGGCATCAGTGGCAGTGGCGGTGTTGGGAGCTGCTGGGAGGTGCGAACGCCCGGGAAGTGCGGGCAGATATAAGATCTCCGCCCAGCCAGCCCAATGGATTTTGGGGCTCCAAGGCTAGTTAAACAAGCCTGTGTGAGTTAAATAAGCCTGTGTGAGAAGAGCTATTGGTGGTTCGGCGACAGGAAGGGATACTGAGACGGCTATTGAAGTAGCGTTGGGGAATGGGAGATATGGTGGGAACAGAGTGGACAAATGTTACAAAAGAAGGCGGGATCGCTGTTTAGTAGCTATCCCGCCTTCAGTTCCCTCTGTTTCCCAGAACAGTTTGGGGAGCAGACCTTCTATTCCACAGAGTCTCACTCTGTTCCTTTGTAATGCCAGGTTGGTGAAAAATAAGACACATATTGTCCAGGATTTACTCCTAGATGAGGATGCCGACCTGGCTTGTTTTACAGAGACCTGGCTGGGGGAGGATAGCGCTGCTACCTGGGCGCAGGCCCTCCCAGCTGGGTACTCTGTTAGTGAGCAGGTGAGGGGAAGTGGGCGGGGGGGCGGTGTGGCTCTAGTTCATAAGAACAACTTGACCTTGACCAGGATACCTATCCGGAACACGGTCCACATCGAGTATATATACCTCAGCCTGAAGACATGGGATAGCTTGGGGATTCTGCTAGTCTACCGACTACCCCGTTCTCTAGCAGACTCCCTGACCGAGCTGACACAGCTGGTCTCTGAGCTTTTGCTGGAGTCTCCTAGACTTTTGGTTCTGGGAGACTTCAACATCCCGCTCGAGACCAGCCTAACAGGAGCGGCTCGGGAGTTCATGGATTCCATGACAAACATGGGCCTATCCCAATTGGTCAACGGGCCCACACATTGTGCAAGTCTCGATGCGGTCTTCAGTACGGAGCAGGAATATCCGTGGGCGGAGGTAGTTCATACCTCCGCATTGTCATGGTCGGATCATTTCCTGGTCAAGTTGGAACTTAGAGCCAGTACCTGCCCCGCGGGGGGGGGGGGGGTGGACCTATTAGAATGGTCCGCCCTCGAAGGCTAATGGAGCCAATTGGATTCCGGAAAGCCTTAGACGGATTAATGGTCGGGAATGCCGGTGACCCTGTCGAGGCTCTGGTTGACACTTGGAATAGTGACCTTACCAGGGCCATCGACACGATCACTCCCAAGCCCCCTTGCCACCCGCTCCTAATCGTAGGCCGTGGTATACACCTGAGCTTAGGAGGATGAAGCGGTATGGACAACGGCTAGAGTGCAAGTGGCGGAAAACTCGACTCTTATCTGACAGAACTCGCCATAGAAATTTTCTTCATTCCTATCGGGAGGCGATACGTGCAGCGAAGAAAGCGTTCTCCTCTGCACGCATTGCATCTGCAGCGTCTCGTCCGGCAGAGCTGTTTAGGGTGGTAAGGGAGATGACGCAGGTGCCCCCTGCGCCAAATCCCTTGCTTAACCCGACAACGGCCTGCTGTGACGCATTTAACAACTACTTTGCAGACAAAATCTCTCAGATAAGAGCCGACCTTGACGCGACTATTGGGACAGAGTCTATAGGCGAGGCGTCTACCGACTCCACCAATGTAATTTTACTGGATCAGTGGCAATCTGTGAGTACCAAGGACGTGGACAAGCTGTTTGGTAAGGTGAGGAAGACGACTTGCCCTCTCGACCCTTGCCCATCTTGGCTGGCCATCCGGGGGGGGGGATGCATTGATGAGATTCCTCACGGATATCGTCAATGCATCCTTCAGGGAAGGACATGTCCCATCATATCTAAAGGAAGCGGCGGTTAGGCCGCTTCTGAAAAAACCTTCCCTGGACCCCCTGGACATGAAGAACTATAGGCCTGTGTCATTGCTGCCATTTTTGAGCAAGATGATCGAGAGAGCAGTTGCTCTTCAGCTCCAGGCAGTCTTGGATGAAACCGATTATCTTGACCCATTTCAAACCGGCTTCAGGACAGGCTTTGGGGTTGAGACTGCCATGGTTGCCTTGACCGACGATCTGCGTCTGGGCATCGACAGGGGTAGCGTGACCCTGTTGGTGCTCCTAGACCTCTCAGCGGCTTTCGATACAATAGATCACGGCATCCTCTTGGACCGCCTGAGGGGGTTAGGTATCGGAAGCACTGCTTTACAGTGGTTCCGGTCCTTCCTCTCGGGTCGGTCCCAGAGGGTGCTGCTCAGGGACTGTAGCTCCAGCAAGACCTCACTGGTGAGGTCCCTCAAGGAGCTATTTTGTCCCCGATGTTGTTCAACATCTATATGAAGCCGCTGGGTGAGATTATACGGAGTTATGGTGCTGGGTGTTATCAGTACGCTGATGACACCCAAATCTATTTCTCCATATCTCGTTCGTCGGTCTCGAATTCCAATGGCATCTCTTCTCTCAATGAATGTCTTGGTGGCGGTAATGGGCTGGATGAGGAAAAACAGATTGAAGCTGAATCCAGACAAGACGGAGGTGCTCATGGAAGCGGCCCCGAAACCAGGAATTGGGTTGCAACCTCCAGTCCTGGATGGGGTCACACTCTCCTCCAGTGACTGTGTTTGCAGCTTGGGGGTGCTCCTTGACTCGTCGCTCCTGATGACGAATCAGGTTAATGCGACGGTCAGGAGCGCCTGTTATCAGCTTCGGCTGATACGCCAGCTGCGCCCGTTTCTGGAAGTAAGAGATCTCGAAACTGTGGTGCACGTGTTGGTAACCTCACGCCTCGACTTCTGCAACTCACTCTACATGGGGCTACCCTCGTGCCTGGTTTGGAAATTACAGTTGGTACAGAACATGGCAGCCAGACTTGTTTCGGGAACATCTCGGAGGGATCACATCACTCCGGTTTTGAGGTCCCTCCACTGGCTGCCTATCAGCTTCCGGGCCAGGTACAAGGTGTTGGTTATCACCTTTAAAGCCCTAAATGGCTTGGGTCCAAGCTATCTCAGGGACCGCCTTCTCCCGTATAATCCTCCCCGCGCTCTTCGATCCTCCGGGAGGAATTTGCTACAGCCTCACAAATCGAGGCTTGTGGCCACCTCCCGGGGGGCGTTCTCTGTTATTGCGCCTAAGCTCTGGAATGGCCTGCCGGACGAGATCCGTCTTTTAACATCTTTAGACAGCTTTAAAAAGGCTGTCAAGACGGATCTCTTCTGGCAGGCCTTTCCAGATTAGTTATACTAGATTAGTCCTTCCAGCCTCAGATTAATAGCTATCCAAGAGATGATCCTCACGTGGCCCCATCAAGTGATGGGAGGATCGTCGCGCCAGGCTTATGGAGTCATTGGGTGGATGGTTTAATATTTTAACTTCAACAGTTGTTTTTATATTGTTTTGATTTAATTCTGTTTTAAGGGGGGGAGGGTTCGCTTATATTGTATGTTTTATTCTGTATTGTATGTTTTAATTGTAAGCTGCCCGGATTGGATTACCAATGGGCGGGATATAAATAAATTTTATTATTATTATTATTATTATTATTATTAGTGAAGAACTTAAACTTTAACTGTTTTAGCTTAATCTATTTCAATTTACCTTTATTTTAATTACTTAAGTTCATTTAGAATCTTGATCTTAAAATCCAACTAAACTTAATTATGATGAAGTAATAATAATAATAATAATAATAATAATATTTTTATTTATAGCCCGCCCCTCTGCGCGGCAATCGGGGCGGGTTACAACATTTAAAACAGACAAAGTTAAAATATTCCCTCATCCCACAGTCCAACCCTCCCATCCCCTTAAAACAGAATTAAACTAAGAAAAATTAAAATACCACAAAACAATAAATGATAAAACAATAAGACAGGAATCAGTGATATAAAAACAAGATGAAAACTCATCTCCCTAAGGACAGCTATTATTCTGGGAAGTTCCATTGAAACCAATGAAATCAAAGTCAGTTGAAACTAAATAGAACCTCATTTCATTAAATTACAATTATGTTTACTGCAAGTGACTTCTTCCATTAATTTTGACAGTACTTGTCATGTTTAGCCTTGGTATGTAAGGAAAATATTAAAAATGTGCAGCATTGTTAACTGAAATCTCAGAATCTTATGGACGTATACCTGTCAGTGGGCAAGCTTGGGGGTGGGGGATTAGGGGTAAAACCCACAGCTGCTCAACCATTCCCATGTGTACTGCATTCCATCTATCTTGTGTCTCAATATTTTTAGCTCTTTTGTACAGTTGGTCCATCATATTCGTAGGGTTTTGTTCTGGATGTCAAATTCTATGGGACTTCAAGTTCCATTCTTTTCAATGGTATGCACCACCATTGAGAAGAATGGGGTGGAGCCATCCACAGATAATTAAATCCACGGGTGGCAAGCTCATGGAAAGGAAGGGCCAACTGTACATCAAATTCCAAAGAATTTAAATCTTAATAATTGAAGCAGAACATGATATGCCACAAAAAGATGTTGGCAACCTTGATAGAAAATTTTAGAGGCCAAAATCTTATTGATCTGTTATATACTATTTTGTATCAAATCTGTCTAGATAACTATTCATGTACACCATTTGGAATTTTAAGAAAGAATATCACAGAATCATAGAGTTGGAAGAGACCACAAGGGCCATCCTGTCCCACCTCCTGCCATGAGGAATGTACAATCAAAGCACCTCCAACAGATAGCTATCCACTCTGTGTTTAAAAATCTCCAAAGAATGAGACTTCATTGCACTCCGAGGGAGTGTGTTCCACTGTCAAATAGCTCTTATTGTCAGGAAATTCTTTCCAGTGTTTAGGTGGAATCTTTTTCCTATTGTTTGAAACCATTTCATATAAAATACTTTAATTTAGTATTTTAGTCTCTTACTAGAACTTTAATAATAGAACAGTACAATCACTTTAGACTAGAGTAAGGGAATATGCAATCATCTTTCTCTCTCAAATGCTATAGGTGTTAAAAGTTTCTCTCTCAAAAGCTATAGGTGCTATAGGTGTTAAAAGTTAAAAGAGTTTGTAAATAAACTAAAAATGATTACCTGCAATAAATTAGCTTTTGCTACATTCCTTTGTTTGTTAGGTAAAATCAGCTTTGCTATTGTATAGACTCCATTCTCCTGAGAAAACACATATTAAAGTGTATAGAAATAATGAAGAATCAAATATTAAATAACTACTTACAATTTTAATTACATATTCTGTGAAATTATAGCAAGACAAACTATTAGATCTTGTGTGTAGTGGGAGATGGCCCTTGGAGGCCAATGTGGCTTCTCTAACACCTGACAGTTGCCCATGCCTGGTTTAAAGAATCTTATCTTTCCTGAAATGTCCTAAGAAGGTTGTATTCTCTTTTTGAAAGTTTAATTAAAAGCTGGTTCTTCAGTCTTTCCCCATCTAAACAATGCTGCCTTTAGCCCCACACTTTATCTCTAAACATGAGCAGAACAATATCTGGCTGCAAATATCCATAACTTATCAAGCACACATGACAAAATAAAAGAATCAGAAATGAACAAGTATATCATTAAATGTATTAAGATATTTCTTACCTGAACTACTTGGTGAGCATTGGTATCATTAAGAACTAGTTCAGTAATTGCAGCACAACAAGCTAGAATAAATAATCACAAATATGCATCTCAAATTGCTCATACAGAAATAGATAATGTAGTGTCTACTACATATATGTATTAGACTAAATTCAATTGCTTGTCCCAACTATTTAGGCCAAGATTTGCAAAATACAGTTATATCTCAGTTAACAAAATGTCTGATCATTTTTACAAAGTCTCTTCATGCCCACTCAGCTCTTTTTTCCTCCTTGTCCTCTTTCTAGCTAGAGATTTTAGCTTTAAAGTATTGGGCCAATGGTGGAGGTGGACTGGAGAAACACAGACTCTCAAGTGTTAAGTGGCAACACCATGTCTGCAGTAAATAAAACACTAAAAGCTTAAGCTGGGAAAGAATGGGATCCTTCTCCAGCCAGTCCCCTCCTACCTATGTATGTCTGTGTGAAAAAGATAAGGTAAGCAGCAGCTGTCTCCAGAATCTCTTACTAAACAAGTATGAACAGCAAAACAGAAGGAAGAGCAGAGAAGTCTTCCTCAGCAGCTATCCCCAGCATGTTAAAATAAATAAATAAAGAATTGATTGATAAGTTTGGTCACCAGAATGGAAATTATAAAAGAATGCATGTTTATGCAAAGCTTACCTGACCTGATTGTTTCATTTCACATATACATATGTGATATGTATCACATATTTTGGATAAATATTTGCTGAAACACATTGAACAGCTCTCCTTTTTTATGGTGCAGGAACCTACAGCTATTTTTCCCCATGTTATTTCTGCCTCTGGTACCAGATTTTCTGTTAAAGAAGTAATGCCCAGGAATATATCTACTTCATAAAATGAAGTTATGTCTGTAATGATGTTTGCTTTTGCAAATTCAAACAGAATTATCAACTATGCTGCTGGAATAGTCACACATTATATTTCTAGTGTCTACTTAGAAAATGAAAAGGTAACACATACGTATTGGCAGAACAAGCCTGCTTATCAAGGAGTCTTATTCCTTGTAGCTCTCCAAATGCACATTCAGTTTGAATCCCAGCTTTGTCTCTGTGTAATGTGTGAAACTGCCCTAAATCAAGCAATGGCAACTGTAGTGGGTTTGGGGTCAATTTTCTAACTTCTGAGAGCTACATGGACTGCCCACAGTGCATGGTTGGCATGGTCAATCACAAAACACCCATTTCACAGATTAACTTCCACAACAATCAAACATAAGGAAGAGGTAACTGAAAACATTAAAACTTAGTTTTCTGCTTCAACAGAACACTTATTTCACTGAAAACAAGTTTTCTTTTCCCATCATCTTACTCTTTTCCCTGCTGTCCCTTTTCCTTTTCCCAGAACACACTAGCTCAAGAGAAAATCAGACATCCACATAACTATAAACTTACAGTTTGACCTATCAAACTATTTCATCTCTGAAAATATAATTTGTTTAAACATTGCTTGGACAGAGAATATTGTCCTGTGTGCTAATCTTAATAGAGCAGTTTATAACTGATGTACCAGCTTGAAGAGAAAACATATTTTCTTGTATCTCATGAGGGCTTAAATCGTCTGAGAAGTGAAACTGTTGGATTCTCCCTGCTGCATTTGCACTAGATAAACTTCCAATGGAAGAACGATCTGAAAACAGATTTCGCTCTCTGAAAAAAATAAAAAAACATAATGCAGTCAAAACCTTTGCATTTATCAGTTAGCCATTTGGCAATTGAAAGCTGCTTGCCTCTAAATTACAAGCATAAATGTTCTATACATATTTGAGCACGACAGTAAAAAATAAAGTCAACAGTTTAGAGTATCAGTTAAAGAAAACTATAAAACAGGACATCAATAAAACATCTACCCAGATCTTTTTAAACCATTAATTAGTGCTGGGAAAACATGTGTGAATAAATTCATGGTTATTTTCTGTTTTAAAATAAAGAATATGACACAGAACAAGAAGTGACGGCTAAATCTTCAGTAAGGAGAATTTATGGACAATCTACTTGGTTTAAAAGAAAAAATGTGATAAAAGTAGATTTACCATACATACTCGACTATATGGCAACCTCATGTATAAGTCAAGGGCAAGTTTTGGGGCCAAAATTATGGATTTCGATATGACTCATGGATACGTCGAGGGTCATTTTTTTAGGAGCATGTAGCAAAGGATATAAAGGATGAAGTTTACTGTCTTCATTTATAAATGTCTTATTCAGCATTCCTCTCAGCATTCCTTTGAGGGGAAGCACCACAGAGGTGCCACCACTGCCATTTTCTCACCCAAGCATTAAAAAAGACCAGAAGTGGCATCATGGTGGAAAGAGTAGAGGGGGTTGGTGTTTTTGGGGGGAGCTCCTGGGATGAACTAAGCTTTACTCAGAGATGGGAAAGAATTAAAATACAGTACTTACATTGACCCAGTTTTTTGGGGTCAATTTCTAGATTTATATGTGAGTATATACAGTGTGTGTGTGTATATGCAAAAACTGATTTATAAAAAGTAACACTCTAATACATTTACCATTAACAGCTATATTTTTTTAAAAAATCTGCACTTCAGCATTAGAGGCAGCATTAAGCACATTCAGTTGTGAATTCCATTATAATCTCTTAAAAAAACACCTTTCTACATACTTTGACAACAGTATGTCAAGATCCCAATGCATTGATAATTGAGACTTTCCTGCCCTCATCCTGCAGCCCTGCATACTTCCTAAAACCTACTCCAAAGGATTTCTCAGTCCTCCAGAGCTGATTTTTAAGGTGAATAAGTGGCCTCAAGAAAGCAGGGGAGGATTGTTGCTAATAATAGCAGAAACAGCAGGTTTCAGAGGAAAAATATCCTCATATCCTGGCCTTTGCCTTTTACATTTTTAAGCATTTGGATGAAATTAGCTCAGATAGAAAACACCATAAAGCACAAGTAAGGACCATATATTTAGTCTGATATTCTGAGGAAGAGAATTTCCAACTGAATGTTCTAGTTATGGGAATTACAATTATAGAATATTCAATTGCATGCAACATCAGGGCATATAAAGTTGTACTGTATGTTAGCTGCATGCAGTTCCTGCTGAAATCAACAGATGTCATAATATAATCTAAGTCACATGAATTTAAATTGATACTAAGAACAAGCAACAATACAATCTTATATACAGGTATTTCTATTAAGCAATATGAGGCATTGAATTCACACATAAGACATACTGATTCAGTGGTACTTCTTCCCAGTGAGGACTAAATTACAACCTAATTAGATTGAATCCCATCCACTCTTCTGCTTTAAAGACACTTTTACTGGCATAGCACTGATCTATTGTCCATTTAGGAACAGGTGGAACTACAAACTTTGCAAGTGATGCCTTACGTTCTTATGACTTAAAATGACAAATCATACAATAAAATCTTACCACTGGAAGTCAGTCTTCTGCCTTAGTGGGTACCAATTTTCACAAGCAGTTGTGCAGATAGATTGCTCTGAGAATGAATGCTATTTTCAGAAATATATCTGTGATTGAAGTAGATCTATGGAGTTCACTGTTTACAAAATCTGAAAAAGCTTGTAAGTGGCCTCATTACTTACAGCTGCAAAAAACTTACCCCTGTAAAATATGAAGGAGTTGCTTAATACCACCCCAAACACGGATTTCAATACTGGTATCAGGATCTTCACAAATCTGGACTAGAATCCAAACTACACTCCACAGTAGTTTTATGTGATCTGAATGGAGCAAACTGAGCAGGATGGGGACACCTTCATATATTCTGACTTGCTCTTTTACTTGGGATTCTACACAGAGCAGGCGAAGCAACTCTGCTGTCAGCCTGCAAGAAAACCAAGAAATTATGATAGCCTAAGTAATTAAACTTTAGTCTTCCTACTAAATCATCCAGACAAATATCTCCACATACATCCACTGTGACACCAAGCAAGTTATATGGCAAATTTGTTTTTAAGTCATGTACATATTTGTCAGTTTTCTTCTTCACCCTATTGCTATACATACCATTTTTCATTACTCAGATAAAAACAAAGTATGACTACTTAGCATTACAAATTATACAATTAACTATTTAAACTTCTTTAATAGTCAAATGTATTAAATCTATGAATAAATAAATGGAACACACATTTAGGGTTCAGCATTTTTCTCCTAAACAGTGAAGTAAGAAGCAGAAATGAAGATGTAATGCCAACTGTCAAGAGCACTACTTCTTTTTCTGTTTTTATTCAGTTCCAAAGAATGCAAGTGATAAAACATATTTAAGAAATTAAGGTGTGCACCTGAACATTGAAAGTAACAACACATAAGTGTGTGCTTACCAGGTAGTTTTAAAAGCCATAACTTATGTGTGTGTGGATTCCTGGGAGTTTGAAAAATAGAAGAAATATTGGTTCAGAAAAGGTATGATTTGTCCTTCTGCAAATAAACCTATATAAGCCTTGTGGTTTATATAAGCATTTAACCCTGGTGGCGCAGTGGTTAAATGCCTGTACTGCAGCCAAGGTTGCGAGTTCAATACCAGCCAGGGCTGAGGCTCGACTCAGGCCTGCATCCTTCCGAGGTCGCTAAAATGAGTACCCAACTGTTGGGGGGCAATCAGCTCACAGTTGTAAACCGCTTAGACACCCCATAGTGTGGTATGAAGCGGTATATAAATGAAGCTGCTTTTTGCTTTGATGATTCCACCAACCGCCTTCTTCCTCCTTGAGATTATAAATGTATGCTCCTGAAGAATCCACAGCTTTCTGGAATAGCCTAATACATAACAAACTGTGGATATAACCACAGTTAACTGACAAACTAAAACATCATATAACAGTTGATCTTGGTTTATTTTAACTAACAACAGCTTTAATAAACAGTGGCTTCCCTGGTTTGATTGTTATGGGAAACCATAATTAGTTTAAATGCAAAAGTTTTTTCTTTCTTTTCAAACATGAAGGAGGAAGGATGGGAGGTAGGAGCTTATGTGCCTGAAGCTGCATCTACACTGCAAAATTAGTGCCATTTGACGTGGCTTTAACTGCCTGGCTCAATGCTATTGAATTCTGAGATTTAGTTTTGTGACATATTTAGCTTCTCTGTCAGAGAGCTTTGGTGACACAAAAAACTGGCAAATTCAAGCATCTGCAAGTGGCAAGCCTGCATTGAGGATAATTGTGTTCAAAATCATGTATCGATGTAGGAATGCAAAGCAGGTTGGCTTGTGCTAAAATGAGAGGTTGGACTTACCATGAAAGATCATTCTTGGATGACTGGAAGAACAATCCATGACATATGGGTTTATCTCCACATAGGATTGCCATTTAACAGTTTTTGCCAGGAAATTCACGGATTGGAAGGTCCAAAAAATGTCCTTTCCCAGCTGGGCATTTTTGACCCTTCAGTTCTGGATTCCTGCCTCTTTCTAGGCCACATTTGTCAATCTACAGTCGACTCGAGAAAATGTGGCCAGAACAAGGAAAAAGTCTCCTCTTCCTCCTCCTCCAAGATGGATTCTTGGTCCTTGCGCCTCTGCTTACCTCCTCCTGAGGCTGAGCGCCGCTGCGCTGCTTGCCTCCTCCTGGGGCTGGAAGAAGCGCCACCGTGCTGAGGGCTTCCACCTCCCTTGCCACATTTTCAGTGTGGTGGGTGGCAGCAGGGAGGCCTAGGGCCTGGTAAGGGCTTCCACCTCCCTTGCCACATTTTCAGTGTGGTGGGCGGCAGCAGGGAGGCCTAGGGCCTGGTAAACCTCCCTGGGGGCTTGTGGGGGGGGGTTAATGTTTTAATGTTTTTTACATCTTATTAATGTTGTTGGCCTTTAGTTGGGCATGTCCTTCATTTTTCTTGGATTTCCTACATTTGCCCCACATTTGCCCCACATTTTGTCCTAGTTTTGTGGTAGAGAATTATCTATCTTCACATGCCAGCAGCTCCAGGTAGGAGTCTAAAATTCTTTTCAGTTAGGAACACTGACTTCTCTCTCCTTCAGTTTTATTATACAGCTTTGTTCATCAGGGTAGATACTTAGACAGAGAATCTTGAAAAATAGAAAAGATTTTGTTGCTGTTTTTCTTTTTTGCAGCCACAGGGAAGGAGTTGATTGCTCTGTAATGATCCAAGAATGACCATTTACTGTCAGTCCAACTTCTCATTCTCTGGATGATTTGAAGGAGCAATTCACAAAATATGGGATGTATCCAAACCCTATAGCCCTCATGGATGGATCTAGTTGCTATTATTTTTCAGCCTAAATAACTGTGTAGCCCAGATACCAAGGAAACTAAAATACGAACTGCATGCCCAAAAGCAGTCTGCAGATTTATACCCATCTATCTTATAATGTCTTACGAACATTGATGGTTCCTTTCAACCCACAGCTTCACACATTTCTTTCAACCAAGATATTACTTTAAAGGCTGTTGATGTTGCCATTGATTTTGTAGGAGGTGCCCAGAATTCTTAGGTCATGGTCTGCACATAATTATAGCACGATACATATGCTTTCAACCATCTGGAAATCATTAAATGTGTAGCTCTGATATCAGTGTTTTAGGATGGAAAGAAATAAACATCACTTCTGTCCTTCTCACAGTCTTCGTTCTGCTTATATATATACTATCTACATCTAAAGAATGCTGCTTCCTCTGTACAGGATGAGTAAGATTTGGACAAAAAGTTGGTAACTGGATCTCCTGATGCCTTATATTAGAAGATAAATACTTAGGCACAAAAGAAGACTACTGTCAGCACCAATTTGTCTTCCTGAAATCTGTACTAATTAGGACACAGACAATCATGCTAATTTTGAGATTCTTCTTGCTGATGTGATTGCTACAAGAAATACTACTTCAAAGGATAGTAGTCTTAAGAGAGGTTTTTTTTCAACAGCTCAAATTGAGGTTTTATTACAACATTCAGAACCAAATTTAAATCCGAACTTGAAAACCTATGTATAGTTGGTGGAGCCTGTAAAGGGGCACCCCATAAAAACCACAGGATAGGCCTTTGCAGACTGTCAGAAATAGTGCAAACTGAGCCCACTTTAACTGCCCTGACTCAGTGCTAGGGAATCATGGGAATTGTAGTTTATTGTGGCACCAGAGTTCTCTGACAGAGAAGGCTCAATGTCTCAGAAAAAAATACAATTCCCATGATTCCCTAGCACTGAGCCAGGGCAGTTAAAATGGACTCAACTTGCACTATTTCTAGCAGTCTGCAAAGGCCCGATGATGCCGTGAAAGATCCTCTCCGTCAGGTGTCAAGATTGTAGACAAAGCTGCTAATTATCTTTTCAAAATGTTTAGCCTCAGCACCCTCAGACATCCTGCAGGAAGGCCAGTACATCTTTAACTTGCACATTATCTAGTGTCAGGGACAGCCAGGTGGAGGACTTGGAGGACTCTGAGGAGGAGGATGTGGGGCCAGATCCTAGCTTGGTGCTCCCAGCCCCCATAGACCTAGCTGAACCTGGACCTAGCTGTGTGGAGCCCACTGAGCAACAGCCTAGCCTTCCTCCTCAGCAGCCTAGCCTTCCTCCAGCAGAAAGCCTTTCCCCAGCAGAGGTTGCAGGCCACGAAGAAGCAGAGGAGCAAGAGATTGAAATCCCTACCTTTGCTCAGAGGAGAACAGATAGGGAGGGGCTGCAGCGTTCTCGAAGGTTAGCTGAGAAACGCGCAGCTAAAGAGAAACACCTGGGAGAGAGGAGCTGAGGCTAGATAAGCAGCTGGGAAAAGCCAAGCTCTCCCTCAAGGCTTATCTTGGATTCCCCGGTGGAAGCTCTTGGCTCTCGGCTTGACTTTAGACTGTTTATATCCTATGACCTTTGGAACGGCTCTGGACTATCTGCTCGCATTAACCCTGGACCTTGGATTGCTCTCTGACCTGCCTTTCGGAACTCTGGACTTGTTGGTTGCCTGCTGCAAACATACAGTGGTACGTCACTTGCACTGGGTTGTTATCTTGGAAGAGGCCCTGTCTTTATCAGCCACGTGTTGGCAGCTTTCCCGGACATCTAGTGATATTGCATTCAACCTTGAAGAAACCATAAATGTATTCCAGGTGGTCTTTTATACAATGGAACTTTCCCACCCATGGGGGTTCGGTTCTGCTTTCCCCGTCCTCTTGCAGATGGGGAAAAAACTCTACTCTCTCCATTGTGGCACCACTTCTGACCTTTTGAATGCCTGGGTGGTCAAATGGCAATGATGGCAGCTTTTTGGCAGTTCCCCAATTCAGATAATTGGCTAAATGTCTCACAGAAACTACAAATCCCAGATTTCCATAGCATGGAGGCATGGCAGTTAAAGCAGTGTCAAATGGCATTATTTCTGCAGTGCAGATGCAGCCATAGTCACCATTTTTGTTTTGTTTTGTCTTTTCATCGTTTTTCACATGTGTGCATTTTCTTAACCCTGCCTATGCCTGGTTGTCTCCCACGCACATCACACAATCATGATTTATCATAGTTCCCTCCTCATCTAACAAGCACAATGGTTAAGCCTGCTGGAATTTTAAAAGGTTTTTTTGGCATCATTTTCTTTGCTCCATCATTTACATTTGCCCAGATCCTGAAAGCCCTTGCCCAAACCCCACTGATCGAGTCTATCCATCTGGTTTATGGTCCTCCTCTCTTTTATCCTCTACTTTTCCTAGCATCAGTGTTTTTTCTAGTGATCCGAGCCATTTCATGATGTGGCCAAAGTACGGTAGTCTCAACTTGATCATCTTAGCTTCCAAGGAGAGTTCTGGTCTGATGTGTTCAAGACTCCATTTGTTTGTCTTGGCTGTTGATGGTATCCTAAGTACTCTTCTCCAGCACATTTTGAACAAATTGATTTACTTTCTGTCTCTTTCCTTCACTGTCTAGCTCTCACATCCATACATGGTATCTGAGAATACAATGGCTTGGACGATTCTGACTTTAGTGCTCAGTTGTGTGTCTTTGCTCTTCAGTATCTTTTCCAGTTCTTTCATAGCTGCCCTTCCCATTCCTAGTCATTCCTAATCTTCTTATTTCTTGACTGCAGTCTCCATTCTGATCAATGTTTGATCCTAGGTATGGGAATTCTTTAACTATTTCAATTTCCTCATTGTCTAAATTGAACTTGTGTATTTCCTCCGTGGTCTTTATCTTTCTTTCTTTATGTTCAGCATCAGATCTGCCTTTGCACTTTCATCTTTGACCTTCCTTATTAACTGTTCCAATTCCTGAATGTCTTCTGCTAATATTATGGTGTTGTCTGCATATCTTAGGATGTTAATGTTGTTTCCTCCTATCTTAACTCTTCCTTTCTTGGATTCTAATTCTGCTTTTCTTATGTTTTCAGCATATAAGTTAAACAAGATGGGTAATAGGATGCAGCCTTGCCTGACCCTTTTGCCTGCTGGGAACCACTCTGTTACCCCGAATTCTGTTCTGACGGTGGCCTTCTGTCCTTGATACAGATTCCTCATCAGGATTATCAGATGTAGTGGCACCCCAATGTCTTTAAGTGCGTTTCAAAGCTTTTCATGATCTATACAATTAAATGCTTCACTGTAGTCTATGAAACACATGCTGATTCTTTTTTGGAATTCTTTGGTGCACTCCATTAGCCATCATATGTTTACAATGTGGTCCCTAGTGCCCCTTTTCTGAATCTTATTTGCACTTCTAGAATTTCTCTCTCCGTGTATGGTATGGATGGAGTCTATGCTGCAAAATATTTGCCTTGCATGTGAGATTAGTGCTATTGTCCTACAGTTGCTGCAGTCTTTTGTATCTCCTTTCTTGTGGATTGATACGTATATCAAGCGTTTCCAGTCTGTTGGCCACCTGTTTGTTTTCAATATTTGTTGGCATATTTCAGTTAGCACTGAAGTTGCATCTGTCTGTAGGTACTGTAGCAGTTGCACTGTAGCAGTAGCACTGTAGAGCTGCTATCACATTACCATAATGACCCATAAATAAGTCAACCTGGGATTTTGGGGTCATTTTTTGGGCACAATTTTTTTTTACTTATAGATGAGTATACACAGTATGTCAATCATATGAAGGGTGGTGCAGTGGTTTTGGCATAGAACTAGGACACTAGGAGACCAGGGTTTGCATCTTGACTCAGCTATGCAAACCCACTGAGTGACCTTGGGCAAGTCTCACTCTATCAGCCTCAGAGGATGGCCATGGCAAACCCCCTCTGAAGAAACTTGCCAAGAAAATCCCATGATAGATTCGGCTTAGGGTCACTATAAGTCGGAAACAACTTGTAGACACACACAACAACAACAACCTTATCCAGTATTATTGCTTTGTTTAATGATTCATGTGTTTTTATGATATGTCCAAAGTATGACAGTCTTAGAACTGGGACACACAGCCCGTTAAAGCCGCCGTCCCGGTGGCTTGGGAGTGCAGCATTTATATGCTGCACACTCCCACACTGCCCTGAAGCCACCCAGAAGTTGGGCAGCTTTGAGGTGTTCCAGCAGCATGGCATTTATATGCCACACACCACCAGGGAGGATTGAAGCAACGATGGGGCTGCAGCAGGGCAGGAAAAGCCGCCTTTTCCCCAGCCGAAAAAGGAGTGGATCTTTGCTGCTACTTTTTCAGCCAGCTTCAAGGCTGATTGGGGCCATGCCGTGTGTTCGCTGAAGCCCTAATCCATCCTTAAAAAGGCAGCTACAAGTCACCCCTTCTGCCCATCTGTTCGCCCCTTAGTTTAGTCATTTTGGCTTCTAGGAAGAAGTCAGGCTTGATTTGCTCTAGGACCCATTTATTTGTCTTTTTAGCAGTCCATAGAATCCATGGAATTCACCTCCAGAACCACATTTCAAACAAATTGATTCTCTTACTATCAGCTTTCTTCAGTGTACATCTTTCGCAACCATACATAAAATTGGAAATACAATGGCATGGACATCCTGACTTTGCTTTTCAATTATATATATTTGCACTTTAGGATTTTGCCTAGTTCCTTCACAGTTGCCTTTCCAAGTCAAAGTCTTCTTCTGATTTCTTGACTACAGTCTCCTGATTAATGACTGAGCCAAGGTATGGAAAATCTTGAACTAATTCAATGTCATCATAATCTACTTCGAAATTATGCATATGTTCTGTCGTAATTTTTTTTCTTCATGTTCAACTATAAACTTCCCTCTGCACTTTCTGTCTTGACTTTCTTCAATAAGAGTTCCAAGTCTGTTATTTTCTAGTAATATGGTGTCATCTGCATACCTTAGATGTTGATTTTCCTTCCTCCAATATTCACACCCCCTTCTTCCTTATCTAATACTGTTTGATGTTCAGCATATAAGCTAAATAGATAGGATGATAAAATACACTCTTGCCTGACCTCCTTGCCAACTGGAAACCATTCTGTTTCCCCATATTCTGTCCTAACAGTAGCTTCTTGTCATGAGTACAATCGAATGCTGCGGCACACCCATTTCTTTGAGAGCAATTCATAGTTTTTCATTATCTACACAATTAAAGTATAGGGATGCAGTGGCTTAGTGGTTAAGACACCAATTCTTACAATCATAAGGTTGGAAAGTTGGCAGTTTGAGGCCCAAGTGCCGCATGATGGGATGAGCTCCCATCACAGGGTCAGTGAAAATAGCCTTTAAGGTTGGCTAATCAGTGATTAAAATGTTGAATCTGACCACTGCAAGATCGGCAGGTCAGCAGTTCAAGGCCCAATTGCCATGCAAGGGAGTGAGCTCCCATCACTAGTCCCGGCTTCTGCCAACCTAGAAGTTCAAATGCAAGTAGATAAATAGGTACCACTTCAGTGGGAAGATAACAGCATTTCAGGCAGTCATGATGGCCACATGACCACTTCAAACAACACTGGTTCTTCGACTTAGAAATGCAAATGAGCACTGCTCCCTACAGTCAGTTACGACTATACATTCATGTCAAGGGGAAAACCTTTACCTTTACTTTTACGCAATTAAAGACTTTACTATAATTTACAAAGCACAGGGTGATTTTATTCTGAAATTCTTTGGTGCACTCCATTATCCAACGGCTTGCAATATGATCCCTAGTGCCTCTCCCTTTTCTGAACCCAGTGAACACATCTGGCATGTCTCATCCACATACAGTAAAAGTCTTTGCTGTAAACTTTTGAGTATGACTTTGCTTACATGGAAGATTAATGTAATGATCCAGAAGTCTGGTTACTGCAATCCCTGGTGTCCCCATACTTAGGGATTAGAATGTATACTGAGCATTTCCAATATGTAGAACATTGCTTTGTTTTCCATATTTATTGGTAGATTCTCACTATCTCTTTATAACTACTCTTACCCTGGTGTAAGTCACCAAGAGAAGACTAGTTTATATGTCCATAAAACATGCATGGTGTATGCTTAAAACATCCGACTCAGAAATTGATTTACCTCTGAAGTATATTTCTGTTTCAGAAACTGAATCTTCTGTTTCAGAAAGAGAAAGTGAATGGCTGAATAGCTGACATAAGCACACACTAAATCGCTGTTAATTCTCAGCACATAAAATGTAAACTGAGTACTCTACCTTTTAGAGAGTAAGTCATATTCATGCAATATCACCAGCAAATTTTCCACAACATTGAGCTCACTTATTTTTTCTCGGCATTCCGGGCTAAAATGAAAACACAGTATGTGTTAGTTTTGAAAACTGGGCAGGGGTAATGTATCTTCCATAGCACTTCTTTGAATATACGTTCCCTAAAATCACAGAATTGATACCATGTACAGAAGTGTAATTTACCTTTTGCATTAAATGATGCAAGTTCCAATTGTAAACATTTTAAAACAAACAAAACAAATGGCTTTGCTCTATTTCCTGAGTTGACAGTCCTTGCAGTTGATAAACTGCCAGGAAAAATATGCTGTATAACCCTAGTGCAGCTGTTCTAAAAATGAACTTGTCATTCAAACACAATGAACTTGTAGTATGGTTATAAAGGGACTGTAAGTCCTTCCTAAGGTCCAGACTTTAAATCCATTGCACTTTAAAAGACTATTTTAAAAAGACTGTGGTTCAATACATACTGCAGAAATAATCCAGTTGAGACTGCTTTAACTGCCCTGGCTCAGTGCTAGGGAATCCTGGGAACTGTAGTTTATTGTGGCACCAGAGCTCTCTGTCAGAGAAGGCTAAATGTCTTACAAAACTACAGTCCCCAGAATTCCCTAGCATTGAGCCAGTGCAGTTAAAGCAGTCTCAAACTGGATTATTTCTACAGTGTGTTTTGGACCTCTAAGAGATTATAAAATCCAGCACTAATTCACTCTCTCAGCCTCAGGGGAAGGCAATAGCAAACCTCCTCTGAACAACTCTTGCCAAAAAACCTAAAACCAACCCAGGATAGGTTCTCTTTAGGGTTGCCATATGTCTAAAAGACTTGAAGGCACAGAACAACATACCTTCATGTTTTTATGATAAAGAGACTATAATTTGATTATCAACAACAAATCGAGTTCCTGTTAAATACACATTGCCTGTCTTTCCAAAGACAAATCAAAGATCATCACATTAAAACTTACCTTTCAGCCAAGCTCGTAAGAGCAAGCAGCGCACCTAGCAGTACATTATTTTCTCTAGCTCCAAGTAAATTGATTAAAGTCTGAAATATAATTATTAAAAAGGTAAAAGCAAACTGTTGTTTAACAACTACTGCAGACACATAGCTGTTTTTAAAATGGAAACTCAGCATACTTTTATATTAAACAAAATATATTAAATAGGTTCTTTACTCAGAGATAAAGAACCTCCCCCCTGGGGTAATTAAACCCCGGTTTTGCCACGGAGTTTCTAGGAAACTCTGTGGCAAAACCGGACCATTCAGATGCCCACCCTCCTCCTCAGCTTGTTGACCACTGCTCTGCCTGAGAACCCGCTCCCCACCTGAGTCATTGTGTCTGGCATGAAAATGGTCCCTGGCTGCATCAGTGCAGCCAGACGCCCCGTTTCCACTTCAGATGTGGCAACTGGGGGGCTTCTTAGAGCAATTGTGTGGGAAGTTAAGGAACTCACGCCAGTCCCGGGGTGGTGCGAGGATGGACATGTGAACACTTGCCTGTCCCTGCGCTTACCCAGGGACCAACCTGGGTGAGCACTGAGGTCAATAAAGTGTGGGCTTGGCCTGTTTTTCTGGCCTGTCTGCTCAGGCCCCCGTCAGGAAAAATTCTTAAATGATCTAACCCCCCCCCCAAAAAAAACCCTGCTATCCTTTTACTATTTCTGTCCCATTTTCATGCAGGACATATAAGTAATATAAGGGCAAGAACTTGTCTCCCATAAAGGCAAGCAACAATGAAACAATTCACAGAAGTGATGTTCACTCAACAACAGAACCAGTTCACACTTAACAAGCAGCAATGTGGGACCACCACCACCCATGCCATCCCCGACTTCTTTTCATGTCACCCTATGATTGGTTAGCTATAGTAACCTTAGGATTGTTTAACTATGTAGCTTCTTCCCACCTAAATTATCCCAGCTCAACCACAATAAATAAATACGAACTACACAACCAGTCCTACCCATGTAGATCTTGAACACATACTAATCTGAAACAGCATTAGAAAAAGCCACAGAAAGTGTTTCCCAACCTCTGATGCATCAGTATACATTAAACATAATTTCTGCAGCCTCTAAAATTCTCCCTTGAAAACTTCAGCTTGGAACTTGTGTCAAACTGCTCTTCCTGATGGGCTGACATTTTTGCCACCAATGAACTGAGGTATCCAGAATATAATTGCACAAGTAGAAGTCACATTTTTCCCTATAGCATGGATTGTGTGTGCAATGACATGAGTGGATTATTCTACATTAATATGGTGGTGGATTTATTTATTTACTTACTTACTATATTTATACCCCACTGTTCAGCCAGAAAAATAGTTAATTAGACATTTTCCTGGCCTCAGGCTTACAAGCTAAAAAGACATGACACAAAAGGAGAAGAGAATGGCAGTGGGAAAGGGGAAAAGTCCAGCGGTTCTTCTCTCCCTCCAAGGCCTGGACCATGGCAGATGGACTGGAGAGAGGGCTCTTCTTACTATAGGCCACAGCTGATGAAGCTAGCTGGCCTTTCTCTCCCTCTGAGGCCAGATGATGTCAGATGACAAACAGGGATGGCTCGTCTTCTTACTTTAGGCCATGCCTGATGGAAATGGCCAGCCTTTCCCTCTGGAGCTGGACAATGTCACATAGCAAGGAGGGAAGCTTGTCATCTTACCTTAGGCCAGGCCTGATGGAACTGGCCAGTGGATCTAACGTTTGGCTTGCAGTGATTCTATATCACTGTTGCTTCTATATTAGATTTCTCCTCTGAAATTACAATTTTTTGTACTAAGGTTCCAAACAGTTATGTTTTCAAATGGCTGTAGTCCAGTATTTTCTTTGTGATCATTCTGTATGTTTTTCAGAAATGATCTGTAATGACGTTAACTTGTATTTCTTTGTTCACAACTGATTTACAACTCAGTATGTTAAATCAGCTCGAGGAACTTAGTCAAATGGACAAATCATTCAATGTTTCAAGCACCATATAAAGTGTTCCATCTTAGGCTGCATCTGCACTGCAGAAATAATTCAGTTTGACACCACTTTAACCTCCATGGCTCAATGCTATGGAATTCTAGGAACTGTAATTTGTTGTGGCACCAGAGCTTTCTATCAGAGAAGGTTAGATGTCTCACAAAACTACAGTTCCCAGAATTCCATAGCATTAAGCCATAGCAGTTAAAGTGGCATCAAACTGGATCAAACTTACCAATTAATTGATTCATTACTTCTGAATCTAATAAGAATTTTAAAAGTACAGTCACATTCACATGTGGGGTAATTCTGCTATATTTAAAAAATAATTTTGGAAAGCCCAGAACAGACCTCCAAAAGTTGATTAAAGAACAGATATAGGTTACTTACTTTATGTGCTCCACTGGCTATAACCCATTCTCTTTGATCTTTAATAGCTGATAGTTTTTGAAAAATATCTGTGGAGTGAGGAAAATTGTGCAAGTTACAAGCCTCTGCAAAGGAAGTTGGTTTTTTTACTAACTAACTTTTTACTTTTTACTACCCCAAAACCTAGAATATAACTCTTAAAATAGCAAATTGTGTTCACATGTTAGTAATTTTCACCATTATTAAAAATCAACACTGCAAAATAAACAAAGGTTAGCCTAGAAAGGTGTTAGTGTTGAGATTCAAACTTACATGTCATGTTGACCAGTTTGTCTATATTATGTTGTTGTTCTCCATTGCCAAGATAGTCATTTGCTACTGCATCCATATACTTTGGGTAAGAAAACATTGAAAATATGTTATGACACCAAAAAGGTATAGAATGCTAAATTTAAAAATAAATACACATGTCAACAGTAGATGGCACACTTACTTCACAAATAACTGCAAATTCTTTTTACAAAAAATAAAATTAAACTCATGATATTATGAAAACACACTGAAATTGCTATAAAAGGACTTCTGCAAGAAACTGTGGAATATAGGATTCTATATCCAACATTTTTCTAATGAGAAAAAGTACAAAGCATAAGTGTTGCATGCAAAGATTCCTATTGAGTCCTTGTCATCTTCATCTGAGGTTGGAGGAAAAACCTGTCAGAAACTTCAAAACCTGCTGTTAATCAACATAAATAGCAATAAACTATGTGGACCAAAGCTCAGACTTGTTATAAAGCAGTTTGCCAGGCTGAACATGCTTATAGGGATGGTTACCTTGTCCTTCTGCTTCAGCTTTATTATTTATAAAACAAGAAATTGTTATGGATAATTTAAAAAGCCATTAGAAACAATTCTAACTAACTTCTCCAACATACAGCTACACAGTACTAGCAGCAGTAAAAGGAAGCTAGTAATATATCTAAAGTGACCTTAAACCCAATGCCAATGATTGGTTATGGAAACTCCTGCATTGCTTCTACCAGCAGTGTTAGAATAATCATCTCCCACATTCATTAAGCTCATAGCCTGTGAATGGTTAGTGAAATTGTTGCTGCGGCTTCTACCAGCAGTGCTGGTGGAAGCAGCAGCAACAATTTTACTAACTACTCATAGACCATGAGCTTAATACATTTCAGATATGATTACTAGCTTCCTCTTAGCCTTTACTAAAATTTTGAACCATATTTTTGTACTAGAAAAAGTATAAATGTAATAGTAGGTTGATAATCTTTAATGCAGAAATGAGAAACACTGGCCCTATGGATGCTGCTATACTATAAACCCAATTACTCTTGAAAACTGGACATGTTGACTAGGTTTGTCAGGATTTGGAGTCCAATTACATCTAGAGAACTGCTGTTTTACTACCTCTGCTTTAACATAACCAACTATCACAAAATAGTGAATTCACCAAAATGGATGTGGGAGATAATTATTCTAACTTATTTAATTAATTGCTATCGGGGATGTGGAAAAACAAATTGATTGCAAGATTCTTCATGCTCAGTCACATTTTTATCTTTCTTTTCCACCCCTCCTTTTTTTTTATTTGTTTGTTTAATGTCTAGCCTGAAGAAGAGGTCTGATGTGCCCAAAAGCTTGCTCACTCTATCTTTCTGTTGGTTTTAGTAAAGGTAGCATGTTTATTATAAACATGAACAAAATACACAATATTTATTCAATGACAGGGAGGGGGGAAATCACAGAATACAGCAAAGATGTGTTAACTGTTTCTTGTTGTGTGCTTTCAAGTTGTTTCCAACTCAGGTGAAAGTTTCCTACTTAGGTGAAAAGGTGAACCTATCATGGAGTTTTCTTGGTAAGATTTCTTTAGAGGTGGTTTGCCTTTGCCTCCCTCTCAAGCTGAGAATGTGACTTTCCCAGTGGGTTTCCATGGCTGAGTGGGATTTGAACCTTGATCACCAGAGTTTTAGTCAAATGCTCAAATCACTACATCACATTGGCTTTCTGTTTCTACTATATATTTCAATTTTTTATTTTATTTTATTGTCCAACAGACATCCAACTGTAAAGAACAAGCCAGATGGCCCAGCCCAGCAGGGCAGAATTCTGCTCTGTCAACAAGAGAGATGCCCTTTTCCCCCAAAGCAAGCCACTTAAGAGTTTAATGAAATTACAAAGGACAGTCACTGCTGCAATTCAGCAGAACTGTAGGAAGCACTGTTTTGTGCTTCCTTGGAAACAGAAAACACCACATGTGTTTACACTGGCTCATACAACTTTCTCTTCAAAAACAATAATAACCTGCTTTATTGTAACTTTAGACCTTTATAAATTGCAAGTTAATGTGCAACAAAACATGGGGCAAGACAAAGGACTTTTACCTGTGCCAAGCTGTCAATACCGCCCAGGTTGTAGAGAGCCTCCTATTTAAAAGAAAACAAAAACAAAACAAGTAGCATGTTGATCTTCCAAATGACATAGACATCTTAGCCCTTAGTGGCAGTTCACTCTCAATCCACCAACTTTTATTTAACTAATGGCACAATCCTAAACTCATAGTATGGATATCAGAAATAGCTAGATCAGCCTAAACTTCAGAAACGTGGCTGCAGGCAACATTCTTAGCTATCAAGGTTTTTTCTAGGTGCACTGGCTGCTTTTCACTTGCCTGCTACTGAAATTAGTTCCACCATGCTCAAGGAAAGTCTAAATTTGTTGTCTCGTTTGGGCTGCCATTGTGCTGAGACAGCATTGGATACTTTGGGTTGTGGGCATGAACCCATCCCTGTTTCACCTTCTTTTGGCCAGTAGCAATACTACTCCATGCTCACAGCATTTTGGAAAACAAAGAGGGAAGCTTCTGTGCAAATGCTCATTTAAAGATTGAGAACTCCCCTGCTGAGTCAGAGGTGTTCACCACCTTTCATTGGCCATTTTGTACCAATAGAATTGCAATCTGCAGTTGGAAAGACCTGATCACCTTATGCAGCCCTTTGAAAATTTAAGGCAAGGGTCATATCTGCATCTTTCTGGATCCATTTTGTTTCTCTCCCACAACTGTGTAAATATGCTTTATATCTGATTATTTATTATTACTCTGTACTGCATCTGAAGAAGTGGGTTTAAATCCACAAAAGGTCATGTGAAATATTTCTTTTTGAAATATTTCTGTCAACATTTTCCCTGCCTCCTTCCTTCCTCCTTTTTAATCTGAAGTACATTTATACTAAAATTACAGCCACTTCATCATCAGCCTCACTTCATAGATTGTGCAGCATCAAGGAATCATTTCAACCAATGTCAAAATGATTCACCACCATTATCCTTTTTGCTACACAACAGCCCTGCAAGGTGGCAGGTGTTACAACTACATCATTGGCTCACCACCAGTTTAACAAGAGTTAAAGCAGTGCCACAGTTAGTCAAAATTTGGGCAGAATGACTAGTAGTAACAAGGAGTAGAGCAGCCATTCAGTTCTGGTAAAAGGGAGTTATAAACCAAAGTCTGCCAAGAATTCTTTTGTCTCTATCCCAGTCTTTATTTTGTACTGGTCTTTGTTCACACAGGCAGTGAATGCTTTGGCAAATGCTGAGTCTCCACCTAGCCCAGTGGTGGCATGGAGACGACAAAATCACTCTTGTTTGTGTTAGTAGCCTAGAGAGCAGTTAGCTAGATCCAAAGGGATTACAATTATTTTCATAGTTTGGCCAATATTGTACGTGAAATGCTATAACTCCGTGATGGCAAACCTATGGCACGTGTGCCAAAGATAGCACGTGATGCCATTTGGCCTGGCACCCTGTTATTCCTCCTTTTCCCCAACCTTTACTGGCCTCCAGCTGTCTCTCCAGAGGCAGCTGGAGGCCGGCAAAGGCACGTGGGGGGAAGGAGGAACAGGCGCGCACCTGTTCCTCCTCCTCCCCAACCTTTACTGGCCTCAACCTTTACTGGAGACAGGAATGGTGCAGGGGAAGAAGTCCCACCCTGGAACTCCCACCTCCAGAGAGTGGAAGTCCCAGAACACCCGGTGCCGGAAAAACTTTTAGTTGGGGCACTCGGCCCTGAAAAGGTTCACCATCTCTGCTATAACTGAATCTCTTTTTCAATCTTAGACCTGCACCTGAAATAGTGCCACGATCATGATTCTTACAGCCTTTGTGATGCAAAATTTCTTGTTTAGAAGTTTTATTTTCCCCGACTTCTCAAGTCACCAATTCTTGACTGTCTGGATATGTATGACTAGAATCCCCAGTTACAGAAGAAAGGGTTCAGGACAGTTACTCCCCATTCTAGGAGAGAGGAGTAGGGACAGACACCCAAGGCAGATAGTCTCCCCAAATAGCTTAGGGTGGGGAGGACCATTCAAGGTTGGGGGTGCTACCATGAAAGGGTTTGTGGAAACTGTAGTGAAAGCACTTCTGAATTCATCTCTCTCTCTTTCTCACTAATAGATAAGAGAAAGAACTGAGGTTTCACTCCATTCTGTAGTGTTAAGCCAATAAGAAGAGTAGGGTGTAACTAGTTGATTTGGCAAACCATGCATGACAATTTACTAGCTTAATCTGAGATAGTGCACTTCAATTAAACTGGTGAGCTTAATGTCTAACATCTTCCAGCAGAAACTGTACTATGTTCTGATTTTACTTTTCAAAAGGAAAACCACAGACAAACCAACCTGATAGCATGAATCCCTCATTAACAATCTGACACAAATTAAAACTCTCAGAAAATGGATAGATGAAGCTCGGCTAGCCCATTCCCTGCAAATAAGCAGATAAAAACAGCATGCTATTAACTCTGTTAGTCAATTCCAGTTGAACAACTCCACCTAACAAACAGTAGCTTCAAATGCTTTTTAACATTATTCAAACAAGAATATACCAAATACTGCATACAACATGCTAAAGATACATCCCAATGATTTCAACACGAATCTAACCCATATAACTTTTTTTGAACTGCACTGAATCTTTAACATAAACTACTTTACTGTCTAGAGCAGCATTTCTCAACTTGTAGTCATCCAACTGTGTTGAAATACAATTCCCATAATAAAATTGGTTGTTGTACTCCAAAGCATCTCAAGGGTATTAACCTATGAATGCTGCTGTAGCACTTTTAGACAATTTCCTACTTTGAGATTTCATATCAATATCTCTCTGGCTTTTCTTCGCAAACGAAGATTCAGGAAGGACTCATCACACGCTTTTTGCAAGCGTGCTGATGACTAAAAAGGCCAATCCGAGATAAACAAGTCCAGTTGCAGAAAGCACAGCAGAAGATCTCCTTGGGTGATGTTTCCAGGTTGTGATTCTTTCTGTGTTGTCGTTTCTTTTCGAGACTTGTTCAGCGTGATTTCTCAAATAAGGCTGCAGCATTGTGAATAGTGCGTCTCCATGCCTCCCGATGTGAGGCCAGGGTGGACCATTGTTGGTGATCAATTTGGCCGAGCCTGAGATGTTGTTTCAGGGAGTCCTTGTATCGCTTTTTTGGAGTGCCCCTCTTACGCTGACCCGTGGCGAGTTCACCGTAGAGTACTATTTTTGGGAGGCGATGGTCCTCCATCCTAGAAACGTGCCCTGCCCAGCGCAGCTGCGTTTTCAATAGCATGGCCTCAATGCTGGTGATCCCTGCTTGCTCAAGGACAGCAACATTCATCACATAGTCAGTCCAGTGTATATTTAGGAAAGCGTTCGAGGAGCTGAAAGTGTTGGCGATAGGTGACCCATGTTTCAGACCCATAAAGGAGGATAGACAGTACAATGGCTCTATACACACTGATTTTTGTGCTCCGCCTCAGGTGTTTGTTACTCCAGACTCTTTTGTAAAGTCTTCCAAATGCACTATATGCCTTTGCTAATCTGTGATCGATCTCTTTGTCAATCTTGACATCTGAGGAGATGATGCTTCCCAGGTAGGTGAACTGCTGAACAGACTTAAGCACAGATTTGCCTACAGCGATGTGGGGATCGTGGTATTTGTCTTGTGGTGCAGGCTGGTAGAGAACTTCCGTTTTCTTCAGGTTGACCTCCAGCCCAAACAGCTTTGCAGCTGTTGTGAAGCAAGATGTTAGGCGCTGCAGAGCTGCTTCTGTGTGGGCAACAAGGGCAGCATCGTCAGCGAAGAGCAGCTCACGGACTAGATAGTTTAGAGTTTTAGTGTGAGCCCTCAGACGGCTTAAGTTAAACAAGCTACCATCAACACAGTAACGTATATAGATGCCGTCTTCTTCTTCGAGCTCTGCTGCAGCCCTTTGGAGCATCATGCTGAAGAAGACTGTAAATAAAGTTGGAGCAAGAACATGACCTTGCTTCACTCCATTAGTTATTAGAAAGGGCTCTGAAAGAGAATCACCATTTCTGCCTTGACCATGCTGGCCCTCATGTAGCAAGATAATCATTTTGAGGAATTTGGGGGGGCATCCTAGTCTTTCCAGGATCTGCCATAGATCTTTTCTACTCACAATGTCGAAGGCTTTGGTGAGGTCAACAAATGTTACATAGAGTCCCTTGTTCTGCTCTCTACATTTCTCTTGCAGTTGTCTAAGGGCAAATACCATATCTGTAGTACTCCTATTGGCTCTGAAGCCACACTGGCTTTCAGGAAGAACTTCTTCTGCAATAGCAGGAACTAATCTGTTCAGGAGTATCCTTGCAAGGATTTTTCCAGCAATAGAGAGCAGTGTTATACCTCGATAGTTCGAGCAATCAGATTTTGCTCCTTTTTTCTTGTACAGGGTGATGATGACTGCATCTCAGAGATCTGATGGCAGTTCCCCTTTTTCCCAGCAACTCACAAGGAGTTTGTGGAATTTAGCATGGAGTACATGACCTCCATGTTTCCAAACTTCAGGTGGGATTCCATCAATCCCAGCTGCCTTGCCGTTTTTCATCTGCTGTATGGCCTTAAGGGTCTCTTCCAAAGTGGGAGCTATGTCCAGTTCATTTTTCATCGGTTTTTGTACCATATGTCGGATAGCTGAGCCTTGGACTACTCGGTTGGCACTGAAGAGACTTTGAAAATGTTCAGCCCATCAATTCAGGATGGAGGCTTTATCAGTAATTAGTGTTCATATCAATATAACATGAAAACAAAGAAGACAATCTACAAAACATTTCAACTGTATATTCAGATAGATCTTTCTATTCATGTATTTGTATATGTCCAAAAGTGTACTGAACCACTTTCTCTTTACTATGGATGAGTCTTCCTTGGGGTGTATGGTAAAGTGTCCACATACATACAATGCAAAACATTTGTTTACATTTTCACCCCTCCCATTCCCTCCTAGAAATAGATATGGTGATTACTGTGACACTCCAATTCCATACTGGGAATCAAGCCAATGGCTAAAAATAATTTGATAAAAATAACAGCTATGCTGCAGTGGATGCAAGTAGGCTCCCAAGACCCATGTTATTTTGGGTAATCTCTCTGGACCAAAAATTTACCAGACCCAATGGCTGTTTTCCAAGTTCCCACCACAGATACCCTTCTCTGATATATAAAATAAAAATAAAAAGTTGACTTTCAAAGGTTGTTTGATTTCAGTCATGTAGAGAAAAAGACAGATTTCAACTGTTTTATTTCACGACTGCTTTCAATAAATGTTAACTTTGTTTAACTATAAACCATAACATGATGTCTACTGTACATCCCCTAGAGAATCAAGTAAACTTTTAACAAGTTGTTTAAAAAAATCGTACCATGATTGGACTCAGGCCTGCATCCTTACGAGGTCACTAAAATGAGTACCCAACTGTTGGGGGGCAACGAGCTTACAGTTGTAAACCGCTTAGATATCCCATAACGCGATATAAAGCGGTATATAAATGAAGCTGCTTGCTTTGCTACCCACTGTAATTATTAAATTCAGGATTCTGACCCTAAATATGCACTCTTTTACTTTTGCTTCTCATCTGTTCTTAACTGCTTGAAGAGTTTCATCTGTCATCCATTTAGGCTTCTCTTTCTTTATGGCTGCAGATAATGTCTTTTTGCATTCCTCCTTGACAATGTTCCTGGCTTCAGTCTAGTGCTTCTGGCTTTTGATCCATTAGGTTTAATTGTGCAAATCGATTTTTTACATTATCTTTAAATTCTATAGGGAAGTTCTTCAGGTTGTATTTTGGCACAATGGTTGGTTTAGTGTTCTTTTTAGGGTTACTCTCATTTTTTACATTAGCAGTTCATAGTCTGTGTCATAATCTGCTCCTGGTCTTATTTTTGTAGAGAATGGAGCTTCCCCATCTCCTCCTTACAATTATGTAGTCTGTTTGATTTTTATATTGGCCATCAGGTGATTCCTCTGATTGCTTGAAGAATGTCCTTGCGATGAACAAACTGCTGGCCTCACAAAATTCATTCATTCTGTCTCCTGCTTCATTTCTTGATCCTAGGCTAAACTTTCAGGACCCTTCCTCCCCCTCCACAGCCCAGCTGTCCCCTTGGGAGACAGCCATGATGGGGAGAGGCAAAAGGGGCAAGTGTTTGCCCTCCCTCCTCATCCCCAGCCCGGTTGTCTCCCGAGGGGCAGCCAGGCTGGGGATGAGGCTTGGAGGGCGAGCGTTTACCCTCCATCTTCCTCTCCACCCTGGCTGTCTCCCATGGGGCAATCAGGCTAGGGATGAGGCTTGGGGGGAGAGCACTTACCCTCCATTCTCCTCCCCACCCTATCTCCCATAGAGCAGCCAGGCTGGGGACGAGGCTTGGGGGGGTGAATGCTTGCCCTCCCTCCTCCTCCCCAGCCATCCCTTTGAGAGACAGCTGGGCTGGGGAAGTTTCTGTATTGACCTGTGTATAAGTCGACCCAGATTTTGGGGTCAATTTTTTGTTATTTTTTTAAACTTATACACAAGTATATATGGTAGTTTTTTATGTTGCTTTTTGGTTCCAATATTGAGAGAAAGGAAGGCTATAAATCAGGAGTTGGCAACGTTAACATACCTGGGGCCGGTCGCTGGTCCCCAGGTCTTCAGTCAGGCCGGGAGGTGAATGGCGGTGCGCACGTCTAAGCGCACGCGCGCAGCCACCGCTGCCGCCACCATGCGCATCATGGCTGCCATTTTGTTTGCCAAAATGGCGGCCACAAGTCGTTTGCACAGGCGCAGACATACTGCGCATGTGCAAACAAGCCGCAGCCGCCATTTTGGCAAACAAAATGGTGGCCATGAAGTGCATGGCGGCAGGGGCCGGCGGTGGGGGGGTGGGGGCCAGTCGATGGGGGTCAGTGGGCCGGGTGCGGCCCACAGGCCATAGGTTGCCGACCCCTGCTATAAATGAAGGAAACAAGCAAAGCTCATGTTTCTTACCTGCAAATAAGACGGTTCTTGACCAAAGCTGTGAAGATATCTTGAAACAACTCATGCTGTGGATGTTGGCTAAAATTTCTTTCATTCTTGTAATTCATACTAAAAAGGCAAATATAGTACTGTATTTCACAAATACTTCTTTTCACAAAGATGGAGCAATAAAGACTTTTGCTCATAAAGAAAAGAAATACATTACAAATTTCTACTTATATTACCTAATCCTAATAAAAGTAATATGATTATGGAGATTACTAAGCCTCAGTCAGTGTGATCCAATGACCAGAAGGTTACTCTTATATCAGAAAGAGCTGCATCCATATACTTGTTCAACCATGGACAAATACTAGGGGAAGTCCCCCCATTTTTCTACATATTGCAGCTCCTAGCTCAGCTTCTTTGGAGACTGGGCATGAATTTACTGGAAGTGCTCATCAGGAAATGAACAGTTTCTGAGGCCCTCTAACTTGAGCTGAATGAATATTAACATGCTTTGGTCTCAAGTTGGTTTACAACCAGGCACAAATGGATACAGTGCTCTCCTATGAAGCTGCTGTCTATTCACTGTTCCCGTTTATGAGGGCTGCAAAGCAAATAAAAGAGACATCAGAATAATATTTCCTTTCCCATGCAGTTGATTGGACAACTGCCTTCTATCACCAGCTGAAGGAGGAGAGCTTTCCTCCCACTCACGTCATCTATCTTGAGAATGGATGAGCACTGTTCAGTCAAGTTCATACTGAAGGGAGTTAACACCCTGATAATGATTAAGGTTCAACATAGTACTTTTGTGCTATCTGAAAGTAGTGGATTCCTGCACAAACTTTCTGGAATATCCATCTCCTCCTGTATACAGTTACACGTGTGTACCAGAGGATAATCCACATGTGCACCAGAGGATAAGCAAAATCATAATTTCTAAATGGCCTTCGTACATAAGATAATAATTTAAAAAATAATAAAAATGAATGTGACTGAAGGCTAAAATGGGAAGAATATTTATTCTCAGGCCTAAAAGGCTTTTTAGCATCTTCAAAAATTCTAGAATAGGCACAGTAGGAAAGGAAGAAGGAAATGGTGTGTAATAGGAATTCGTGGGATTCACATGAGTAATTTAAACATCTATTATCTTTAATGTGTTATACCTAAAGTGTTCCAGTTCAACAGCTTCAGTCGATTCTTGCCATTGACCTCTACATCTCTCTCCACAAATGTTGCTAGAGAACTGCTCACACTCGGTCATACTATTATTAGCACATTCAGAGTTAAGGGCTGGCAGCTGCAAACGCAAGGGAGATTTAATATTAGGCAAATGACATAAAGTAATTAAGCAAGCCTGACAAATATTTGTGATTGTTACTGGGACACTACATCACTTACTTGGTGCTAATATACACAGCAGCTTTAAACCCACCCTGGAGTTTTTGATGCTTCTTATCTATGACTATGTGCATAATACAAATGGGTACACCTCACATATTGAGGAGAGTACTGAGATGAAAAGATCATGATGATACACTAGGCAGTCTCACAATGGCAACAGGCAACACATAGAGAGATCTGAGCAGCACAGCCTAATAGCTATGCCCAGTATTGTTGATAGAAAGAAACCTGCATCTTAATTTCTCATAAAATCTCCACAATAATAGATATGAAATCTGATAAATTTTCAATAACCTTCTTAACATAGGAAGACCTCACATAATAGATATTAAAGAAGTAACATTTCTGGAAATTTTGAAGCCATAGGCAACTGGGTGGAAACAGGATTTTCCCCACCATGGCACTACCTTTCCACAGTGGAGGCACTGCATGCTTTTGTGAGGCAAGAGGCTATGATGACAGTAGCAGTACTGCTGGTAGAGTTTCCCATGTCAGACCAACTTTTGCTGAGGAGGCACACTAAATGTGCCAGACAGCTACTGGACACCAG
The DNA here is from genome assembly GCA_026167975.1 of Phrynosoma blainvillii. Classification (NCBI taxonomy): domain Eukaryota; kingdom Metazoa; phylum Chordata; class Lepidosauria; order Squamata; family Phrynosomatidae; genus Phrynosoma; species Phrynosoma blainvillii. The sequence continues at coordinate 58,072,852 of JANUYF010000005.1, forward strand.
CAGTAGAGGGGGGTGACACTGGTGTAGGATCGCTCAGGGACAACAGCACCGGTACCATAGCCAACACTTTTTAGTACTGAACAGAAGGAAGCATGGTGAACCCCATTTGAATGTCTTATACCATGAAAACACTATGATGAGACAATCCAAACAAAAACAAGAGATAGTACCAGAAGATGAGACTCCCAAATCAGATAGCACTCAACCACTACATAGTTGCACATGACAACTATGAATAACATTGTGGCTAATGATGCAACTAGACTCAAACCAAAATTCTACAACAAAGACTTTTACAATATATGGAGTGAGAAATACCAGATGTCCAAAATGGGTTCGTGAAAGGAAGAAGCACTAGGGATCATATTACAAATATATGTAGGATAATGGCACCAAAAAATTTCAGAAGAAAATCAGTCTGTGCTTTATAAATTATAGCAAAGCCTTTGATTATGTAGGTCATGATAGATTATGGATTGCTCTTAAAGGAATGAATGTGCCACTACATTTGATTGTCCTGATGTGTAACCTGTACACATAAAAGACTAACGCCAGGACAGAACACAGGGAAACAGAATGGGTTCCAACTGGCAGGGGGTCAAGCAAGGCTGCATTTCATCAGATGAACATTAAAAAAACAAAAACAATGACCACAGATGATTTCCATAATTTTAAAATAGACAATGACTACATTGAAACGTTTCAAGATTTTCCATAACCTGACTGCAGTCAAGACTGGAACTTGAATGGGCAGCTATGAAGGAACTAGACCAGATCCTGAAGTGTAAAGATATACCACTGAATACTAAAGTAAGAATTGTCCATGCCATTGTATTTCCAATTTCTATGTATAGTTGTGAAAGTTGGACAGTGAAGAAAACTGACAAGAAGAAAATCAACTTATTTGAAATATAGTGCTGTAGAATTTTTGAAGAGTTCTAGGGACCACATGTGTCTTGGACCCTTGTCCTTCTTGGCTTATTAAACAGGCCAGAGGGGTACTGGCTGAGTGGGTAAAGGAGGTAGTCAGTGCCTCTCTACAACAAGGCAGAGTTCAAAGATTTTGGAACGTGTGGTGGCTTCCCAACTCCAGGGGTTCCTGGTTGAAATGGATTATATAGATCCATTTCAATCTGGTTTACAGGCCTGGCTATGGAACAGAGAGAGCCTTGATCACCTTGGTGGATGACTTATGCATGGAACTAGACAGGGGGAGTGTGTCCCTGTTGGTTCTCCAGGACCTCTCAGCAGCTTTTGATACCATTGACCTTGGTATCCTTCTGGACCACCTCTCTGGGATGGGACTTGGAGGTACTGTTTTACAGTGGCTCCATTACTTCCTGGAAGAGCGAACCCACAAGGTGGTGCTGGGGGAATCCTGCTCGACCCCCTGGTCATTGGCCGCTGGGGTCCCTCAGGGTTCTGTGTTGTCCCCTATGCTATTTAGCATATACATGAAGACACTGGGAGAGGTAGTCTGGTGTTTTGGGGTGTGATGTCATCAATATACCGATGACACTCAACTCAACTACTCCTTTCCACCTCAATCCAAAAGGCTGTCCTGGTCCTAAACCAGTGTCTGTCATCAGTAATGGACTGGATAAGGGCAAACAAGTTGAAACTTAATCCAAATAAGACAGAGGTGCTCCTGGTCAGTCGGAAGGCAAATCAGGAAATAAGGATCCAGCCTGTGTTGGATGGGGTCACACTCCCCCTGAAGATGCAGGTTCACAGTTTAGGGGTATTCCTGGACTCAGCTTTATACTGGAGGCCCAGGTTTGTGCAGTGACCAGTAGTGCTTTTGCACATTTAAAACTTGTGTGCCAACTGCACCCATTCCTTGAGACGCTGGATCTGGCTTCAGTGGTATATGCCTTGATTACATCATGTTTGGACTACTGTAATGTGATCTATATGGGGCTGCTTTTGAAGAGTGCTCAGAAACTTCAGCTGGTCCAAAGAACGGAAGCCAGGGGCAGAGATAACACAACACCTCTGTTGAAACAGCTCCACTGTCTGCTGTTTGTTTCTGGGCACAATTCAAAGTGCTGGTGATGACCTATAAAGCCCTATATGGCTCAGGTCCAGGCTATTTGGCAGACCATATCTCCCTATATGAGCCAGCCCGGGCTCTGAGATCCTCAGGGGAGGACCTTCCCTCCATCCCATCACCATCACAAGCACGGTTGGTGGGGACACAAGAGAGGGCCTTTTCCGTGGCTGCCTCTAGACTCTGGAACTCCCTGCCCAGGGAGACCAGAATACCCCCTTCTTTGATGGCCTTCTGCCGACAGGCAAAAACCTTCCTCTACAGACAGGAATTCGAACCAGAATGCTTTTAAAGAATGGCCTGGAGTGCTATATTGTTTTATTGTATTTTAAGCATTTTTATCTTTTTAAAGTATTTGATATTTTAGCATTGAATTTGTTTTAATTATTATAGTAATTTAGTCTTATTTTAACGTACTATTTTTGTATGTTTTTAATTGTATGGTGTTTTTTTAATGTTGTAAGCTGCCCTGAGTCCCACTCATGGGAGAAGGGTGGGATAATAATAATAATAATAATAATAATAATAGGAACTGCTAAAAAGACAAATCAATGGATAATCCTAGAGCAAGTCAAGCCTCAATTCTTGAGAAGAATAGAAAAAAATGGAGAAAATAACTGAGACTGTTATATTTTGGAAATATCAAGAGAAGACATGACCAACATATACTCAACATAAGTCAAACAATTTATGCCCAAAAATTGACCCTAAAATACGAGGTTGACATATACGACTCAATACAGTCACCATGGGTCAAGATCGACTGGAGGGCAGTTAACAACAACAAGCAGTAATACTGCTTAGAAAGGTCCTTAGAAAAGCAGCCCCGATGCCCCTCTCTGTGCCTTGGCAGTGATTTCTCAAAGAGCTGCCGAGGCAGGAGTGTGAGTGTGTGTGTTGAGGTTACTTTCTCAATCCGATGTTAAAACCTTCTCTCACCATCCTCCTCCTCCTCCTCCTCCTCCTCCTCCAGATCTTTCTGACCTCCAAACACCCTATTTCCCTACACTTCCCAATCCAGTGTTAAAAGCTTTCTTCTCATCCTCCTCCGGATTTCCCGACCACTAAACACCCCATTTCCCTCCACTTCCCAATCCGATGTTAAACCCTTCTCTTCGCATCCTCCTCCTCCACATCTCTCTGACCACCAAACAACCTCATTTCCCTCCACTCCCTTCCTTTCAATCCAACATTAAAACCTTCTCCTCCCCTAAGTTATACCCTCGACTTATCCACGGGTCATATTAAAATCCATGATTTTGGCCCTAAAACCTTCTCTTGACTTGTACATGAGGTTGACTTGTACATGCATAGATATGGTAACTAGAAAAGATAAAAAATGCTTGGTAAGTTGGAAGACAACACAAGGAAAAGAGGAAGATGACATTATAGACAGATAGAGTCAATCAAGGAAGCCATAGCTCTGAATCTACAATACATGAGCAGGACTTTTTATGATAAGGTGACTGGGAGGCCTCTCTTTGATAGGGTAATCATAAGATGAAGTTGACTTGATGACAACAAAATGGGGAAAATGTACGTAATTTGGGGAATAACAAAAATAAATGCTATACAGATTTTTTTAAATCGAACAAAAACATATTTTATTAGGTCAATAACAGAAACTACATAATTTGCATGTATTCATCCCTAATGCATGTTTACTCTCATGTAAGATGCACCTTCTTTAATGGAGTTTACTTCTGGCTAAGCATGCATAGAACTTTAGTCACCAAAGTAAAAATGCCTTACAGTACAATGATATACATGGTGATTCAGACATAAGCCATATTGAATTCAGTGAAATTCATGGATGTCGTCCCAGATAGGTGTGTATAGTATCAAAAGGCTTAGTCTGATGTAGGTATGAGGATAGCTGACACTGGATATGCTTCTAGCATATCCATACTAAATCACAAATCACTGGAATATGGCAAGCAACAATTCAGCAAAAAAGAAACACCACGTATGATCCTTTCATGAAGACAGCAGCACCCTTTAAGGACAGAAATTCATTTTGGATGTGGGTATTATATGCATTTAGACACATGAGTGTTACAAACAGCTACACAATATACACCAGAATTATTATTTATTGCTTCAATTTTGTTACACAAATTTTTTCACACTATAGATATAAGTGAATAAACCTTTACCTTAAAAAGTTTTGCTGGGGCTGCAAAAATAACTGATGTTAACTGATGTTAATATCAGTTACAGGCAAAAAATGGAGCAGGTATTGCCCACCTCCGTAGTGTGGAGTACTAGAACAGAGATTCATTGAAAGAGAGAGGAAGCACAGGTTGCTTCTGTAACTATGACATGCAAAAATGGCATCACTGAGTAGAGGAGTAGACAATCCAGTGCCTGACCTTTGTGCAGCCTAATGAAGTTTTTTTCCTATACTTTCTAGAAGTCTGTAATGTACTTTGTATGAAAACGAAACAAAAGAAGAAAAAAACAAATACAACTCTCCAACACTTTCTACTTCTAAAAAGGATCTGTTCCCCCATCACACAGCAACGAAGAGTTTGAAACTAGAAAGTTCACTGTGCAAAAATGAAATTAAAAATTGTTTCCTAACTTCATATTTTGTACTAATAAATAGATAAGTAAACTCAAATTAATAATTACTGTCCACTTTAATAAAATGTTAGCTCAAATATTAGCTATTGAAAAATACCTGTTGCTTGCTTGACTGGACATTTAGAAGTGCGAGAAGCCTTTTAAGATCAAAGTGATCCCTAGGAAAAAATAAATTATGTACATATTAATAGCACATTATTACATTCTCCTCATTTTATTGATGTATAAGGCAGGTTAAATCATATTCATGTTGCTATTTCTGTGAAAAACATTCCTAGCATTGCTTCAGCAGCCTACCCATCCCCTCACCCCATGCTTGTATACATTTCTTAATCACTTATTGTCTCTGCCAAAGTTAAAAGGTCTGAACAAACTTGGTGACCAGAGTAACAGTTACCAAGTACACATAGCATTTCAGATTAATCTGTTCTGTTCAACAGCTGGTACAAATTCCAGAGAGTCACTGCTGACATTTAGTGAAAAGCACAGTACCCTTGAAGTTTGGTATCTGTTGCCTTTTCTGAGGTCTTCACTTTCTTGGGTTGATCAGGCATTGTATGACATCAAGGCATCAAGATGAACACATGGTCTTTAAACGGAAAACAAAATATAGAGAATGTAGTTATTGTTTTGTCATTACATGAAGGTCAACAGAGAAAGAAACAGAATCTGTTATAGATCAACCATTCAAAATACAAACCTGGAATTGAAAGCACTCTTTTAGGTTGGGCCACCATTTCACATTTACTAGTGGATTTATTTATTTATTTATTTTGCCTTATTTCATTATTTCAAAAGCCCATGAACAGGTTAAACACTACATATCACAAATCAATTTTAAGATACCACTCATTTTTAGAGTGATATTCTTTCCACCATAGATGGGCTGCTGGTATTCAAGAAACACAAACCCAAAATACACTTGGAAACACAAAATTAATTGAGTATACAGTATGCAGTAATAATGTCCAACTTCTTTAATGTCACGATTCATAGAGAAAATTAAGAACTAAACTTGAGTGGCCTCTAAAACCATTTTTTTTCAGGACTCCTTGAATAGCTTTTATATGTTCTAGAATCAAAACATTCCGAGATGTTTTCCTAATAAAAAACAAAAAAAGTAAGTAGTGATTTAAAAATCAATGCCCAGAAGCTTTTCTCAGAGTTAAAAACAAATGTGGTGGTCACAATGCAAAAATATGTCAGACATCAAGCCAAAGCTTCCAGTTGTACCTATTCACTCATATGACTTTCTTCTCTAAATTAGAAGCACTGGGCCAAGGTTAGGAAGAGGAGACACTTGAGACAGGATTTGTACAAATAGCAGATGGGGACAGGTTTTTGCTGATGCAGTGAAAATGTGCTTAAGTATGCTGATTAAAAATAGATACAGTAATTCTACCTTACACATTTAACCTATGCAGAGAAAAATTACATGAAGGGAAAAAAGTTCAGCCCATAATTGAATTACATTCATTATGCCTTTTCAAATACTTTAAGAAATACTACATCCACCTGTATACACAATATACTGTTGTTGTTGTTGTTTTGTGTGTGTGTGTGTGTGTGTGTGTGTGTGTAACTTCAAGATGTAACACAAATGGAAATGTTAGGTATCTCAAACCTTATCTCACCTGGATGCCTTAATCTCAGAAAATAATCTCAAAAGGAGTAGATTTTAATTTGTTGCAGGCAAATACATATTTTGTAGACATTCATGGGTTAAAGGGCACCTTGAGCCACTGTCCAAGACTAATAATACATACAGATAAGTGAATGGATTTCTGCTTGTCACAGAACTCTTTCATTCTCTCAGTACTTTTATGATTTAATATCTTTTCAGTCTTTTAAAACTGCTCTTTACCCTTTAAAATTGATTTTATAGTGTGCTGCCCTAAAATGCTCAGATACAGATTGGGATATAAATATTTTAAATAAATAAACACATTTTATAGCTGAATGTGCCCTGAATGAACCTAAATTTGTTACTAATATTTGGCGTTGCAAGAGAAAAAACTGGAATTGGTTCCAATTGTGTACATGAGGAAATTTCGACAGGTGTTGCTTGTTACCTGGTCGTTTGAGAAGCAACACCTGCTGAAATTCTTGCTTCTACAAAACCATTAAAAATGATACAGAAGCCCTCCTCACATGGACACATGGAACAAAGAGCCATATGAAGATGAACCCCAAATTCTAAAGAGAGAGATGGAAACAGCAATAAGAGAAACAATGAAAAACAAATCACCAGGAACATATGATATTCCAATTGAACTGCTGCAGCCCACATTGACAGAGTCAACTCTAGTGCTGACCAACATGTGTCAACAGATATGGAAAACAAAACAACGGCCAACAAATTGCAAGTGGTCAATATACATCCTCATCCACAAAAGAGGAGACAGAAGAGACTGCAGCTATAGGACCATAGCACTGATCTCCCATGCAAGCAAAATCATGCTCAAAATTCTGCAACATAGACCCCAACCATACATGGAGAGAAAAATCCCAGAGGTCCAAGCAGAGTACAGGAAAGGAAGAGGTACTAGGGACCACATTGCAAACATACGATGGCTAATGGAGTGCACCAGGGAATTCCAAAAGAAAATCAACATGTGCATTATAGACAATAGCAAGGCCTTTGACTGCACAGTTCATGAATGGCTATGGAATGCCCTTAAAGACATGGGAGTGCCAGCACATCTGATAGTCCTAATGAGGAATCTGTACTCAGAATCTATACACCCCGCACACTCCAGTCCTCTGGGAGGAATTTGCTACAGCCAATAAAATCAAGGCTGTCCGTAACCTCCCAGAGGGCTTTTTCGGTAGTTGCCCCCAGACTTTGGAATGGCCTGCCAAACGAGATCCGTCAGAACAACTTTGAGCAGCTTTAAAAAGGCTGTGAAGACGGATCTCTTCCAGCAGGCCTTTCCTGACTAGATTTTCCCGGCCTCAGGAGTTGTTTTAGCCATTTGCTTTTGGCTCCTGTCATTGCCCTGCTTGTCTTGTATTATTGCTTGTTTTATTATTTTTCTTGTGATCTTTTTATATGTTTTAATTGATATATGATTTAATATTATTTTAGGGGTGGGAGTGTGGGTTTTAGGGTTTTAGACTGTATTTTAGGTTGATTTATATTGTATGGAATTTTGAACTGATGTAAGACGCCCCGATTAGTTGACAGAGGGGCAGGGTATAAAAATTTTTTTATTATTATTATTATTATTATTATTAGTCCTGAGGAATCTGTACTCAGGACAAGAGGCTACTGTCAGAACAGAACACAGAGAAACAAAATGGTTCCCAATTGGCAAAGGGGTCAGACAAGGCTGCATCCTCTCACCCTATCTGTTCAACTTGTATTCAGAACATATTATAAGAAAAGCAGGCTTGGTCACTGAAGGAGGAAGAGTGAAAAATAGGAGGAAGGAATATCAACAATCTGAGATATGCTGATGACACCATAATACTAGCAGAAAACCTCCCAGCCCTGGAGCACCTAATAAGGAAGATCAAAGAAGAAAGTGCAAAGGTAGGCTTAATGCTGAACATAAAGAAAACAAAAATAATGACCACTGAGGACCTTCACAAGTTCAACCTAGACAATGAGGAAATAGAAATAGTAAAAGAATTCCCAAACCTAGGATCAAACATTGATAGAAATGGGGACTGTAGAGGGTGGCTATGAAAGAACTGGAAAAGATCCTAAAATGCAAAGATATACAACTCAGCACAAAAATCAGAATCATACAAGCCATCGTATTCCCTATTACCATGTATGGATGTGAGAGCTGGACAGTTAAGAAAGATGATAGGAAGAAAATCAATGCATTTGAGATAATGTGGTGCTGGAGAAGAGTGCTGAGGATCCCATGGACAGCCAAAAAGAAAAACAAATGGGTCCTAGAGCAGATCAAGCTGGAAACCTCCCTGGAAGCCAAGATGACCAAACTGAGGCTGTTGTACTTTGGACACATCATGAGAAGAGAGGACTCCTTGGAAAAGGCAATAATGCTGGGAAAGGTGGAGGGAAGTAGGAAGAGAGGAAGGTCACATGGCAGATGGATGGACTCTATTAAAGAGTCACGGGTATTAAGGGGTTGCAGGAATTAAGCAGAGCAGTGCAGGACAGAGGGTTTTGGAGATGTCTCATCCATAGGCCGCCATGGGTCGAGATTGATTCGAGAGCAGTTAACAACAAGAGCCCTCCTCACATTTCACTCCGGCAAATCAAACAAGTGCTCTCTCACAGAGAAACATAAATAAAAATAAGGAGAATCTGTCACACTTCTGATCCAAGGAAGCAAAAATACTTAAGACAGGAGTCCAAAAATACTTATTTTGTTGTTGTTGTTGTGTGCTTTCAAGTTGTTTCTGACTTATGGCAACCCTATGGTGAACCTGTCATGGGTTTGTTTGTTTGTTTGTTTGTTTTTGGCAAGTTTTGTTCAGAGGTTTGCCATTGCCTTCCCCTGAGGCTGAGAGACTTGCCCAAGGTCACCCCAGAGGGTTTACATGGTTGAGTGGGGAATTGAACCCTGGTCTCCAGAATCGTAGTCCAACACTCAAACCACTACGCCAGAATGGCTCCCAAAATCACACCTTAATAAAGCACTGGTTTTGAGAGCCATAGCCATGTTAGTCTGTAGAATCAGGATGTGGAGAGATCTTGTAGCACCTTTCAGACTAAATGAAAGAAAGGAGTTGGCAGCATGAGCTTTTGTAGGCATAAGTCTACGAAAGCTCATGCTGCCAACTTCCTTTTCTCACTTGGGTCAAAACACACTGCAGAAATAATCCAGTATGAGACCGCTCTAATTGCCCTAGCTCAGTTCTAGGGAGTCCTGTAGTTTTGTGAGACATTGAGCCTTCTCTGTCAGAGAGAGTTCTGGTACCAAGTAAACTACAATTCCCAGGATTCCCGAGCACTAAGCCAGGGCAGTAAAAGCGATCTCAAACTGGATTATTTCTGCAGTGTGTTTGGGACCTTAGGGGGGGGTTGCAGACTGTCAGAAATAGTGCAAATTGAGTCCACTTTTAGGGTTAGGGTTAGGATTAGAGAATCATGGGGACTGTAGTTTATTGTGGCACCAGAGCTCTCTGATAGAGAAGGCTCAATGTCCCAGAAAAAAAAAACAATTCCCATGATTCCCTAGCACTAACCCTAACCCTAAAAGTGGACTCAATTTGCATTTATTTCTGGCAGTCTGCAACCCCCCTTAGTCTCAAAGGTGCTGCACGATCTCACTACATACTAAATCAGTGATTAATTAAAGATGCCATAGACATGTTGCGGTGTGTGTGTGTGAAGGGGGAATGGCGTTCTTCACATGCGCAAGGGTACTTTTCTTTCACAAAGCCCGGCGGGGCTGCATCCACACTGGAGTAATAACCCGGTTTGGCACCGCTTTAACTGCCGTGGCTCAAGGCTATGGAATTCTGGGAATTGTCCGCTCTGGGCCCCACAACAAACTCCAGTTTCCAGAATTCCATAGTCTTGAGCCACGGCAGTTAAAGCGGTGCCAAACCGGGTTATTACTCCAGTGTGGATGCAGCCCAGGGCTATGCGGGACGTCCAAAAGTGGTTCTGGGGCTCCTCTCCACTCGATATGGAACTGACCCCACAAACCCTCATCCCAAAACCTCTCTTTCTACTCACGTCGAGCACCACCGCAGCTCCACCGTTTATTATTAGTATTGCTCTGAATTCAAGCCTCCTTCGCAGAAACCCCGCGACCCAACCGAAATATGCCTGAGCCAATCCCGGCGCCCCTTCTTCCCCAAGGTCAGCTACTTTGGCCAATGAGGAGGCCGGATAGTGATAGGCGACAGGACTCCCGGGAAACGGATAACGCCTCTGCAGTTGCCATAGGAACAGAAAAGCGTCTCACGGGTGGCGTGACGGAAAGAACTCACTCGCCGAGCTTCCCGTGGGCGTGGCGGCGCCGGTGACGTTAAATCCGTCGCCTTCTCTGATTGGCTAATACTGCTTCGCTCTTTTTGAAGTGGAAGGAGGAGAAGGGAGAAAGGGGGCCTAGTGGTTTAAGTGTTGGACTATGATTCTGGAGACCAGGGTTCGATTCCCAGCTTGCCCATGGAAACCTACTGAATGACTTGGGCAAGTCACACTCTCTCAGCCTCAGGGGAAGGCAATGGCAAACCTCCCTTAAACACAACCCCACCACAAGTGTGATGTAGTGGGTTGACTGTTGGTGACCTTGGGCAAGTCACATACTCTCAGCCTCAGGGAAGGCACGGCAAGCCTCCTCTGAACTTGCAAAAAAAAAAAAAATCCAACCCTAATAAGGTCTCCTTAAGTTGTAAATGACTTGGAAGCACACAGCACCACTACCACAAGTGTGGTGTAGTGGGTTGAGTATAGGAATGCCACACTGGAGGTCAGGGTTTGATTATGCGCTGGGTTGCCTTGGACGAGTCACATACTCTCAGCCCCAGACAACATCATGACAGGGTCTCCCCATATGTCCAGGGTGTCATAACTGCAAAGAATGACAAAGCACCCACATGATTGTAGGACTTTCAAGAAAAAACGTAGGACATTGCAAAATAAAGGCTAAAAATCACTAACAGAAATTTAAATTCATGCTTCTTAGTCCCTCAAGTGGTTAAGACGCTAACTCTGTTGATTGCAAGATTGGAAGGTTGTTAGTTCGAGACTTGACAAACTTGTTAGTGGGGAATACCTTTACCTTTATCTTTACCTTTACCTTTCTTAGTCCTGCTCAAAATGGAGGACATTTTGGAATTCTTTGTGCTGGTCTATGCCTATAATAAAGATGAACTGAAATTGAAATTCCTCCTGGACAATAGGTTGAAATGGAGGACATGTCTTGGTCATCCTGCGTAAGTCAGAAGCGACTTGAAGGCACACAGCAATCACAAAGCCCAACAACAAAACCCACAAGCCTTTCGTTGGGTTGTTGTTAACTGGCCTTGAGTCGATCTCGAATCATGGCAACCCTGTGGATGAGACATCTCCAAGACTCCCTGGCCTAAACCCCTTTGCTCAGGTCCTGCAGGCCCTGGTCCTCCTTGATTGAGTCTATCCATCTGGCATGTGGTCTTCCTCTCTTTCTACTGCCTTCTACCTTTCCCAGGAGGTCCTCACACAGGACGGATCCCGTTTTGTTGTTGTTAACTGGGGTGACCTTGGGCAAGCCTCTCAGCCTCAGGGGAACAAAACTTGCACACAAAAAACAAAACAAACCCATGACTAGTTCACTGTAGGGTTGCCATAAGTCCGAAACAACTTGAAGGCACACAACAACAACAACAAAATAAGTATTTTTGGACTCCTGTCTTAAGTATTTTTGCTTCCTTGGATCAGAAGAGTGACAGATTCTCCTTATTTTTATTTACGTTTCTCTGTGTGTGAGAGAGCGCTTGCTTGGTTTGCCGGAGTGAAATGTGAGGAGGGCTCTTGTTGTTAACTGCTCTTGAGTCAATCTCGACCCATGGCGGCCCTATGGATGAGACATCTCTGTCCTCCACTGCTCTGCTTAATACCTGCAACCCCTTAATACCCGTGACCTCCTTAACAGAGTCCATCCATCTAGCATGTGGCCTTCCTCTCTTCCTACTTCCCTCCACCTTTCCCAGCATCATTATCTTTTCTAATGAGTCCACTCTTCTCATGATGTGTCTGAAGTACAACAGTCACTGGACGTTTTCACACTGGCCTTTTTGAGGAGGCAATCCTACCTCCGTCTGGCCCCACTCCGGCTCCATTTCCGTGTAGTTCACACGTGCGCAGTGGCAAACCCCGCCCCTTCCGGTGCCATCCCTGCGTCCGTCCGGCTTTTCGCTCCGTGTGTTCAAACGCACGGAGCCCTAAGTCTGGCGTCACTCCGGCCGAACCAACGATAACTCCGGCTGAAGCGGTGGAAAAGTAATTTCGGCTGTCCAACAGGAATTAGCCTTTCGGCGGCGGAGCCATTCCGGAATCAGCGGCACGACCCGTTCCGGAATGGCTCCACCCGGCTTTAGGAGGACAGTGTGAAAACGTCCTCAGTTTGGTCATCTTGGCTTCCAGGGAGGTTTCCAGCTTCATCTGCTCTAGGACCCATTTGCCTTTCTTTTTGGCTGTCCATGGGATCCTCAGCACTCTTCTCCAGCACCACATCTCAAATGCATTTATTTTCTTCCTATCATCTTTCTTAACTGTCCAGCTCTCACATCCTGTGTACATGGATCCTGTGCAGAAGCTGAATTTAAACTGGAAAAAACCCGCAAAAGTGGGTAGATTTTCAGATGACATCAGGGGTTAACCCAAACTGAAAGTCGACAAAACCCGCAAAAGTGGGTCGATTTTCACACAATGTCAGGGTTAATTAGCATTAATGCAATAATAACCTGAACAGAAACTAGACAAAACCTGCTCCTTTTTCCTTTTGGAAAAACCCGAAAGTAAAAATGAGTGGACTTTCTTGACTTCTTATTCTGGTTAATGTCGTATTAATGTTCATTAACCCTGATGTCATGTGAAAATCAACCCGCTTTAGCAGGGTTTTTCCAGATTTTTAAAGCCTGTTTCTGCAAGGGATTTCTGCACTTTGCTATCCGTGTGATAAACTCTAGCATCATTGTCTTTTGTAATGACTCATTTTTTTGTCACGATGTGGCCAAATTACAACAGCCTCAATTTAGTCATTCTGGCTTCCAGAGGGAGTTTAGGCTTGATCTGTTCTAGAACCCATTTGTTTGTCTTTTTTGTCCACAGTATCCTCAACACTCTTCTCTAGCACCCTTTATTGGGCCACTTCCATAAAATACAGTATGCAAGCATTCAAAACTTCACTGGCTTCTTCATCAGACAAAGATGTTAAAGAGCATACAGGCAGGGTGATCAGATGTCATAACCACAAAGGAGGACAAGGCACGGCAAAATGTAGGACAGTCAAGAAAAATGGAAGAAATTTCAAAAGAAAAGTTAAGAACACCTATATAAATTCATGATTCCTATACTCAAAATGGAGTACATTTTGGAATTCTTCCTGGGCAGAAGGCTGAAATGTAGACCACGTCCTGGAAAAGGAGGACATCTGGTCACCCTGCATACACAAGGAAAATGGTGACAATGTTAGAGTCAACAGGCCTACTTTCTGTTTTGAGATGTTCTCCGTTAAGATGGTATTCAGGGATTTCAGTGCAGACAGAGGCCACTCTCCTTGTTGGCCATGGGAGGACTGGGGACAAAGAGCAACAGAAGACAGGTAATAAAATCTCAACTCCATTAGCAACTGAAAACTTCTCGAGATCCAGCTGTGCCTGTCCTATGGGAAGCTAACTGCTCTTTACTTGCATAGATATTCTTCCAACAACATTTTGAGAAAATACAAGTGTATGACTAACATCGTCATTTTATTTTTTAAAAAATTCTCCTGTATGATTCTTAACACCTTTGCCTGATGGAGAAGCCACTGGAGCGTCGAAACCTTGCTTCATGTATTTTGTGCATTCTGGTTGGTTGGCTAAAGGTATCACTGTTTTGTGGATTTTGGATGTTATTGTACTTTGCTATATGGCCAACACGGCTATCCCTGCATATGCAGTGAAAAGAAAACTGCTTTCCTGCAAGAAAGAAAGCAGGCTGGTAAAGGACTTGGGAAGGCAGGTGGCGATCAAATTTAGAAACATTTGTTCCTTGTTAGTTTTCAACTCTAGATGCTACTGCATAGCCAATCCCCAAAAGGATTTTGAAATAAAATTTTGTTTGCAGGCCAAGACATGTAAAAAACATAGCTCCAGACTTAAAACCTTCCCCTCCTCATCTGTTTGACAGTATGAGGGGGTATTGTAAAGTTTCAATTATCCCCTTTTAAAAAATTGGCAGAAAGTTTCTTTTGATCTGTAGTTGTTAACCTATCTCTACGTAGTAGATTTACACATTTTCCCCAGCTTTTCTTGACCCTCCGAATACCGCTATTGTAGAAGTCTGCAGATTGCACCTTACAAGGATTTTACACTTTAGTCACTTCTGGCACAACCTGTCACAAAAATAAAGGACACAATAAGCTGATTCTCTCAACATCATGCACTTAGGGACCAATGATGACACTGACAAAATTTCATCTATATACCATAATAACTTCCAGGTGATAATTATTACTTTACAATACCCCCTCGTAAGGCACAATCTGCAGACTTCTATAATATCAGGTATTTGGAGGGTCAAGAAACGCTGGGGGAAATGTGTAAATCTGGATGGTGACTATGTAGAGATAAGTTAACAACTACAAATCAAAACAAACTTTCTGTCAATTGTTTTAAAAGGTGATAATTAAAACTTTACAATACCCTCTCGTACTGAGTGCGAATGCAGATTGGATTTCAACAAAGTTCCCTTCACAAAATAATATGTTTTGGGCTACTACGTATAGAGGAATGTAATTTTTAGAAAGAAAAAGCAATAGGGACAGGAAAAGGCAAGGAATATAAGGGCAGCCTTTATCTGACCAAAGGTGTACCCAGTCCTGTTTCTGTAGTGGCCAATTAGATCCATATAGAAAGCCCCCCAAGTGGACCATGAATATAACTGGAAGTGGTTGCTAAGATCTTTGCAAGTAGCCACAGATGCTCTATCAATAAATACGTCTAACTTCCCTGTAAGGCCATCCAAACTGGTGTCTGCCAAATATTGCAGATTAAATTTCTTTAACTGTGCTTTGTGTATCCTTTTCAGACTGACAGCCTCTTTTGTCTGCAATGACCCAAACTACACTGCATTCAAAGTGTGGTCACACCACAGGTTTCGGTTAAGGCTCTGCTATTAGTGGTTTCATTTTCATTATTTTTTTAAAAAAAAAAAAAGTTCTCCTACCAGCAAGAGTGCATCTGCTTATTTCCTGAAGAATGGGCATTTTCCTTTTGTTGAGTGCCTTTAAAGCTGTTTTTGACTTATGGTTGTGAGAGAATGGCTGAGTATGTGGAAGGTGAATGGGTTCCTGGAGTGACAAGGCCCTGAAAGAACCAAATAAAATGGATGCCGTGCAAAGCACTATTGAAGGAGGAACTTGGATGGTGGAAGCGAGGAATGGGAGAAACTTGGCCTCGGAAGCGGAGATGCTGACCAAGCATAACCAGGACAATACAATCTGTCGAATATGAATGATGTTGATATAGCCGAGTGAGATCCGGCACACACAGAATGTACTGAAACTTGTGCAAAGAACTGGACTGTTCTGAACCCATGGTGAGCAGAACATGTTTATTTCAAGAAAGAAGAGAAAAAGGGTATAAAAGGCAGTACTTCTCCCACTTCACCTTATGGTTCCTTGATCCGCGGCAACAGGGCCATCCACCCTTCTTGGAGGCTTGATCAACTTCCAGTGAAGGATCGTGAGTATGAATGTGTGTGAATGTGTGAGTGAATGAAAAGAGCTCTTGATACTTAAGGTGGTTGTTATATTGAGTATCTGATATTAGAAATGATTGTTTCAGGTGTCTCTGTTTCTGTGTTTCAATAAATGTTACATGCAAAGTGTCTAAACCCAGATCTGGTTTCCTATGTGTCTTTGTTGAAAGTCCTATAGTCTAGGGTGGCTAAATTTCTCTCTGGATCAAAAGAACAACAGAGAACCTCGGTTCATGACATGGTGACCCCAAGGTGAACCTATCACAGGGTTTTCTGGGGTTGAGAGTGTGTGACTCACCAAAGGTCACTCAAGGGGTTTCCGCAGCCTGGCAAGGAACCGAACCCTGGTCTCCAGTTGTAGACTAACGTTCAACCCATTACACCATGTTGGCTCTCTAATGGGTAGCTTACTTACCCCATTTTTTTCAGATGATGCCCTTCTTCTCTTATTTTACTGTCATGTGCCCACAGGCTTCATCTATTCAGCTTCTCCAGGTCTTGCTTTTAGTCCGGTAGCAAACATCTTTTATGGATTTTTGTGGGTTTTTTGGGCTGTGAGGCCATGTTCTAGAAGAGTGTATTCCTGAAGATGCCAGCCACAGATGCAGGCGAAACATCAGGAATACACTCTTCTAGAACACGACCTCACAGCCCAAAAAAACCCACAAAACCCTATGAATGCCAGCCGTGAAAGTCTTCAACATATTTTATGGAACTTACAATGCAATATTAGTCCTCTCCTGTTCTCTTCATCGAAACTCCCTGTGCTGAGTGACTGTTGCAAATATACACAGAGATGGGCCATTGCCAAGGATTCAGTCCCTCACTGGACCTTGGAAGGCTGCACCACCACCATTTGGGAGGTTGAGTTGGTAAAAATAATTCCACACATCCTCTACAGGGCATGGGTCAGAGCAGTGGTTCTCTGACTTTTTAGTGTTGTGACCCACTTTACATCTATTTGCAGATGTCAAGCCTCCCCCTTGACATAGTATGTGAATCAGACTTTTGTTTGTTTAGTGTACATATTTTCTTCATACAGTCATGTACATTCATATTTTAACATTTCATAAGGAAATAACATTGTTCAAATTAGGACAGTTTTATTTAAATAAATTCAATACTTAACACACGCAGATCTCAGCATTCATCACCACTAGCAATGCTGGCTAGGAATGCTGAGACTTGTATTCGCATATCTGGAGGGCTACATGATTCATAGTCTTGCTCCATTCCAAGAATGACTCCAAGATTTTTTGTAACCTCTGGTATTAATAAAGCATTTTTAAATATGTTAATGCTCCATTTTTGTATTTTGTGGTTCATAATTATAAAACTAAGTGTACTACAGTGTCATAATGAAAGCCCTCTTCAGAGATAACAGCTAGTCCAAATCCTATTAAGCCACACCAACTTAACTCCTTGTTGTGCTAGTGAACTGTATATTTTACAAGCTTGCATAAGGAGAAATCCAGTACTGCATTAGGTAAGCAGTTCCCTGTTCGTTTTCAACCCAAGTGGCTGGTTTACAAGCTGTGGGTACAACTTCCCCTTCCTCCATGAAAAGGAACAGCCTAGTTGGCTGCACTGTGAAGCTATAACCAACCATCCCACTCCACCCATGTGAGGGTGGCTGGCTCCATTTTCCTTTTAAGTACACCTGGAGTCCTTTATATTCTGATGGCTTTTGACAGGACCTTAACCTAGAATCCAATTATAATAACCCAAAATTTCAAAACTGAAATAGACTCAAGCATCTGAGTAGTTCCTTATGAAACAACCTGCTCTGTACAGCAGTTCTGGTCCCTACAAAAGAACACAATGCCATATTTAAATAGTATGCTTTGGAACTGAAAGACTGAAGATGTGGGTTTCAAATTTCCACAACAACTTTCTAGTTCATGAAATTTGGGACATTTGAAAGGCCAGATTATTTTAGAAACAGTGCAGTACACAACAAATCGTGGGGTTCCCCTAAGCCTGCTGATAACAGGCTTAGGGTATCTTGTGTCTTGTCTTGTAACTACTAGCACCTGAGACACTTTAATTTTCTATTAGTATACATTAAGTGGGACCTGAAACAAAATATTACATTACTATGTATTGCTGTTAAGAATCCACATACTTCCATTTCATCTGTTTTTTACCCACATTTCTTCTTCTCCCAATGTTCCATGCTAGAGTATGTCCATCCATTTACTGAACTATTGGTGCAAGCATTTTCCCCATAAAGTTTTATTCCCTGGTCATCCCAGCCTAGTCTGTTAACTCTTCTGTGTGCATGGTGTTGTTTTGGATGAAGGGTTCAAGTCAGAGGACTGAGATCACCTCATATACCATGCGTGATGGCAAAAAGGATATGTTGGAATGGCCAACTCTGACACGAAAAACTTTTGTTCCTCCAGTTACTCCCCAGTATCTTTGATCTTCTATCCATTTATCCTTTTGGTATTTCCTTATGGTCATTAAGCTAAACCAGGGGTCGGCAAATTACGGGCCGTGGGCCGAACTCGGCCCACCAAGGCCTTCAAACCAGCCCATGGATGGTCCTGCCGCTGCCGTTGCCGCCTCCGCGTGTGAGCACGGGGCGCCATTTTGCCTTCCAAAATGGTGCCCGCACTCGCTCACGCATGCGCACGACGGCGGGTGCCATTTTGGAAGGCAAAACAGTGCCAGCATTGTGCGCATGTGCTCGCGACACTGTTTTGCGGCCGCCGTCATGCGCATGTGTGCGCGATCATGGGCGCCACTTTGCTTTGCTGGAAAGCAAAATGGTGCCCCGCACTCGTGTACGCCCGTGCACCATGGCGGGGAGGTAGTGCGCATGCGCACACGCGTGTGCCTCCACTGCCATTTCCCCCCCCTTCGACCCGCCGAAAATCGGGGGACACCGGAACCGGCCCCACCCCCAAAAAGTTTGCCGACCCCTGTGCTAAACAGTCACATTTGCAGCACTTCTACATGAAAGAGAGATGGGATGTGCAATTGATTTTGCTTTTGCTTTTTAAAAATTGAGTGAAATCTGTAGGACAGTGTGATGTAAAGGAGGTTTTATTTTCCTATGACTAACATTTGCTTTTTTTCTGGCAGGAAGAAAGAAGAATAGATTGTGGGAATGCACATTTCACTGTGCCTTGTGAAACAATAGTACACTAACATTTTAATAGTGATAGAAGATGTCAGTTTCTTGGGGTTTGTTCCTTCTTGTATCATTAGCAAATGAAATTCTGGTAAGAATACAGGTGCATCCACTCTCAGAGATTCCACCGAGGGCCTTTGCAGACTGCCAGAAATAGTGCACATTAAATTGAGGCACTGCCCTGGCTCAGTGCTAGGGAGTCATGGGAACTGTATTTTTTCCTGGGACATTGAGCCTTCTCTGTCAGAGAGCTCTGGTGCCACAATAAATTACAGTTCCCATGATTCCCTAGCAGAGCCAGGGCAGTGCCTCAATTTAATGTGCACTATTTCTGGCAGTCTGCAAAGGCCCCGAGTTTCATGAAACAATGCACATATTACAGCTGACAACATTATTAGAGAAAGAGATAGAAAACTAGGGGCAGGTTAACCCACTTCCCATCCATGAGAACAGGCTGTGTTTCTACAAGTGAATGGCTGTCAAATTCACTCCTGTCAGAAACATGTAGAAACTCATTTCACTCTTGGGATTCTTGAAATACATTAATCATTGTACTATCTTCTCTGCCCATCTTACGTACTACTATATGAGGGGGTACTGTAAAGTAATAATTATCACCCAGAAGTTATTATGGTATATTGATGAAATTTTGTCAGTGTCATCCCTGAGTGATGAGAAAATCAGATCTTTGTGTCCTTTATTTTTGTTACAGGTTGTGCCAGAAGTGACTAAAGTGTAAGACTGAGGCTCACAGCATGATAAAGTTCCTGCATTTGAAGGATAATAATGCCCAGCAAATTCATGATGAGATGATGGTAGTTTATGGAAATGATTGCCCATCTTTTGACAGTATTGTGAGGTGGAAAAGGAATTTCCAAACTGGTCATGTGTCCCTTACAGACAAGCCAAGACCTGGAAGACCATCACTGACGGATGATGCGGCCATAATGAAGAAAGTGGAGCATGTAATCCTGGAAGACAGATGAGCAACCATACAAATGATCATGAATGAAACTGGTTTGAGTTATGGTAGTGTGTGGAAAATTATTCATTATGAACTGCACACGTCTAAAGTATCTGCACACTGGGTTCCACATTTGCTAACCCCTTTCCAGAAACAAACACGGTGTAACCTTTAAAGACAGATGTTGATATTGTTGGAACAGGATGAAGAGGATTTTTTTTTTGGTCATCTGGTAACCATGGATGAATCTTGGATCTATCAGTATGATCCAGAGACCAAAACCATGAGCATGGAGTGGAAGCATGCCAATTCCCCTCCCCACAAAAAGGCAAAGGTGCAAAAGTCAGCAGGGAAGGTCATGATCTCAGGTTTTTGGTACTGTCGCGGAGTCATTCTCACAGAGTACCTTACAAAGGGACAAACCATCATTATAGCAATCTTCTGGACAAGTTGCAAAATGCTCTGAAAAAGAAATGCCATGGTATGTCTCCTGAGGCATTCAATCTCCTAGCTGACAATGCAGCAGCTCACTCATCTCGGGGCGGGATGATGGAATGTTTTAACTGTTGTATTTTTTAACCTGTTGTATGCTGCCCCGATTGCTGAGCAGAGGGGCGGGTTATAAATAAAACTTATTATTATTTATTATTATCTCAAGTTGCAGTTAACAAAGCATGGGCATGTGGCTTTGAAATCTTGGAGCATCTGCCTTATTCTCCCAACCTCGAACCAAGTGACTTTTTCTTGTTTCCAGAAATGAAAAATTTGTTGCAGGATTGCCGATTTGACAACACAAATGATGTAATTCATGAAGTGGAAGAGTGGTTTAAGGTGCAATCTGCAAACTTCTACAGTAATGGTATTCGGAGGATCAAGAAACACTGGGGAAAATATTGTAAATCTGAACGGTGACTACGTAGATATAAGTTAACAACTAATAATAATAATAATAATAATAATAATTTATATTTCTCGCCTCTCCCTATGGATCAAGGTGGGATTACACAATAAAATGTATACAATGTATAAAATACAAACAATAAAATAGTAAAATCAGAGCAACAGTAATAAATTATAAGAAAATAGAATGCAATATAATAAAATAAATAAAAAGAAAAAGAAATAAAGTAAAATAAATAAAATAAAATAGCCAATCATTGTCAGACTCTAGAAATCTAGAAGATCAGATGGATAGGCCCGCCGGAAGAGTTCTGTCATAAGTGCCTTCTGAAAGGCATCTAGCGTAGTGATAAGACGGATTTCTCCCGGCAGGCTGTTCCATAACTTGTAGTGATCTAATAAATTCTTCCCAGATGTTCTGAGAGTGCGGGGTGGATTATGTGGGGAGAGGCGTTCCTCCAAGTAACATGGGCCCAAGCCATGTAGAGCTTTAAAGGTAATAACCAACACTTTGTACTGCACCCGGAAGCTAATCGGCAGCCAATGAAGAGATTTTAATATGGGTGTTATATGGTCCGATCTAGATGTTCTGGTGACCAATCTGGCTGCTGCATTTTGAACCAACTGAAACTTCCGAATTGGTACAGAGGTAGCCCCATGTAGAGCGCATTACAGAAATCCAAACAAGAATTACCAGGGCAAATACTACTGCTTCAAGGTCCTTTTGGTCAAGGTAGGGACGCAGTTGGTGGATCAACCGAAGTTGATACCAAGCACTCCTGGCCATCGCATCCACTTGAGATGACAACTGTAAAGATGAGTCCAGGAGTACTCCCAAACTGCATTTTTGTCCTTTAGAGGAAGTGTGATCCCGTCCAGGACTGGTTGGCAAAACTCCCTTCCTGGACCAAGGATACCTATCGCGAGTACCTCTGTTTTCTCTGGATTCAGCTTGAGTTTGCTTTCCCTCATCCAGCCCAACTACAAATCAAAACAAACTTTCTGTCAAATTTTTTTAAAGGTGATAATTAAAACTTTATGATACCCCTATGTACGGTAGTATAGTAACAGTATTATAATACAGAATCATTGTATTACATGCCCTTATTTGTTGATAGAGAAATTCTTTAAGCAAGAATTTCATAAAATAGCACCTGAAATGGCAAGAAAAAAGCAACCAAGAACACTGGATAATTTTTCTTGCATTATAACAATATTCTTAATCTTGCAAAGCAACATATAATATTATGGAATTAGAAATGAATCCAAACTGTTAAAGTCAGTGATATTTTATTGCTTTTTATCAACATTTTGAAATTACAAAAAATAGTTTTTGCAACTGTCATTAAACAAATTATAAAGGCTGGATTTTTCACATTACATATTGGAGAAAATTTTGTAACCATATAAAATAATAAAATATTATTTCCACATCTGAAGCAATATTAACTTGCTTTGGGTTTTATTATAAAAGGAAATCTTATACATAATTAGAAAATTGTCATAAAAATTGGAATGAAGTGTGGAATTACACCTCAAATCAAAGTACAGGTTTTTGTTCAGCTAGATGTATTGAACACTGGAAGACACACTTACAAAATAAAACACTGAGAACCAAATAGTAAAGGAGGCATCTCCTTACTAATAAATTGTATTATAAAAACTTGGCTATTAAATAAGTTACTCAAAGACTGCCAAATAGTGACAATATGTACTAAATATGAAAACCTTTATTTTACACCAATTATTGTAACCATTTTCCTATAATTAACTAATTTACTAAAAAGTTACAAAATAAAAAATCCAAATAGTAAAATCACAAGACAAATATTTTATATTCAGAATACATGTATATATTGACACAACTATGTGTCTGTATGTTCACTAAATTAAATGATTATTCACAATATCTGTACTGTATTAGGTAATGGACTGCACCTTTCTCACTACCTAATTCTAAAAACATTAAATTACTGACCAAACTTAACAAAATACATTCATTATGTTGTACTAATGATCAACAAACAAACTGGTGACTTCAAGACAAATCATTTACAAAACATATGTATAATACATACCATTTAAACAATGCAGACCAGTGCATTTATCTATCCATGATATTTTACACTTGAAACTTACCTTTACAAAGGACACATTTTATACAAAGAGATAAATGCATTTGAAATAAAAAGGGGAAAAAGAAAATATTCTGTTGGATGCTAAGTGATTGACATGTTTTGCACACTCAATAATCTGGAATAACATGCCTTACATAGTTTACAGTATGGAACACTGTAAGAACAGGATTGTGGGCAGTTTGTGCATATCTACAAGCAGCGTTTTTCAGGTTCCTACATCAAAAAGCATTATTATTATTATTTTGTATTCTATATGTGATACTTAAAAATTAATTACAGAAGATGTCTACACCCTATTAAAATCCAGACATCCTTCTTGGAAAACACAGTTTTAAAAAAACCATTTTTAAAAAGATTAGAAAAAGCATATTTCCTGGGAGGAAAGTACAGCCACTGACAGAATAAACTAGGAGTGCTTTCGGATAAGGCTTTTAATTGTGCAATTACTCAAATAGACTTGCACAAGGATATAGAAATCAATGACTGAGATCCAGTAAGTATGTTGGTAGAACACAAATTTCCTCCTGCATATGTATGTTGTTATGTGGGGGTGAAAATTGTTCCCTCTTTTCAATTTCTTCAGGTATGCAAAAACAGCTCTCTTGCATGTGCAGCTACTCCATCCCCTTGGCCACTAATCTGCTATGGGAGTGTGCCCAGGTACATTCCTGCTGTCCTCATCTACTAGGGGAAGAAGGAGCAGTCTCTGCACAGAGGAACACCCCAGATGTGCAAGGGCAGCTAGAACATGCCTGGCTGTATCTGTGCAGCCAGTAAGTGGTCAGGGGGATATAGCAGAGAATTGCCAGGGCAAGGGGCATTGTAGAAGCAAATGCAGGATGCCTTCTTCCACAATGTGGAAAAAAAAATACATATGCAGGCATACACCTGTATAGCCAAGAGGATTGTAGTTCATGTCTCCTCCTTGCAGCTGCTCTGTGTTCTCAACACGTCTTCACTATTTTTTTCTTCTACAAAAAAATTTTGGAGGAGGAAGACACTAAACAGCTGCACAATGCCTTTTGATTAGTAACATGAGGAGCCCTCTGTCTGGAAGCACCCTAGTTTAGTACCCAGGAGACAATCAAGGCATCTAAAAAAGTGCTCGGCTACTTATTCTACTTGTTTAAAGCAAACATACTGGCTATAAATTAGGTTTCACCCCAAGGTGAATCAGTGCACAGTAAATTTACTAAATTACACCTTTTAAGGCAACATTTTCATCTATGTACAGTAAAAGCTATTTCCTTCACTGTTTTACTTTAATACTATCATTTTTAATTAGAGATGAGGAAATATTTATATAAGGTAGAATAAGCAGTAGAATACGTTAAACCCAAGTTACAACTAGAGTGGTCAGCATGTCACCAGAAATTATTGACTATCATAGAGATTAAAATGTGTAACAAGACACTAATAACCAGCACTGGAATAGTAATTGTCAACTGCAATGTAAATCAGGATATTTCTGGCACTGGAAAATATTTTTACATAATTAAAAAAAAAATACTGTGATTCTAAATAGCTTTCAGATCTTCATTTAAATTACCAAAATTATGAACACTTTGGCACTGAAAAGTTTATATGAACTGTTCAGCATTATGGAATTCTATGTTCTGAAAACAAAGGGTTACAATTCAAGACAATCTGTTTGGGTCTTTGCAAACAGCTATGCACAGCTCTGAATACAGAAATCTGCAAGTGATGGAAGAAAAGTATGAACAACTCTGTAAAAAGCCATAGATACATGATTCTCTTTTGACTCTATCAGATCAAAATTTTGAAATATAATTGTAAAAGACATAGAACATATTCATGTGAGATGAGGATGGGCAACACATGGTCATGATTTTCAAATAAACAAAGTGCATATTTCTTGAAGACTTAGGCACAAGCTATCAAACATCCAGGCATGAAAACAGCAGTTCTACTGTTCCCAAAATTTCACATCAAATCAAAGTACAAATGAAACCAACTTTCTGTCTATTGTCTATTGTAGTTATCCAACCCCCTACATGTTTATGGCTCCTGATGTAAACCTTTTCTGTGAGCTCAAAATACACTCAAGCAGTATTTTTGACAATAAAAAGTTATACTCACTATTCAGTAACATTTTAAGTTTCATTTCAAAATGTGTATATACATTGAATGTTCTTACTTGTTTCAGTCCAAATCCATAGTTGCTTTAGCTATGTTGAAGAATTTGCTTTTATACTACAAACCTTTTAAAAACTTTGGAGATAATCGCATGTGACTAGCATGCAAATATCCCTAATGGGATATCAGTGATGGATCTTACCCCAGTCTCCCATGGTCGGGCCAGGGCCCATATGCAATCCGGGCTTGTCCCGTAGCTTTTCAAGAACTAGAAAATCCCATTCTTGAAAAGCCGTGCAATAAGCCCGGGCTGTATATGACTGCCTACAGCCCAACCACAGAGAGTACAGTAAGATCCATCACTGATAGTTAAACGTGCATCTATCCTGTCAGGAATATTTGCATTCGAGTCATGTGCAATAATCTCCTCTGTCATGATGCAAACTTCATTTAAAGTATCTACAATTTCAAAACCACACTACAACTTAACTATCAAGCATCAGATAAAGCAAAAGTGGAATTAACTTTTCATTATCCTAGTGACACAGTAAGTGAGATTCCAAGAGGCTTTCACAAAAAGGAGGGTCAAGCATTTTCTATGTTAGAATTTCAGGCAGTGTCAGCAAGTACACTTTTGTTCTTTACACTATGACTTTCATACTAATAACATTCTTCCTCAGAGCAATTAGTGAAGTGGTTTCATGGTAGGAATTACAAGGTGCCTGGCAACCACCAGGGATGGGGAAGAAAACACATTCTTACTGGAAATATATTAAGAGATGGCTCATGCACACCAATGGCTCCTAGTAATTAGCAACATGCTTGGACAGTGCTGACCATCCTCTGCCTCCACCATCACTTCCTGCTGGCTGCCACTAAAAATCATTTCCACACCTCAGCATCTCTGACAGTGATGGCAGCTGGTGATTCCTGCCAGTGAACCCCTTCTTTGGCTGCTGCTGTCCCCCTGTTCAAAGGGATATTAGCTATTATAAACTTTATCTTTAGGCAAAATGACTCAAGTTCATGCTGGTGTACTAATTACTATTCAGTCACAGTTAAAAGTTCTTGTTAACTTCAAAGAGACAAATGTATAATTACTTCATTCTCCCACTGCAATGCTGTATATGGGAAGCTTAAGTAAAGCCATAAAGTTCAACACTGGCTGGATGAAAACTTTATACCATGGAAGATAATAAAGCAATATGCTTTGGAAATAGGTGATGCCTCCCAGTTTAATATGCCCTTTATGTAGTTTTAACTGTTCTGCATTATTCTAAACTAAAGTCATACAAAGCTATTATATATTCATTTAGAACTCACTGACATGAATGGTAACACATTTAAGTTTTACTCAGAGAGTGCTTTCCCCAGTTCCCTCTTCAGTCCCAATGCCATCTCCTACATTACTCTGGAATGTTCCTCAGACCACCAGAATAATGTGGGATTGGGTCATGAAGTCTGTAATCGGAAGAAATAATCAAGAGAAAATCTTCAAACTGCCTCCTTTCCTCTGGTACCAACAGTGTGCCACTGAGCACAAATCTAAATCCAATACATATTTTTTCGCAGTTGTTCTATAATTAGTGCCCAAAATAAAAAGGGCACTATGTACATTGGTTGGTATTCTCATAACCCATTAATGAAAAGACAATAAAGTATATTTAATTACTTAGTAGATCAGAAAACTTGGGCTATTAAAAATTAACAAATTAGATACTGCATAGAGAAGCTTGTACCTTTAAAGTATTCAAGGGGAAAATGAACAGTAAGAATATACAGTCGCCCCTCTGTTCTTGCAGATTTCAAGTGCGTGGTTTTGCATATTCACAGAGGGGCGACCTTCATTAAAATCAATGGGGCTCGCCCCCATGGAAGCACCCCCACAGGATCCCATAGGGGTGTGCCCCATTTAAGTCTATGGGGCTTGAATATTAGTGAATCTCTGTTTTTGCGGGGGGTGGTGGTGTCCAGAATGGATCCCCCACAAAAAACAGAGGGCCGACTATACTGTAAGAACATGCTGGATATAATTAGTGATGTGTGTATTTTATTTTTAAGGGGTGGCATGAAAATGGAAGAAAATGAATAAAAATATTTTAATATCTAATAAAAACAACTTAATATAAAACTGTTACATCCTTAGAAAACAAAACAAAAAATGCTATTTATTTCACAATTGTAACACTTCCAACACTAAACATAACAGCTCCAATTCAGAGGCTTCCTTAGGATATCTGTTTCAATACTTGATAGCTTCATATGCAAATTTCCAACATCAGAAGAGCCTTTGCTGTCACAAAAGCTCTGAATACAGACTATAAAATTTTAGATTAGGATTCATTCTGTTTTTTTCAATGCAACTTGCTTCCGTGTATGATTACTCTATACATTCAGATACTGCAACTTACAAGTAAACTTCAGTTTCAAACGTGGTATTTCTCTAAGGACTGTCAGTATAATTATTTAGCCTATTTCCCTTATTAAGCAAGGAATCTTAACTGCATAGCTAGAGCTTAGGATCTTATACTAAATCCAACAAGTACTTAGCCTAATAATTTACTCTGAATAAAATAAAGAAATCAAAACTGAGGTGGCAGTTCTAAAGACTATGGCTGCATCCACACTGCAGAAATAATCGATTGGCACCACTTTAATTGCCATGGCTCAATGCTATGGAATTCTGGGAATTGTAGTTTGTTGTGGTAGCAGAGCTCTCTGACAGAAAAGGCTAAATGTTTCACAAAACTATAATTCCCAGAATTCCACAGCATTGCCAAGCAGTGCCAATCTGGATTGTTTCTGCAGTATGGATGCAGCCTATGTGTCTCTTTAAATTTCACTTTAAAGGTCAATGACAATAATATGCAGAAGAGAACTTAAGAGCATAAGATGTAATTAAAAATATAACCATGTTTAAAATTTACAAAACAGGTACAGAGCCTACATTTGTGTCCCAATCCATATTCATCACACTGGACACAGTATGATCTGTCTGTACAAAACATGCAATGTGAAGAAGAAAGCTCAGTCCCAAACGCACTGTAGAAATAATCCAGTTTGAGACTGCTTTAACTGCCCTGGTTCAAAGATAGGGAATTCTGCAAACTATAGTTTTGTGAGACATTTAGCCTTCTCTGTCAGAGAGGCCTGGTGCCACAATAAACTACAATTCCCAGGATTCCCTAACACTGAGCCAGGGCAGCTAAAGTGGTCTCAAACTGGATTATTTCTGCAGTGTGTGTGGACCCTAATAACAAAACACTGAATGAGGACTACTATGTGATACACTAGAAATTAAAACTGAAGATTAAAACTTTGCAGAATTAGACTAGAGTATATTTTATTTTAAAAGAGATAACAGAATAATGTTTTCTAATAATGCACTATGATTTCAGAAATGGATTCCTACAAGTGTAAAATGAATCCCCCATTAAAAAGCATCATGAAGTGAGGAAAGGTTTCAAAAATGCATTCATTCACAAAATGGCAATTTTGGATGTTTGTTTTGTGGAAATGGAAATACATAATATTTTGCAAAAACCCAAACAGTAATTGCCTGAAAATAGGTCGTGTATATTGCAATAAACTATACTGTTTAATAAAAAAGCTACATGCTCAAAATGTTGACATAGTGCAGATCAATAATTTACAAGGTGATTTGAGATTTACTGATAACTAAAAAGCAATTTCAATTTTCCTATTAAAAAAATGAAATAATTATTCCATTAAAATAAATATTTCCCAAGTGATTGCCACTTCTCATCTGAAACACTTGTTGCTTCATATACAGTATCTAGAGTTCAGTTTCAGTACTCGAAAGAAACTGGGAAGTCAGTATATCCTATAAAATGATATATATCCTTTTTTGCTTCTATAATGAGGTTTCAGCATCTACATACTTCATTTCTGGTGTATTTTCAATTTCTATTTTCACACTGTCTTCTTTTTCAAAGCTGTTAAGAATAATCCACAAAGTGAGAGAGGTAAGAATACATAGAATAGTCAAACCTTATCAAGTAGCATCTAGATTTATTCCATACATAATATATTGCTTGTTATTAATATGTATGGTACACAGACATGCACACATTCCCCAATGAACACATTTTTGAAGAGCACATACCACACTGCCAAAATTTACCCTTCTAATCAACTACTTTGATTCAGGGTGTGTGTTGTTGTTGTTTTATTAGAATTGGATTCCGAGTGTGAACCCTAAGAGAACACTTAGCTATGTATAGCTTCCCCTTCCCTAGAATAGATGCATGTAGGATGCATATAAGCATAATGAAAATAGTAATTACTAAGTTTAGGGCTGCCATCCTTTACCCACTTGTTAAAAAGTAAAACCCCACTGAATTCAATGAGAGTAGCTTCTGCTATGAATAAAAACTATGCTTCCTATGGGTTAATCCAATTTTTATTACTAACTAGAGTAGACACGCTGAATGAATGAGACTTGTTTATATATTAAATTTATATCCTGTCTTTCTCCTGATATGAGATCCAAGGTAGTTTACAGTATGATATTAAAACAAAATATTTTTTAAAAACATTAAATAGACAATATCATATTAAAATATTTAAAATACCTGTAAAACATAAAATACAGGTACAGAACACCTCATTAAAAGGACCTTCCGCCATCACCAATTAAGGTCCAAAAGCCTGTTTAAATAAAAAGGTCTTTACCTACTGTCAAAGAGAGATCTCAGAAGGGGCCAACCTAGCTTTCCATGGGAAAGTTCCACAATAAGGGAACAGCCACTGAGAAGCCTTCCTCCTGCATTGTAACCAACTATACTTGCGATAGTAATATGGCAGAGATAAAGCCCTCAAAGATCTTGAAGTGTGAGCAGGCTCATAAGGGACATATGATCTTTCATATAGTCTGGATCCAACACAAAGGCCTTTATAAGTCATGACCAGCACTTTGAATTGTGCTCAGACATTTGCTAGTAGTCAGTGAAGCAAAGGAGTTATATGTTCCCTATAACCACTCCTGGCTAGCAGTCTGGCCATAGCATTTTAGACCTACTCAGCTTTCTAATCAGTTTCCAAAGGCAATCTCACATATAGTGTGCAATAGTTATCCAAACATAATTTAATCAAGACACATGTTACCATGGCCAGCATCACCAGGAGCAGACACAGCTGGCATATTAGTCAACACTTTGGTAAGTCCCGTTCATTCAAGTTGGTCTACTGTAGTTGGGACTAAATAGTAGATTTATCATCAATTATTCAATGTATTCATTTAGTCTGGATTCAGATATTATTCCAATATCTGAGTCCAGGACTGCCTCTAAACTTGAGTTTGTCCTTAAAACTGAAGTCAGACCATTGCAAAATCATTGTTATGGGAACTGTACTCCAAGAGGCTGAACCATGCAAAGGTCAAGTTATAATGAATGTCAAGGCATAAATAAAAGGAAACAAAAACAGACAAACAGGCAATATAATTGACTGTTGTATGTCTGGAAGTTCTAGTAGTGCCACTTCACATTTCAAGATGAACAGATAATTTGGCCAGCATCCTAACAGCTAAGCAAGTGGGTTATGATAGCTCAGTAATTTTCTCCCCTTTGCCTTCTAATTTAGCCCACCAAAAGTTTGAATCTGGTCTGGAGGATACCCATCAATCCTATGCTTTCTTTAAGCTTTACCTCCATATAGAGGGAGATAGGACAAGGCTTTGTCCAATCACAGATTGGAGATAACAGTGGGAACTCCCTTGTGCCAGCAAGAAAATCCACTGTTAACTCTAAGCAGAGCCAGAAAGCAATCTTAGTCTGGGACTAATCAGGCTTCTATTAGCACCAATTGAAAAGGGGTTGCTCCTCCTTCTCCATGTGTGGAAACAGGAGGGGACAGCAGTCCCAGCAACCTCGTTTGAGAACAAGATTGCTCTGTCTTCTTCATCCTCCTCACAAAGAAGGAAGGAGTGAGTTGGCCACCTCCTAATCCGTGCTCTCAGGTAGTCCTTAGAAGTGCTGGCTGAGAGTGGTTCCATAGGCATAGGAGGTACTGAAGTACTTCAAGCAGTGCTTCTAGAGACTCTGTGAAGATGCTAGCTCAGAATTTTTCACTTTCGCACCACTGCAAGGAAGAGAAGTTCTACCTGGCACTTCATGGCCCTCTTCAGCCTATTCCAGTCCCCGCTCGTGCCCTAAAGTGCATCTTCCTCTATAACAGGGGTAGGCAACCTTTCCCCTTTAAGGGCCGAGGGACTTCAGCTCCCAGAATCCCAGGAGCTACTGGCCAACATGGGACTATTGGCCAACATGGCTGAGGCTTCTGGGAGCTGAAGTCCCTCGGCCCTTAAAGGGGAAAGGTTGCCTACCCCTGCTCTATAACTATGAGCACTAGTTTGCTGTTCTTGAAATCTGCTGTTTAAGTTTAGAAACTGGTGGCCATTTTCTTTTGTCTCAGCTCTCTTAACTTTCCCCACCTTTTCACTTTTCAAATAGTATAAAAACTTCATTGTGTATTCAAGGTATAAATGTAGACCAAATAATTTCCAAATAAAACAAAAAAGCAGAATCAGAAAGTGTGAGTAATTATAGGCTACCTCAAGTTAGATCTTGCTACTTTGGCATTCTCTGTGTTCATGGAAAGAGCCTTCCACTGTGCAGTTTTGGCCATTTCATCTGATATGTTTACCACAGAAGGATCAACACTAAACAACAAACACACCATGATTAGTACTCCGTGCCTTGCAATAGCATTAATGTCATGCTCTTTACATCATTAAAGCCTTAAATTTCCTATTTACAAAGCCACTAGTGACATGCTATATGAAATACTACATTATAATACTATATTAATATGTGTAAGGATTACACAGTTAAAAGGTATTTTAATACTGGGGGGGTGGGGGGGAGAGCTTTTGTTTTTCAAATGAATCCAGTATTAGTTCCGAGACTGTTTTGAGAACAGATGACTTCTAGAGATCTGGACAGTTATACTTCCAACATTTCTCATTTGAAATAGATGACCAACCAAAAGACTTTTGTAAGAATGTCCCCATATTTATCTTCTCTGGCACATATTTTCTTACTCTGAGTATGTCAGGCTACTTTAAGCAACAATATATAAAACCATTTCAGCATACAAATAGTCTCTGAACAGATTACCAAGAAACTCTACACTGTTTAATTCACTGTGATACACCAACAATAAACAGAGAGGAATGGCATGTGTTTTGTTGCAAAGCAAACCCGAGGCTATTACTAATTTTATTTGTTGAATGCACCTTGCATAAAAGAGATGGTTCTTAGAATGCAGTTCCTAACTTATGCCACCAGCTGTGGGATAAACTGCCTAAGTTTAACATATTTAGTTGCTTTAGTATTCTAAATGGAACCAACCAAGGTGTGTATGTATGTGTTAATGTTATCATAGGGGAGGGAATGGAAGGCTGGCAGTTACAGTTTTAGTTTAATGGAGAATAAAGTTTGCTTCCAGCACCAAGCAAATGAAGGTGCAAGTTCTGTGTCCTTCAAGCTAACATAAGGACCTTTGCAGACTGCCAGAAATAGTGCACATTAAATTGAGGCACTGCCCTGGCTCAGTGCTAGGGAGTCATGGGAATTGTATTTTTTTCTGGGACATTGAGCATTTCTGTCAGAGAACTCTGGTGCCACAATAAATTACAGTTCCCATGATTCCCTAGCACTGAGCCAGGGCAGTGCCTCAATTTAATGTGCACTATTTCTGGCAGTCTGCAAAGGCCCATAAGTTACCTTTTTACGATACTTTTTCTGTAGAAGAAATTGTCTCCATACTTAGGCAACCCAATTCCATTTAGGGCCTTTAAAGACTGCCAGAAATAATGCAGCTTGAGGCCACTTTAACTGTCCTGGCTCAGTGCTAGGGAATCATGGAAATTGTATTTTTTTTCAGGGACATTGAGCCTTCTCTGTCAGAGAGCTCTCGTACCACAATAAACTACAGTTCCCACGATTCCTTAGCACTGAGCCAGGACAGTTAAAGTGGCCTCAAGCTGCATTATTTCTGGCAGTCTGTAAACATCCACTGACTCTTCTAGTAAGTAACTAGCTTATATAAGAAAGACCAAACAGAAAAGTTATTATACATGATATGGTGTGTTCCTTAAATTGTTAAATAAATTTGTCAGATTTGTTTCAATTTTCTTGGTACAAAAGGTTCATGTTTTTAGGTTCAAAAATCTTTTGATTTAATAAATGAATTACCTTATGGCACTGCAAACATTTTGTTCTGGCTTTTAGTAGCTGATAAGGCTCAGTTCAACTTGTATTTAGTAACTTCAATGCTTTTTATATTAGCCATGCACAATAACAGATTAGACAGAACTGACCAAAAGAGCTTCTTCTCCCTGAGAACAGCTGGTTGAAAGTGAGTCATCTGATCTGTTCAAAATGGTCATATGAGTGAGTTGGATGTAATTTAATACAGATACATTCAGCTGTATTAGAGACATAAGGAGGTCTCAGTTTCCTCAAGTAGTGGTTGTTACTTATTACCATACATGTTGGATTCAACTTATGGTGACCCTCCGAATGAGAGACCTCCAAGAGCCCCAGTCATCAACAACTCTGCTCAAGTCTTACAAACTCATTCTCAGGTAGGCAAATTCCAAATTTATTTGTCAATGTTCATTCTAAATTGTTAAATGCATTATTAAATGCCCTACTGAATACACAACTATGTAACAAAACAAACATAATGAAATTATATAGCACACCTGTATTTTAGAGCTTTCACAGGAATCTGTAACACATCTCCTCTTTCAAATGGAAGGTGTACAGTTTCACTGTCCACTGTTTGAAACATTCGTTCAGCTTCCTGAAAGTTACACATTATCAAACAGATATTTGAGAAATTATTTTGATGTGTAAGAACAAGGCTTTCAATACAGATTAAAGTTCTCTTACTATATTTTGGATATATCATACGTGTATAACATTGTGTCCTATCATGCCCATTCCCTGATACTTGGTGCATAAAATAGAAGGTTGTCTAAAAAGTTCGACACCAGCAATGGCCCTCTTTCAGGAAGCTATTCCTTATAACACCAGACAAACACTTCATAATATATGGCTGAACTTCGATATAAGTAGTCAATACAGTGCAAACAACTTCTGCTAGTTTGTGGCCAAGACCGCCACCCAACAAAGCTGAACATCAGTGAAGAAGGATGGATATTTTGAGTGTTTTAGATTCAAAACACACTGCAGAAATAATCCAGTTTGAGACCTTTAACTGCCCAGCTGAGTGCTAGGGTATCCTGGGAATTGTAGTTTATTGTGGCACCAGAGCTCCCTGACAGAGAAGGCTAAATGCCTCACAAAACTACACTCCCCAGAATTCCCTAGCATTGAGCAAAGGCAGTCATGCTTTTAACTTCTTATATTTTTATTTAATTTTATACTACTTTTAGATGATTTTAACTGTTTTAAATTTTACTGCATTTTTAAAAATGTTTTTATCTGTAAGCCATCTTGGGTCCCTTCTGGAAGAAAGGCAGCATACAAACGAAATTAATTAATTAATGTAATATTTGAATGGCTCATAAACCAAGTTTTACATATGGCAATCCAGCTACTTTTATTTTCCCAACACTTGAGGCATCTACATGAAGGATGGGTTGTTGGTTATGAAAACAAGCAAAATATTAATTTTTCCCAGACTTAGGCATCACTACATGCCACTTTCCCATGGAAAGCTTCTCCACAGCACGTCTTGCCCATGCTTACAATAATCTTGTAAAATCTCAATATATATAAATAATAATAACAATAATAATAATAATAATAATAATAACTTTTATTTTTACCCCGCCTTTCCATGGATATGATCAAAGCGGCTTACAAAGAGTTAAAACAATAAAAAATAAAGAAAGGTCTGGGTCATAACTTCGTATGGACTTAGTACATAAAGGATGATATCAAAGGGCCTTTGCAGACTGCCAGAAATAGTGCACATTAAATTGAGGCACTGCCCTGGCTCAGTGCTAGGGAATCATGGGAACTGTAATTTATTGTGGCACCAGAGCTCTCTGACAGAGAAGGCTCAATGTCTCAGAAAAAAATACAATTCCCATGACTCCCTAGCACTGAGCCAGGGCAGTGCCTCAATTTAATGTGCACTATTTCTGGCAGTCTGCAAAGGCCCCAAAGTACTACAGGAAGTGCTCTTCT
The DNA here is from genome assembly GCA_026167975.1 of Phrynosoma blainvillii. Classification (NCBI taxonomy): domain Eukaryota; kingdom Metazoa; phylum Chordata; class Lepidosauria; order Squamata; family Phrynosomatidae; genus Phrynosoma; species Phrynosoma blainvillii. Next base: position 58,108,290 of record JANUYF010000005.1, read on the forward strand.
AATGCATATGGGTTTTTCAGTTTTCTTTTCCCATTATATTCTCCCACTACCCTGAAGATCTGGCCCAAGGGAAAGCACTCGTAAGAGTGTATATATATATCCAGATTTCATGGATATCCAAACAATTTTAGAGCTCCCCGGATTTAAAGACTATGAATGTATTCTTGTATAAGTTCTCATTCTCAAACCAATCATACTGATAGCAATCATACTTCATTCTGTGTGTCCTGATATAAATATTGCATGATTGGACATGCAAGTAAACTAATTATGAGAACAGAAACACTGGGTTAGATCCAGATTTAGTCATACTTGCAGCAAATCCACTAAAATCAATGTGACTTGGCTAATTTATCCTATCAATTTCAGTAGTCTACTTTAAGCATGAGTAAGTTAAAATTCATCTCAGCCTTTCATAAAACACTGTTTTTTGTTTGTTTTGTTTTTCGTTATAAACAAATATTAAATGTACCTCCTTTGCTTTTTTCTTTTTGTCATCTTCCTTCTTCTTCTTACTTTCTGGCATAAGATCATCAAGCCAACTTAGCTCCCGTTTTGTGAAACACAAATCCATAAGTTTGCGAATGAAAACAAGAGCTAAAACCTTTAAAATAATTTTTAAAGATAACACTAATCACAGAGAGATCAGAAGCCTAGTAAAAATACAAACTTAATATAGGTTGCATTATAAAAATAATAAAATGACTTGACACTTCTGCACATTTTTAAATACTGTATAATACTCCAAAGTAACTTGAATTCACAGCTTACCATCATAGGAAAAACAACAGCAGCAGCAGATGCTTTAATTGCCCACAGAAGTACAAGACAGGTAAGCTGAACTACTGTAAATATGTGGACCTTCCAGAGTGGCACATAACGGAGATAGATCAAGTCTGGCTGATGTTTGGCAGGCATCCCAAACAATTTGATACGGTCAAAAAACTGAAAAAGAAAATGAACTAAACATTTTTCCCATGATAAATTTAGGAAATAAAGATAAACCAAATGTATTAATGGAAGGGATTACAGGTTAGACAAGATTGCTCATTTGGGTAATTTAAATACGTGCTCAGATTAAGTAATGGTGAAATATTTAATTACATGTGTCTCTTGCTTATTTGATGGACTAGGGACAAGAGCACTGTCAAAAAGTGGAAATCATTAAAAATTGGAACAGTATAAGTACAATAGTACAAGTAAAACAGTACAAGCACGAATACTGTACAGTACTGTACAAATACTGTGCACAATCTAAGGCACACCACAAAGGACTGTACAAAAACCAAATGAACAACATGGTGCCAAGTCCACTGAGAGAAAAGAGAATCTGCAAAGCCATTGTGCAAACAATGATGAAAGAGAGGTCAATGTGCCAAATATATGATATATGGGTATAATTTAGAATGGTCAAAAGAGTGGGTTGTTGAAAAGCAAGTTGTCAAAAAGCAGGGAATGGCTGTACTAATTTAGAAGAATTGTAGTAATGACTTATGACAGCTCCAAAAACACACACATCTTTTTCATGTCAGAAATAATTCCTGAATGTACAAATGTTTCTGTTGAATGAAATACAGCTGGCCTTCCATATCTGCAGCTTCGATTTTTGTCGATCTGATTAATATGTTCTCTTTAGGAATCTCTAAGTCATCCAGCATGACTCTATGGCCAACTTTCACCAGAGGTTGCAGTGGAGAGCCTAGAGAGAACACTTCTCTAGGTATGTGTAGGTCATTGTACAATTCTATGGTCAACCTCCAGTGGATGTTGACCACAGAGTTGCACTGGAGGATCTAGAGATTCCTAGAGAGGTGTTCTCTCAGGTAAAAAAAAATAGTGTTATTTATTTGAATTTTTCCACTTCCACAGGGGTCCTGCATCCCTAACCCAAGCGAATGTGTAGGGCCCACTGTATAGACCAGATAAAGAAGTAACACTTCTCTCTTCATTCACAAGTTACAACCAGGCAATCAAGTATCTTTTTTTCCTATTGAACTTAGCCCTTGATATTTGGAAGGTGGAGGAAAATCTTTTTTTTTTCCTGACTTACCATATTTTCTGGCATATAAGACAATTTTTTAACCCAGGAAAATCTGGGTTAAAGTTGGGGGTCATTTTATACACCGGGTATGGGGGGGGGGAGGAGGACAGAGGTGGGGGCAGCAGGAAGCCATGGGAGGAGAAGAGGACAAGGACAGAGGTGGGGGCGAGAAGAAGCCTTGGGAAAAGAAGAGGACGAGGAGGACAGGGATGGAGGCAGGAAGAAGCCTTGGGAAAAGAAGAGGATGAGGAGGACAGAGGTGGGGGCGGCAAGAAGCCATGGGAGGAGAAGAGGACAAGGAGGACAGAGGTGGGGGCGAGAAGAAGCCTTGGGAAAAGAAGAGGATGAGAAGGACAGGGATGGGGGTGGGAAGAAGCCTTGGGAAAAGAAGAGGACAAGGAGGATAGAGGTGGGGACAGCAAGAAGCCTTGGGAGAGGACGATGACGAGAGGAACCCTAAGGCGATCCTCTCCTGGGGTTTTCTTGGCAAGATTCACTCTGAGGTTTGCCATTGCCATCCCTGAGGCTGAGAGTGTGTGACTTGTCCAAGTTTACCCAGTGGCTTTCATGTCAGAGTGGGGAATCAAACCCAGGTCTCCAGAGTGGTAGTCCAATACTCAAACCACTACACCACGCTGGCTCCTATTCCCATGTACTACCTATGAAACAACTGCAGACTTTTATGTTGTTCCTGTGTGTCTTCCTTCAAGCCCTTTCCGACTTATGGCGACCCTAAGGCAACTTTATCATGGGGTTTTCTTGGCATGTTTCTTCAAATGGGGGTTACCATTACCATCCTCTGAGGCTGAGAGTATGTGACATGCCCAGGGTCACTTACTTGGCCGCAAATTGTACATACCCCAGAATGCATCACCTCCTAGTATATTGGCAGTCCTTCCCCCCAACCATCTCATAGCTGGGAGACGGAAACAATTTTTAAAGCAGCATTTAAATCTGGACTATTTTTTAAAAAGTAAGGTCCAAAACACACTGCAGAAATAAATGCTAGGGAACATGGGAGCTGTAGTTTGTTGTGTTTATTAGTGACAGTTTTCCTGCTAAGTACCTGCATGTCATAATAAGCATTTGAATTAAAATTACTATATCAAAATCAAATCTGATGCTTTTTTAATTTTTATTTGGTGTGCGTTGGAAGAGGGGTAGTCTTATACAGCGAGTATATCCCAAACTCTATATTTTAAATGGAAAAGTTGGGGGTCGTCTTATACACCCAGTCGTCTTATACCCCGGAAAATACGGTGCATTGTCCCTAGGGTGAACCTATCATAGATTTTTCTCAGCAAAACCTATAAAAAGGAGATTTTTCATTGCCCTCCTCTGAGGCTGAGTGAGACTTGCCAAACTTCACCCACTGAGTATCCAGTACCAAGCAGGGATTCTTTTGTTTCTCAGAGTCCTGGTCCGACACTCAAACCACTACAGTACAAAGTGGAGAAAAACAAGCATGAGATATTGGTCTCTTCTTCACACTCTTCAATCTGCCCTAAGATCTCTGCTTGTGTAAAATGCCCTCACCTGATTTCCACCAATTTCCCATTGGCTATGCAGTTCCCAGGCTCTTCCCATCCTAAGGGAAAACCTTTGAGGAGGTAGGGCAGCCAAAACATATCTAGTATTGAATTTTCTTCAGATCCTATATGATAATTATACTCACCTGGATGCCTTTTAGAGACGATGCTCCCATATAAAGAAAAACACCATACAAAACTGGCATTGGAATAAACTGGGAAGGAAATAAAAAATTAACTGATCAGAAATACAAAACATAAAAAAAATGCAGAACACAAAATAGAATTTTTCCAGGCTTAGGTAGTTCACTCAAAGATAAACACAGAATTCCGCAGCAGGACATAGGTTTTTCAATTAGATATGAAAATGTGCTTCAAATTAAAAAAAAAAAATTTGGCTACTAGAAGGGGGAATGTAATTATATGCTATAACATATTTATAAGTTAAACACAAGTTTTTTAAAAAAAAGCATAAAGGTATGAACAAGTTTGAGATCAACTATATAACCATTCCCTATTTCTTCATGCCCTATTTCATTATCTTTATATAAGGGTTTAAATAAACATTACACACAAATGCTTATAACCCGCACTGCAGTAGTTGCCTCTATTACAGAAGAGTAGGTCACTGGTGACCTCCTGATGTTTTGGACAATTCCCATCAGTACTGGAAAGTGTGTGGTTTTCTCAGCTCTGGTAAGCGATATAAAAAACCAGACCTCTAGAAATTGCCAACTCCTATATTACTGGAAAGATTCCTCATCAGGACTGTCAGCGGTAGTGTCACCCCCATGTCTTTGAGTGCATTCTATAGCTTTTCTTGATCTATAAAATCAAATGCTTTGCTGAAGTCTATGAAACACATGTTGATTCTTTTTTGGAATTCTTTGGTGCGCTCCATCAGCCATTGTATGATTGCAATGTGGTCCCTAGGGCATCTTCCTTTGCTGAATCCTGCTGCTTGCACTTCTGGAATTAAACAAACAAACAATGGAGGATGGGAGCAAGGAACAATCAATCTCAAATTGGTCGGGAAAGTTATTCCGGGAAGGCCTGTCGGAAAAGATCAGTCTTTACTGCTTTTTTAAAGCAGTCAAGCGTGGTAATAAGACGGATCTCATCCGACAGGCCATTCCATAATCTCGGAGCGGCGACAGAGAAGGTTCTCTGGGAGGTCTGCAACAATCTAGTTTTCATAGGCAGTAGCAGATTCCTCCCAGAAGACCGAAGTGCGCGGGGGGGATCGTATGGGAAGAGGCGGTCCCGAAGATAAGTTGGACCCAAGCCATGTAGGGCTTTAAAGGTCAAAACCAACACCTTGTACTGTGCCCTGAAACTAATCGGCAGCCAGTGGAGAGACTTCAGCACTGGAGTTATGTGCTCTTTCCTAGGTGTTCCCATGACCAGCCTGTCTGCCATATTTTGGACCAATTGAAGTTTCCGGGTTAGGCACAAGGGTAGCCCCATGTAGAGCGCATTACAGAAATCCAAACGTGAGGTTACCAGGGCATGTACCACAGTTTCAAGATCCCTCATGTCCAGGAAAGGGCGCAGCTGGCGTATCAGCCGAAGCTGATAACAGGCACTCCTGACCGTCGCATTCACCTGACTAGTCATGTGAAGCGACGATTCTAGGAGCACTCCCAGACTGCGAACACAGTCCTTGGAGGAGAGTGTGACTCCATCCAGGATTGGAAGGTGTATTCCCAAACCTGGTTTAGTGCCCGTCACTGTTAGTACCTCCGTTTTGTCTGGATTCAGTCTCAATCTGTTTTCCCTCATCCAATCCATTACCGCCTTAAGACAATCATTAAGAGGAGAGACGCCATCTGAGGTCTGGGCAGACGATCGGGTCATGGAGAGATATATCTGGGTGTCATCTGCGTACTGAAGACACCGTGCTCCATGCCTCAGAATGATCTCTCCCAGCGGCTTCATATAGATATTAAATAGCATCGGGGACAGAATGGCGCCCTGAGGGATGCCACAATTAAGCTCTATTTTAGAAGAGCAACTGTCCCCGAGCCTCACCCTCTGGGATCTGCCCAAGAGGAAGGAACGGAACCACTGCAAAGCAGTGCCCCCGATTCCTAACTCTCTCAGGTGATCCAAGAGGATGGAGTGGTCTATCGTATCAAAGGCCGCTGAGAGGTCCAAGAGCACCAGCAGGGTCACACTACCCCTGTCAATGCCCAGGTGGAGGTCGTCAGCCAGAGCAACCATGGCGGTCTCAACTCCATATCCGGTCCTAAAGCCAGTTTGAAATGGATCGAGATAATCGGTTTCATCCAAGACAGCTTGGAGCTGGGAAGCAACTGCCCCCTTGACCACCTTGCTTAAAAAAGGTAACAAGGAGACCAGTCTATAGTTATTCCTGTCCAGGGGATCCAGTGAAGGCTTTTTCAGGAGGGATTTAACCGCCGCCTCCTTTAAACAGGATGGAACAGTGCCCTGCCTGAATGATGCATTAACGGTATCCCAAAGGAATACCCTCAATGCGTCTCCCCCCTGGACGACCAGCCGAGATGGACATGGATTGAGAGGGCAGGTCGTCTTCCTCACCTTACCAAGGAGCTTGTCCACGTCACTGGTACTCACAGATTGAAGCTGATCCAGTAAAATGTCATCAACGGAGTTGCTGGATACTTCACCTACAAATTCTGTCAAAACACTGGCATCCAGGTTGGCTTTTATTCAAGAGATTTTATCTGCGAAGTAGATGTTAAAAGCATCACAGCAGGCTGCTGTAGGGTCAAGTAGAGGGTTCTGCGCAGGAGGTACCTCGTCAGTTCCCCCACCACCCTAAACAGCTCTGCTGGACGAGACTCCGCAGACGCAATGTGTGCAGAGGAGAAGAGTCTCTGCGCTGCACGCAGTCCCTCCCGATAGAAATCAAGATGTTTCCTATGGCGAGTTTTGTCGGATTAAGAGCCGAGTCTTCCACCATTTGCGCTCTAGTCGTTGTCCAGCTCGCTTCATCCTCTTAAGCTCCTCTGTATACCAGGACCTACGATTAGGAACGGGCTGGAAAGGACGCTTGGGAGCGATTGTGTCGATAGCCTTGGTGAGATTGGTGTGCCGGGTGTCAACCAAGGCTTCAATAGGGTCACCGGCATTACCAACCATTAAACCCTCTAAGGCCTTCTGGAAACCAATTGGTTCCATTAGCCTTCGAGGGTGGACCATTCTAATAGGTCCACCACCCTCGGGGGGAGCAACAGTGGCTCTTAGTTCCATCTTGATCAGGAAATAATCCGTCCATGACAAAGCGGAGGTTTTAATAATCTCCGCCCACAGATATTCCTGTTCCGTGCTACCGCATCGAGGGTATGGCCCGCACAATGTGTGGGCCCGACAACCAGTTGGGATAGGCCCATGCTTGTCATGGTTTCCATGAACTCCCGAGCCACGCCAGTTAGATTAGACAAACTGGTCTCAAGTGGGATGTTGAAGTTGCCCAGAACCAAAAGTTTGGGAGGCTCCAACAGCAGCTCAGAGACCAGCTGCGTCAGCTCGGTTAGGGAGTCTGTTAAGCAACGGGGTGGCCGATATACCAACAGAATCCCTAAAGCATCCCTGGTTCTCAGGCTAAGGTACATACACTCGATGCAAGCTGTTTTCCAGATAGGCTTCCTGGTCAAGGTCAGATTGCTTTTGTGAACCAAGGCCACGCCCCCCCCGCCCACTTTCTCTTATCTGCTCGCTGACTGAGTACCCAGCTGGGAGGGCCTGCGCCCACATCGCCTCACTGGCGTCTCCCAGCGTTTACAGCATCTTCATCTTTATGAGAACACAGCATCACTGAAAAGAGGTAAATTAACAATCCTAAATTGGCATCCTTGCCATAGAAGGATTAAAATATAGTTAACAAGCACACTTGATGTGAAATATGTTATTGTGGAATACTACCATTAAGGAAAGAGAAGCAGCCCTAATTTTCATACATTTTAGTGGAGCCTAAGTGCAGTTAACTTAGGGGCTAAACCAGGGGTAGGCAACCTTTTTGAGCCGGGGGGCAGGTTGCTGTCCCTCAGACAATTGGGGGGCCGAAGCACCAAAAATAAATAAATAAATAAATATGCATGCACACTCACTCAGCCCCAGAAAAGCCATGGCAAAACCCCAGTGGAGATTTTGCCAAGAAAACCCCAAGAACAAGTAATAACAACAATAATCAATATCATTATGGTGGGCGGTGGCGGCGGCAGCAGAACCGGCCTGGGGCCGGTCCAAAGACCTTGGGGGACCGCATCCGGCCCCTGGGCCTTAGGTTGCCTACCCCTGGGCTAAACAGAAGGCCCTGATAGAGTAGCGTCTGGCCTCCTGTTTGCTCGCTGGATCGGGGCTGCAGCAACTGCACACTCCTGGCTCAATACTAGGGAATCATGGGCCAGGACAGTTAAAGTGGTCTCAAGCTGGATTATTTCTGTCAGTCTGTTCAGGCCCTAAGTTACTAAGTAAAATGGGAGAAACATTCCAAAGGAGACAAACTGGGAGATAATTTACCATAACATTATGTACTTGTATTAGTTCTATTTTAGCTCCATAATATCCAGTAATATAGCTAGTTCTAGTTCTAGTAGTAGCACTGAACAGCTTGAAGATCATGAGCCTCCTTTTAGGTCATTATGATTAGAGCCTTCTGTGTCAGAGAGCTCTTGTGTCACAATAAACTACAGTTCCCATGATTCCCACTGAGCCAGGGCAGTTAAAGTGATCTCAAGATGGATTATTTATGGCAGTCTGTTCAGGCCCATAGTAACTACAGAATAATCTTATGTATGTATTTCAGTTTGAAGCAGTCCAAACAAAGACTTGGTTCATAACTGAATGCCATTGCCAAATGTTTTCTCTTCTTCCACTCTCAAAAGTGAAGAAACTTATGATGACAGACAGGTATAATTTTCTCGTCTAAACTACAGTCGTCCCTCTTTTCTCGCGAACTTGAGGTCCAAGGTTTTGAATATTCACAGAGGGGCGACCTCCATTAAAACCAATGGGGCGCAACCGGGCATGTCCACAGAAGCGCACCCCATTCAAGGCTATGGGGCTTGAATAATGGCAATTCTAGTCTGGAACAGATCCCCCGTGAAAACGGAGAGCCAACAGTACAACTTTCTACTGATGTTTAGCTGTGTTGGGCTAGAGCAAAGATCAGCTCATCCAAACCTAACCAATGAGAATATTAAACTGGTTATGAACATATTAAGACTACATGATTTTACAGCATAAATTATTTCCTCCTTACCGTTAATATTGAAGTCATGAACACTGACAGACCCATCAGAACAAAAATCATTAATCCTGTCACCCTCTGTTCACGAATTCCCAAGAACTTTGGCTGTTCTCCTGGAGCAGAACACTCAGATTCTACTTTTAAACTGTTCACGTGACTTATAGAAAGAACAGTTGCAGCCACAAACCAAGGCAAGCCCATGACAGAGCATATACCCAGCATAATGCCAACCATGAGCAGATCCAGGTGATAGCCACAACCTTTCTGTGAAGTCAAACAGAAACATGTTACATACTTATCATGACAAACACATATTTTGGTAATGAAATCTTAGAAATTTCTATGTAAACATTGATAATACTTTGATGTAAAACAAACACACTAGAACACATTCCAGTGGCTGTGGATTTTCAGTATAATAAAAAGATCTAGTGGTTGCTTGGTCAGGGAACAGAAGGGGAAAAGAACTAAACCATGGCTGATCTGTATTCCAAGCCTGGTTTCTCAGTTATAGTAAACACACATTCCAACAGCACAAAAGTCTTTATTATCATAACTATCTAGCATCAAATCTCACTACTCCTAGATGAGAAAAACACAGTTACATTAAGTTTGTGGTTCTCATAAAAGAGAAATAGTTCAGAATAGTACATGAGTAGCTAAGCAGAATATTCAGTAACTGAGGTTTATTATCTATTCCCAGTGCTTTACTTAGTTCCTGAGCACTACATCTGTAATGCACATTTTTTTCAAAAACAGCTTGTCTTCTATTTATAGCCTAGTCCCTTGACACTCTCTTTCCAGAAGTTTCACCCAGAATATGGCAGAAGTTATAAACAAATTAGGATTGATATGAACGGTTTTATTCTAATTTATGGAATAAAATTTTATTCCAGTTTCTGAATTTATGTTGAACACAGGGTTTTAAATTCTATGTTCAGCATTTTAGAGCTAAGCTAAACATACTGAGAAAGTTAGTTTTGCAGAAAATAAGCTAACTATCAGCGTGGAATGAGGATTTCAGAGTTGAACTATGAATCTGAAGATCAGGGTTCAATTCTCAGCTTGGCATGAAACCCACTGGGTGAACCTGGGCAAGTCACATGCTCTTAGCCTCAGGGGAAGGCAATGGCGATCCTCCTCCGAACAAATCTTACCAAGAAAACCCATGATAGGGTCACCTTTGAGTCATAAGTCAGAAACGATCTGAAGGCACATAACAAAAATCACATCCACACTGATGAAATAAAAGGACATTTTCACCTTGAGTTTATGCTCTTTCCTATTTATGATAACTGCTGTAATTTGCTGATCCATAAAAATGAGAATGGTACAGAGTAAAGCAGGAACTGCAGCTATCACAAGTGTCCACCAAGGATTAGATCCTAGAGGATCTATAAGCCACCCCCGGTCACTTTGTGTGGGCTATAAAAATAAATAATAAAAATACATCAGAAAAAGTATATATATATTTCCTGAGATTTCTGAAAAACAATTGAATTACTAATACTGTATACATGCTGTTTTTACACTGTGTGCTATCACCTTCTACAACTACGACTTTGGAACTCCCTCCCTATAGGCCAGGATACCTTCCAACAGCAGGTCAAAACATTTCTGTGCCATCAGGCTTTTACCAATTAACTATGGTTAGGTTTCTAATGCTGTACACTTCTGTTTTTAAGGTTGGTATACAGTCTTTTCATGTATTTTAATATTTTTAACATTTGAACTCCATGAATTAATTGCTTTTTAAAATTAATATGAATATTTTAATGCTTCTGTGTTTTTAATTTATTTATTTCTTTTTATTTATTTCCAGGATTTATATCCCACCTTTCTCCCACAATGGGATTCAATGCAGTTTTTTGCTTTGTATTGTTTTAAATATGTTGTTAGCCACTTGGGAGTCCCATTATCAGGAGAATTATAGAATACAAATTAATAAACTAATATTAATAATTAAGGAAGTCATGGGTATGGGGTTGCAGGAATTAAGCAGAGCAGTGGAGGACCGAGGGACTTGGAGATGCGTCATCTACAGGGCCGCCATGAGTCGAGATCGACTCAAGGGCAGTTAACAACAACAAATTAATAATAAAGATTCCAAGTTTTAAAAGATGTTTAGAATAGTTCAGGCTGATGTTCAGGCATTTATAAAATTGAGGCACATCATATATATGCTTCATATAAAATGCAATTAACAAGCACATTTTTCCATTCTTGGCAATATACTTTAACACATCAAGAATGTTATAGAACATTTAAGATTAATTCATTTACTGCAATATGGTCTACCACTAACATCTTCACATGGCATTTCAATGCAGGTCATCTCATCCCCTTGTGATGTAGGCTGGACAATAAATGAAGATGACTAATAGTCCTGTAATCCACATGGGAACAGGACTTGTGCCAAATGGACATAGGATTGTGCTGCAAATAAGAGTGGAGGAAAGCTTCTGGTGCATGAAAGGACACATGTGAAATGGAACACACCAGCCTTCACCAACCTGATGCGCTCCAGCTAATTTCCATTATTCCTGGTAACTGAACATTCAGGCTCAGGCAGATAGGAACTGAATATGGAGAAAGCACCAGATTCAGGAAGACTTGAGTGTATAACAGAAGAATGTAATCTTTTGCACACATGCTCAGAAGCAAATCTCTGTGAGCCCTGTGAGCTAACATGGTGAGAAACTGAAGGCAGGAATATGATTTTAAGGATGTTTTGTTTTGTTTTTTTTAAAAAGTCCTACCTGCTGCAGCCATGAACATTATTAATATATAAGCCACATGGAGGAAAATATATATATTTTGTATTACGAAAGCATAAAACACGTAGTCAAATCTGTCAGTTCCATTCTATCACCTCTCATTGTATGGCTCTATCTTGCCTTTAAATGCTAATATAATTGTTTAGTAACTTGTAGGAACAATTGACCACAACTAGAGTTGACTCCTAAAACTGAAGGTTGTATTGAAAGAATATACTTCCAGGTTTGTATTAAAATTAATACATTTGCTTACCTCAAATTTTTTAGGCACTTGAAGTTTAGGAGAAGGAACTCCCACAAGATAATCTATGGTAACCATAATCACTATTGTTAAAAACACAGCAAAGTCACTTATTGTAGAACGCACCTTTAAAAAAGAAAGATATGCTTTGTAAAAAAATATTTTCTTTCTTGCAAACAAAATATATTTACAACAGTAAGGATATGTCCTTTAATTATGTATACTAAAGTAACTCCAAGTATTTTGTGAGATTTATATTTATTTGGACTCTGGTGTATGTAAAAATCATAGTTTTAATTTTAGCAAAACCTGAATTAAGAATCCTATTCCTGCATCTAAAAAAGATTTGTTCAATAAAAATCGTCAAAGGCGAACCTTTGACAGTAAGGGCCTCGGCAGATGGCTTAAAAAGCCATCCTGGAGGCAGGGAAGAGGAGGGGCAGCCGCACGATCGGTGCCCCTTCCTCCTCCCGAGGTTGCCCTCGGAGCCGCCGGCCCTCCGCACAGCTGGCGCTCCGAGGGCAACCTCCCGCCGCAGCGTCCGGACATGCTGCAGTGGAAAAGTCAGTGAAAGGAGTGCTATTTTAGCGCTCCTTTCAGGGACGGGGAAGGTGCGCCGCTGGATCGAGGCATGGGGATGCCTCAGTCCCGTGGCGCACCTTCCCAGGGCGGCCCCGTGCCGCCAGTCTGCTTCCTCCCTAAGTCATGCAACAATGGCTAGATGAAGACAATCTTATTCTCCAGCATTGGTCTAAGTAATATCTAATTAAAATGCCACAACACATTTGAAGTAACGGAAAACTGACTTTTAATTATTGGGAGCAGGTTTTAGAGCAGGGGTAGGCAACCTTTCCCCTTTAAGGGCCGAGGGACTTCAGCTCCCAGAATCCCAGGAGCTATTGGCCAACATGGGACTATTGGCCAACATGGCTGAGGCTTCTGGGAGCTGAAGTCCCTCGGCCTTTAAAGGGGAAAGGTTGCCTACCACTGTTTTAGAGCATCCTGCCCTTCAGCCTCCCTTTATCATAGACTGTGGTTTCGCATACATTTGACCAGTGTTAATAATGAGTAATTCAACCAGTGGCAGCTGTTGGTTCCAGTGTCACTGGGACTGAATTTCTCCAAATTCTAGTCCAAGCTTTAAAGGAGCTATATAAGACATGAATTTATTCCAGGGTAAGGGTTTGGTAGTTTAAATAGCTCATTTAAAGGCTGAACTAAAACCATAACAGATTCACCACTCCACTGATATAGAAGACACCAGCTGTCACTGAATTCAACCTCTCCAGTCATAAATTTTGAAATTACAATGTAATTTTAAAAGATGCAGTGTTCCATTACATCTAGACTTGTCTTTAAACTACTGCTACTGGGCAGATGGTCCTGAACTATACAATTCTACACTAACTGAAATATTTACTCAAATGGATACTTGCCTCATGTGAGAGAAACATAATGTAATTTGTTAAGCTGAAACATTTAACTAAATCAAGAACCTATGTCATGTATGGAATTTTATGCATCAGAAAGTATCACTGTCCTAAAAGTTCAGTACAGAATATTACATATTTCAGGAAATTGAACAGAATCATGGCTTATGTAAAATTATTAATCAGCTGATTTCAAATATTCTTCTAGCAATTTCTGCCATTTGATCATTGTTTCTAAGTTATTTTCATTTACACATCATCTGTTTCTTCCAGGGATAGCCACTATTTTTGACAGGGAAAAAATCAACTCAAAGATAATTGTTTAATTTAAATTGTTGTTTCATTGCTTTTATTTTTACATGTATGTCTATCAGACATACCATTTGGCAAAAAATTATTTACAGATGTCTTTGTATAAATGGCTTTGCTAACATGCATTTAGGATGCTATTATTATGACAACAAGGAAGGAAAGCAAGGAACCATCAAGGGCTATTCATTCCACGTTCATTTGCAACAACATGCTATATTTATTCCTCTTTTCTAATTATAATACTATATTTTGTGTAATCAGACTTGATGATCCTCTGGTTCTCTTCAAGAATTATGGCTAAATCACAAATATCAAAACATATGCAACAAAATCAAACTTTTTTGCCTTCAATATTACATGTTCAGCACTAATTGTCAAATGTTTAATCATTAGATACAAATTGTCCTTCAGCAAAATAATATGGAAATCCATGAAATTTATAAATAGTATCACAATTACCTTAGTGGGAAAATAGCGTTTAGTCTTGAATTGCTTGAGGAAAGAGGAGAGGAAAAATGTTGTAAAGAATAATATGACAGACCAAAAAAGAACATCTGGAAAATACGGACCATGGTGGCCACATGCTGATCCAACAAATATTCCATGAAGATCATTGCATTGCTGTAAATCAAGTTATACATAAATACAAGTTAGATGTTATATCAAATTTACAATAAAATTTGTGTCTTTCCTTAAGTATACAAAGCACCATATTCATCATATATTATCCACAAATTTATAGATCAGGGTTAAGTAGACAATGGGCCTTTACAGACTGTCAGAAATAATGCAGCTTGAGGCCACTTTAACTGTCTTGGCTCAGTGCTAAGGAATCATGGGAACTGTAGTTTATTGTGGCACCAGAGCTCTCTGACAGAGAAGGCTTAATGTCCCAGAAAAAAATACAATTCCAATGATTCCCTAGCACTGAGCCAGGACAGTTGAAGTGGCTTCAAGCTGCATTATTTCTGGCAGTCTGTAAAGGCCCAATAATGCAAAATCTATTTGGGTTCAACAGAATATCACACGTGAGGACTTTCAGCCCCCAAAAAGTAGTCATTCATGGACAATGTATCATTTTCATTTATCTGTCTTGCAAATATTTTCCTTTTTCTTCTTGTTAACTGCCCTCAAGTCAGCTCTGAATCATGGCATCCCTGTGGATGAGACATCTCCAAACCTGCTATTCTCCACTGCTCTGCTTAGGTCCTGTAAATTCAGGCCTGTGGTCTTCCTGGTTGAGTCTCTCCATCAGGTGTGCAGTCTTCCTTTTTTTCTACTGCCTTCTACCTTCCCATGACCTTCTAATGAGTCATGATGAGTCTTCTCATGATGTGGCCAAAGTACAACACTTTCAGTTTCATTAGTTTGGTTTCCAGGGAGAGTTCAGGCTTGATCTGTTCAAGGACCCATTTATTTGTCTTTTTGGCTGTCCACAGTATCCTCAGACCTCTTCCCCAGCACCACATCTCAAATGAGTTTCTTTCTTTTTGTCAGCTTTCTTCACTGCCCAACTCTCACATCTGTACATGGTGATGAGCAATATAATGGCTTGGACAATTCTAGTGCTCAATTGTATATCTTTATACTTTAGGATCTTGTCTAGTTTTCTTTTTTGTTTTTTTTTCCATTGCTGCCCTTCCCATTCCGGGTCTTATTTTTTGACTGCAATGTCCATTCTGATCAATGTTTGCTCCAAGGTACAGGATATCTTTATTTCTATTTCCTTATTATCCAGGTTGAATTTATGTAAAACCACTGTGGTCATTATGTTTTCGTTATGTTCAGCAGTAAGCTTGATTTTGCACTTTCTTCTCTGACTTTCCTTAGTAATTGTTCCAAGTCTATGATGTTTTCTGCTAGTAATATGGAGTCATCCACATCTCTTAGACTGCTGATGTTCCTTCCTCCTATCAACTCCTCCTTCCGAGTCTAAACCTGCTCTTCGTATATTTTCTGCATAGAAGTTAAACAGTTGAGTACTAGAATGCATTCTTGGCTGACCCCTTTGTCAACTGGAAACATTTTGTTTCTCCATATTCTGTTCTGACAGTAGCTTCTTGTCCTAAGTACAGATTTCTCATCAGAGCTCCCATTTCTTTAAGAGAGTTCCATAACTTTCTGTGATCTACACTCTGGACCTTATCACACGGGGCCCAAAGCAGTCAGAACCCAAACGAAATCCTGACCTGATACGTATTATTTTTCCGTGTGTCCACACGGCGTCGCTCAGAACCCCGACAGAATGTAGCAAGAACCGATCTTTTGTATTTCGGTTTCTTCAGGAAGTACAAGTGCGCGACGGGAATCATTTCGCTTTTATCGTAAGGACCTTATCAGTTTGAAAAGACAATACGTATTGGGGAGCATTTCCCCAATACGTATTGTGGAGCTTTTCCCCGCCCCTGCCTGCGCTCCGCAGCTGTCAAACACACCCCTTCCCAAGCTGGCTGTCCCCCAAACCCCTTCCCAAGCGGGCACAGGGTCCACGCTCCGAGCAGAACGTCCTCCTTGGAGCAGGGTCCGAGCTCCAAGGAGGACATGCTCAGAGAGGCGCCTCTCCGAGGACGTTCTGCTCGGAGCTCAGGCCCCGCGCAGGGTCCGAGCTCCAAGGAGGACATGCTCAGAGAGGCGCCTCTCCAAGGACGTTCTGCTCGGAGCTCAGGCCCCGCGCAGGGTTCGAGCTCCAAGGAGGACGTGCTCAGAGAGGCGCCTCTCCGAGGACGTTCTGCTCGGAGCTCAGGCCCCGCGCAGGGTCCGAGCTCAAAGGAGGACGTCCTCAGAGAGGCGCCTCTCCGAGGATGTTCTGCTCGGAGCTCAAGCCCCGCGCAGGATCCAAGCTCCAAGGAGGATGTCCTCAGAGAGGACGTTCTGCTCGGAGCGTGGACCCTGTGCCGGCTTGGGAAGGGGTTTGGGGGACAGCCGGCTTGGGAAGGGGTGTATTTGACAGCCGCAGCAAGTGACAGCCGCGGCTGTACTGAGCATGTGCAGGGCATCATTGCTTGGTTATGTCCGGGATTTTCTCAATTGTGTGCAAACAGCAAATACGGTTCCCGGGAGTGCTTCATCGCGCTTTCCTTAATTGCGCAATGATGGTAGTTGCGTCTGATAGCCATTTACGTATTGTGGGGTTTCTTTCGGTTTATTCCTGGATTTATTCTTATTTCACTTTCTTATCGCTTTGTGGCCCACGTGTGATAAGGTCCTCTGATTTTCTTCTGGAATTCCTTGGTGCACTCCATTAACCCTTGTATGTTTGCAATGTGGTCCTCAGTGCCTCTTCCTTTTCTGAACCCGCTTGCACCTCCCAGATTTCTTTTTCCATAAATGATTGGAATATTTGCTGCAGAATTTTGAGCATAATTTTGCTTGCATGGAAAATTAATGCTATGGTCCTATAACTGCTGCAGTCTTGTGTGTTCCCTTTTTTGTGGATTGGGATGTATATTGGTCATTTCCAGTCTGTTGCCCACCATTTTATTTTCCATATTTGTTGGCATATTTTAGTTATTACTAGAGTTGGTTCTATCTGTGTGGACTGTAGCTATTCTATTGAAATATCATCTGTTCCTGGTGATTTATGCTTCCTTGTAGCTCTTATTGCAGCTTCCATTTCATTCTCTTCAATTTGGGTTCATCTTTGTACGGTCCTTCATTACATGTGTCATTCATTTTTTTCTTCTCTGTTATATAACTCTTCCACATATTGCTTCCATTGTCTTTTCATTTTTTCTTGATCTTGGTAGTGTGTTCCTCTTCTAATCATAGAGCATCCCTGCCCTTGGTTTGAACTTTCCTTTCAGTTCCCTGATCTTGAGGAAAAGATCTTTCATTCTTCCTTTTTTATTGTTGCCTTCCATTTCTCTGCATTGGTTATTATGGTAATTATAGTAGTTATATAGTTATTATAGTAGTTTTATTCATCCTTGTGCTCTATTCTGACAGTTTTCTTTTACATTCCTAGATATTACTTTACGATTATTAAAAAAAAACTTATGAAAAATAATTTTGCTCTCTGAAAATTATTTTTAGTCCTGTGGACAAAAAAATTATACATGAAGAGACAACACAACAGATTTTCAAAGTCTGAATAAACAATATTATCTTTTGCTCCCTAGAATTTTGAAGCAAGTCTCCAGCTTCTTCACTGCATCTATTCCTGAAGCCCAAAAATATATTTGATTTGGTCAAGTAAGTGCAGTTTCTGGCTACAGAAGCATTCTGTCTTATGTGCTACAAGTCTACCTAGAACAACAGGTAGAACACTTGATGAGATTAAACATCATTGCCCAAAAGTAGAAAGACAAACAGTAAAACAAAGGGAGAAGCATTCCTTTGATAGTTATCATAAATTATGCCCAGTGCACACTAATCATATTTTTTAGATCTATCACTTCACATAGGTAAAGCTTAACTGATTAATTTCTTAAAAACTAAACAGTTATGACTTAAAACTGGCCATCCCAATATCAAACAACGTGAAAGGAAAAAGAAAGTGATTTAAACTTGTGTGCCATATTGTTCCAGATGTGGTCTAATGTTCTATAGATATTTTGGAGTATCAAGGTTTCTGTTATCTTGCAAAAAACTCACCTCAACTGTGAGATTAGCCCATGGTATAGAATCTATAGTTTTGTTATTTCTCATCCACACCACCAGTGTCTCATTGCTGGGATTTGGAGGCTCTGAACAAACACATCTGTCAAGTTGAAAATGTCCAAATTTAACCCAAACTTTCATCTTAAAACTATTAACATTACATTTCTACTCATGATAACGGGGAAAAACAGCAACTACATATGCTTCGTTATGAGACAATGTGTCTATCTAAAGTGTAGAAAGGAGTATAACACAGCAACAAATAAGTTTAATGAAAGAAGCACAATATTCACTCTAAAGAGAATCACATTTTTTCTTTATTAAACATTAAAAGATAAACAAGAAGGATGAAAAGGAAAACATCAGCAAATTGCTTGGATGCTAAAGAACTGCAATATGAATACAGCAAATATTATGTCCCCCATGTGTCATTGTCTCATTGACCTCTATTTATACAGGACAACCTTCTAAAGAGGAAAGCCTCGTTATTCTGTGGAGGCTCTTAATGCAATTTAAACCCTGATCAAAAAGTTACAGTCAGAGAGCAATGGTAGTGCTCCATCTCACCACATGTTTACCAAGCCCATATGTAGAATGTCTCAATAGGGGTAATAAACAACATTAACAACAGTAATAATCCACTTCTCCCCAAAGACTGAGGCAGGGAACCAGAATGAACCAGTTCCCAACAAAATTATTAATCTAAACCCAGGCTGCAACTCCCAGGGTTTCTAATTATTGACCATATTAGATGGGGCACAGACACTGGGGAGACACTAGGAGAGGCTACTCTGGCATAGAACAATGTTCTTGAAGAATTTGTGTAAGTATTTGTAAATAACTATATTTGAAGCACACATAATAAATGCTTTTTGTATCAAAGAGGGGTTATGACTTTTTTTCTCACACACATTTTACTCAGACCTCTTCTGAAAAATTTTCCCCTAGGGCCTACTACACTAGACAAATATAGGCCAGCCTCCAACATCCTATTTTGGGGTAAGGTATTGGTGTGTGTGGTGGCTTCTCAACTCCAAGGGTTCTTGGATGAGATGGATTATCTAGATTCAGCCTGTGTTAGATGGGGTTACACTCCCCCTAAAAACACAGGTTCATAGTTTGGAGGTACTCCTGGATTTTTTTTCCGTATAATTTATTTATTTTCCATTCTTAACAAATCCAAAAAACAAAAACTCCTGGATTAAAGCTCTGAGCCTAGAGGCTCAGGTTTCAGCAGTGATCAGGAGTGCTTTTGCACAGTTAAAACTAGTGCACCAACTGTGCCTGTTCCTATAGAAGTCAGATCTGGCCAAATGGTATATGCCTTGGTTACATCCTGTTTGGATTACTGCAATGTGCTCTACATGAAAAGTGCTCAGAAAAGTGTTCAGACACTTCAGTTGGCCCAAAGAGCTGCAGCTAGGTTGTTAACTGGAATTGGCTACAGGGAGCACACAACTCCCTTGTTCCAACAGCTTCATTGGCTGCCAGTCTGTTTCCGGACACAATTCAAACTGCTGGTTTTGACTTATAAAGCCGTATATGGTTTTGGTCCAAGTCATTTGAAGGATTGTATCTTCCTTTACAAGCCTATTAGTGCACTAAGATAATTAGGAAAGGCCTTCTCTCTGTCCCACCACCCTCTCAGGCTTGTTTGGTGGGAACAAGGGACACTCTTCTGAAAATTTGGGAAAAGGGCCTTTCAGTGGCTGCTCCCAGGCTCTGGAACTCTCTCCCTATAGAGGCCAGGATGGTTCCATCCCTGTTTTCCTTTTGGTGGCAGATAAAAACATTTTGGGGGCATTAGGCTTTTTCAAACTTAGGATGGTTGGGCTTTTAAATGCTGTGTAATTCAGATTTTAAGGTTTGTATAGAGTTTTTAATACATTTTAATTTTTTTAACTTTTCAAAATTGTTTATTTTTTTAAAACTTTGTATCTACATTATAATGCTTTTGTATTGTTTTTAACTTGTACTGTTTTTAACTTGTTAGCCATCTTGAATCTCTATATCAACAGAAAGTCAGGATATAAATAAAATAAAGAAGAAGAAGAAAAAAGAAGAAGAAGAAAGCCAACTTACGAATACAATGTCAGTCTATTGAGGTCATTGTGCATATTAAAAGGGTATACTTCTCCCAAATGAAAAAGCTTTTCCAGTGCTTCATATATAAATATTATGCAAATAAGAGCAGCAAAAGCCTCCTCAGTAAATCGAGTGATGTAACACACAAGGCTGCTAGCATCAGTCGCTACTAACAATATGCATAAAAATGCTGTCCATAGGCCAATGCTGGTTCGTAGGGAAAGATAGGAAAGCCCATAGTCCCTATTCAAAAGAAAGAAAGAAAGATGCAATCAATCAAATTGTTTAAAAATTTAGATAAACATTTCCAGTTTTGTTATTACTTTGCTACCACTCCTTTTGTTCCACCTCTTCATGTTAATACAAAGTGTGGCAATTTTTTCAGGTTCCTTTTTAAATCCAAAAGCTAGTTGAAATATTCACAAGAAAGTAACTTCATTTGTAACACGCTGTCTTTCAACACAGGATTTTATTTTATTTATTTTTGACAGAGAAAGGATTTGAAATATGTGACTCCTAACCTGAATTTTAAACTGACACATTCCCAATAAGTCTGTATCACATAGTGGCTGCTAAAATAGGGATAGATGATGTGTAGCCACATTTTATGTGGCCTTTGTTACCTCTATTAGCCATTCAGAGCTGCCTTGGGTCTCTTTCTGGGAGAAAGATGGCACAGAAATGAAATGAAAAAATAAATTCCTAGTTAAGGCAGGAGGGATGTAATCCCTTCCTTGCCAGACAGGGAAAGGGACAATTGTGGAAAATACTTGGTTAAATTCAGTTTTCCTACCTTTTCTGTCCTGCAAGCACTGAGAGTATAGCTAGACTGTGTGTGAACAGGTGATGGACTGATATTGGTGATGATGACAAGCCCACACTGTTTTTCATTCTTAGTATTCATTATTAAGTGTATACCCTTCTTTTACCATAAAATTACACTTAAGGAAGCTAATAATATTTATATTTCAAGAATCCAATTAAAACATAAAAACACAATTGTCACATAATTTAAAAACAGATTAAAAATAAACAACAACCGTCTTCACTTAAAACCCAGCTAGACATTAAAAGCCGTTCTAAGTAAAAGGATGCTTGTTCACCCACAGGAGAACAAGAAGGGGTTTAGCAAGATACACTACCTCAGCAGACAGTTTGAAAGCCTGGCCAAGTATCTAAGAGAGAAGGAGAGAGACAGAAATGGTGTGCACATGTGTGTGGGAGCCTGATATTGTGAATGAGTGTCTGGTGACTCTAGCCTTCCCACTACCAGCATGTGACCTCTGAGAAACTTGAAGATACATAGTCTTCACTGTGGAGGAAAGTTTCCCACTGCTGTTCTAGAAGTTTCAATCAGTAATTGCTAGGATCATATCACACTAAAGCAGAAATACAATACCATGATATTCCAAAATCCCTGTGAAAGTCTTTGCATGGCACCAGAAACAATTTTGGGGAGCACTCCCTTTTGCTCATCTTTGAGAGCATTTCATAGGCAGAACACAACTAATTATTACCTCCTTCTGGATATTATTTTTAACAGGGTGGGGTGGGGTGAATAATATTATCACTGGAATATTGAACACTGGATAATATTAATACTTAGAGCAGCGAAACATCTGATATTGGCACAGCAGTGGACGTATTTGATATTGGCAAGTGTGGGGACTATACATAGATATGCACATACTAAGGCAAGGGTCTTACCTTGGGTTTTACCTTGTTCCCCTGCCAAAAATTGGGAGGAGGGCTGGGTGTTAAGCCTTCCTCTGACCAGGATCACTGCTTCCCTGATGCCATTAACAATCCTGAGTTCTTTGCATCACTAAGAAAGGTTAAGCTTTCCTTCTCCCATAACTCCCATTATGATTGCTCTTTGTTTCTGCTACCATTTAGCAGAATGAAAGCAACAACTTCCATCAACCATGGGGGGACATGGATTAGGAAGGACACATACCATAGTACTACCTTTCTACAGTGTTCTCTTGTGAAGCAGGTGGTTATGCTAGTGGTAGCAGTGCTGCTGGTAGTTTCTCTCATGTCACACAAGCTTTTGCTAAGATGCTAGATATCCCAAAGAGCTACTGAGCAGCAGCAATCATGAGAGGTGATACTGTCAGAGGATCTCTCAGAGGCAAAAACAGTGGTACACTTGTTAGTGCTGTGCAGGAGGCATCAGTAAACCATTTCTGAATGTCTTGTAACATGAAAACTCTATGATGAGACAATCCAAAATGAAACAAGAGATAGTGCCAAAAGATGTCTTCCCAGTTCAGAAGGCACTCAATGAACTACTGGAGATGAGCAGAGGTATAAGCATTGCTCTAGCAATGGAGGAGTTTCCCCTCACCCATCTGTTCTCATAGCTCTTGTGCTGCTAGAAAGTCCTTTGAAGTCATTCCCTGTGCCACCACATGGAAGGGGGCAGGTTCAGAGCAGACGGAGAGTCATAGACAAAGCTGGAGCATTTTTCCCTCATCCAAAGAGCCTTTGCATATTAAATCCTCCTTCATGCTCCCAAGAAAGTGAAAGAAAGAGAGGTGGGAAGGAGGGGGGATTTTTGGAGTTCAGAAGTTAAAGCATAGATCTCAGAGAGAAGAGATGACAACAACAAAAGAAGAACAAGAGATCTGTTCCACATGATCTGAGAAATCAACAGGAAATTCTGACCAAGAACAGGGATGCTATATGACCACCAAGGAAATACACTATATGAACAAGAAAAAATAAAAAGATAATAAAAACAATACACTGAAGAACTATATAAAGGAGATGAAATGATGACAAATTCATTCTAGCAACAGCCATTTGAAGATGAACCTAAAATTTTAGAAAGTGAATTGCCTGTCCTTCTCCTCCACACAGACTTCTGCTTGGGAGAAGGCTAGGTGATGGAGGAGCCTTGAGAGGTGAGTGTCTGCCCCTCTTCAGAATTCTGAATTGTACTCACAACAACCAGTGGCGTTGCTGAAAAATTATTTTTTAGGCAAGTGGTTGTTGTTGTTGTTTTCCTTTTAGGCAGGAACTTCATCCTTTGCTCTGATTTTGATGTCTTTTGATACCTGCAAGCCTTTTAATTATATCTACTCCTAGTTGGTATTGTAATACAGCTTTTTCTTTAAAAGTGTTTTATTTCACCACTTTGTTCCTTTTATCCCTACTATTAATATTTGCTATTGTATTATTTTAATTTCGTTATTGTAAGTCCCAATAAAACCTTGGTGATGAGATGAGGTATGGTGTTGTTTACAAGTACATGCCTATAGAAAAAAACAGCATGAGGAAGTAGTACATGTGGAATCAAAAATTCATTCTATCTGACCACAGTGTCAGCTTCAGAAGTCAAATGATGCAACTTTAAACATAATGATTTACTGTTAACATGCAATATAACATGCAGTATATATTAGATTCTGTAGTGTAAATGACAATGTGCATTATTACAATCTTACCCAAATACATATATTAGATTCTGTAGTGTAAATGACAATGTGCATTATTACAGTCTTCCCCAAAGTACTGCATCCCAGAGGTCTTGCACTACAAAAGTCATAATCCTATTGGCTGTAGGGTTATAGGATTTATAGACCAACAGTTCTGAGAGACCTCAAGATGAGGAAGGCAGTGTTAGTAGGTCGGTTTGAGACTAGATATACTTTGAAGTGCCTTAAATATAGGGACAATAATAATTACAATAAATATGTTTATTTTAAAAATTACAAAGGTAATTCAAAGCTGAGTTCTTATGAATAAAGATATACTTACTTGCAGAATTTAAATAATATTTTTTCAAATACTAGTACAGGTCCAGTGCTTCCCAGTATAGTTAAAGGTTGCCCAGCAAAAAGCGAATAGGCAATCCCAGTTAACGATGCTCCAAATAAAGATTCTATTGCACTCTGAAGGAAGGAAAGAAAATCATATGATTCACTGAATGTACGATTATTATCATTGTGTCTTTTTGGCTATAATACATTCTTAGAAATTTCATGATCAGAATTTGAACTGCTTCACTTAAAAGGTATAAAGCTATCCAAAAACCATGGAAACAAATTATGCATTTGGCAAGCTAAGGGAAAAACACATGTCAACAACTGTAGTACATGAAATCTAATTAAGGGAGGGGGAGAAGGAAAGCAAAGTGCATAATATTGCAACAAACCTTTTCACAAATTGAGGATATTGTCCTATATTAAAAGCCAATAATTGGGGAGGGGATCAGAAACTGACTGGATGTAAAAGAATAGATGACTTCATATATAAAGGAAATAAATGGACACAGGGTATATATGGAGCAAAATATTATCATCCCACCTCGTAATGCATTTTCTCACTTAAAATGTGATGTAACTGTCAATTAGTTTATCAATAATGATTTAGGAGAACACCATCTGTGATATAACCCATTCACAAAAAAATGGGAAGACTTAAAATTATGTTGCTGTTAGTTTTAAAACATCAATATTAGTTTAGAAATGTATGGACAGACAACCCATTTTCAGTATCTTTAATTTACTTCAAGATATTTTAGAATAAAAAGGCAGAAACAATGAGCATAAAAAACTATCAGTTTTCAAGAAAACATAAATTTTGGTAGGACTATGTCATAACTGGTTCCCAATCTGCAGAATTTAATAGATCACATTTAACATAGCATTTAAAATCAAATTAATATTTCAAATGATAGCCATAAGGTAGCCTTTTAGATGATCAATGCATTAACCTTGGGTTCTTAAGGCAGGATGGAAAAGACAGGAGGAGATATGAGGAAGTGATGTGAGCACAAGTGTGTACCTTACAAGCCAGTTACTGAGCTTGAACACATGTGTGCAGTAACTAATTTAATATATTCACTGATGCCCACCAAACACCTGAGCAGCAAACAAATCCCAGACAGCTAGAATAAAGAAGGCAGTTCTTCAGTTTACACACAGGAGCTAAACATTTTAATCAGTTCCCTGAAACATGCTTAAATACTTATTATAATGTACTTTATTACATTATTGGTTTCCATTTTGTTGGTCTGTGTTTAAAGCCAGGACAATCTAATAAAAATGCTCAAGTATACAAAAATGCAAATAAAATCTGGTAAAATGTGAAGTAGTGATACTGTGCGGAAGCACATAGACCTGTTCTGTTAAGCACTGTTGACATTTTGAATACATGCGAAAAGAAATTTAAGAATTACAGTCAATTACACTTCCCATTCAAAAAACAGATTTACATTGACATATTATGATGTAAACAATCAAAACATTTTCAGAAGTTGTATCATAGATTCCTATTATATAATGTAATGTTGGGCTCAATAATTTCCAATAAAGCCCAATTCCGTTAATTTAGAGACTTGTTAAGTCAGCTGTTTAGAAAGGCCAATAAAAATTGAATCTTCCTTACCCAAAATGCTTGGGACCAGAACTATTTTGGATTTCAGGGGGTGAGAAGGGGTTGGGTTTTGGAATACCTATGTTTGCATATTTGTTCATAATGAGATAGCTTGGAAATGGGACCTTGGTATAAAGATAAAATTCTTTTTTTATATATATACACGTTACACATAAAGCCAGAAGATAATTTTATACATAGTATTTTAAATAATGTTGTACATGGAATAAAGCATGTGTACACTCAGACATCAGAAAACAGAGGTGTTACTGTCTCAGCCACCCATGAAAAAAAAAATCAGATTTTGGAACTATTTTGAATTTTGGAATTCTGGATAAGGAAGGCTCAACCTGTACATTTCTAATCATCACCACCACAACAACATGATGATTAAGGCAACAAAAAGCAGTTAAAGTTCAATGTGGACTTTCTCTTAAAAATGTCTTTATTTCATCTCATAGCAAGTAAGTCAAAATTATTTTCAAGGTTATCACATAACTGAAGACCTAATTGCATATTACATACAAACATTTGCATTTACATCCAGCTATTAGGGGAAAGCAGTTGTAGTAGGGGCACTTTGGAAAGGAGAAGGTGCAGGAATGGGTGATTCACCTTTCCCCTGCACTTCACTCTTCTAATGCGCATCACCACTCTGTGATTTGCCTCTCCCACTTCAACTGGAAGAAACGTGCCTGGAATGAGTGGGAAAAGGGGGAGAGGAGACCAAAGGTGCCTTAGGTAGAGTTACAGCAGGAAATTTGCAAGCAGGGAAAGATCTACTCTTCCTTTCTCCTGCATTTCTCTTTTCCAAATTATGCCATGCTCAAACAACTTTTCTCTAATAAAGGTACAAAATATCTGGGTTCACTTACAGCCATGTGTGTGACATTTAGCTTAGTCCTAAGTAATTCATTACATATTTTCTTTTCAAAACATTTTTAAAAGGCATTGTTTGCCTGAGTCTATCACACCAAAAGATAACCAGGACCTCCAAACCAACAGTACTGAGATTTTCAAAACAGGTCTGTTTTGATACTGGCCTTTATTCCCCCTCTTTGCAACCTGTTTCAGGTCTTTTTAAAATAATGACAATTCAAGCTGTTTCTCAGTTCATGAAAGAGTTCATAAGGATAGGACTTTTTTTTTTACCTTAACTGTGCATCTTCTCCTGCTTGTACATACATGTTCTCCACATTTTCCACAACAGTTATTATCTGAGGAACATCTACTATGGGGCAGGACTAATCAAATGCTGTGGCTAAAGGTCTTCAGATAAAGGTAGAAATAAAGGAGACAAATGAACACAGCCACTTGCCTCTGAAAATCTAAAAGCCTGGCTACTACCATTCTTTGTACTCACTATTCTGCCTTCTGTAGCTTCTCCAAGGAGCCCTCCAAAAGTGATTACAGGAGACATACAGGCACAGTATAGGAAAAGAATCGAGGCCAGGCACTGCAGATTAAATGCATCCTTGAAGTCACTCAAGAAAAAAGGTGCTTTCCTTTTGATGTCAAGTATCAAACCACCAAAAAGCCTAAATAGGTGAGATGAAACTCGTCAAACTGTACACTAAAGGACTCCAGAATGCTTAAAACTATGGGATACACAAAACTGACAGTGCAGATGTTTAGCACAAATTAGCCTTATTTTATATACTCTAGACCTATTGACAAAACAGACTGCAAATATACCAATTTATTCATTTTCAATTTATTCATTAACTCATTTAATCATCTAATTTCATATATATATATTTAAGTGTAATCTGGTATTTTATTTATAGGAAGCTGAACACTGAAAAAAACCCAGTCAATATTTAATGAAAATTATTCATGCTTCAATGTAGTATTACTCTAGATGCAAACAAATAGAAAAAATATTTCCTCTCTCATTTGCTTCATTTTTTCCTATGCATTTACAATTTTGGTACTTGTATTACTGCAGTTCCTCTCTGATCATGAACACATTACCTGAAAGTCTTATTTTAAAGAAAGATTTTTACATTAATTGTCACAACCAAATACACACTGGCCACATTCATGTGAAATGGTATGCCACTATTCTTCAAAATCCTGGTTTGCTATGAATGAGCTGCTTCATTAATTTCTATATAATTCCTTCCATTAGTCCAAGCAGCTAAACAAATTAGAAATGGTTCATTCAGCACATCATCTGAACTAGATATCCATTTCCAGCAACTGTTAATCTCAAACATGCCAGGATTTCTTAGTCTGGGATTATGATCCTGGCCTGTTTGGCAGCAACAAGCCAGGCTTTTCTTGTTTCTTTAGCCACACACACGGCTAAAGAGAAGACAAGCAGAAGCAAACTGGCTATGCACATCAGCATACAGCTCCTTCATGGTAAACCGGGACTCATGATAAGCCAGGCTATACACAGCCAAACTCTCAAGGGCAACCTGAAACCTTTGGATCACAGCAAAATGTTTCCAACTTCAAATATTAGTTTCAGTTTAAAGATATCACAATTATTTTTTATAAAAATATGTATAAATTATACTTATACTGCTGTGGCAATATGATTTTAAAAAGAGGATTTAAATAAAATGCCTGTCAAGTGGGAGTCCCTCCTCCCAAACAGACTTCAGAAGACAGGAGGGGGAAGAGAACACAACTTTCTGACAGCTGGGACTTGTCTGTCAGTTAGTGAGAAAGCAGCTAGCCTGATAGAAAGAGAAGCTATGTGATTTGATTTAAGCCTGCCCTTGTCACATATATAGCTGTCCTATCCTTTAAATGACCCTAGGGATATGAATAGTGTAACTAGAAAGTGTAAGCACAAGAGAAAGCTCAAGTGATTATTCTGTACTCCTATTTATTCTGCAACCCCACTATTTTGGAATATGAATAAATTAAGCCATATTTAAGAATTTGGTGTAAAATCCCTGCTTTGCCTCTTTATTTGTCGTTTCTTCCCTACAGCCTTTGTCCACAGTGCCTTACCATTGGGTTCAGATTTTAAAGAGTGCTCCCAGGCCAGGCAGAAGAATGTGCTAAGACTAGAAGTAAGGGGTAGCAGCCCCACCTTAACAGTCATTTGCTATATGTTAATTATTCCTTTAACATTTCAGAACCTCCTAAGTTACAAGGAGATATTAGCCATCATAACAGTAATTCGAAAAAATACAAAAATGTCCAGAAGAGAGTAATGTCAGGGCTGTGTATACATTTACTGAACAATTCAAAATTGTATAATGAATCCTCTAATCATTTATTTTACTTCTAGTAGTCATGGAAAGAAATACTGAGGTCCTTCCCTGCCAGCCCCTATAAATCATACTCAGCCCCATTTCTGGATTCCTATGTTTGCCACATCTCCCATTTTGAAGCTACCTTTGAAACCATAAGGGACAGAAATTTGTTTAAAATTGGGGGGGCATGCTCTGAATGTCAAGTTTTACAACTGGTACTGAATGCTACATTTGGACATTGCAGGGAATCATAGAAATACAGAGTGTTTGGTAATTTAAGAGTCAGCTTTTATACAGCTGCAACAGCTACCAAGAGAAATTTCCAAATATTTAAGGACAGCAGAAACAAGCTGCAAGAACTATATAGCACTGGTGTATAGTATTTAATATACTTGTTATTAGAAAAATATTATTGGAAAGGTAATCAGTGTGATCTACAGAAAAACAGACACTACTATGAGCATAAAATTGGGCTATCATTCTATTATATCTAAAATCTCTTCATCAAGAAAGGTATTCAAACTTTTCATAATATTCCATTAATAATAGCATATTAGAAAGCTTACTTATTTGTCAATTTGAAATCTTCTATATGTTCAGCAGCCTGAGTTTAAAGATATTTAAGCAGAATCCCCTTAGGTAGAGAAAATTTATCCAAAGACAATTTTCCCTCCTAGAAAAATTCTTCTTGCTGTTTAAGTGCCAAAATTGCAAATTACAGGCCATCTCTACAACTTTCACAGAAAGTGAAAGTTTTCCCTTCATGGCATGTTTTAAATATGTAGCAAACTAAGGACAACTTTTAGCTTTAAGTTTTTCTTGGGGCTAACTCAGAGATTATTTTAAAACTTTGCCTCAATATGAAAAGACATTTGGTTAAGGAACTACCACACACTAAATTTTCCCCACAACTGTAACGAAGAATAATGTAATCATTTTAAAAGTTGGAATTAAACATATTGTTGATTTTACACATGACACCCTGCAAATGTCTAAAACAGAAACCATTTAGAATTTTACTTCTAAATTGCTAGAATTCAAGCAAACACTACAAACCTTCCAGTCCGCTGTAGTTCAGGTCCTGCATGGTGGCCTTCTTCTTTAAGAGACTCTCCAGGAGAAATAGCTCCATTTGGAAATTTAGGTATCTTTCTTTTCTCCTGCATCAAGAAATGAACATGAGTTTTGCATTAAAGTAAGACAAGAGCCAACATGGTGCAGTGGTTTGAGTGCTGGGCTACAGCTTTGGAGATTGGGCTGTGATTCCCTATTCAGCCATGGAAACCTACTTGGTGACCTTGGATGAGCCCCAGAAAACCCAATGGAAGGACTGCGTCCCTGCACTGCAGGAAAAAAAGGGACAAGCATAATTTCAAGGTCTTCTTATTACGACGAGGGAGAATCTTACAAGATAAGCATTTGATATAGTTTTCCAGCAAAATCAAGTTAATGAATAAGATTTAACTCTTGATATTGCCCCCAATAAGAGCAAGATTACTGAAACCATGGTAAGTAGTATCTTTTCACACATTCAATGGATTTATTCTAGTTGAGACTAACAACTGTATTTAGGCCTAAGCACATATTCCATCAATAATTAACACAGCTCTGAAACAAACAATATCAGTAACAGAATCCTCATCCCAATCAAAAATGTGTTATTTATGGGTCATATGTCATACAAAGAACAAAGTTCACAGAAAACAAGAACTTTTAAGACAGCATTATTTTGCATCGAAGGATATTTCAGGAGAGGCTATGGTAATTATTTGCAGAATGACTACCGGTATTTGTAAAATTCCTTTAATTAAAGGCAACAAGTTTCCATAAAATGGATTCCTTTTCCTAACACACAGTATTTTATACATTATTTATATAACAGGTATGATTGCTTTTACTACACTTTTATTTAGTTGTGAACATCCAGGAGGGGAAAACCTGGAAAATGTAGGGAAATCACCTTAAAAAGCCCCCCCAAAACATTAGAAAATGAAAGGGGCTCCCTTAAGTATTTGTGCTGAATAGGGCTGCTGAGATTAGCAGTCCAACAATTGCTGAAATTAGCAGGCCATATGATTGCCTCTCCCAATCTACAGGATTAGAAAGCAATAGCTGCTCAGCATATTTGCACAGTGAGTCCTTGATATCCACTAGAGTTTGGTTCCAGAACACTCCGTGGATATCAAAAATCCATGGATACTCAGGTCCCATCATACATAGTGGTGTAGTAAAATGGTGTCCCTTATATAAAATGGCAAAATCAAGCTTTGGTTTCTGGTATTTTTAAAAATGTATTTTCAGACTGTGGAACAGTCGAATCTATGGGCGCAGAACTTTTGGATATGGAGGGCTGACTGTAAAGTTATACTGAAAATTCTGGGCCTAATAAGAGCTGGCAAGTC
Source organism: Phrynosoma blainvillii (assembly GCA_026167975.1). Lineage (NCBI taxonomy): Eukaryota > Metazoa > Chordata > Lepidosauria > Squamata > Phrynosomatidae > Phrynosoma > Phrynosoma blainvillii. The sequence continues at coordinate 58,139,542 of JANUYF010000005.1, forward strand.
ATGTAAATTTCAAGTTTTCTTAGGTCCATGAGGCTAGAAATAAAGGTTTTGATTCTTTAGTTAACACCATACAGATCAAAATGGGCCAGAGTGGTAAAAATTGCCCCATTCTCCAGAGTGCATTTGGTTTTCAACTTTTTTCAGTAGTGGGGGACAACCTTCCAAGATTCCCTGGGGAAAAATTAGCTGTGTTGCCCCATGTTGCTCTAAAACTATTTTATAGTACTTGTTTTCTAGTGTTTGGAAGCAAAAAAATTATTTAACTAGAGGAAAAGAAGTTTCTTCTCTTTAGAGCAGGGGTAGGCAACCTTTTCCCTTTAAGGGCCGAGGGACTTCAGCTCCCAGAATCCCAGGAGCTATTGGCCAACATGGGACTATTGGCCAACATGGCTGAGGCTTCTGGGAGCTGAAGTCCCTCAGCCCTTAAAGGGGAAAGGTTGCCTACCCCTGCTCTAAAGAGAAGAAACTTCTTTTCCTCTAGTTAAATAATTTTTTTGCTTCCAAACACTAGAAAACAAGTACTATAAATGTCAAGCCATACCAACAAACAATATAAATAGACAACAGAAATATAGCAGCTCAGGCACATTATACAAAACAGACTAATGTCTTCCAACTAGATATAGTCCATTCCCACTCATTAAAGATGCTACTGCCATTTAAACTTGTCTCTTTAAGGGGCAGGTCCTGCATACTATAAGATGTTACTCATATTAGTTCCCTCCCTCCCAGGCAGCGTGGCTGTTTTTTCTCTTAGGAAACACATTTCCAGATTGGTCTTGTGCCACCAAAAGCTAATCCTTCCACAGGAAGATGATAGAAATTCTAGAATGTCTGCTACTCTAGATCCAGTGCTACTCTAGATTGCTACTTGAGTGAAAGGCAAAGCATAGCCTTTAGGAAATGGTAGGACTGGCAGTATCTATGAACTGGTAAATAAAAGGATGTCCGAAAAGCAAATCACAGCACAGGATCCACTTTTCTTTGCTGCATGTGAGATTAACATAGGATCCAGTCATCAGCCAAAACAATAAGCCTGATCATTTTGAGATCTTGAGGGGCGGGGCAGTCTCTCTGTTCTTCTATCCTCATAGGTACATCTGGTCGGAACATGGAAAACAGCTATCCTGGTGGCTGCTCCTAAGTTCTGGAACTCCCTTCCTGGAGAAGCTAGACCAGCAACCTCCATTGTATCCTTCCAGTGGTAGGCAACAGGCCTTTGGGAACTGATTGCTCATGTGGAAGGGATATTAATAATGCATTATATTTTCTGTATTTGTTGTTGCTTTAATTGGTATGGTTTTAAACTAATTTTAATTCTATTGACAGTTTATTTATATTGTAACTCATGTATGCTTTAGTGTTGTAAAGTTTTATCTGTATCTGTCCCAACTTTTGTAAACTACCTTGAGTCCCAAGGCTGGGGAAAAGATGAGATAAAAATAACAATACACTCGTCCCTCCACATGCGCTAGGCTTAGGGGCACAGGACCCCCATGAATGTAGAAAAACTGCAAATAAAAAAACCCCACTATGTTTTTACCTGAGAGAACACCTCTCTAGGAATCTCTAGGTCCCCCAGTGCAACTCTGTGGTCAATATCTGCCAGACATTGCCCATACAATTGTGCTGGAGGAGCTACAAATTCCTAGTGGAGTGTTCTCTCTAGGTCCTTCAATGTGACTTTTGGTTAAAGTTGACCATAGAGTTGTGCTGGAAGACCTAGAGATTCCTAGAGAGAACATATTAATAAAATCTGTGAATAATCAAATCCGCAAAAGTCAAAGCTGCAAATGTGGAGGGACAAGTGTAACTATTGCATCAAGTAGTGACTACAGCCACAATACATATAGACATGCTACATCCACAGTCATTCTAATGATAATGAGAAGATTAATTCTAGTCATACAAGGGATCTGGCACTGAGTGAATGCAAAATAATTCAAACAACTCCTGTTCCAAAACTACAAAAACATGAAAGATTGTTTGCTGCAGACTCCAACAAAAATAAAAGGATGAATCAGGATTTGGCCTATTGTTTGACAGGAAAACCCAAGGTTATTTGTAACACAATGCAATTTTTTTTTATTTTATTTTTATTTTTTTGTGAAGTGAAGGCTTTCATGGCTGGTATCCACGTGTTTGTTTGTTTTTTGTGGGGTTTTCAGGCTATGTGGCCATGTTCTAGAAGATTTTACTCCTGACATTTCACCAGCATCTGAGGCTGGCATCTTCAGAGAATGTTGGCATGGGAGTGTGACCCTTGGTTGAGATAAGGTGATTTACATGTTAATCTGTATGTTGTTCTGTTGTTGAATGGCAAGGCCTCAGGGTGGGAGGATATGCAAGGAAGCATTGTGTCTATTTAATTAGCGATCCATTGTCTGCTGGGAAAACCCCTGACCCTGGATGGTTTTCATCTGCACGTGCTGACTCTTGATTTTGGTGTTTTTCAGGATTGGCAGCTAGACTGTTTACTTTAAGGGGTTCTTCTTTCCTGCTGAAATTGTCTAACTGTTTGTGGATTTCAATGGCTTTCCTGTACATTCTGACTTGGCATGGTCCACTGTCAGTGTTTTGAAATAGCATTTTATGCCCAGGATGGTTTATAAGGTGTTCTGCTATTGCTGATTTTTCTGGCTGCAGTGTCTCGTATTCGATTCGTGTTGAACACTGCATTTGGTGGTCCCTATGTAGACTTGTCCACAGCTGCATAGTATGCAGTAAACTCCTGTGTCTGTGAGCGGGTCTCTCCTGTCCTTCAATGAGTGCAGCATTTGCTGGATTTTCTTGGTAGGTTTGTATATCATTTGGAGGTTGTGTTTCCTCACCACTTTCCCTATTTTGTCTATGACTCTTCTGATGTATGGTAGAAATACCTTCCCTTTGGGTGGGTTATCTTCACTTCTCTGGGTTTTTCTGGGTCTGGCAGCCCTTCTGATGTCTGAGCTGGAGTAACCATTAGCCTGTAGAGCCTAATCTAGGTGCTTCATCTTCCAGGAAGTGGGGTTCACAGATCCTTTTTGCGCAGCCTACCAGTGTTTTTATTGTGCTTCTTTTTTTTGTCCTGGGTGATGATTGGAATTCTTGTGTAGTTATCTGTCTGTGTGTGTAGGTTTTCTGTACACTTGTGGCCCAAACGTATTTACTTATATTTAAGAATCACTTCACACTGAACTGAAAACAGTAATCTGATTCAAATGTCAAGCATAGCCATTCTTCACTTTGACGGGTGATGTATTATTTTTCAGCACAGTACATACTGTCCTGACTGTGCTCTACCATAAAAACACACATGTTTAAAGGTGGCCTTTCACTCCAAGTCTTCTTACCTGAGAAGGAACACTTTTAGGTGGCTCAATTCGTATAGATGGATCCCACTCTCCTGGAGGCAGAACAGTCACTTGATCTAAAAATTCATCTATGCCAGACAATAGATCATTTCGGTCTTTGGCTTTATAAGCAACATCATGGAAAACCTTCAGAAAACACAAATACACACTTATGTTTGGTAAGCTGGCATAACCAAGGTGATCACACAACTATTACTTGTATCTTTTAAATGCTTAAATAAATAATTAATTTCTATAGTCAATTCTAGTGATGATCAGTTATCAAATACTTAAGAATATGTACTTAAGTTGTGTGTGTGTGTCTGTGTGTGCGTGCACATGCACTCCATTATTTAAGCTTTAGTAAATATTCATTAAAAATTTACAGGTTAAGAGAAGGAAAGAAGGATAAACTAAGGCTGCAATCTTACATACACTTATATGTGAGTAGGGCCCATATCTACATGAATACATAAGTATAGGATCATACTGGAAAATGAGGTGTTGCAACTCACCATGAATATTCATTCTTGAATAGCAGGACAAGCAGACCACTTAAACTTTTTTCCACCCTGAACTTAAGTGGATTGCCCCTCCTGTCTTATCCAGAGAACATACAATGAATTCAAGACACAGAATGAACAAAATTGCTGCCTCTTGTTCCCACAGCAAAGGCCCAACTTCCCACAGGTATACAAGCACAAAAATAGGATGGCCAAATAGCAGCAGTGCCTCTATATAGAGAGTTCCCAGGGAAAGGTTCCAGAAACAGGTTCCTATGAAGCCACAGAATATATCAGGAGACTTCTGGACATTTACAAGATTTGGTTTTCCATTTTTGAAGTTCACACAGTTCCCAGATGGTCCCCGGGCAGAAAATTGCATAGAATTCCCTCCCACCTATTCTATGAGTGAGCAAAACTGTTTCAGTTGGGTGCTCTCTGAATTATCTCTGTCAGATATGACATACCAACAGTAGGCAGTATTGAAACTAACATGGTTCGATCTAGAACCAGGTGTAGATGGGTCTATCACTTTCTCTATCCCTTTCTCCAAACTTAAACATAGATAATTGACGCTGGAACATAGATAATTGACGCAGCAGTCTGAAATAAAATCTTGCAGTAAATTTCTGAAATTAAGATCAGTGTGAGGGCCATATTTGCCCCAGCACTTCCAGTTGCCCTCCCAATTCACACTATTTTTATTATTATGCTTTTTTTGAAATTTAGGGGTGAAGCAAACCAGCAAAAAATGCCGGCTTTGGAGTGGCATGGGGGCACGGCGGGTGCACGGCGCACACCCCAACGCCACCACCAAGCCGTCGTCATGCTACCCCACTGACCACACAGCAGGTGGTGTCATGGTGTTCCAGCGGCATGGCATTTACATGTGCTGTGCCGCAGAAATACTGAAAAGCCACCGCCATGGCAGAAATGGTGCCTTTTTTCCACCCCAAAAAGGAGCAGCATTTTGCCGCTTCTTTTTGGGTCAGAAAAATGTTGGACTGGGGCCGCAGCATGCAGTTGCCACGGCCCAATCCTATGCAGAGTAGAGCTGGACTTTCTCGGCTGTCTGTTTCGCCCCTTAGTGTCTCAGCACGATCAACGCGAAGCAAATAATCACAATTGCTTAAATTAGTAACTATCAACCTGTTCGTACTGTACGCTAGTTCTGACCCATAAGATGACAAGAGTAGCCCTTGGGGTTCTACTAATGATATCATTTCTTGCTAAAGTAGATCATTCCAAATAGATGTTCAACACCATTTAATGCATATAATCTAAAAAAAAAAATCCTCCACACCATACCTTCTCTATTGGTTCTAAGACATAAAACAAATAGTCTCAAAATAATTACCTTTTACATTTGCTTAATCAAAAAATTGTTGTCCTACTAGTCTAAAGAAAAGAAAACTGAAACCTAGATTATGTCAGTCTTTCGAAAATTCCCAACATGGCACAAAACAGAGATACTTTAGTATCTGTCCAGAATTCGGTCTGACCATTATTTTTGCTCTGTTTCATTACACCACTTATAATAGAAGGTAATGGAAGAGGAGAATGATTATGATGGTATTGTGTGAGAAATGAGAAAAAATGAATGAAAGGCAGAAAAGAAATAAGTGTAAGATAGAAAATGGGTGTGTTTCTTTTCCTAGTAATTATTGTGTAGATATTTTTGTATTAGTTTGTCTCGTTTGTTTGTTTGTTAAATTGTATACGTATTTTGTATAGATATGTGATGTCTTAAATAAAAAAAAAAACTTAAAAAAAAATAATAATTACCTTTTACATTTGCTTAATCAAAAAATTGTTGTCCTACTAGTCTAAAGAAAAGAAAACTGAAACCTAGATTATGTCAGTCTTTCGAAAATTCCCAACATGGCACAAAACAGAGATACTTTAGTATCTGTCCAGAATTCGGTCTGACCATTATTTTTGCTCTGTTTCATTACACCACTTATAATAGTAACATCTTTTTTTCAACTGTGGCACTACTTAGAACTTTAATTAACTGCCAAATGTAACAACAGGAATTATTTCATTAGGTATTCCAAGTAGAGAATTTTCATAAATATAGGAATCTTTATTCATTAAATATGAATAATTCAATTCATTAAATATGCACAGTAAATTATTATGTTATATGATTCTCACTGTCAATTCATTTCCATGTAAGTTCCATAAGTATTTATTTCAATCAGCATACAATAATTATCCTGCCAAGTTCTCCTTGAATGTAGCTCTCATTCTGTGAACAGACAGTAAATACCTAGTACTCACATCATCAGTCATGAGTGTTGCTATTGAGCGTCCAATTTCATGGTACTGAGGTGCTTTGCCTGCTGGACCCAGCAACAAAAAAAGGAATCTGTAGAAGAATGATGCAGACTACAGTAATTCAGATATTACACCTAAATGGTACTGACAGACATTCACCTTAAAACTATTAAATCCTCCAAATAAAATTGTTGACTCAATGGCAATGCACTAACATTTATTTATAAACCTACAACCATCCCATCCAAAAGAAAGATTCTATTGGAATATGTGGAATATTTATATTAAAAATACAAATTAACTCAAGCAATTTAGTTCATTATAGACTGCACATCTATAATAATTCATAGTCTTGAGTAACATTTGCCTGAAAGCAGATGTTGGTTTATGTTTCAGTACATACCATTAAAGACATAACAGAACAAAGTCAGTGCTGTGAGCAGGTGCAGTTTTGAATTTGGAAAACTGCCCATTATTAGCAAGGTACCTAGCTCAATGTCAAGAGAAAACCTTATGGTTTAAAACATGGCTATAACATTTCAAAACAATATATAAAGGAAGTGTATAATGCAAAAATATAGTATTTCAGGGGGAAAAATCAAGAATTTCTGCCCCAAATAGCATACATTCAAAACTATATTTAACAAGCTCCAGTTTTGTTATATCATGTATCCCCTTACCGTGTAGGAACAGGAACCTCTGTGAGACCCGTGAGAAGTACAGCAGGGGACAGCCTCACAAAAGCAATAATTGGTCTCTCCAAAAAGTCCACTTCTCCCACCAACACATTTGATGCCTCAGCCCCTATAGGAATCTTCCGCATAAAATTCATATCTACCTATTTGCAAAATAATGATTTAAAATTATCTTAGTTTATAATGAGTTAGTTCTGAAATTGACATTTAATGGTAAATTACTGTGCTGCAAGCAGAACATATGGTGTTTCTACAGAGAAATGTGTGTCAGAAGAGGGTTTAGTAACACTTTACACATACAAATATTGTGTTTAACTATTGTATTATTAAAAATGCAACCACAGCTACTTTCTAAAGTTACTTCTTTGGATCAAAATATTTTTATTATACATATCTACAAATACCACTGAAAAGTCCAAGTAATTATATACATAGTTGTTTCATTTTCTAAATTCAACCTGTAGACTGCTTTTGGAGACATCTATTGATATATAATCCTAACTCATAAATTTACTGTATAACCTATGTATATAATTACAGAGGAACATCACCATATCATACAGCACATGAACTATTGGTTTACATACAAACAGATACACAAAGATCACTGAAACTAAAATGCCAGTTACACAGCTATCTAGAAAAGAACACTTACAGCTGGCCTCTTGAGTCCCACACCAAGTGTGCCACAACTACAGTGCCAGGAGGCAGATTCCTGCCCAACAGGAAACAAGGCAGGTGCAGAGAAGAATAGGCCAAGTAAAAACATAAAAACTGTGATCGAGGAGCAGGAATAGTGGCATCTACCATGATTAAACAACTATAATGTAAATTAACTTTGTATAAATATATGCAGTGTCATAGTCAACTTTCAAAACCAGCAATCATATTGCTTAAATATTGAATGTTTAAAGCAAAGAGAGACAAACTTGTCATTCTGCAGGGTGACACACTGAACATGGAGGAATGGTCCATCAAGTGATTCAAGAAACAATAGTGACACAGAGTTTTCAAATTATATGTACATTACACCATTCTACTGAAGAATTAGATCCGTAGAAAATTCAGTTGCATCCATTTTATCAGCAGCAGTAGCACACACTAGATTTATATTATGCAACTGTACCGACTTCTTACAGTGTTCATGGAGGTGCAATCTAAGCATCTGTCCCACTTATTGTAAAAGCTCCTTACTCACCCTAGAACTTAGAAGCCAAAATGTGTTCACTCAGGGACACATTTGGGATGTGGTGAAACAGGCTATGCCAGAATCTTAACCAAAACACCATTAGGAGTTTGCTAACATGTCCTATGGCCCCCTATAACCTATAAAGTTGGGGGTAATAAGCCCTACTCTCTTGTGACCTTTTCCCATTAATAGTGCCTATAGACCTGAAATTCTATAATTTATCAGAATAAAACTGGAGATGACAGGAATATATTGGCTATTGTAGCCAAAAGAATCTTAAAGTGTGTTTATACAGCAGATTTTTTATTTATTCATTTGTTAGCTCTACTAATTCTAAATACCAAATGATGATGCATTAACCCTAGAAGAAGGTTTTAAAAGTCTTACTACAGACACAGATTCTGGTGCACAGATTCTTGGTTTTAAAGTATGTAAACTTGTGGTACAATGATTCCTAATTTACCTGGATTTGCTTCTCCCATTCCACCCTCCCCATACAACTGCTTTGAGTCCCATTTGGGGGAAATAAATAAATAAATAAATACAGTGTTCATGGTACACAGAGAGATGTAGCAGAAAGGTGGTGAGAAGGTTCCAGTGTTTGAAGCTTTTGTAGTTTTTGAAAGCAGTAACTACTGTTTCTTACAAAACTACTATTGTTCCTTCACAAATCCCAAAAGAAATTATATAAATAACATGACATGAGCAAAGACATTCAACACATGGGATAACATGGTGCATATATAATAAAAAAAACCAGTAGCAACTGACCATTTGCCAAGCGTGAAAACACAAAAAACACAACACAAACATCTTACTAGTTTATAGCACTTCATTTAGGTTGTGTTGGAAATAATATTTTTGTCCCAACCTTTAAGAACACATTGTTTATGACTGCAGGAGATTTAATTTATTGATTGTTTTTGTAAAAAGTAAATACAGAAATATCTCTGTAGTTATGAATATTATTAATGTATTCCAACAAACATATATATATATACATATACACACACACACACACACACACACATATATATATATATATATATATATATATATTTTAAAAAGAAATATCAGCTGTTAATCCTGTATTTCAGAATATTAATGATATACACCTTTAATACTTTCCATTTCTTCCAGGTGACATTACAGGTTCATTAGAGTATTAGTGCCACCAATAGCAACAAGAAAGAAATATATGAGCTCACTCAGCACAATAGAATTTTTACCTTTGACAACTGCAGCAGTTTTCAAAGGAGGTACCACTTTAGTTTTTTTGCAGCATAAAAATGAGGAGAGGAGGAAGAGAGAAAAAAGAATCTGGCAGCACCTTTAAGCCTATCTGGTTTTTATTGTAGTATGAGCTTTCATGGATATAAGCCCACCTTTTCAGATACAGTATGCGGTGATATCACTCCATACTGCATCTAAAGAAGTTATTGTATAAATTACAGCCATGAAAGCTGATGCTAAAATATAAACCAGCTAATCTTAGAACTTTTGACACATTTCTTTTTTCCTTCCCTTCCTTTGCTCCTTTTGGTACCTTTGACAACATACATTTATACTCAGAATGAATATAGACTTAATTTAGAAATCCATCTCCTCTTGTAATATGCTGAAATAATTTACCTTGCTAAAATCAACAGTGCTGTTTTCTCTACTTCCTCCTGCTCCACTACTTTTAACTTCTCCACTTTTTCCAGTATCCAAATTACCAGGAGCAGACTGTGGTGATGCAAGGAGTCCTACAAAGAGAATACACAGACACATTTATAATTATGCAATAAATTATAAATGTCATAAAAATGCCTTTGTAACATAATGGCAGTGGCAGGTTTCTAAAAGCAAATGTGGAAGTTAATAAACAGTGCATTAGTAGCAAAAATGACACACAAACAAGTTATTTTCTTCTGAAAAATAATGACTGCTTGTTAAAAGTTAAAATTAAATATTGCCTAAATGATGGTCTTTTGCAAAATCCATAAGGAAAAATGTTATTTTTTCACAGAGAACGTAAGAATGTAAATCTAACCACCAATTGCTTTGTGAGTGGATCGTGCATCAGAGGAATTTCTTAATTTCTGAAAAACCACAGAACAGAAGATAAACTTTAGAATGTCTGGTAAAACGTCCAGCTTGTTACTAGACTGGAGTCTCAGGATTTCATCTATCATTGATTTGTCACAATTGAAATGCAAAATCTTTTGTTTTTTAAAGTAGAACCTCAAATGTTGTCCAAAGAATTTTTTCAGCCATGAATAATTAAATTTTCTTTGGAGGTGTTCTTTCAGTTTTAACCACTCCCATGATGCCAAAAAACTATTCTATTTTAAAGTGTGTTACAGATTAAAAAGACAATTCTGCCTGCGAAAGAAATTCATTACATGCACATAATTATTTTCAAATTACAATCAGAGTTAACTGTTATCATTGCTGCTACTACTGTTAATATTGTTTGGCATACTCTCTGTGTAGCAAAGCATGAATGAAGCAGTCTTGAGATTCATGGCTGAGTAGGGCTGGAACTGGAGCTGCTCACATCAAACGTCATCACAAGTTTTAACAGAACCTTTACAGAGCACTGGTTAACAAAAGTGTGCTGCTTAAGAGTGTTTAGGTGTTCTGTGCAATTTACGTATGGGTTAATAGAAGTATGGCTGGAAGGTGTTAGTAAATCCTATATTGTTTATTCGGTGTCTCATTATTCATAAGATTTCCATTTTCCATAGCAGATCCAAGAGGTTATTTTGCCATGTACTACCATATAAAATGTATTTGATTTAAGGCAGGGATGGCCTGGATTCGGAGCAGAACTGGCCTTCCCATGTGAAGACAATCCATACTCAAATTGGGGCTTTGGCCCTGCATCATGTGGACAGGGCAACTTGTGGGCTGGGGAACCCAGTGTAAATGCCCTGTGTAGGGGTGCCCCAATCCTGGTTACTACTTAGAAAGGGAACTGCCAGAGAATACCAGGTATTGTAGACTATTTTCAGAGAAAGTCTATAGCAAATTTCCTCTAAACAAGTCTTGCAACAAATAACACACACCCTATGATAGGTTTAGCATTAGTCAGAGTTCACTTAAAGAAACAAAGCAAGTTCAATTAACTTACTCCAGCTAAATACATTTTAATTGGCTTTATTATGTTTTAATTATTTTAGTGGTAAGCTGTCTGGCAGTGAGTATGGAGTGTGCAGCTGAAAAGCAGCAAGTAATTTTATGTACATAGGGGAAATTCCTGTTTAACTTAATTTATTATCATACAATAATTCTTTTAAATCGGCAGTGAGTTTTAATCCAAAAAAAATCTAATCCCATGATTAGAAAGTTTCTATCTGAAATTAAACATTAACATTATGCTAGCATTATTAACTTAACATTAGTAACTCAATATGTGCAAACACACAAACCTGGAAATTACCATCTTCATCCATTCCCTTTGATTTTCAAGGGAACTACCTGATATTCAAGGCTAGTTTTGCTCTATCAGAAGTCTATAATGCCTCATTATAAACAGTTTTCACCTAGCCACACACATGGGGCATTAGAGATCTCTACATGTGGCCAAGTAGAAATCCAAAAGCCCTTAATCCTACTATACTCCTGTTGATATACTGCTGCAATCTGGAGAAGGTGTATACAGAGCAGTGTACACTCTGGTATTACAATGTGGTAGAATTTTGTATTGAGCACAAAATTCCACATACTGAGAACATCAGCATTTTTAGCAAGTAGAGTAGGCATTAAAACTATAAAGGCAGGCTTTAAAGGGTCTTTGAAAGTGTTAGCTTTTCAAGATTAAGCAAGGGATCCACTTTTCTGATGAATGATCTGGAGCAATTCTGCTAGAGCAGGGGTAGGCAACCTTTCCCCTTTAAGGGCTGAGGAACTTCAGCTCCCAGAAGCCTCAGCCATGTTGGCCAATAGTCCCATGTTGGCCAATAGCTCCTGGGATTCTGGGAGCTGAAGCCCCTCGGCCCTTAAAGGGGAAAGGTTGCCTACCCCTGTGCTAGAGTAATATTTAAAAGTAAACAAATCACATATAAGGGCTTAACATACAGGTCTTACCCATGAAACAAAGACACAACTACAAGCAGAATTATGCAGCCTAAGGAAGTACATGCAACATTTGCAGAATTTTACTTTTGATTGATTTCCCAAGCCTTATTGTTTGACCTAACTACTACTGCCTTCTCAGCACCTTTCAGTACCAAACATATAGGGCTAGGAATAATGATCAGACAGAAAACATATAGAAACCTTGATATTAACAAAATTCAAGTGAAGACTAAATTCCTATTCTTCACTGCTACATGCAGAGGTCAATTAACTCAAAAGTGCAACTTGTAAACACCATAAACTGTCCAGACTTCCCCCCATTCTTTCTGTTCTGGTTTATGGTCAACAGAACATGTCTGCAAAACACATGCCCAAAAACTAGGGGTGTGGAGGTAGATAAGAACAGAGAGAACATTTTTCATAAAGTATAGAACAAAGTAGAAACATATCATAGAATCACTCTGTAGCACTCAGCATGCTCCAGCTGTGAAACTGAGCGATACCTATTGACTGTACATAAGATTTAAAGTTGAAATTTTACTACTAATTACTATTTTAATATTTACTATTTTCTATTAGATTTACAGCTCACTTATACTGAACTCTCTTGCATCTCACTTATATTGAACTTCAGTAGGATTTAGACTTACTTTTTATTGTGGGTTATCAAATCTCAACTCCAACCACCAATGCAGCTCTATTTTCCATTTAGAGAAATACACATCATCAAGAAAACTTCAGATTTATAATGGCTATACCTTTCCAAAATAGAAAGTCTAACTTGATAAAAAGTATCTAGTGCCTCAAAATGACAATGCTTTTCCTAGATCAAAACATAAAACAATGTATAAAAGAATGGAACACAATCAAATAGCTTCATGTCATTTCAAAGCCCCAGAGAAAATATTAACAGGGAAGCAATATATTCCAAGATATGGCATCCAGTGCATATTTCATCATACTTTGTACAACAATGCAGCAAAAGACTTAATGTGAAGGAGAGACCTGCACTTCCATTGCACCAGGCACACAGGGCAAGAAAACATGATTGATAATTAACTCCTGGTGCATGACCTCAATGGCCTTCCCTTTCTTATTTCAACTAGTGCTACTGAAGTGCCACAAAGTACCTTTTTAGCACTATGGCAATAAAGTATTAAGCTCCTCTGTACAGGCCTAACTCAATTGTCTGGATATCATATCCATTATCTGTTGATCAACTCTATGATGTCTTTACATTAGTCTAACTCTTCTCCAAAATTACATGTTGTGTAACGTTAAAAGACTGCATATGCCCCACCAAAAAGGAGGAGGGAGAAGATGATTTTACAAAGCTCAAACTATCAAAATGAGAAAAATATTATCCAATATCAATTAGAGGTGTTTCTTGCAAATTTGCAGAAGATTTACTTTCTGCCTGAAGTTCATTATTTTTAATGATGGAAACATACAGAACACCCTTCATTCTTAAATCTTTCAGAACATTTTACACACATACAGCAATACATTAAAAAATTATGCTTTTCATTATTCGTGATTTCTACCAAAATATGTCAAGGGCTTTGTTTCTGATCTTTGTAAGCCAGTCTTAGAGGCCTTAATCAGTACAAAAGAAGATATGATTAGATGTTAAGCTTTCAACTATAGTAGTCTTTTCCCCTATTCTGATGTTGAATATGTGCAAAAGCTTTTATGCAACACAGGATAGCCATGCAAGGGGTACCATGCAAGAGTGAATTAAATACACTAGAAATACCTTTGCACATGTAAAATGTTCCTTCAGTAAACACTGCTATGAAGTTTTTTCAAAGGTCAAACAGGGCAGAAATAAGCTGTTTAATTTATATAAATACCCTTTATGATGCAGAAGTCTCTTGTTACAATTCAAAGGGCTTGTATAAATATTATTATTATTATTATTATTATTATTATTATTACCACTAAAAAGAGTATTTATGTGAATTAAACAGAGAATAATAATTTATATCCCAACAGAAGGAATGTTAAGTTGGACTGAATTTAAAGTTGGAATGCAAAATTGGACTAAGATTTCAAACCATGATTTTTAAGGTGTCCTGACATTTTCTGCTATTAATAGTATACCTTACCTACTAGAGGAAAAGGCCACCCTTTGGCTTCTCACTTTGATGTTTAGAATTTATAACTTGTTTCCCTCCCCTCATTTTTTTCCCTTTCTCTTTTTCAAGACAGAAGCACTTGCTGAATGTATTCATTTTGGTAATAAAACAAAAAAAGTATGTATGAATACTCAAAATATTTAGTTGCTTTCAATGTGTTAATGTTTGTGTTAATATTTCAGTGTCAACTCTTGCATGTAATTTCAAAATACTGAATAAAGTTCTCCAAGAAAATATCACACAAGAGAAATGAAGCATGCAAACAAGTAACAGACTGATATGCAACTCATGGGTGCTAAAGCTGTGTGATAAAAATTGTGCAGTGGAAGTGATTCAGCTGCATAAAGCATCACACAAGAACAATTTGAGTTCAAATAGTTGCCTGATGTTATGTTACTATTATCTTCTGTCGTCTTCTCCACATTCTCCTGAGCTTCTAAATCCTCCTCAGGTGGATGGATTATTACTTTAGGGATATCATCACTAGAAGGAGACACTAGAAGTTCGGCACCCTGAAGCTCAGTTGGCTGTATATTTGTGGTTGCCTCATGATCGCACCTAGGACTGGAGGGTGGAGTGCTTTGTGGGGTAGGTAAAGGGGTTGTTCTCCTTGAGACCGCTGGAGATCCAGGAAGAAGGTAATGGAGAAGAAGGGACAAACGATTCTCTCCTCTCAGGGAAATATTTGAAGCAGAGAGACCTGCTCGCAAAGAGTGGTGGGAGGCTGAAAGGCCTTCCCCTGAGATAAAACAAATAAATTGATGAAAATGTTCAGCAGAAAGGTATCCTACATTTTTTAAAATAACAACTCTTTCCAGATGAAACATCACTCAATCATAGGTGAGATAAGGAAGTCTTGAGAACTTCAGCAGAACTTTAGATGTTAAAAAAGTCAGCATATGTTTGTTAAGTATCTACCAAGTAGAAATAACAAAAAATATATGACTGGTAACTGTCTAAAACCCTAGAAAATTAAGCAAATACTCTCAGTACTATGCTTGCAAAAAATAAATCTACATATTTTAGATAGTCAATAAAAATGCTAAATAACCCTCTTAAAGCAAATTTCAACAAAATCAGGAAAAATAATCCCTGGTGTAGAAGATATAAAAACATGTAAGAGAAATCTGCAGTCAGTATCCTTATAGTGCTATACACATCAGTACACAAACCATTATTTTTCTTTCCCCAAAGCAAGTTCTAAACAGAGTTCACCACAAAATGATGTGGTAGAAAATACTTGGATTGTGGCCTAGAAAAGCTCTGTAATTATTATTAGCTCCTAATGATAATTAATTATCTATATCCAACTATGTCAAACCTTTATCTGGAACAAAAATGTCACAGCTGTCATCAAAACCAGAGTCCTGAAATCAATATACATACCTGAAAAGCCAAAGATGTGGCCATCAGAATTTAAAACCCAAAAGACAGAAATATAAAAATAAGAAAAAATATTTAATCACTAGTTTTTTGTGGGTTTTTTGGGCTGTGTGGCCATGTTCTAGAAGAGTTTCTTTCTGACGTTTCGCCAGCATCTGGCTGGCATCTTCAGAGGCTGGCATCTTCAGAGAAAAAAAACGTCAGAAAGAAACTCTTCTAGAACATGGCCACACAGCCCGAAAAACCCACAAAAAACTATGGATGCCGGCCATGAAAGCCTACGACTTCATATTTAATCACTGTTTTCTTGTAACACTATATTCCTGTTATGTTTTATGTGTGTGTATGTGTGCATAGATAGACAGATAGATAGATAGATAGATAGCCTAATCCCAACTGAATAGATGTATTAAAGCAACTGGAACTTGCTAAATCAACACTTATTATAAGTTCCTTGTTTCAATAGGTCTATTCAGTTGGGACTAACAATTGGATTTAGACCCTCTCTCTCTTCTGCAAGTAAAACCAAAGCAGCACTTCAGACAAAATACCTTCCCCCAAACACCACTTACAGATTATTCCTAAAGGAAAAAATTATGTTAATAAATTATATTACCACGTTACCAAATTTGATGACAGCAAGACCACAAAAATCCAGAAAACAGAGAAGTTTTAAGATGTAAAAGAATATCCAGTCTTGGTTTCAAATGCATCTTTACATAAATATCATAGAATGTAACACAATTACCAAGTAAATTCAGACTGAGTTCAGTGATGTGAACCCAGCATGTAATTCTTTGAGCTCAAAGGTGAGAAAGACAACCTTAGTGTCTACAAACAAAAGCTAAACAATTTGGTATTTAAGAAATAATTTTTAACATTTCATGTAAGTGTGCTGACTTTTCTTACATCTCTGCATCATATTGTTAAAAGTTAAAATAAACTTGATGCCACAACTTATCTCACCATTTCTATCAAGCAAGAGAGGGTCAGAATGTTTCTTGCCTATATCTGCAAAAGATCGAACAAGGGGAATCCGATTACTGAATTTTTTTTCATTCTGATGATGGTGCCTCTTCAGAAGAGCTTCCCTGACATTGTCTCTCATAGATTCATCCAAGTGACCCGAAGCAATCATGTTATCCAATACCATATCTACCAAAGGAAAAGAAATATTAAGTTAAGAAGTATACTGACCTTTAATCTATATAGAACATGTAGCAGCGCTCATTTTTTAGAATAAAGTCTACCTTGATACTCTCAACCCTTTGTTAAACATTGAGATATCAACACCATTCATTGCTATTCCAGACTATCAGCTTTACAATAATCACAAAACTACTATTGTAATTACACAGCAGCTCTAGGAATCCATTGTCAAATTGCCCAACACAAGATTTGAGATTCCAAGGGGAACATGAAAGTCACCTTGTGTTATTCTTCTAGTACTGACTGGGACCCAATGCTGGCACAGAAACATCAACCAGTGCTGCTACTTATCCCTGTCAGCAGCACCACAAACAAAATATGCTATTAAACTGTCTCATTCCTATGTGACAAGCCTAAGCATATGCAGACTGTCACCTTTAACACATAGGCAAATGGAGCACAAATGTTTCCCATTTTCCTTCATAATCAGCCATTATTATTATTATTTTTATTATTATTATTATTATTTGTATCCCGCCCCTCTAACAAGCAATCAGGTTGGCTTATCAAGATTAAGATTTGTTGTGATGCACATTTCTGCATATAAGTCTTATGTTCACTGAACAAGATACTTTCTTCTTATCAGTTAATGGTAAGGAGGAAAAGATATGCGCTAACAATCAAACTGTTTTATCTCTGTTTTTATAGGATCTATGCTTACTTTAGAAACACATTTTATTAGTTCAGACAAATAATAAGCCAAGTTCCTAAATCCCTCAAACACATACAGAGATATTTGTCCCTTAATTGGAAAACCTTATGGGAAAACAGCACAACCCATTTCAGAATCATAACGGAAAATCTGGACCATTCTATACTAATATGATCCTTAATTTCCAAATGAAGGTGTTTGTTTTTTAAAGAATCATATTTGTGCCTTGAGTTTATCTCCAGATATAAAACTATTAGAATAAGGAATGCGGCAACTGAGAGAAAAAGGAACAAAGTTGTCCAATAAACCACAGTGCTGGCTCCATCTTCGCTTCTAACCTAGCAAGAATATTAATGACTACTAGTAACTAATGAGACTTTATTACGTTTTGATTGCATGCTAGCACTTCTTGAATAAACACCAACTATTTGCATTAAAATTGTAGGAGCACAGAAATTAAGTATTCAAAGAAACACTGCAAGTACAACTTTTAGAATGCTCCCCCTTTTAGTAATGAAACATGTTAAATTAGCAGACATATACTTCAAGTCTATAGAAGGAAAGTTAATGGGCTGGAAACCAACTTTTATATAGCAGCATGATTACTTATCTTCTTATTAAAATCTTTCTTAGACAGCATAATGGGGAAAAACAATATTTACTTTATAGCGAGATCCATGAACATTTTTTTTTTTTTTTACAAATCTTAGGTAAAATTTGCTATAACCTGCTATTTCATCCAATGAATTGGCTCTCATATCCAGCATAACTGTCCCATTCAAAATACAGCTCCTGAGTTCAAACAGACTGTGGAGAGACAGGGTAGCCACATAAGGTTTACTCCATCGCTCACCACCATCTTCAACATCTTCTTCAAATTTCATTTCTTCAAATGAAGACTTCCGGGTTGGGATGGCGTCCGTTTGAGAAGTCGCAAGGGATTCTCCTTGGGACGACTTTGGCAGAGCGGCACAGAGATCACTGGGAGACCACCTAAAAAGTGATCTGAAATTGTCCCCTTGGTATAGGGGATTCGGACGACCTCATTGTTAGCCCAGATTTTGTCGGATAGCCCTAAAAACTCTTGGAATTATTCCGGGAGTAGCTGGGGTGGAGACAGGAGGGCTAAGAGAGAGGCGCGTCCGCCTGCCAGGATATTCATTTGAGAAGACGGAGACGCCACCAACTTTTAAAAGATCTTCTTTTGAGTAAGAATACTCAGTTTAAATTAAAAGAAAATCTCCTGGAATCTGCTGGATATTGATCTGTCCGATTAACTTCGAAAGTAACGTCTCACGATTGACTATTGGATTTAAAGGTACTGGAAGGGTTGTAGTTTTTTTTCTGCTATTGCTCAACCACCCCTGAATACCGCCAGCATTAAAGAAAATATTGCCAGTATTAAAGAAAGACAATTACTACAGAAAATATAAGTTTCGGCTTTGGGTTTTTTTTTTGGATTGGAAATTCTTCTTGGTGGATTTTTGGTGATTGTTATTATTTTTACTATTTTTATTATTATTGCTCTAAGAAAAGAAAAGGAAAATTTGGAGAGCAGATATTCAGTGCATGTTATTTTCGGTGTGTAGAGACATTTATATAGACTACATGAATTAAATACAAAGTAATCGTATAACAATCCCATAATAATATTCAAGACGCAGCAGTCTGGTTAATTCGATTCAAAAAAAAAATTCAAAGATAGTCGGCGGACTGCAATATTGTAAAGTGAAAGGGAAAGACATTGTGAAAGATATTCTGCAGTAAAGAACTTGTAAGTCTAGTAAAGAGTTAAGTTACCTTGTCGTTTGTGTCCTTGAGACGTGTTGGAGACTGGCCTTGGAGTTATGCTAGGAGAAACACAAATAAGGTTTCTCCCCCACGGCAGCTGGTGAGCGGAACAACAGGCGATAAAGGCGTGGATTGTATGAGGAAGACGGAGCGATAGTGGACGTCACTGAGCAGCGACACTAGGAGATCAGAGACTATATAGACTACATAAATCTGTATAGAGTGATGATTCTCCAAGGACTTCAGAGTTTGTAAAAATCTGACTTTCTATACCGCGTGTGATTCATGATTGTTTTGTAAGATATTGCTTGTATTTGAGATTGAAAGAGATTAAAAGAGCAAAGAAAGGAGCGGAGGAAAAAATAAAAAATAAAAAGAATAGAAGGAATAGAGAAGAGAAAAAAGGAAATTGTCTGAGTCCCCGGGGGGTGGACTGTGGGAGGTTTTGGATTTGGCATTTGTAAAAAAGAAGAAGGGAAAAAAAAGGGAAAAAAGAAAAAAGAAAAAAAAAAGGGAAAGAGAGAGGGAAGGAAAAGGGAAAGAAAAGGGAAGGAAGAGAGGGGGAAAAAAGAAAAGGGAAAGGAAGGAAAAAAAAAACGATAATTCAATTTAATTCAATTCAATTCAACCCAATTTTTTTTTTTTTTTTTTTTTTTGTAATACATTCGGAGGTTTTAATATATATTGATTAGGGGGGTGGTGTAAATTACCTTGGTTTGGAGTTGTTTGGAAGGGATAGAGAATAATTTGGAATAATTTGGAATAAGTTAAGACATTTGGTATAAACTGGATTATCATAGTTTATAATATAGAAAATAACAACAATAACTTTAATTGTAACATTAATTGGTACTGGCTGAATTGTGAAATAGACAATGATGTCTAGAAATCAAACTGCCAAAAGCCAAACTCAGTCACAGCTCCCTAGGAGATCCTCCGTTGAGCAAGTCAGAATTGTTGATGTAAATGTGAATATTTTGGAGGAGATAAAGAAATTGAGGTTGGAATTCAGACAAGAGATGAAAGACTTTAAGTCGGAGATACGGCATGATATTCGTACTGAGCTCCAGGAAATTAATCAGACAGTGGATAAGATAACTGGGGAATTAAATATTGCAAAACAGAAAATAGAGACCTTAGAGTATAGGAATGACAGATTTGGTGAAGAATTAGCGGAGGTTAGAAGGGATAAAGAAAGAGATTTGGACGATAAAGCGGTTTGGGATTTAAAACTTAGGGAAAAATGTGTTAAAATTAGAGGACTGCCAGAAGATAAAAATGAAAATTTGATGGAATTGATGGTATCTCATTTGGCAAAATTTTTGGGAAAAGACCCCTCTCAGTTTCAGTTTGAGATTGATAGGACCTTCCGTCTTAATTCAACAGTAGCAAAACAAAGGGGATTAGCTAGAGATATCATAGTGTACTTTGTTAGGAGGCAGACACGGGATCTGCTTCTTAAAGTTCACAATGAATCCCCGCTAGAAATAGATTGTCAACAGTTGCAAATTTTAAAAGACATACCTGCTAGATTGCTTAGAAAACGGAAGGATTACCTTTTCTTAACGGCCTT
The DNA here is from genome assembly GCA_026167975.1 of Phrynosoma blainvillii. Classification (NCBI taxonomy): domain Eukaryota; kingdom Metazoa; phylum Chordata; class Lepidosauria; order Squamata; family Phrynosomatidae; genus Phrynosoma; species Phrynosoma blainvillii. Next base: position 58,160,352 of record JANUYF010000005.1, read on the forward strand.
TTTGAGACAAGAAGGGATCCCATATAGATGGAGAACCCCTGAAGGTTTAATTTTTTGGTACAGGAAGAGAAGGATAGTTTTGGGATCGGTAGAAGAAGCAAGGAAATTTTGGGATCGTGAAGAAAGTAGAAGGGAAACTAGAAAAGACCCAAAAGAAAAGGACTTAGAGAAAGAGAAAGGTTTAGTTAAAGAGGAGGCGAAATTCCAAAGGAGAGAAAAATTACATAAGAAAAATACGGAAAAAACAAAGAAGGGAGGTAGGTCATCGGATGAGGAAGATACAGAAGAGGTAGGGGCAGTTAATTGGAAATATAGAGAGGACTTAATTGGTTCAGAAGAAGATCTCCTAGGTGACTTGGAAGAACGGCAAAGGAAAAAACAAGGTGATTTTTCAGAAGAGGAGGGGGATTTATATGAAGGTTTATGAGTGCTGTTTAGATTTAGAATGTTAAGATTTAGGTCGCTAAGAAGGTATATCGCACGGAAATAGTATAGTCTGCGGTTTCATAATTTGATTGTATGTTGTAACAATTCCCACGATTTGACTTAGAAATTTTTATTTGTTAAACTGTTATTTACATTTGATGATGGATCAGATAAAGATAGTTTCCTGGAATGTTAAAGGATTGAACACACCAAATAAAAGGAGAAAGATTAATCATCACTTGCAGAAATTAAAAGCAGACATTTATTGTCTCCAAGAAACGCATATCAGATTAAAGGATGTTAAATATTTAAAGAATAAAAAATTGGGTGAAGAATTTGTTGCTGCTGCAGAAAATAAAAAGAAGGGTGTGGTAATCTACATAAAACCCAGGTTTCATCCACGGGAGATATACGTGGACAAGGAAGGAAGATTTATTGTGGTGGAGATTATGCTGATGGGAGAAAAAATATCAATAGTAGGGTTATATGCACCACTAACTAATAAAGGTGAATTTTATAAGTGTTTAACTGAAAAGTTAGAAAACTTGAGTGTGGGCAAGTTGATAGTTATGGGCGATTGGAATGGGGTGGTAGACCCAAAAATGGACAGAACGTCAACAAAGGAAATAAAAGCTTCGCAGGGTAAATTACCCGCAAGTTTTTTTGAAATGCAAGTTCGTTTAGCATTAAAGGATATTTGGAGAATTCTATATAGTAATGCTAAAGATTATACATTCTATTCTTATGTACACGATTCATGGTCAAGAATAGATATGTTTATGGTCTCAACCCCAATTTGTAAAATGGTACAGGAAATTGAGATACTCCCAGCAGTATGGTCAGACCACAATCCGATTATGATGAGTTTAAAAACGACATCTAAAGATTTTCGTTGGCAATTAAATGTGGGAAATTTGAATAATCCAAAAATAATTGAGGAAGCAAAGCAAGAATTACAAATGTTTTTTCAGCAAAATTTGAATAGGGAAACAGACATTAATGTGGTATGGGATACCTCTAAAGCATATATGAGAGGTTTCTTTTTAAAAAAAGGAGCTGAAAGTAAAAAAATTAGAGAAAAACAGATTAAAGATTTGGAAAATAAATTAAAAAAGGTAGAAGATGAATTAAAAATTAAACCAAACTGTAAGAAATTAAAATCTGAATTGGAAATATTAAAGAGTCAAATTTCCACTTTGACAACTGAGGAAATACGGAAGAAACTCAAATATATAAAGCAAAGGGATTTTGAATTTTCTAATAAGGTGGGGAAATTATTAGCTTACAAGTTGAGACGAAAACAGGGTGAGAACTCAATCTTGGAATTAAAAAGTGGAGATAAAAGCATTACATCTCAAGAACATATTAAAAAAATATTTTTAGAATATTTGGAAAAATTGGAATTGACGACATTAACAGAAGAAGTTAAAGCAGAATTGGAGAGAAAGATTACATTACAAGAATTGTTGAATACAATAAAAGAGGTAAAAAGTGGGAAAGCTCCAGGCCCAGATGGGTTCATTATGGAATATTATAAAATATTCTCAGAACAATTAGCTCCACCTCTACTAGAGACTATGAATGCAGTATTGGAAGATAAAATACCAGCGACCTGGGCTGAAGCTAATATAACATTAATTCCTAAGGAAGGAAAAGATTGCACTGCTCCTAAAAATTATCGTCCCATTTCGCTTCTAAACTGTGATTATAAGATTTTTACTAACATAATAGCAAGGAGATTGAAAAAATGGCTAAGCAATTGGATAAATACTGATCAGGCAGGTTTTTTACCAGGTAGGAGGATTAAGGATAACACTAGGAATCTATTGAATTTAATTGAGTACTTTAACAAAAATATCGATAAAAAAGGTTTGCTCCTCTTTTATGATATAGAAAAGGCTTTTGATAGCCTCAATTGGTCTTTTCTAAAAGCAACGATAGAAAAACTGGGGATCGGGTCTAACTTGAGTAAATGGATTGACATGATTTATTGTTCTCAAGAGGCAAAAATCCTTGTAAATGGTGAAACCACTAAATCTTTTAGAATTGAAAAAGGGGTTCGACAGGGATGTCCCCTCTCCCCGTTGTTATTCATCATTTGTTTTGAAATGTTACTAAAGAAAATTAGAGAAGAGGAACAAATACAAGGGGTGAGGATTAAAAATAGTGAATTTAAATATAAGGCCTTTGCAGATGACTTAATGGTTTCATTAACAAATCCGATTCAAGGTATTACAAAATTGAACGAAATTTTTGATGAATTCGGGCAATTAACAGGTTTGAAGGTAAACAGAGATAAAACATCTATGTTAATGATGAATTTGATAAAGAGGGAAAAGGAGAAGATCAAAGAATTAACAGGGTTCAAAGAAACTAAAATGGTAAAATACTTGGGTATAAATTTTACAACAAAAAATTCGGAACTATTTAAAAATAATTATGAGATGAAATGGAGAGAAATTAAGGTGGAATTGAGCAGATGGAGTAAACTAAATTTATCACTATTAGGAAAGATTGCAACAGTAAAAATGAATATCCTCCCAAAAATGCTGTACTTATTTCAAAACATCCCAATATTGATCAGTGATGTACCGTTTAAAGAGTGGGAAATTGATATATCTAAATTTCTATGGGGTGGTAAAAAACCAAGAATTAGGTTGAAACTGCTTCAAGAAGCAACAGAAAGAGGAGGTTTGAGTTTGCCCAATTTTAGACTTTATTATTATGCATGTTGTATATATTGGTTGATGGATTGGATCAGATTAGATAAAGAAAAAAATTTGAAATTAGAAGGTTTTGATAAAGTGTATTCGTGGCATGGTTATTTAATATATAACAAAATTAAAGTACATAAAAATTTTAATGATCATTATTTGAGGCGAGCTCTTTTAAGAGTATGGGACAAAGTGAAGGCAAAATGGAAAGACGAAATACCTTTATGGACAGCAGTAGAAGCGGTAGCAACTAGAGAAAATAGACTAAGAAAAGGTTCATGGTTGACATATCGAGAGTTGTTAAATAAAGATAAAGAAGGATTCAAGATTAAATCGCAAGAACAATTACATCGTGAGGGATATAATTGTAATTGGTTTACTTATTATCAATTAAAAGAGAGATTTATGTTAGATACAAAGATTAAAGCAATTGGACCCATGAATATAGAATTTGAAGAAATAATTAATGCTGAAGATAAATATAAACTTTCTAAAATTTATAAATTATTGCTAAGTCTGGAAATGGAAGAGGAATTTATCACTCCACAGATGGTAAAGTGGGCACAAGATGTAGGACATACAATTGAACTACAACAATGGGAAAAAAATTGGAAAACAAGACTTAAATATACCATAAATTCGGATATTAAAGAAAATTATTATAAAATGCAATTCCGGTGGTATCTCACCCCGTATAAATTGGCTAAAATGAAAAATAGTTATTCAAATAAATGTTGGAAATGCGAGAAGAAAATTGGAACTTTTTTTCATTTATGGTGGGAGTGTAAATGTGCAAGGGCTTATTGGAAAATGATTCATAAGGAAATGGAAAGAATATTTCAAAGAGAACTGAATTTTAGTCCATTGATATATCTCCTTGGGATGATAGAGGATGAAATGCTGGAAAGGCAGCATGGGAAATTACTATTTTATTTAATATCTGCAGCAAGGATAATATACGCCTCGAAGTGGAAATCAAAGATGGTACCAGATATTTGTGAATGGATAAAAAAGATTCTAGACATTATGGAGATTGAAAAACTAATTTCGTGTATGGGAAAAATAGATAAGACAACGGTTAAAAAGGAATGGGAACCATTGGTTCGATATTGGCAAGCTAAGAAAGATTTTTTCTTTCTAGTCGAGAGGGATTAAATTGAGGTATTAATGGGGTTAGTTGTGTAATTAAGGTTCAAGTATAGAGTTAAAGCATAAAAATTCACATATGTAGTAGGCGAAATCAGGGATGTTAGAATAGACGTGAGACATTATACTAAATTTGTTGCAATAATGGAAGTATTAATTGAAATGCGTTAACAAACGGATTTTTTCCAGTAAGGAAGTCATTTTATATGTGTGTGGTGTAGTAAGTGTTGTTTTATGTGGTGAGGTACTGTTTTATTTGTAATATTAATGTCTGTATTCAAGTCTTTTTTGTTTGTTTGTTTGACATGTTTTATGTTTTAATTTTAATAAAATTTAAAAAAAAAAAAATTTCCAAATGAAGGTGTTTGTTTTTTAAAGAATCATATTTGTGCCTTGAGTTTATCTCCAGATATAAAACTATTAGAATAAGGAATGCGGCAACTGAGAGAAAAAGGAACAAAGTTGTCCAATAAACCACAGTGCTGGCTCCATCTTCGCTTCTAACCTAGCAAGAATATTAATGACTACTAGTAACTAATGAGACTTTATTACGTTTTGATTGCATGCTAGCACTTCTTGAATAAACACCAACTATTTGCATTAAAATTGTAGGAGCACAGAAATTAAGTATTCAAAGAAACACTGCAAGTACAACTTTTAGAATGCTCCCCCTTTTAGTAATGAAACATGTTAAATTAGCAGACATATACTTCAAGTCTATAGAAGGAAAGTTAATGGGCTGGAAACCAACTTTTATATAGCAGCATGATTACTTATCTTCTTATTAAAATCTTTCTTAGACAGCATAATGGGGAAAAACAATATTTACTTTATAGCGAGATCCATGAACATTTTTTTTTTTTTACAAATCTTAGGTAAAATTTGCTATAACCTGCTATTTCATCCAATGAATTGGCTCTCATATCCAGCATAACTGTCCCATTCAAAATACAGCTCCTGAGTTCAAACAGACTGTGGAGAGACAGGGTAGCCACATAAGGTTTACTCCATCGCTCACCACCATCTTCAACATCTTCTTCAAATTTCAGCCATCTGAAATAAAGACATACAAAAAACATATACATATAAAATGCCTTTCAAAATATTTCTGTCAACAATCTAGAGAATTCTCCTAACATATGCTTTCACCTGTCATTACTTCTCAAATCCTTTTTTCAGGGCTTCTTACAATACCACATACCATTTCAGGACTTTGTTCTGAAATAGTATGTATTCAGTGCTTCTTCCACTGCCAAGTACCATTTTTGATACTTGTCTACTCAAAGCTCAGCAGGACTAAGGACAGGAATGCAGTCTTGGTTATTTTTTATTTTATTTTTTTTACCCAATATTTGAATCAAAAAGGCATCCAAAGTGGTTTGCATAGCATCCTTCCTGGCAGGATTCCAATCAAAGCCTGACTACTCTTATCTTTTAAACTCTCTCACCAACAGAGGCTTATATTAAACTCTTATATAAAATATATTAAGAGTAGTATCACTGATCATAGAGATTAAAGAAAAATGCTTAAGGGGACTGAGCCATAGGCTTTCAAAATATTTCTACCAGTTATGTTGTTGTCTCAATGTAAATTTGGATTATGAAAATCCTATTATGATATGTGAGAAGGAACAGGAACTATTTATATATTACCTGGCAGTTTCTTTCCATTCATATTCTTCTCCTTCTCTAAAGCAAAGTTCGTCCATTTCAGTGAACAAATCATGAGGAATGTGTTCTTCATCATCATCTTCAGTACCCAGAATAAACTGCACCCTCTGAGATGGTGTGTCTTCATAAAAATTAGACAATATGGAGAGAATCATTAATAAAAAAATCAAATTATTATCCATTTCTCCATAATGCTAATCAAAACATTACAACTGTTTATACTGGGCTAATCAAAACAACTAACAATACTTTCCTGTAAAAATAGCATCCATAGTTTTTTATGCAGATGTTAAGTTCACTATATCCCAGTTGATCTTAATGGGCAATACTATATGGATACATTTATTAAACAGCTAAATAAAAAACCAACAAAACAGTCAATAAAACATGCAGTTGAAATGCCATATAATACACAGGTTTCATTTGTGGGAGTTGTCCTCTACATAAAAAAGGCAACGATGTGTTGTGAGCAGGGCCTCCTCATGCAAGCAGATACAGACCTGAACTTTGGCTCATAGTTGAAATATGCACTGTGATAGACAGCATATGAGGTCAAAGTTCATTCCTGCACACGTATGACCTATATCCCTATATCTATGACCTGTTTCTGTCCAAAAGCAGGTGTTTGGGGAGCAACGGTGTAACGCCCTATTAGGGTGTCACCTGGTGCAGTCCACTTCTCTCCAATGGCACCTCTTAAAAGGCTGTTGCACTCTAGGTTACACTGTTAGAACCTTGATCCATATTTGTAGAATTGTACTTATATTAACCTGCCTTCTCAATTCATGTGACATGTTGGGTTCCGTAGGCGACTGACTCACTCAGCAATCATTTTGATTTGATCACTATTTCAGCCACTGTGTTCTGGCCTTTACCAGCTACACAGGCCAGAAATTCAGATTTTGTGCTAATAAAAGTAATCATATATAACTGGCTGTCTTGTGACTGATAACACAGATAGCTGTTAAACAATGAAGTGGGATGCGCAAATTTCAGCAACCAACTTCACAACAGGTCTGTATAGCATAAGGCAACGTACACCACCAAACTTGTGTAATACTAGTGCACATAATATCTTTGCCTATGGCAATCCACAGAAATATGATTTGTTGTTTTGCAAATACATAAAATTTGACTACCCATTACACATGCAAATCAGACAATACAGTCGGCCCTGCGAAAATGGAGACTCGTCGATATTCAAGCCTCATAGGCTTGAATGGGGCATGCCCAACACAGGCACGCACCCACAGGGGTGGGCCCCATTGATTTTAATGGAGGTTGCTCCTCCGTGAATATTCAAAGCTGCGGACCTCAAGTCCACAAGAACGGACAAGTGATTGTATCTCTCAATGTTACCTTCATCTGTGTTAGTAGTAACAGAAAAATGCTCTTGGGGTACTTTATAACCATAAACATCCAGACCAATCAATAAAAACAACAACAACAATAATAAATTTATTTGTATCCTGCCTCTCTGTGTAACACAACCGGGGCGGCTTACATGCTAAAACATACAATCAGTCTCCCAACAGCCCGCCCACCCTCAAAATACATTTAAACAACCATAGTTTAAACATACTATAAAATAACAACTAAACAAGTAACAAATAAATTAAAATAGCTGTAACAGAAGTCAGGGGTATAACAGGCACAACTTTTTTGGTGGCTGGTTGTCTACTCAGGAAAGGCCTATAAATCCAAAATTATGATATAATAAAAGGAATTTCTACGTAACATCAAACCCTTTGAGATGGAAATATTATTTCAACACACACACAAAATCATAGCTATCATGAAACAAAAAAATATATTTGTCAACATGAAAAAATATTAACCAACACAAAACAAAAGATCAAAGATTTTGTAGCCTGAAAACACAACAAAAACTCTTATTCCATACCAAGATTTATGACACTTTTTTGTCAGTTCATCTTAAATAGTCTGGGGGTTATATATTTTCGTTTTTAGTTAAATGACAAGGAAATATGATTCTAACACCTGACCTAAAGAAACTAAAGCTCCAAAATAAAGTTCATTTAACTGAAACATATGCAGAAAACCAAGGATTAATTCTCTGTTTTGTGAATGTGGTGTAAAAACTATTTTTAAGGAATTGTTTTAGTTTGTTTTCTTAAAAACTGTTCTATACTGTTTTCTTTTTAAAATGTTTTATCTGCTTTGCCTACCTATATCTAAAGTTTTAAATAATGTTTTAATCGACTATACATCTGGCAGTCTGAAACACAATAAAGAAAAAAAATCAACAAATAAAAAACATTGCCTCTCAGCTTACTGTATATACTCATCTGTAAGTTGACCTCATGTATAAGTTGAGGGCAGGTTTTTGGGGCAGAATTATGGATTTTGATATGACCCATGGATAAGTCAAGGATGGAGGCATGTAACAAAGAATGTAAAGGAGAAGCAAAAGAAGATGATGCCAAAGAACTTACAAAATTCCAGCAAGCTTAACTATTTGTGCTCACCCTAAAGACTGGATGGACGAAGAGGGAATTATAGTAGACTCTAGCTGTGCATTGTGTGGGGGAGACTACCAAGCATGGGCAGGGCCAAGAAAATGCAAACATGTCAAAAAGGATGAAAAGGCAAAGCAAAGCAAATGGTGATTACATTAGGAGTGATTATAGCCATTAACTTTAATGTAATAGCATGGCTTGATTCTAACCTAGGAAAGCTGACCAACATACACAGATTTCTTATTCAAATCTTTCAAAGCCAATTACTCTCAGCAGTCCTTTCAGGGGAATGCCAAAGAGTTGCCACCACTGCCAATTTCCCATCCAGACATTCAAAAATATCAGAAGAGACACCATAGCAGAGAGAATAGATGGCATTGGTGCCTCTTTTAGCTGTTCCTGGGACAGAATAAGCTCTCGTCTTTCGCTACTCAAAAAAGGGAATTGTTCCTTTTTTTTTTTTTTTTTTTTTTTAATAAGAGAAAGTACAGTACTTACATTGACTCATGGAAAAGTCACCTCATGTTTTTTGGGTCAATTTTTTTACTTAAATTTCTAGGCTTATATATGAGTATATGCTCATGTAATTAGAAATTCATCAAAGTTTTCAGGTCTGTTAAATAAAAATACAGTGAGAAGCAAAAACTAGGTTTTAAAACATTGCCAGTGGATGTAAAATTACATTGAAATACTAGCAAAACTTCTTACCATAAGAGGGAGATTCTCGCCCATCTTCTCTATCAGTTTCCTTTTCTTTTCTTCTTCTATGATGTTTATGTCCACGGTGCCTATGACGCCGTCGGCCTTGTTTTCCAAAAGGGACATGCACACCAACATATACAGCTCTGTGACCTTAACCCAAAAAAGGTAGACAACATGTTAGTCTAGTCTTGTTGATAATGAAGAAACTGGTCAATGAACAAATAATTTCCTTGCTACTTAAGGTAAAATATTTGGCTTTCTATCAAATTGATATCAACTGGCTAAAAATGGTGGTAAATTTCTGTGGGCCCAAGGGCCAAATTTGTGCCCAGAACCCTCCAATGGCAAAACAAAACAAAAATCCAGAAACAGCCTAAGTCCACTTCTGCTTTTGATTTTTTTTTAAAAAAATGTTTTCAACAGTGAAAGGCAGCCCTGCAATCTATTTAAAAGGCTTCTGGAAAGAGACAAAATCATCCTCCAGTTCCTCTAGTTGAGGAATACTGTAGCAGTCTTCTATCCACATTACTGTGACCTGCTTTTTTCCACTGGAAGTCAAGACTGGTTTCAAGGGAATAATACTGAAATCTGCCTCAAAATGTACCATCAAATAAGAAATTTATACTTGGTAAATTTTCAAGAAGTTAAGTTTGAATTATATGAATTATAGCTGATCAGTTTCTGGCACAGCTAAATTCCAAGTTAACTGATAATCAGGTGAGAAAACTAAAATGGACAATCACAGAACAAAGAATATTTTATCTGTCTGTTTCATTGGTTAAAGGCTAAGATGTTGGTACTCAAAACTCTTTACTTTGGGACCCCCTTAGCGTTTACATGAGGATGTAACATACAGCCCCACACAATGTAATATATAAATAAAAACATTTTGTTCATTCAGTGTGCATATTTTCATTTGTACATTCATGTAAATCATATTTAACATTTTATAAGGAAATAACATTGTTCAAATTGTTCAATTTAGAGAACAACCCCACAACTTTTTCATGAGACGTAGAGGGGTGTCTGACCATGCTACCATCTGTTGATTAAGGTAAAAGATCACAGTGAAGTTCTCTGCAACTATCAGAACCACGTTGCTTCGGAGAAGTCATTCGAAAAAACCGAAAGGATTTTAAAACTGCCAAAACTCAAGAGCACTGATGTGGAGAGCCTTTTCATCTTGTGCCCAATGACCTCTGACAAGGAGACCAGCAGAATTCACACCCCACCATCTAGTGGCACATAAGTAGTTGCAGTCACTTCCTTCAGGTCCAGCATTGCAAACCAATTATAGTTTTGCATTAGAGAGAGAATGAAACCTAAAGTGACTATCCTGCAGTGCTTGGGTGGGACATAAAGTTAACATCTCAAAGATCCAGGATGAGATTCAACATCCATTCATCTTAAACACATTAAAGTAGTGGAAACAAAATATTCAATGCAGCTGAGAGAATGACAAAAGTTCAAGAGAATGGTATAGGCATGATATTATCCCTCTAAAGCAGGGGTAGGCAACCTTTCCCCTTAAGGGCCTCGGGACTTCAGCTCCCAGAATCCCAGGAGCTATTGGCCAACATGGGACTATTGGCCAACATCGCTGAGGCTTCTGGGAGCTGAAGTCCCTCGGCCCTTAAAGGGGAAAGGTTGCCTACTCCTGCTCTAAAGAATGGATTTCACTTCACCTTGGCATGGTCTGAAAAACTGTACTTTCACAGAGAACCGGTCAGTAATGCAGAGGGAAATTGTCAATGTGCACAAGCAGGACTGTAGCAGTGATGACATATGTTTGCAAGAAAAATTTGGAACATGATGAGAACTGATACTGAACTCAGGAATTACAAAGTAAGTCCAGCATGCATGGGAATCACAATAGCCCTAGCAAATGCCATCTCTGAGCAATTTCAGTGTCAAGGGTTGGCAGCTTGCAAGAACACAAAGCTTCCCTTCTGGGAGTGAAAACACAGATAGTTTATCGAAATTTTCTTCCATAGAGTTCTGATAAGCTCCTATACATGTGATGTAGTTTTGCATTAAAGGGAGATGAGAACAATCCATGAGAACAAGGAAGCAGCAGAATAAATTTTCATCCCCTGATAACCATCTTGTTACCCTAATGGGTCCCTATACTGGGAGAAAGGCAGGATATAAGAACATAAATAAATATATAAATAAATAAATAGCAGAGCAGAGTAAATTTTGAGAGGCCCTGGACTGGACAGAAGCCACAATAATTGAATTAATTTCAGATGCTGCAGTGTCTAGCCAATTCCAGAACATTTCTCCCAACCCTCAATTTTTTTTTGTAAGTGGAAAGTACTGATGTGTACCTGCCACCAGAGCTGGTGCTGAAAACCAATGGAAGAGTAAGATGATGAACTACCAGTGTCTGAACTTGAATAGAGCTGAATGAAATGGCAGAGCTCATGGTCTGAAGTAGAAAGTGCATAGATCGATGTCAGAAATCAGAATGGTAATCAGCAGAAGCACAGCCGTAACCCTGAAATAAGGACACGGAGAAGAGGAATATCTCAGGAGACTCCTATATCACTCCATTGGAAGATATCCACTCATAAGAATGTAGTACATATGGAACTAGAGAACAGTACCAACACCCAGCCTTCAGTATTGACTTCTCATCAACTAGTAGATAGTAACAATTATGATACTTAGGTATGGAAGGATCGATCTCTTCTTTTGTTTCTTCTATAAGGGATTACAGATGGAACCTAAGATAAACATTTGGTATGGAGGGACTAACTGTTACGTTTGCTCTGTATAGAGTGAGAAGATGTTACCAATGATGGAGGTACCAACATCTTTGTGTCCTCCAGATGAAGTAAGGAGATTGTATTGACAATCAGCCTTTAATAAGGAGGGACATGCCTGTTAAATTTCCTCCATATGGGGCAAAAACTTGATAACAATTATTGGCCCTCAGTAGAGAGGAACCAATCTCTTCTTGTGTGTCATCCATATGGGTGAGAAAATGATACTGACGATCAGCCCTCAGTATGTTGGGGCCTAAATCTTCTTCTGTTTCCTCTGTACAGACAGAAACTGTACCAATGACTTGCCATCAGTATGGAGGGAGCAAGCTACTATGTTTCTTCTGTATGGAACAAGATGATAGTACCAACAATAGGCCCTTGGTAGAAAGGGACCAACCATTTATTCTGTTTCATCAGTATGGACAGATAAAATGGTATCAATGATCAGTGCTCACTCATTATGGAGGGACTGACCCGTTATGTTCCTTCCATATGGAGTGAGACAATGTACTAACGACCAACAACCTGTTCAGGTTCAGGTGGAATTGTGGTAAACTGGAAACTAAATTTCAGTGAGTTAGGGCCTGAACACACTACCAGAAATAATCCAGCTTGAGACCACTTTAATTGTTCTGGCTCAATGCTAGAGAATTATTGGAATTGTAGTGTTTTTTTCTGAGGCATTGAGCCTTCTCGTCAAAGAACTCTGGTGCTACAATAAACTACAGTTTCCATGATTCCCTAGCAATGAGTCAGGGCAGTTAAAGTGGTCTTAAACTGGATTATTTCTGGCAGTTTGTTCAGGCCCTTATACAGTGAAAGAAAAAGAGAAAAACCTACAAAAAAGACAAAAAGCTCACATTTTCATTATGATTTATTAAGCAAAGAAAAGGTCAGAGGGCTTACTTAGCAAAGGAACAGCCATTCAAATTGTAGTCTAGGTGTGTGCACATGAAAAGTTACATAAAAGACTATTCTGTGTGAAAATATTATTTTGTAAAATTTCTTGGCATTTTACCCCATTTATGGACAAAGGAAACAACTAAATAAATAAATGACCTTCAGAAACCCCACTTGCAGAATTGCTGCACCATACTGATTCAAAGCAAAGCTTGTTACAGAATTAGCTTAAACCAATCCTCAACGGGCATTAATAAAATGCAGGATACTAACTTTAGTACACATATCTCCAAGGATAGTTGTTTGGTTTAACTAGACATGACTTTATCCAAGCTTAGTTGACAAAATCCACAAATGGTTTTTAATAGTTAAGGTCATTAGTGGTGTCATTTTAAAGATTTTTTTTTAAAAAGAAACCCCCTGCTTATTCTATTTACTGTACTGTTACTCAGATCACATAGCATGGCTCTCTTGTGATTTAGCAGATTTTAAAATCTATAAAATGCACTTTAAAAGAAATTCTGAGTTGATTTTGCATAATACCAGAATATTTTTTTTAAATCTAGCTATTTCATTGGTTCTTAATTTAAGATTTTAATATAATTTAAAAAAATTATTTCAATAAACATATGTGATACAAACTTATAAATGTAAAGAAACTTTTAAAATATTTCTATACGAGTCATGGATTCTTTCTTACAAGAGGTCTCTACTTCCTTAGCAATCCAATGTTTGATTCTCACTACTAATTTCAAATATATCTTGCATTCCTTTCACAAACTCATGTACCAAGAAATAAATCATGGCTATTTCAATAAATATTTTAAGCTTAGTGCTGCAACCTCACAACTGCATGTTCCTACACAATTATTTCTTCAGTGTGGAACATGTCACATAGTATGAGAAATGGGGTGGGGTGGGGTGGAATCCTGTCAAGATCCAAAATCCATGTTGAAACATATGCAGCCATTTTAATATATGCAATTTAAATGCATCTTCTTCACTGCTATATGTGCTATGGAACTATAGCATGAAAAAAGCAAATGTTGCAAGTCATAATATAATTAAGTACTGGAGGACCTACTTACTTCACAAAATTGCATCACTGTATTCCCACCAACTAAGATCTTCAAAGTCATTATAAAAGTGGTCAGTACCATGCTTTTTTAAAAAAAAGTATACACCTTCCCCTCTTCATCATTATGTTGCACAGTACAAGCCTCTTAACTTAGTTTTGTTTCTGTGGCTATGGAGTGCCCTCTTTTATGTGATCCTCTCTCTAGCCAATATGCTCTCTTTTTGACAACTATCTACAAAATACTTAAAGAGGACAAGGAGATGCACAGCTAGTATACATAAAAAATTACATTAAAAACCTACTGTATACGAGTTGACCTCATGTACCGTATTTTTCGCCCTATAACGCGCACTTTTTCTTCCCCAAAACGTGCGTGGGGAAGTGAGTGCGCCTTATAGGGCGAAGGGCCGAGGCCGCGGGGAGAAGGAGCCCTCCTTCCCCCCGCGACCTCAGTCTTTGAATGGGCTGGTGCCGGGATCGCTTCGAAGCGATCCCGGCACCAGCCCATTGAAAGACTGAGGCCGCCGGGAGAAGGAGCCCTCCTTCCCCCCCGGCCTCAGTCTTGGAATGGGCTGGTGCCGGGATCGAAGCGATCCCGGCACCAACCCATTGAAAGACTGAGGCCACCGGGAGAAGGAGCCCTCCTTTCCCCCCGGCCTCAGTCTTGGAATGGGCTGGTGCCGGGATCGAAGCGATCCCGGCACCAGCCCATTGAAAGACTGAGGCCGCCGGGAGAAGGATCCTTCTCCCCGCGGCCTCAGTCTTTGAATCGGCTGGCGCTGGGATCGAAGCGATCCCGGCACCAGCCCATTGAAAGACTGAGGCCGCCGGGAGAAGGAGCCCTCCTTCCCCCCCGGCCTCAGTCTTGGAATGGGCTGGTGCCGGGATCGAAGCGATCCCGGCACCAGCCCATTGAAAGACTGAGGCCGCCGGGAGAAGGAGCCCTCCTTCCCCCCCGGCCTCAGTCTTGGAATGGGCTGGTGCCGGGATCGAAGCGATCCTGGCACCAGCCCATTGAAAGACTGAGGCTGCCGGGAGAAGGATCCTTCTCCCCACGGCCTCAGTCTTTGAATTGGCTGGCGCTGGGATCGAAGCGATCCCGGCACCAGCCCATTGAAAGACTGAGGCCGCCGGGAGAAGGAGCCCTCCTTCCCCCCCGGCCTCAGTCTTGGAATGGGCTGGTGCCGGGATCGAAGCGATCCCGGCACCAGCCCATTGAAAGACTGAGGCCGCCGGGAGAAGGATCCTTCGATCCCAGCACCAGCCCATTCAAAGACTGAGGTCGTGGGGGGAAGGAGCCCTCCTTCCCCCCGCGACCTCAGTTCAATGGGCTGGTGCTGGGATCTGAGAAGTTCTCCGATCCCAGCACCAGCCCATTGAACAACCGGCCTCCGGCTAAAGGGGGAATCCTTTTTCCTTGGATTTTCCTCCTTTAAAATTGGGTGCGCCTAATATGCCGGAGCGCCTTATATGGCAAAAAATACGGTACTAATCGAGGGCAGGTTTGGGGGCCAAAATTATAGATTTTGATATGAACCATGGATAAGTTGAGGGGGTATGTAGTAAAGGATCGAAAGGATGAAGCAAAAGAAAACAATGCCAAAGAACATACAAAATTCCAGCAGGCACAACTGTTTGTGTTCACACTGAAGGATGGATGCATGAGAGAGTAGAAAGGGGTCAGTGCTTCCACAACAGATTACACTCTTTCCTTTCACCAGAGGATGATTCCTTTTTTGTAAGAGTTAAAGTACAGTACTTACATTGACCAGTGGATAAGTCGATTTAGGTTTTTTGAGCCATTTTTTTTACTTAAATTTCTAGACTTATATATATATATATATATATATATATATATACAGTATTTCTAAGAGGCTGCTATCGTGCCGTAAGACCAGCTGCAAGTTCACATTAAAAAGGCTAGAACTTTGCTTCTACACACTATTTAGTATTATAGATCCCTTTTCAATGTTGTCCTCTAATGAAGACATCTCTGAAAGAATTGCAAATGTGTCAAGCAGGACCAATGCGTTCAAAAACTGTTTATGTCTTAGTCTGGAAAGTTTGCCGCCACTATGGAGAGAATTTTATAAACAGAAACATTATATAACTTCCTGGTGATTAAGGCCAGCTGGCGTAACATATTCATACTCTTTTCATATGCAATCGGTAGCCTCTTTCAGGCTTTCCTGCCAGCACGAAAGGGAAACTCATTCCAGAGTTATCACTTCTCCCATCATCATAGGAACTTTCTGGAGAAGCTCCCACTTCTTGACTAGTAAGATTATTTTTCTTTCACTCCATCCAGTTAACTTTCCAACCAGGGAAATGATCACAGCCAGGAGGCAATTGCAGTTGCTTCAACTTCCATGAGAGAGAGCTGACCAGGAGGAAAATAACTCTCATTCCAAGTGGCCATAGTAGACAAAACGAAGAGTGCTTCATTAAGCTGGACATCTAGAGCAGGGATGGACAAAATGTAGCCCTTCAGATGCTGCTGGATGTAATTCCCAATATCCATCATCACTGTGTTATGCTGGCTAGGGTAGATGGGAGCTGCATTCCAATAACATCTGGAAGGCTTCAATTTGCCCACCTTTGCTCCAGGGACTCCTCCTACTACTCCTATCAAAAACAATTACTCACAGGCCAACATAATGACCACAGACCTATAGGATGACCTCTCATTTTATGATGAGAGACCCTCTTGATGAAGCTACCAGGACATAATATTCTTGTGCTGTCTATTCCACTGCTGATGGGCTGCAGGCTTCTCAAAATCTCAACTCTAGCCCTGCACAGCCTCATTCATTTTTCAAATACAATTGTATATTATTCATCTGGTATAATGCACAAGTTTATTAGTCCCAAATACTTTTCAAATTTTCAGCAAATCAAAGAAAAAGGCATAAATAAGTAGCTACCCTAGCATCTTTTAAAACTCTACAAGCACATTCAAAACACAACACAACAACAGGGATATTTCCTATCAACCTTTCCAGTTCTAAGATGAAGCAGAATGCTAGGGTTCATTTCCCTGTTATATTTTCAAGTCAGAACTGCTTGTTCTGGAACCGAACACCAGAATAAGAAACCCTGGCTTCCCTTTGAAGCAGAAGAGGAGAAATGAGTTCAAGCTGGAAAGGGACTGTCCCTGACTTTATGTAATGCCGGGAGTGGGGAGTGGAATTGTCTTTGAAGAAGACTGTGACAAACTTAAGCATTTTGATTCACCACAAGACCCAACTTAATTTGCCAGCTGTTACTAGTATAACAATGCAATAATCCTTAACACATAAGTGGAAATTTAGGCATCATTGCAAATAGTAAAGACACAATCATGATAGTCCAACTTAACACAGCAAAAAGGACATTAGGATTTTAATTTTATTTTACTTATGTGTACTGGCAAAATTAATACTACTAATAGAATGAAAATAAAACTTACTTTCAAGTTCCTCTTTCTCAAAATTTGTGTTGATAGTAGAGCTAATTTTACCTGTATCCACAACAGCTTCTTCATCATGACCCTAAGGAAAGGAAAGAAGAACTTAGGCTTCTTAATTTAACTATGCTGTATAAGCTCATTTTCCTAAATAAAACTGTGATGAATTTGGTATAGAAATTAGATACTATTCATTGTCATATACACCTATGGTCACATAAAGCCCAATTTTAAGCCCTGTTATATCTTCTTATTCTCAAATTGAATCAAAATGTGGTACTTGCATATGTCTATAATAAGAGCAGACCAGAGCAAAATAAAGCAGGAGGTGGTTATCAACAATGCATATTGATTTATCCTACACTTATCCTAAGATTTCTCAGTCTATATTGTTAAGGCAGGATCCCATCTAAACCTACTATCTTGATATTAAATATGTAAGGCACAAAAATAAAAATGGTACTTGATTTTTCAGGAACGGTACGGAAATTGTTTATTAATACCATGCAGATAATTCAAGAGGGGACAGTTAAATGAGGGGGAGGGAGGGAAGGAAGGAAAGAAGGAAGGAAACAACACACATAAAGTAACAACTGAAAGAAAATATCTGGAATAATTTTTATTAGAAATTACAGTAATTTCTCAAAAAGAGAGAGAGAAGAATGGAGAAAAAGAGGGAGAGGGACTGAGATCTACAACATGAAATACAGTCACCCCTCCATTTTTGCAGGGGATACATTCTGGACTCCCCCCACACACACACGCAATCAAAAACTTGCATATTCAAGCCTCATTGGCTTGAATGACCACGTGCTCCTGTGCACAGACTTGTACATGTGCCACGGGCGTCTGCGCCATTTTAGCCAATAGGGCTTGCCAGTCCATGAATGACTGGGACTGAGGACTCGAAATTCACGAAAATGGGGGGGCGACTGTAATATGTAAACTTTTCAAACCACTGTAACTTGAAGACAGAAACTTTGAACCATTCATGCAATCATGCTTATGCAAAACTCATTTCTTGTTATACTTCCATTTTAAGTATGGTTAAGACAAAATAAACACCCAGCCACTCATACCATATGGTGAGTAACCTTTTAAAATCTATACATCTAGGCAAAACACAGATTACAGAACTTTTTTTGTTTGCTATCACTTTTGGTGAAAATTTCACATGGTTCACACTTATTGAGTGGAATGAACACAAATTTTCAGTCTCATTTTCTTTAGACTGCCACTATCCGACTTATTAAAAATTTGCTGCAAGCTGCCTAGAATTAAAATAAGGAACTACAGGGCATCTTGCATAACAGAAAAAGGGAAACAAGCAGAGTCTAAAGGAAATGTAAAACTTTTAATCAAAATAAAAATCCATCTAGAACTTCAACAGCTTTGCCATGGACCAATAACATTAAAACATGCCTTTTAACATATTAAACACTAATTTTTTTATAGAATAGACTGCTCAACTTAATTTAATTTAGCTTCCACCTTTGAAAGAGTTAAGCTGTGAGCATTTCTCTTTCTAAGAACTAAAGCTAGTTCGTAATAGCATAGCAATGCAGAGAATTAAAAAGTACAATGGAGGGTGCGGATGGAAGAGCTGCTAAGGAAATCACACCAGAAAGTCTGAGAAGTGTTCTCAAAGAAATATCCATTTCAAACCTCACTTTAGCCACAGACTCAATGGGAGACTTAAGGCATTAACCATCCTGCTACATCAACTCTTAGGGGATATACAGAGGATGCAGAAGAAATCAGATCCCACCCATCATCAAAGAATACACAAAAGGCACTCAGGGCAATGCAAGCTAGTTCTGTTCCACACCACAAACCACAGTAATTGTTTGGTCAGTGCAATGTGTGTGTATAACCAAGGCTTCCTCTGAGCCCTATAATGGTGGGAATGATCTCTCTTTCACTTGCTCTGCCCCAAGCCTGCTTGCTAGACATAAGTACAGAACCAAAATGAGACTCAATCTTCACTACTTGATTCATATCTTGAGGCTGGGAAGACAAATGTCAGCTTGTCTCTACGTTTGCACATAAGTATTTCTGAGTGCCTTCACCCTCACAAGATCAAGTGGGAGCTAGTGACTTTTTTCAGCACTTCACTAAGCATAGTGAAGGGGAGGGTTAATTTGTATTTTCATTCTGCAAAAAAAACAAAACCTCACCTCCTCGGCTGCAAACCTGGTGGTAAAGAAGGGAGCAGAGGATTGCCTCTTAACCTCACACAGAGTTTGTGGAAGGGGGCATAATGTCGGTAGTGACAAATGTTTGGTTTTGTTGATTTTGTAAAAAATACTAGTATAATACCAAAGCTAGCCAAAATATGCTGACCTCCAATACTAGCTCAATCCATTCAAGTTGTAGGAAACTTTTTAAAGTGATTCAATATATGAATGATATCTGTCTGTCTGTGTATTGTCCCTGCTATTGTATTTCCAATTTCTATGTGTGGTTGTGAGGGCTGGGCAGTGAAGAAGGATGATAGGAAGAAAATTAACTCATTTGAAATGTGGTGCTGGAGAGGAACTCTGAGAATACCGTGGACCACTAAAAAGGCCAATGGATGGGTCCTACTACAGATCAGGCCAGAACTCTTCCTGGAAGCAAAGATGTCTAAACTGAAATATTTTGGCCATATCATGAGACTAAAGAACTCATCTGAAAAATACTATAATGCTTGGTAAAGCAGAGGGCAATAGGAAAATAGGAAGACCACATTACAGATGGAAAGACTCAATCAAAGAAACCACATCCACAAATCTGCAAGAGCTGAGCAGGAGGGTTGAGGACAGGGTGACTTGGAGGTCTCTTGTTCATAGGTTCACCAAGGGTCAAAGTAGACTTGAAAGCAGTTAACACAACATATATATGCTCACAACAATTCAAACATTATTTTGTTGTTGTATGGCTTAAAGTCATTTCTGACTGATGGCACCCTAAGGCTATTATTGGAAGGACACTGGCAAGACTTGTTCAGAGTGGGTTTGCCATTGCCTTCCTCCCAGTGGTCCCCAAACTGTGGCCTTTAACAGATTTTGGACTTCAGCTCCCAGAAGCCTCAGATATGTTGGCCAATAGTCTGGGATTCTGGGAGGTGAAGTCCAAAATCCCTTAAAGTTTGGGGACCAGGGCTCTAGACTGAGAAAAGGTGAATTGCCCAAGGTCATCTGGTGGGTTTCCATAGGCGAGTGGGGATTTGAACCCTGGTCTCTTGTAATCTAACACTCAAACACAATCTGTCTCAAGCACATTAAAAGTAGTAATTCATTTACTTACAATGTTATATATCATACTTCTCTAAAGTTCCCATGATGGCTGAGAAAATGATAAAGCATTAAAATCAGTTGTCCTGAGCTCTTATGAGGAAGGGTGGGGAAAATACCGTATTTTTCGCCCCATAACACGCACTTTTTCTTCCCCAAAACGTGCGTGGGGAAGTCAGTGCGCCTTATAGGGCGAAGAGCTGAGGCCACGGGGAGAAGGAGGGCTCCTTCCCCCCGCGACCTCAGTCTATGAATGGGCTGGTGCTGGGATCGAAGTGATCCCAGCGCCAGCCCATTGAAAGACTGAGGCCGCGGGGGGAAGGAGCCCTCCTTCTCCCCGCGGCCTCAGTCTTTCAATGGGCTGGCGCTGGGATCGCTTCGATCCCAGCGCCAGCCGATTCAAAGACTGAGGCCGCGGGGGGAAGGAGCCCTCCTTCTCCCCGCGGCCTCAGTCTTTCAATGGGCTGGCGCTGGGATCGCTTCGATCCCAGCGCCAGCCGATTCAAAGACTGAGGGCGCGGGGGGAAAGAGGGCTCCTTCTCCCCGCGGCCTCAGTCTTTGAATCGGCTGGCGCTTCGATCCCAGCGCCAGCCGATTCAAAGACTGAGGCCGCGGGGGGAAGGAGCCCTCCTTCTCCCCGCGGCCTCAGTCTTTCAATGGGCTGGCGCTGGGATCGCTTTGATCCCAGCACCAGCCCATTCAAAGACTGAGGTCGCGGGGGAAAAGAGGGCTCCTTCTCCCCGCGGCCTCAGTCTTTGAATCGGCTGGCGCTGGGATCGCTTTTCAAATATTTATGCAGCATATTAAATTAACAACAGGAAAACTGGGGTGCTTCTTGGTTCCTTCAAATAACACTTCAAACCCCACCTTTACAATGATGGTAAAGGTTTTCCCTTGACATAAATGCCTAGTTGTAACCGACTCTAGCAGGTGGTGCTCATCTCTGTTACTAAGCCAAAGAGCCAGCATTGTCCAAAGTTGACTCCATGACTGCAAGGAACGCTGTTACCTTCCCACCAAAGTGGTACCTATTTATCTACTTGCACTTTTATATGTGTTCAAACTGCTAAGTTGGCGAACCTGGGACTTGTGATGGGAGCTCACCCCATAATGCAGCACTTGGGCCTCAAACTGCCAACCTTCTGACCTTACGATAGTCATTTCAATGAAGACATAACCCATAATCCACATACCCCCACTGTTACAAAACTAAAATAAATGTATATTTCTGATTAAATACAGTCTCAATTTCCCTCCCTATTCACTTTGAGTTCTCCTGTTATCATACTTTGGACTCATTAGAACAGAGCTTGTTCTCTTGTTTTTTGTAAAGTGTGCACTAAATGAACAGTTTTGTTCAAATTATCTGTTTCAATTGCTACATTATTTGATACAGACAGCATTTTGCCTTAGAATGGAATGCAGTCTTATCTACAAGGAATAAAATTATCTTCCTTTAGTAGAACTGTCACGGAAGCACATCTTGCAAATACTGCTGGAAAGCAGCTGAGGTACTTTTCGATAAACAAAATATGTACTGCGGCAGGAAATGAGATTTTGAAAGGAGTATATAAAATAACTTCAGTTTTAATGTTACTAAATATTTTTAGTGAAATCATAAGCACAGACAAAACTAGATTTAATTGTGTTAAAATTTTAATTATTAAGTAGGTTCAAAAAAATTGACAATGTTATGATATTATTAAGATGTTCATAAACATATTACAAATTAGTCTTTTAAGATGCCAAGAATGTGTCTTTTTATTGCTACAAATTGACAGTTTTATATGTGAAATGTGACATCTCAGTACTAGTTAAAATAATTATTATTTATTACATTTCTATCCAACACTTTCTTCCACCATAGAGACAATATGTACCAGCTCAATATGCAAAAGTCAGAGTGGCTTAATAAGGCGGTCATCATCCCTAGTCAGCAGTGCCAGGCTGTCTGATACTTTGCATTTTATCCCAACACATCTAAAGGACACCAACTTGGAAAAGGCCAAGATAAGAAATACACAGGTATTGCACTGTTGCTACTCCCTTTGTGTGAGTGAGCAAAAATGATAGGAAGCCACCATTAATCATCAATACCTGTTACATTTGGACCAGGAGCCTATAATTAATCACTTACAAAAAGCCTGAATGTGAAACCATGAATTGAACTTTGCTTCTATTTCCTGACTTCCACATTAGCCACAGTTCACAATGGTTAGCTGTGGCTTCCTGGCCAGTGTCACGAAGGACATATGATGCATATAGCTACTGTCCAATCATATGAAGGACCAATCAAACAAAGGATGAGTATGCAGAGATCTTATCATTCAGGTGTTAGTAATGTTAGTATTTCCAGGGAATCTCCTATTTCAGCAAAATTGTGACATGTGCTATCACACATGTCCCAGAATGTATGAACTCACGCTTGTAGCAGAGAAATAGTGATTCTAAGAAAAGGCTGGAAATTGTAACATACTACATCCAAACAGAGACATGAAGAAGAACAACTTCCTTACAAAATCTAACATTATTTGAGTCTAGGATCCATGTTGCAAACTATTCTTCTATGTTTTTTTGTGGGTTTTTCGGGCTGTGTGGCCATGTTCTAGAAGAGTTTCTTTCTGACGTTTCACCAGCATCTGTGGCTGGCATACAGATGCTGGCGAAATGTCAGAAAAAAACTCTTCTAGAACATGGCCACACAGCCCGAAAAACCCACAAAAAACTATGGATGCCAGCCATGAAAGCCTACGACTTCACATATTCTTCTATGTATTTTAAAAACAAAAATAAATAAATATCCATGTAGTATCAGTTTTCCTATCCACAAATGCCTAAAATTACTGCCCTAATATAACTGAATGTGATTACACCCAAATTTGACAAACAGGCAATAAAATTATCAACATTTTTTATCAAAAGTTATTCATTCATATTCATACCCTGCATTTCAACCACAAAGATTTCCAGATTACCTTAAAAGTTAGTTCCCTGAACCCTGGCTTATAATCTAAATAAGACACAACACATAGGAAAAAGCAAGTGGTGGGTGGGAAATAAGTTCCTGGATGATCTCCTTCCCTATCAGAGGCCTCAGCAATGGCAGCTGGAACAGCTGCTAAGGCCCAAGCATGAAGGTTTAGTGCCTGGCTGCTCTTCTCCCTCTCAGAAAACTGTAAGATTTCCTTCATGTGCTTCAAATAAACAGCAAGGTTTGGTGGGGGCAGGTGGAGGAAAGGAAAAACAACAACAGTTCAGTGGTATAGACTTTGAAATACAGTATTAGCAAATGATGAAGCTGGTAAATTATCTGAGAATGTGCAGTCAGAAAATGTCTATTTATTGTCTATTGACTAAAAATGTAAAAATACTGGTATCTAACTTTATATATCAATGATACACTCATAAACTCTCAGCCTCAGAGGATGGCAGTGGTAAAATACCTCTAAAGAAACTTGTCAAGAAAACCCTATGATAGGATCACCTTAGAGTCGCCATAAGTCAAAAATGACTGGAAGAAACATAACAATAACTACAAATAGTTCCATAGAGAGCCAGTGTGGTGTAGTAGTTTGAAGGTTGAACTACAACTCTGGAAATCAAGCTTTGATTCTCCCACTCTGCTATGCAAACCCACTCGGTGACCTTGGGCAAGTCACACACTCTCAGCTCTTAAATCCCTGTGATAGGGTCGCTTTAGGGCCATTGTAAGTCAGAAATGATTTGAAGACAAACAACAACATACAGTTGGCCCTCCACATGCACAGATTCTTTATCCAAGGATTCAAACATTCATGGATGGTTTATTTCCAAAAAATAAACCTTCATTTTGCCATTTTATGTAAGGTACCCCCATTTTACTATCCCATTGTATATAATAGGACTTGAGCATCCACAGATTTTGGTCCTGGAACCAAACCCGAGTGGATACCAAGGGCCCACTGTAAATTCCAAAAAGCAAATCTTGATTTTGCCATTTTATATAAGGGACACAATTTTATTATGGCACTGTATTTAATGGGACAAGTGGATGGGGGCTTGATTTTGGTATCCTCAGCAGAGCCTGGAACCAAACCCCAACAGATATCAAGGTCCCACTGTAGTTCCATAAGCTTTAACATATGTATTTTTTAAGGTTACTTTCTGTAGGATATGCATTCTGACATTTTATTACTACTAATTGTCTGGTTTTCCACTGCATAAAAATAGTAAAATGATTCACACCATGCCACAGATATCAACACAAGTTTAGAATGTTGTTTATATTGTCACTAAAATTTACTGTCCTTAGTTGCTGATCGACTCATATGAAAGAGAGAAACTTTACCAGTTTATACACAGGGCAGTAGCCTTCAAAATTCTATCATGTCAAAGCAACATGCCTATAAAGATAAGATTACAGAAAGGCATGCATGCCCTTGTAGACACTCCTCTTACAACGCTATGTGAATGTACATGCAGTCTTCCAAGAATAAGCACTAAAGGATATTTCTGTCTTGCATACCTAATTGTTAGATCTCATTATTTGAGGGGTTTTGGTTTATATTTGAAATGAAACAAGACGTTAAAAATCCACTAGATTTGGAAAATAATTTTCCAGTTATGCTACAATCCATTCTCTAAAATAAACAACTCTACTGCTATAAACAGAACTTTTAACATACAAGTTTCCAGTATTTATTAATGTGTATTTAAAAAAGCCTTCACACTGATCTGGCAACTCAAATGTATCAACAAAGTCACGTATCAAGAAAGTCAACTTTTGTTTTGCCTAATTATTTATCAGTATCTGAAAAGTAGCCATCTAAAAGATATCATTATGTATTATTGACATAAGTACCACAGTGGCCACACAATATTATTAAACAATAATTGTGGCCCTGAGTCTTTCTTACTAAATACATGCTGAAACATCTGCATGCTCATGGTGAACTGGTGGTAATATCATTACCATGACAAAAAGATCAGAATAGCTATTGTGGTGAAGTTACCAGATAATCATAAATGCAATTTTTTCAGTGTCACCTAAATACCCTAAAGGCATTGGATCCTGTCTGATCTTGGAAGCTAAACAGGGTCAATCCTGTTAGTACTCGGATAGGAGACTGCCAACAAAAAGCAGGTGCTGTAGATTATATTTTAGAGGAATGTACAGGCCCCCTCTGAATAGGGTTACCATTTGTCCCGAAAAAGCGGGACAGTTCCAGTTTTAGAGGTTGTAAAAATGTCCCAGATGGTTGCAGCTGCATGTCCCAGTTTCCAAGGCAGCTACAGAGTCCAGCCCCATTGTGCGGGGAATTGGGGAGCAATGGCTGCCACTCCTGGTGGACTCTCCTTCCCAGCGGGGCAGGGATGGGATGGGAAGTGGCTGCAATTGGGGGAGTGGCTGCAGGGGGTGGGCTCCTAGCTCCTCCCCATTGGCCAGGAGGCTCATCCTGGAAGCTGCTTCCCCATCACAGCCACTTCCCATCCGATCCCAGGGCCCCTGGGAAGGAGAGTCCACCAGGAGTGGCAGCCATTGCTCCTCTGAATAAATGTGGCCAAGAAAACCCAAGGAGGAAGATACCATAAGTTGGAATTGACTTGAAGGCACATAACTAGAAAATGATTTGTGTGTTGGGCTAGGACCCTGGCAGACCAAGGTTCAAATCTCCACTAAGGCACAAACCCCCAGGGTGACCTTGGACAAGTCACACCCTCTCAGCCTCAGAAGAAGGCAATCACAATTGTCATCTGAAGCTTTGCTTTGATTGTACCACCTTATGCTCCTCTCTCTCTCTCTCTCTTTCGGTGTGTGTATATAGAAGTAGGATTCGTATGTTTGAATGTCCTTTGGAGTGGAAAAATTGTGAAAATGAAGTTTTTTCCCCAGTGTTTTCCTGGTATTCACACATCCCAAAATGTCTGGAGAATTTTTTGGTGCAGAAATACATGTGATTTTTCTGCACAGGGTAATTCCACAGACCATTCCAGGATGTGTAAATATCAGGAGAAAACTGTACAAAAGGCTCCCTGTTCTGTTGTTGTTTTATTTTATTTTTCTGACAGCATTTCCCAAAATGTAGGAAAACCCTTTCTCAGGAAATGAATAAAAACTAAAATGAACAGCATGTGAGAAAAGAGTCCATGCTGGTTTTTCTACTCTGACATTCTAGTTTTGTGTGTCTAGGGGCTCTTTCATAGTTTATATTTAAAGAGTCATCATCCCACTTTAACTGCCATGGCAATACGCAACCCCCAGGCTTGTAGTTCAGAAAGACACTAAAGTCTTCTTGTTGGAAATTCTAATTGTGTGTGTATGCTTTACAGCTGCTTGTCAACTTACAGCGACCCTATTAATTTCTTTGGGTTGTTTTATATTTTTTTTAGAATAATTTTTATTATGACGACCCTATGAATTTCACTGGGCTTTTCATAGGCAAGGAATGCTCAGAAGTGGTTTTGCCAGTTCTTTCCTCTGAAATATCACCTCCAGCACCTGGGATTCATTGGCTGCATTCCATCTAAGCACTAACCAGGGACAACTATGCTTAGCTTCCAAGAGCAGATGGGATCTGGTGGGTTTTTAGGTCCTGTGTTATATTGTGTATTTGCTTTGAAGCCACCTGTCAACCTGTGGATTTTCACAGGATTTTCTTAGGCCAGATATCTTTAGAGGTGGTTTTGCCCATTTCTTCCTCTGAAATACAGCTTACAGCACCAGAAGGAGATCTGTTGGTGGTCTCTCATCCAAGGACTGACCAAACCCAACCCTGCTAAGCTTCAGTATTCAGATGGGACCTTGTGTCTTCAAAGTACTGTTCTGTGGCTTCAAGTCATCTCTGACTTATGGCAACCCTATCATGAAGTTTTCTTGGCAAGATTTGTTCAGAGACAGTTTCCCATTGCTTTCCTTTCGAAAATGTCTTCCATTTGGAGCAGGACTAAGAAGCATGGAATTATGTTTATATGAGTGTTTTGAGCTTTTATTTGGCCATGTCCTACCATTTTGTGGTGCCTTGTCCTCCTTGACAGTGAGGACATCTGGTCACCCTGTTCTGGAAGGTTTATTCCCCTCTCCCCTTCTTCTCTGTGTTCTCCTGGCTGGAGAGGTTTTGTTCCTCCTCCTGCTTCTTGCTTGGAAATGGAAATGTTTCCTTCCTCTGTTCTTAGAGAGATAATACCTTCTTCTTCTTTTTATGGCATCCTGGAGGGTTTATAAGTTTTTGAAGCTTTTTTGAAAGAGTAGGCTCATAAGCTACCTGTCTGAGAGAGGCCCACCTCAAGTCTTTTACAGGATTATGGAGGAGTTGGTTCTGCAATTGTTGCTCTCATATATATTCCTCCTTTTTTAATATCCAAAGAGGGTGGGCAAGTACCATATTCCTCATCTTTCATGTGGTCCTTTCCTCAAGAATGAATGATCCCCTCCACTCATTCCTCAGCTTTAGGACCAAGAGGATAAAAAGAATCCTTTTCAATACTCATTTTTCAGATATGTTTTGCATGCCTTGCAACATTTCACAGATGAAAATGGGACATGTATGGTCAAGCAACACCAGAGTCTGATCATTATGAGGAAAGTTAGTAATAAGTAAAACAGACAAGCCAGGTGAGGCTGCAACAGTTTGCTTTTGCCTGAGCTCCTGGTAAGAGCAACTCTCTGCCACTTTCGTCTCCTCCCTGCTTAGTTGAGTGCAAACTAGCAACTAAAGAAAGTCAGGAACAATGTGTTGTTGTTTTTTAAAATTATTAATGTTTTTGGTTTTTAGTTAGTTTATTTTCTTGAATGTCCTACATTTTGTCCCAGTTTTGTGGAACAGAATTATGGCAACCCTACCTCTGAGTATTCTTTACCTAAGAAAACCCTATGAAATTCATTGGT
Organism: Phrynosoma blainvillii; assembly: GCA_026167975.1. Classification (NCBI taxonomy): domain Eukaryota; kingdom Metazoa; phylum Chordata; class Lepidosauria; order Squamata; family Phrynosomatidae; genus Phrynosoma; species Phrynosoma blainvillii. The sequence goes on from JANUYF010000005.1 coordinate 58,188,824, forward strand.
TTGCCATGGGTTTTTCCCTGGATCCTGCTACAATCACAGGCTCACTTAGTAAGAACATAGAGACAGCTTACTCAGAGGCTGCTCCCATCCTCTGGAATTCCCTTTAACTGGAGGCTAGTCTGCCCCCCTCCCTGCTTTCCTTTCACCTTTTGTTTCAGCAGGTTTTTAATATGAAATCATTGTCAGGGTGTGCATTTTACTTTTTTTAGCTTTTATAACTTTTATGTGTTTTTAAAATAAATAATTGTATACAGTTTTAAATGTGATAATTTTAATTGTTTTTAAAATTATGTTATTAGGTTTTAACTGATTTCCTTCTGGAAGCCACCTTGGGTCCCATTCCAGGAGAAAAGTGGCATATAAATGAAATAAGTCGACAGACAACATGAAGGCATGTACACAATGTTTTCAGATTGAATCCTTGACATTTAACAAGTCTGCATACTGCAAACAACTGTAATATTTCTGCTAATTTCCCTTCTAGCTTGAAGCTGTTCCAAACTCCACCAGTTCGTTCAATGTCACTGCTACAGCTGTTTGGGGATTGTCAATATCCACACAAACATGACCATTACCTTGTCAGATGATACTTAAGATCCAAGTGATAAAAAAAATCTGTTTTTTGTGGCTCAACCTGATGCCCCTGGGAATTCACACAATGGCCTTCCCCATTTGGTTCCCATCAGTGCTTGTTGTCATGGTTTGTGGTTCCATTTAAGCATCGTCACTAATAGCCATTTTTAAACATATCCTTGAAAAAATGAATGATAATACAATGACAAACCATATGAGGACAAACCCCAAATTCCAAAAAGTGAGGTGGAAGCTGTAATAAGAGAAATCATCAGGAGCAGACAATATTCCAGCTGAACTGCTACAATCTACACAGACAGAATCAACAAATATGGAAACAAAATGGTGGCCAACATACTGAAAACAATCAATATACATCCCCATCCACAAAAAAGGAAACACAAAAGACTGCAGCAACTATTGGACTATTGCATGAATTTCCCATGCAGGCAAAATTATGCTGAAGCATCTGCAGTGCAGACTCCAATCATACATGGAGAGAGAAATCTCAGAGGTGCAAGTGAGGTTCAGGAAAGTAAGAGGCACTAGGGACCACACCACAAATATACAGTGGCTTATGAAGAGTACCAAGGAATTTGAGGGAAAAATCAGCACGTACTTCACAGATTATAGCCAAGTCTTTGACTGCATGGAATAGATAATGAAATGTAATGGATGGCTCCTGAAGACATGAGAGTGCCAATACATTTTACAGTCCTGATGAGAAGTCTGTACTCAGGACAAGAGACTATTGTCAGAACAGAACATGGAGAAACAGAATGGTTCCCAAATGGCAAAGGGGTCAGGCAAGGATGTATTTTATCACTCTATTTGTACACAGAAAATATACAAAGAGCAGGCTTAGACTCAGAAGAGGGAAGAGTTAAAATAAAAGGAACATCAACAATTTTAGGTATGCAAATGGCACCATACTATTAGTGGAAAACATCACAGACTTAAAACAATTACTAAGGGATGTAAAAAGAACATGCAAAGAGAGTCTCACTGCTGAACATAAAGAAAACAAAAATAATGAACACAGAGGATATACATAAATTCAATCTAGGAAATCAAAATAAAGAGTTCCTGTAACTTGGATCAAACAATGACCAGAATGGACACTGCAGCCAAGAAATCAGAAAAAGACTAGCAACAAGAAGGGTAGCTATGAAAGAATTAGGCAAGATTCTAAAGAGTAATGATATACAACTGAGCTGGATATGAGAGCTGGAAAAAAGCGGACAGGAAGAAAATCAACTCATTTGAGATGTAGTATGGGAGATGAGCGCTAAGGTACTGTGTATAGCCAAACAGACAAACAAATGGGTCCTTGAACAGATCCAGCCTGAAATCTCCCTGGAAGCCAAGCTGGTCAAATTCAGACTGTTGTACATTAGTCACATCATGACAAGGCATGACTCATTAGAAAAGATGATAATGCTGGGAAAGGTGGAGAAAGAGAGTAAGACTGCACACCAGATGGAAGGACTCAATCAGGGAGGCTACAGGCTTGAGTTTTCAGGGCCTAAGCAGAGCAGTGAAGGACAGGGGTTTCTGGAGATTTCTCATCTACAGAGTTGTCATGAGTCAGGGCCAACTGAGGAACGGTTAACAACAAAACATACCCTTCCTGAATTTACTATCTTTCAAAGCCATTTAAGCTCCCAGTTGTTAACACATCTTCCATAAATAAGTGAGTTCTAGAACTACAGTGGGTCCACCACATCAGTGGACTAGCAATCCATGGATGTAACTGCCCTTGGATTTTCACACTCCGTATTGTTCAATGGTGTCACATGCACGTGGACACACTGACAAGGAGGGTGCACACATCACCATCCATTGAATAATATGGAGTGCAGCTGTCTGTGACTTTTTTCCCCTTCTGCAAGAAGAGTCCACTGAATAACTCACTGTGTAATGTACCCAACTTTGTCCAGATTCATATTGATGTTTTCAATTATGATTTGAATGGAAACAAATATGATTAACTTAAGTTTTCAACATTAAAGTAAAAGTGACTGGGTATCTCTAGATGACACTCATAACTGGTGACTTCTACATCTCAGAAAGTTGTGAATTGAGATTTTTAGCTATCATCTATGGCAGGGGTTCCCAACTTGTGGTCCGAGGAGCCCTTAGGGCTCCACATGCACTTCCCAGGTGTTCTGTGACCACTCCAGGAAAATGAGAGAAATAAAAATTGAATGAAATTAAAGAAGAATATATTCTTATATATACTCCTAAACACCGTTAACTTGTAAGACATAGGGTAGGCTTCTTAGGGGCTCCACCATAGAAATAAGGGCTCTGCGAGTCAAAATGGTTGGGAATCCCTGGTCTACGGTGTCAAATATTTTACCATAAAATCTTTAAGAAAGTTTGGACCAAAATAACTCCTAATCTGACAAATTACAGAATTTCTTCCTTTGTGAGCAAAAATAATTTTTCCAATTTTGTTTTAGAAACCACCATTCTAAGGCATTATTTCACTTAGGGTGGCTTACAACATAAAGTAACTAGCAATAACATAAACAAAGGTTCTATAAATATCTAAATCCCAGTAAAAGAAATGGCAGCAGAATAGGAAAATCAATCCATCAGCAAAAAAGTAAAAGCCAAATGGATCTCAAAGGATACAGCATCATCTGACAATCTGGGCATGGCCAATAAGAAGGTGTCTCACCGATTATGTTTCATTCATGAACAGGATGTAGAAAGGAACTCTCCAATGTTTGTGAGAGTAGGCATGATAGGTTATTTTTCATCATGTAACATCCAAATATATATTGTTTGGGAAAAACTGATATAATGATGCAATGTATTGTTTGGCCTTTAATCTAGTTACCTGATTGTCAAATACATTAATTTTAAGTATCTAGTAATGTTTCCAGAATAATTCCTTCTCACAATATAAAAGAGCATTAATGTTCTGGTTCGAGTTAGAAAATTTCATCTGTGAAATCATTTATGCCTGCTCTCAGTGACCTATTCACTAGTAAATTGCAGATTGAACTAATGTAGTCTTATATGTAAGACTGCCTTTGAAAAATGTTCAGAAATTTAACTTTGTAATGCAGCTGTTAATTAGAACCAGGCTTTAAACTGTTGCTTCATCAATTGCATCAGCTCTTCCTTTATTAGCAATCTCAATTCAAAGTATTGGAGAACCCTTACCTAGGGCCTATTCTGGTGTCACTGCAGAAGCAGGCAATGGTAATGGCAGCAGTAGCCTGTCTGATCTTTGATGTCTGCTTTTATGAATCCCTAAACATTTTTTTTTAATTTTTGTTATAGAGTGGTTGTAAAATACCCTGGGAACTTGCTGAAGGTTGCACTATAAATTCCTTCATTACTTTTGAAAATTGCAAACAACTTAACTAAAGAGGTAAGCCTTGTTTTTTAAACTGATGTTTACTATTTATGAATGCACATTTTTCAGAATAAATGGGTTTAAAACTAATATATCTAAGTTTGGCCCAATACTGTGGTAAGCTGGGATACCAGGCACAGCCCATATTGACATTTTGAGTTCTACCCATCTTAACATCTAATGTTCCGATCAGTCTTTTAAGAAGTATTGTACTATTAAGTTTCTCTGTGATGCACCTTCAAGCTACCTGTTTGTTGACTTATGTCAATATCATGAATTTCACAGGGTTTTCTTAACAAGGGATACTCAGAGGTGATGCCAGTAAGGTAGTTCCACTTTTTGGTCCAAATCCAAGAACATATTATGAGAGCCTTAAGAATGTGCACTTAGCAGCTGGGGTTTGCTCCTGCCTCTACTACTACCCTATGTCATTTTATATATAAAAATTCAGCATCTGCGTTTTTTGGTGTCTGTATTTTGTAGCATCATGTCAATGCTCAAAAAGATTCAGATTCTGGAGAATTTCAGGTATCAGATAAGGGATGCCCAACCTGCATATGCTTCATTATTCACACCACTGATATAATTTACTTCAAGTCTTCCATAATCACCATTATTCTATGAAACACTACATCTATTATTGTAACTACTTTTTACTGTCAGACATGTGTATGCCTGTAGTTATGAGAAAGAAAGAAACACAAGCAACATGCAACCAGGTGAAGCATCCAGTTTTTGGAAAAGGAAATGATGTCTCTCACAGCAGGAATCAATGAAAGTAAGCTTTTGTTTTATTTGCAGTACTTCTTATTCACAGTAAGGGAACATGGGAGACCAAAGTTCAACCAAAGCTGAAGACCAGTATGAAATACACATTTTAGAGGCTGTTTTTAATTTTGTTTATAAAATACAGAGAAAGTGAATATGGTGCAATGAAGACAGAGTAGAACATTTGGGGATGCTTCTAAGTTCTTCTGCGTAACCAATGCAGCGTGTACCTAGAAAAAAAATCCAGATCAGATGTTTTAGAAGGATGCAGCACCATCCTTTTCTCATTTACTAAGGACAAAGTCCAGATCCAGAGGAACTTGCTTCCTAGATGTGGGCATAATGTTGCAAACAAAGTGGCTTGACAAATAACTTGGTATCTGTTTTAAGAGTTTGCACAATCTTCACCACAATGACAACTCCCAATATTTCCTGAAAGATTTAAAACAATAAAGATGATAACAAAAATAATAAGAAAAAGATAAGTGTTGTGGTCTAAGAACCTGCAGCAATGATAAACACTCCCTTGAGCTCTACACATATCTCACCTATCAAGCTCTGAACATTTGTATATCTGTTTTTACATTATTTTAATTAATATAGAATGAACAGCTTTAATACATAGAAAATGAAAGCATTTAGCAAGAGTCAAATGTTCTAGATAATACATAAACCCAAGATACACAGAAAGATTAACCACAGATGAACTATTCCCTCTCCCCAGGTAATCCTAATTATCTCACGAGGGGAAGACAAGAGAATACCATTCTCCTCCTGTATAGCAACTGAATAAGTAGGCACTTCGGGATCCATATTTATATACCTAAAATAACTTCAAAACGAGGGAGTAGAAACAAAATCCTATACTGATGCTACAATAAGCAGGATTAGTCAATCACATTATGTAATTTTTAAAAATTTACCTCAATCCCTCTCTCATACACATTTATATAAAGTTGTTTATCCTGAATAATACTAGTACAATTTGCTTCTGCTTCATAGTAATCTGAATTTTCCAGCCATGGCATAGTCAATATGTTTTTTATTGCATACCACATACAAGAGGAACATATCCTTGAAGAAAGATGTTTAAAAAATTAATAAACGAATTTTAAATGCAGATGTACCCCCTCCCCATCTCAACCTAACCAAAGCAGAATTAATCTAAGAAAACATGGACAAAAAGAGAACAACTACACTACACATTTTAAAAGACACTGGATCCCACCACAAAGGTCAAATATCCCCTTTTCAACACTACTCTGAAATTCAAAAATCATTTATACAACTACATATTGACAAAATCTCACATCCTGGAAAATGTCAAAATTAGAAGGAAGTGCCACTCTGTCCCATTCTGAATGATACTATTTTCAGAAGATCAATCTAGATCAGGGGTAGGCAACCTAAGGCCCGGGGGCCAGATGCGGCCCCCCGAGGCATTTGGACCAGCCCCAGGCCGGTCCCGCCACCACCGCCGCCCACCATGATGATATTGATTATTGTTGTTATTACTTGTTCTTGGGGTTTTCTTGGCAAAATCTCCACAGGGGTTTTGCCATGGCTTTTCTGGGGCTGAGAGAGTGTGCATGCATATTTTTTAAATTTTTTTATTCTTAAAAAAAATATTTATTTATTTATTTATTTATTTATTTATTTATGGTGCTTCGGGCCCCCAATTGTCTGAGGGACAGCAACATCGCCCCTGGCTCAAAAAGGTTGCCTACCCCTGATCTAGATATTGTTGAAATATATAATAATATGATGATAACGCCTGTTTGGGACTGCTTCCTGGCAGTACCAGATAGTTCCATTGTCATGGATTGAAGACTACCTGGCAGGGTTTAGACTTACTGGGACTCAAAGCCTCTGCGGGGTTGGGCGGCTGATTAAGATGATCCACTCCAGGAGACTTATGGATCCAGACATGATTACTCTTGGGGAGTTTCCTGTTGCCTTGGCAAGTGATCTTGTCGAGGCCCTGGCTGATCTCTGGAACAGGGAAATGGCCAGGGTTGTGGGCACAATTGCCCCTAAGTGTCCCCTCCACAAAGTGGAGCCAAACGAGCCCCTAGTTCACCAGGGAGCTGGCAGTGATGAAATTAGAGGGATAGAGGCTAGAGCGACAATGGCGGTCAGACCAAACACAGGCTAAAGCCCATTGGAAGGTCTATGCTGTAGCAATTATGACAGTGAAGAAACTACACTTCTCTATCACTAGTGTGTCTGCATTGTGTCATCCAGCAGAGCTTTTACACCTTTTACAAGATCACAGGCTCACTTGGTTAGGACACAAGAGAGAGCCTTCTTGGTGGCTGCTCCCACCCTCTGGAATGCTCTGCAGGAGGCTAAGCTGGCCCCCTCACTACTTGCTTTTCATCAGCAAGCTAAGACATTTTTATTTAAGCAGGCATTTCATACATAATCATAGCAGGGTGGTTTTTAAGGAGTAGGTATGTTTTAGCCATGCTCTTAACTTTTGTATATTTTTGTGTGATTTTATGCTGTTGTTAGATGATTTTAATTGTTTTAAGTTTTATTGTAAATTTCTAAAATGTTTTTATCTGCATGCCATTTTGGATCCCTCCTGGGAGAATGGTGGCATACAAATGAAATAAATAAATAAATAAATAAAGTGTAGAATAAGTCCCTTGTACATATAAAAGAAGTTTTTCATGGGGGATTTTGTGGGGTATATTTTATCCCAGAGGGTTAATTCTGCCTAAAGTTGGCTTTATCTTAACACAGGGGTTAACACTCCCAGGATGGAAACTTGCAACACTGTTTTATTTGCAACCATATTTTGAATAGAAACACAAAACATTCTATTACAATGCACCACTTAGTAACATAGACTCATTCTGTTATTAACTGTGAGTCCAGTATTTTACTTTGGCACTTTTTAATTGAATTTATATACTAGGCCATTGTTATCCACTGGAATTTGGTTCCAGGACACCCCACCACCCATGGGTAACAAAATCCATGGATACTCCAAGTCTCATTAAACACAATGGCATAGTGAAATGGTGCCCCTTATATAAAATAGCAAAATCAAGGTTTGCTTTTTGGAATCCATGGATATGGAGGACCTGTTGATTTATGGTTAGAAAACGTGCAGAGTGTATGCAGGGCTGCCTTTCACCAGCTCCATACATCTCTGGATCTGTAACTCGCTGCAGCCTTCCAGCTTCCATGAACCAGACCTGAGACCAAATTCTCTTCAAAAGAAGGGTCTTTATTCTTCAGATGCAGAATTAACATGGTCACTATTTACATTGTATAAAATAATAATAATAATAATAATAATAATAATAATAATAATAATTTTTATTTATATACCGCCCTTTGGTGAACCAATCCGGGAGGTGAACATAATAAAATACTGCATACAGTGATACACTCTAAAACAGATCAGTCCCCCCTCCCCCCTTAAAAAAGCATTAAATCAAATCAATTTAAAATAAAATACAACTAATAGATTTTAAAATTATACCAACCAATAGCCCTGCTAATTCCCTTAAGAACAGTCAATCACAGATTCCAGGTCACAAGGCCGGGTTAATTAATCCGGAAAGGCCTGCTGGAAGAGATCCGTCTTGACAGCCTTTTTAAAGCTATCCAAGGATGTTAATTGACGGATCTCATCCGGCAGGCCGTTCCAGAGTCTGGGAGCGACAACCGAGAAAGCCCTCTGGGAGGTCCCCGCAAGCCTTGTTTTTTGAAGCTGCAGCAGGTTCCTCCCAGAGGATCGGAGAGCGCGGGGAGGATTGTATGGGAGAAGGCGGTCCCTGATATAGCTTGGGCCCAAGCCATTTAGGGCTTTAAAGGTAATAACCAACACCTTGTACTGAGCCTGGAAACCAATAGGCAGCCAGTGGAGGGACCTCAGAACTGGCGTAATGTGATCCCTCCTAGATGTTCCCGAAAGTAGCCTGGCTGCCATATTTTGGACCAATTGCAGTTTCCAGACCAGGCACGAGGGTAGCCCCATGTAGAGCGCGTTACAGAAGTCTAGGCGTGAGGTTACCAGCACATGCACGACAGTTTCGAGATCCCTTACTTCCAGAAACGGGCGCAGCTGGCGTATCAGCCGAAGCTGATAACAGGCGCTCCTGACTGTCGCATTAACCTGATTCGTCATCCGGAGTGACGAGTCAAGGAGCACCCCCAAGCTGCGAACACAGTCACTGGAGGAGAGTGTGACCCCATCCAGGACTGGAGGTTGCAACCCGATTCCTGGTTTCGGGGCCGCTACCGTGAGCACCTCCGTCTTGTCTGGATTCAACTTCAATCTGTTTTTCCTCATCCAGCCCATTACCGCCTGCAGACAGTCATTGAGAGAAGAGATGCCATTGGAATTCGAGACCGACGAACGAGATATGGAGAAATAGATTTGGGTATCATCAGCGTACTGATAATACCCAGCACCATAACTCCGTATTATCTCACCCAGCGGCTTCATGTAGATGTTAAATAATGTCGGGGACAAAATAGCTCCCTGAGGGACCCCACAAATGAGTTCCCTCTTATTGGAGCTACAGTCCCCCGAGCAGCACCCTCTGAGACCGACCCGAGAGAAAGGACCGGAACCACTGCAAAGCAGTGCCCCCAATACCTAACTCCCTCAGGCGGCCCAAGAGGATGCTGTGGCCTATTGTATCGAAAGCCGCTGAGAGGTCTAGGAGCACCAACAGGGTCACACTACCCCTGTCGATGCTCAGACGCAGATCGTCGGTCAAGGCAACCATGGCAGTCTCAACCCCAAAGCCAGTCCTAAAGCCAGTTTGAAATGGGTCTAGATAATCGGTTTCATCCAAGACTGCCTGGAGCTGAAGAGCAACCGCCCTCTCGATTACCTTGCTCAAAAATGGCAGCAATGACACAGGCCTATAATTTTTCATATCCAGGGGGTCCAGGGAAAGTTTTTTCAGGAGTGGACTAACAGCCGCCTCCTTAAACAAGATGGAACATGTCCTTCCCTGAAGGATGCATTAATGATATCCGTAAGGAATCTCAGCAATGCATCCCCCCCCCCCCCGGACGGCCAGCCATGATGGGCAAGGGTCGAGAGGGCAAGTCGTCTTCCTCACCTTACCAAGCAGCTTGTCCACGTCCTCAGTACTCACAGATTGGAGCTGATCCAGTAAACCCACATCGGCGGAGTCGCTGGACACCTCAGCTAACGACTCTGTTACAATAGTGGCATCTAAGTCGGCTCTTATCTGAGAGATTTTATCTGCAAAGTAGTTATTAAATGCATCACAGCAGGCCGTCGTCGGGTTAAGCAAGGGATTTGGCGCAGGGGGAGCCTGCGTCATCTCCCTTACCACCCTAAACAGTTCTGCTGGATGGGACTCCGCAGATGCAATACGTGCAGAAGAGAAGGCCCTCTGTGCTGCACGTAATGCCTCCTGATAGGAACTAAGAAATTTCCTATGGCGAGTTCTGTCAGATAAGAGTCGAGTCTTCTGCCACTCGCGCTCTAGTTGTTGTCCCTCCCGCTTCATCCTCCTGAGCTCTGGAGTGAACCAAGGTCTACGGTTCAAAGCGAGTTGGCAAGGACGCTTGGGAGCGATCGTGTCGATAGCCCTGGTAAGATCTGTGTTCCATGTATTAACTAGAGCCTCGACAGGATCACCAGCATTCCCAACCAATAAACCCTGCAAGGCTTTCCGGAATCCGATGGGCTCCATTAGCCTTCGAGGGCGGACCATTCTAATGGGTCCACCACCCCCGGTGGGGCAGATATTGGCTCTAAGCCCCATCTTGACCAGGAAATGATCCGTCCATGACAATGCGGAGGTACTTACCACCTCCGCCCACGGATATTCCCGTTCCGTACTAAAGACCGCATCGAGTGTATGACCTGCACAATGTGTGGGCCCGTTGACCAATTGGGATAGGCCCATGTTTGTCATGGTCTCCATGAACTCCCGAGCCGCGCCTGTTAAACTGGTCTCGAGCGGGATGTTGAAGTCCCCCAGAACTAACAGTCTGGGGGTCTCCAGCAGCAGCTCAGAGACCAACTGCGTCAGCTCGGTCAGGGAGTCTGCTAGACAACGGGGTGGTCGGTAGACTAGCAATCCCCAAGCTATCCCTGGTCTTCAGGCTGAGGTACATACACTCGAAGTGGACCGTGTTCCGGACAGGTATCCTGGTCAAGGTCAGAGTGTTCTTATAGACTAGAGCCACTCCGCCCCCCCGCCCACTTCCCCTCACCTGCTCACTAACAGAATACCCAGCTGGGAGGATCTGTGCCCAGATCGCCGCACTATCCTCCCCCAGCCAGGTTTCCATGAGACATGCCAGGTCGGCATCCTCATCCAAGAGAAGGTCTTGGATAATACAAGTTTTATTTTTAACCGACCTGGCATTGCAGAGGAGCAGAGTGAGGTTCTGTGGTATGGTTGGTCTGCTCCCCATGCCATTCGGAGCAACAGGGGGAACTGAAGACGGGATAGCTTTCAGGCAGCGATCCCATCTTCTTTTGTAACATTGGTTCCCTCTATTCCAGCCATACCTCCCTTTCCCCAACACAACTCCGATGGGCGCTCCCAATTCATTCCCGGCCTCCAATAAGGTGGTACAATTTCCAGCCATTAATAAATTACAATGATTGGGATCTGGATGGTGCACAGTCTAATAGTACAAGACTACCGACTGATGATGTAATCCACCTCCAGGCCAATACTTTATGCTGACCAGCAGTCTCACTGGATTCTACAGTTCCTTGGGATTGTCGCAGGAGAGGCTAAAACCCGAGCCTGTGGTGCGAAGCCACTCCCAGCCGCCCAGCTGTCAAAGTTAAGGGCAGGCAGAGCCCTTAAGGAAGCAAAGTCCTTCCCAGGGCTTCTGTGGGCAAGGGGGTCGCCACCGCCACTACGTCAGTCCTAAGCAAATCTCCGTGGCTCTCCACTCAGCAACAGCTGTGTGTGCAGGCTGATATTAAAATACCAGAGTCCACTGAGCAACACTGCCACCGCCGCTGCCGCGTTTGCCAGGAGAGGAGATGTTCCGGGCGGAGTTTAAATCTGCCGGCGCTCCCTGGTTCTCGCTCAGCAACAGCTGTGTGTGCAGACTGATGTTAAAGCACCAGAGTCCTCTGAGCGACACTGCCACAGCCGCTGCCGCGTTTGTCAGGAGAGGAGATGTTCTGGGCGGAGTTTAAATCTGCCGGCGCTCCCTGGTTCTTGCTCAGCAACAGCTGTGTGTGCAGACTGATGTTAAAGCACCAGAGTCCTCTGAGTGACACTGCCACCGCCGCTGCCGCGTTTGCCAGGAGAGGAGATGTTCCGGGCGGAGTTTAATTTTGAAAAACCATTAGAACAAAGAAAACTCTGTGCCAAGCCATGCTAAGCCCAGCAAGCCACTCAAGGAAAAAAACTCCACCCCCAGGGTGTTATCTTTATAGACATTTGCTAAACAGGTCTAAACCCAGCCTTCTTCTGTGTGTCATGTGACCCTGGTTCTCACCAAACCCGATGATCTAATCTATTTACAATCTTTCTTCCATGTTCCCAGACACAGACTGACCTTGGCTACTTTGTTTTGTATAATCCACCTGCAGGCTGAAACTTTCCCAGTAGAAATTTTCCCACATCTGTACATTTCCACTTTGACTACAAATCCCAACAGGACCAACTGTACTGACTTCAGCCAATGAATAACAGACACTGTAGGCTACACAGTCAGCCCTCTGTATCTTCAGATTCTGCATCCATGGGTCGACTATCCACAGCTTGAAAATATTTGTTTTAAAAACATTTAAAAAGTAAACCTTGATTTTGCCATTTAAAATAAGGGACTCCATTTTACTACACCATTGCATATACTGGAACTTGAGCATCCATGGATTTTGGCATCCACTGGGGGAGCCTGGTCCAAACATCAGTGGATAGCAAGGACCCACTGTATTTCAGAGAAAGGAACTGGCAAAACTAACTCTGAATAGTCCTTGCCTAAGAAAACCCTAGGAAATTCATGGGGGCACCAGATGTCTACAGGTGACTTGAAGGCATACATATACATACACACACACAGAGGTAAGACTCAAGCTTTTTTCCTTATGCATTACAGTTGCCCCTCCCAATTTGCAGGGATCCATTCTGGATCCATCCCCCGTGAAAACAGTGGATCGCAAATATTTGAGACCCATTTAAATTAATGGTGTGCGCATCTGTGGCACATGTGCGGGGCCTCGCACGGGCATGCGCAGCCATTTGAAATATAGCCCTTGTCCCCGTGAAGAGTGAGACCACGGACTCAAAGTCCGCAAACAGGGAGGGACAACTGTAGTCACTACTAGCTCTCACTGTATGCAGAAATAAAATATACTATTGTATATTAAATATTAAGAGCTTACTGTATATACATGACTATAAATTGACCTCATGTATAAGTTGAGAGCAGGTTTGGTGGCAAAAATTACGGATTTTGATATGAACCATGTATAAATAGAGGGTGAAACATGGAACAAAGGATGAAGGAAAGGAAAATGATACCAAAGCATGCTGCTATTTTCCCACCCAGACATTCAAAAAGGCCAAGAGTAGCACTGCAGGGGAAAGTGTAGAGGGGTCCAGTGCTTTTTTTAGGTTCTCCCAGGATGGACTAAGCCCTTACCTTTCACCATGCTACTCAGAAAAGGGGATGGTTCCTTTTTAAATAAGAGTTAAGGTACTTTGACCCATGGGTAAGTCAACCTAGGTTTTTTGGATCTATTTTTGACTAAAATTTTTAGACTTATACATGAGCATTTACAGTAATACAAAAACACTGCTGTGTTGCATATTTGGTAAATATGCCTAGCAGATTTCTCACTTTACATTAGATGAATTCAAGGGAGCTACTGCATAATAACCGAGCCCTGGAGGGTTTCCAAACAGGAAATGATGAGAGAGTAAAAAGAGATAATACTAACAAGTAAAAACAATTTATTTAAAAAGTTTAACACACTGAGCCTAAAAACATTCTTAAAAATGAAGTATACTCAAGAAAGCACCAACCTGTTAAGGGGTACCAACGTACACATCTGTTTGGAACGACAGAGAAACAAAAAGTAGGACCTTACTACAGTCACTGAGAATGTGATCTTTCTGGTCCTAAACAGATGTGTGAAATATGGAAAATGAAGAGATGGCCAACAGACTGGAAATTCTCAATATACTATACATACCAATCCAAAAGAAAGGAGAGACTGCAGCGACTATAGGACAATAACACTAATCTCACATGCAAGCAAAATAATGCTCAAAATTCTGCAACACAGACTCCTACCATACATGGAGAGAGAAATTCCAGAGGTGCAAGCAGCAGGATTCAGCAAAGATAGAGGCACTAGGGACCACATCGCAAACATACAATGGCTAATGGAGTGCACCAAAGAATTCCAAAAAAGAATCAGTGTGTGTTTCATAGACTTCAGCAAAGCACTTGATTGTATAGATCACAAAAAGCTATGGAACACACTTAAAGAAATGAGGGATGCCACTACATCTGAAAGTCTTGATGAGGAATCTGTACTAAGGACAAGAGGCCACCATCAGAACAGAATTCGGGGAAACAGAGGGGTTCCCAATTGGGAAAGGGGTCAGGCAAGGCTGCATCCTATCACCCTAGTTGTTTAACTCATGCTGAAAACATCATAAGAAAAGCAAAATAGGTGGAAACAACATTAACAACCTAAGATATGTGGACAGCACCATAATATTAGCAGAAGACATTAAGGAAATGGAAAGTTAATAAGGAAGTACAAAGATGAAAGTGCAAAGGCAGGTCTAATGCTGAATGTAAAGAAAACAAAAATAATGACCACAGAAGAAAGACACAAATTCAATCTAGACAGTGAAGAACTTGAAATTCCTATATCTAGGGTCAAACACTGACCAGAATCGAGACTTCAGTCAAGAAAGAAGAAGAAGACTAGGAACAGGAAGGGCAGCCATGAAAGAACTGGAAAAGATACTGAAGAGCAAAGACATACAACTGAGCACTAAAGTCAGAATCATTCAGGCCACTGTATTCCCAATTACCATGTACGGATGCGAGACCTGGACAGTGAAAGAAGCAAACAGAAATAAAATCAACTCATTTGAAATGTGGTGCTGGAGAAGCGTACTTAGGATACCACAGACAGCCAAGACGACAAATGAATGGGTTCTTGAACAGATCAAACCAGGGCTCTCCTTGGAAGCAAAGATGATGAAGTTGAGACTATCATACTTTGGCCACATAATGAAAAGGCACCGATGACTAGAAAAAAAACAATAATGCTAGGAAAGGTAGAGAGTAGAAGAAAGAAAGGAAGACCACAGACCACATGGATAGACTCAGTGGGGGGGTGGTTATGGGCAAGGGCTTGCAGAATCTAGGCAAGGCAGTGGAGGATAGAGATTCTTGGAGATGTCATCCACAGGGTCGCCATGACTCAGAGTCGATTTGATGGCAGCTAACAATAATAATAGCAAAAGGGATGCAGTGGCTCAAGTGGTTAAGACACTGATTCTGTTGATTGCACGATTGGCAGATTGGCAGATTGAAGCTGCATGATGGAGTGAGCTCCTGTCACTAGTCCCAGCTTCTGCTAACCTAGCAGTTCAAAAGCATGCAAAATGCAAGTAGATAACTAGATACCACTTCAGTGGGAAGATAAAAAGTGTTCTGTGCAATCGTGCTGACTACATGATCACAGAGTAGTCTCTGACAATGCTGGCTCTTCGGCTTCGGAGATGAGCACCACCCGCTATGGTCAGACACAACATGACAACCTTGTCAACAGGCAATACTTTTACCTAATAATAATAGTATACTCCTAATAGAAGATGGTCTCTACTGAATATAACAGAAGGCAGTTATATTAATAAAGGAGAAGTGAGTCTTTCAAGTGTCTTGATCCCAAACCATGAAGATGCATGATTAGCATTCTAAATATGAAACACACTGAAGGCCAGGATAGTTGTTTCGATGCTGACATCACATTATCCCAATAGGTATTCTCCCTGAACAGCTTTGATACATCATCTTGTAGTTTCTGGACACTTTTCAAAGCTGCCCAAATGTAATACTGATGTAATCCAGATGTAATACAATTTTATTTATTTATTTATTTATTTCCCGCCCCTCTGCAGAGCAATCGGGGCAGCTTACAACATTAAAATCTCCATACATATATGTTAATACACTGTAAACAAAACCTAAAAATTCTGAAACCCACCCGCCCCTTAAAAAGTGAGGGTTCTTTTTCTTAGGCTAGACCCAATGGAGATGGGCCTGCATCTCTCCCCCAGATGACGTTGGATGGAATGGAAGGAGGGCTCTTCTACTTAGGCTAGGCCCGATGGAGATGGGCCTGCATCTCTCCCCCAGATGACGTCAGATGGAGTGGAGGGAGGGCTCTTCTTCTTAGGCTAGGCCCGATGGAGATGGGCCTGCATCTCTCCCCCAGATGACGTCAGATGGAGTGGAGGGAGGGCTCTTCTTCTTAGGCTAGGCCCGATGGAGATGGGCCTGCATCTCTCCCCCAGATGACGTCGGATGGAGTGGAGGGAGGGCTCTTCTACTTAGGCTAGGCCCGATGGAGATGGGCCTGCATCTCTCCCCCAGATGACGTCAGATGGAGTGGAGGGAGGGCTCTTCTTCTTAGGCTAGGCCCGATGGAGATGGGCCTGCATCTCTCCCCCAGATGACATCGGATGGAGTGGAAGGAGGGCTCTTCTACTTAGGCTAGGCCTGATGGAGATGGGCATGCATCTCTCCCCCAGATGAAATTAGGACAAACAAACAATTAGGACCTTTGTTTCTGCACTCTACAACCAAATCATACAACAACCCACTATAAAGCAAAGTAATAAATATACAACAAAGTAATATTAAAGGGAACATTTCCACTCTACAGGAGTACAAAATAGTCACAATACATAATTAGATAGTACAGTCGGCCCTCCATTTTCACAGGGGATCCATTCCAGACGGACACACACCTGTGAAAATGGAGATTCAGCAATATTCAAGCCCCATAGGTTTGAATGGGGTGTGCCCCTATAGGGGCATGCCCCATTGATTTTCACAGAGGTTGCCCCTCCATGAATTTGCAAAACCGCAGACTTTAAGTCCGCAAGAAAGGAAGAGCAACTGTAATTGTCTGCAACAAAAGATATTGACAATTATGAACCTTGACAGGAAAGACACATTGCTCAATATGATGTTTTTTTTAATGTATCTGAAAGGACACAATGGCCTGAATAAATAATTCTGAACAGTCTCACTTCAACACTAATTTCACACAAATTAAGGCTAACACAGCGATACTTACTTTCTTACTCAGATCTTAAGCATTTTAGGACGTTAAGATACTACAAGAGAGTACGGGTATCAACAGCACCCTCTCCATCTTTCCCATGTGACATCTATTTTTTTAAAAAAAGATGTGACACAGTTGAAATTAGAGCTTCCCATTTTATAGGCCACTGGTAGTGAGAAAGGGGAAACTGAAGCATGACCATACCAATTTTTGCTTACTACATAATATTACAGCTAGTTCTACTGTAGTCCTGTTGATTAGATGGGAGAGCTAAATCATTGCAAATAATTCTCTTGCATTAATCAAAATAGTGAAGATCTGAACCTAAGCTTTTTTATGGAAATATATCCACATTGGGTTTTTGTTACTCCTTTTCTCTACTCCACCAGTATGGAATTCCTTTGGCCACTACTTCAAAAGACAAAAATAAATTATTTTTACCTTACTCATAAATATCTACATACCATTGAGGTGACAGTGCAGGAGTTACTTCTGATTGGGCATTTAGACCATTAGAATATTATTACAACAACTTTAAGGTTTTTTCTTATAATTTTCTCCTAAAAGGTATACCTCATCCTGAATTGAACTGAACAGATTTAATCCCTCTCTGTTTAGTAATAACAGCTCACAACACCAGTATGTTATTAAAGGCTACAGAACAGCTGTGTTCAATGCAACATTTGAATATAAGTATGTCACAGTAAATAAGTTATAACCACTTGAAAATGAACTCTTAATCCTATGTTCTGAGAAGGGTTTAGATCTATCAACATGCCAGAAGGTTTAGTAACTGTGGTAACACTAGCCAGCCACCCAAATGGCCACTCAAACTCCATCTTAAAATAAGGGCAGAATAACATCTGAAAGATAGGTGAATGCATCTCTGTCTAAGCTGCCACTGCCACTGCCCCTCAACAGCTGAGAGCAGAACCTGGATTACAGCCAAAACAAAGGGGGAGAGAGAGAAAAAGGTTAAAGTTTTCATCCTTGCCATTGCAAGCCCTAATGGGGAGGAAAAACTTTCCCCATTTCTAAATGCATAATAGGAAAGATCTATTTAAACATATACTTTTCCTACTTGGGGAAACTGCAGATTATGGAGGTGAACTTTGTCATGTTGATGGTACAAAAGGAAAATGTTAATGAAAACCCTCCCCACCCGCTATGCTATGGGCCTGAACAGGAACAGGGCCTTGCTACTGTGATTTGAAACAATTTAAAGAGACAAAGATGCATTTGTCTAACACCATTATGTTATATTAAGTATAATCCTCCAAAACTGGAATGCTACAGGTTGTTGCCTCAAACCACTGACTATTTGGAGAAAATACAGTGGGCCCTTGGTATGGTTCCCCGTGGAAACAAAATCTGTGGATGCTCAAGTCCTATTAAATACAATGGCATAATAGTAAAAAGGTGTCCTTTATATGAAATGGCAAAATCAAGGTTTGCTTTTGGGAATTTATATATTTTTAAAATATTTGCAAGCTGTCGATGCTTGAATCCGTGGGTAAAAAATCTGTAGATAAGGAGAGTTGACTGTATTTAATCAGCTACTCTACTTCTCAGAGAATACTGTAACAGCAATGGAGTTTTCATAACCTTTTTGATTCCTACTGCCATAAAATATGAAGACACCATTATGAAGACTGGCGAACTGAATCTGCAGGCACTCAGACAAAACCAAAATTAAACTGGCAACACAATCACAGATACAAGGAACTAAGGGCCTAAGCAGACTGCCAGAAATAGTGCACATTAAATTGAGGCACTGCCCTGGCTCAGTGCAAGGGAATCATGGGAACTGTAATTTATTGTGGCACCAGAGCTCTCTGACAGAGAAGGCTCAATGTCCCAGAAAAAAAATACAATTCCCATGACTCCCTAGCACTGAGCCAGGGCAGTGCCTCAATTTAATGTGCACTATTTCTGGCAGTCTGCTTAGGCCTTAAGACAACCCAAAATGCACCAACAGATCACTGGAACACTAATGTAACATTCTACTAACAATTATACTCCTAAAGGCAAGCCATTGGGTCTCTAAAGAAATAAAAAATCCTGATCCAAGTGTGCCCTCATCCAACTCTAGATTCTTATCGTTTTAGGTGATTTGCTAAAAAAAAAAAAAAAGAAAAAGAAAAAAGAAAAAGTAAAAGTACCTTTACTGTAGTTATATTTTTGTTGGGAAGAGGGATCTAGCATTTGAAAAGAAATGTTTCCTTTAAAAAGCTCAGACTTAAGTTTATATTTAACCAGGATTTCACTAGACTGAAATTTATAGCATTAAGTAGTTTCTGAACCATAAATATATTGCCAACTTGTGTTTGTCTAAAACTTGGGGACCATTTTTTCAAAACTCAGAATATGATGCAAAAAATTACTGGAAAAATTACCAATATAGGAAGACTTTCAAAGAAACACATTATTTTATGTTCAACTGTAACTATTTAGTTAAAGTTGTACTAGAACTATTCACTTAAATATATACTTATATAGATTAATAGTTTGCCTCCAATTATCAGTTTAAGACAAATTTCTTTCTCATAGGACAAACATTGGGGAGGAGTCAGTGGTGTGCTATCTACATACTCTCTTTTAATACTAAGGAGGGTGAAGATTAGCTTTAAATCAGATTAAATCAGTATCCAAGTTAGCAACAACTATAAACACCATGGTAAGATGGTGACCCATTAGGAACGAAAACAAAGAATGGAAAGCGAGGAGGAAGAACAACTCTTAACAGTATTGTGTATGTCTATGTGTCATCAAGTAGCTACACTTTAAAAAGTTTAATACTGGGCATCTAATAATATGCACTGGATTGATTGTGCCATTTCAGAATTGCTGTTGCTGTTATATGCCTTCAAGTAATTTCTGATTTATGGCAAACCTAAAGGGGGAACTAATGGGATTTTCTTGGCAAAATCTGTGCAGAAGGGGTTTGTCCTTGCCTTCCTCTGAGGCTGAGAGTGTGTGACTTGCCCCAGGTCATCCAGTGAGTGTCCACGGCCGAGCAGGGATTTGAACTCTGGTCTCCCAGTGTCCTAGTCCAACACTCAAGCCGCTACACCATCCTGGTTCTCATTTCAGAAATTTTGAAACATAAAAAAATTATCCAATTGCCTTGAGTTCATACTCATTTCAATTACATATCCCTACTGAACTTAATATTGAAAAACCATTCATGCCACCATGTAACTGACTTTCTTAATACAGATATACTTTTTAAAAATTACATGATAGAAAACAAAATATTAAATGTAGATATTGCAAAAAAGGAAGATTGGTGGCATATTTAAACCAAAAAAAAAATATTATTGTCCATTTGAGCTACTATAGGACACCTGCAATCCCTTCAAGAAAAAGACACCATTTTTTTCTTTTCTTTTCTTTTCCCAAAAAAAGGGGAAAAAATGGTTAATTAGTAGGGAAAAGATATTATTATATTAAATATGCATGTAATAAGTTAAAATGTATAAAGCCCTGAATTGTAAGAATATGTAAAATATAAAATACTTAATAATAAAAAAGAACAGGAAAAAAGACACCAATTAATAAGTACTCTGCTGAGTATTTGATTAAAGGCTTTCAACTACAGCACATTTTCTACAATAACTTTTAAAAATCATTTTACAACTATACAGATAAAATCCTCTTTCTATGCAAATCTATCTGAGCACAAACATCACAG
Source organism: Phrynosoma blainvillii (assembly GCA_026167975.1). Classification (NCBI taxonomy): domain Eukaryota; kingdom Metazoa; phylum Chordata; class Lepidosauria; order Squamata; family Phrynosomatidae; genus Phrynosoma; species Phrynosoma blainvillii. Next base: position 58,209,533 of record JANUYF010000005.1, read on the forward strand.
AAGCTGGCAGCAGAAGTCTCAGATGTTTCCTGTGACTGACCTGACGAACAAGGATAGAACAGTGCAAAGAAAACACTGAAGATAGCCATAAATTATGTACAAGCAATTTTGAAAGGTAAATACCACATTGGAAAAAAAAAAAGTATTTACATACAGGTAGCAGCTCTTTGTTGAGACGTTTTCCTTCCATGCTGATGTCGAACTAAGAGAGAATGTCCTTGTGTGAGACTGCAATGTAACAAGCCTCAAGATACCGAACGGTCCATAACAACTTTATAACATTATATCCAACACAGATGTACACTAGTATAAAGCTCTCTCTTGCAGCCAATTATCTTGCAAGGATACTTAATCTTCCAAGCCAGTTACTACAACCAGTGCAGGGTCAAGGAACAGCAGAATTGAGGAACATGGCATGCTTTCAATTCCCACTGTGGGAACACCAAAAAAGGAGCTGAAACTATGTGGTTTGTGAGTTAACATTCAGTTTCAGCATCAACTAAGAACAGTCTAAATGCTTGTGTGTTTTACTGTTAGTATATGAATTTCATCATTACTGAAAATGAGACACAACTCAAAACAGAAATGAAACCTCAAACACAGCACATGCTTATATAGTCTTAAAAGCAGATTACCTAGTGCACATTAATCCTTAAAAGCTACTTCAAGGATCTATGAAAAGCATGGGACAGAGAACAATCCTCATTATGAAAAAGATGTCAAGAATTTTTTTTTTTTTGCCTTTTTGTTTCTTAGACCATACAGATTTAATGTGCAAGCTGAGGCCACTAAACAGACTAAGATTCTGTGTGGGAGAGGGGGGTGCACACAGCAGCACACAAAAGCTGCCCTTGGAATCAAGAGTTTTCTGCTCTAATAGCAACTAATTACAGAGAGAAAAAGCAATCTGAGGCCAATAAACAGACCAATCTTGTGGAAGACTGGGGGAGAGATCACAGCAACACAGAAATATGAGGGAAGTTTAAGAAAATACTGTAGTGGCTTTGGGGAAGTCCTGTGGCACCCCGTAACTACATCAGGATACCAGGTTAAAAAACAAAAGCCATTAAAAGCAGGAGTCTGTCCACAATCCCTACACAGACACAATAACCAAATTCAGCATCCAACCTTGATGTTCCCTTACCTATTCCCTCAGTTTCTGAAGTCAATGATGGCTGGATGTCACCCTACACAGCTCCTGCACACACCCTGCCAACTCCTCCACATACATGTATGCATACATACATACACAGAGAAAGAGAGAGAGAGAGAGAGAGTCACAAGCATGCATAATCATTCAATTCAAAGTAGGCTCACTACCGATCTTCGGCTCGGGTCACTTCCTAATCTCACTCCCATCAAAGCTCTGGCCTGGTATAAAGTAAGGAATGTAACTTTACTGAAAATCTGCTGTTCAGATTCGAAGTGGAGTAAATTCAAGGGACAGGGCTGACTCTGAGCAGCCCCTGAAGTAGGTTGCTTGTAGGGGAGGGGGGGGAGTCACAGGAGATGGTAGCACCACTGTCTGCCAAGTCTAGGAACATGCTGCTGATCTGAGAATATACCAAATGTCTTACTGCTAATGGAGGCAGAATAGGTTTCTTTCTTGAGATAGGACAGTTTGGAAGGTGTTATCTTTCCTGCCCCAGGCCATATCTGCAAACTAGGAGTTTCAAGCATAGCATAATGTGATAGAACACATATTTACAACAGCAACTTCGAGGGGCAAAATGTTTAGCTCACCTTTTCTTATCTCACCATTGTGTCAAAATGTTTCTTACCAGAAATTATAAATTCAGAGATATTGGGAAGATAGGCCTGAAGCAGACAGGCCAAAAAGACTGGACTAGGACAGACTGCACCGGGACCATAGCGACCGCATGGGCATGGGCCCAATCCAGGCCACCACCACAGTCCTGAACCAGGCTGCCAGAAGTAGTAGTAATAATAATAATAATAATAATAATTTTTATTTATAACCCGCCCCTCTGCATGGCAATCGGAGCAGGGTACAACAGTTTAGTAGGTTATATCCTCTCCTTTTTGGCCCAATTCTTCTTGCTTGGTGCGGCATTGGCACAGCTTCCGGCTAAACACCATCATTTTGCCCATGTATTTCAGGCCTTAGTTGATATTTCTCAAGGAAACTTTCCAAAGGCTCAGTTTAGGATCAAACATACTGGCTATGGATTTAGCAATGGGAGATTCCATTGCCATCCAAATAGGGGTGTCCATTTCTCCTCTGTCAACCACAGCAGGCTAGCACGTTTTGTGGGTTTTTCAGGCTGTGTGGCCATGTTCTAGAAGAGTTTCTTTCTGACATTTTGCCAGCATCTGTGGCTGGTATCTTCAGAGAATACTGGAATGGCAGAGAATGGGTCTATATATACTGTGAGACCCTGGGTAGGAAGGAGTGATTTCCATGTAGACTGTGTATTGTTCTGTGTTGAATAGGTATTGTTCTGTTGTTAATGGCATGGCTTCAGGGTAGGAGGATATGTGGGCTTATTTATGGGACAGGCCTAAATGGTAGCCAAGGGCAGGAGAACATTTTATCAGTTTACCCTGCTGAGCTATCTGGATAAAAACCATCTGGCCATAGCTACTCATATCTTACTAGTGTTTAGACACTTTACTGTGCTCTATGTAGGTTTTCATTTGAGATATATTCATAAAAGTCAAAGTAGTTGAGAAATGTACCAAGTCTTTACTAATGCATCCTTTAGAAGCTACACTGAAAAGGGAGACAAAATTTAACATGTCTGTGTTTACAGAATCCATTTCAAACATTCACATCCAGAAAACAGTATACGTAAAATTAAATAGTGAGAAGTAAAACAAATGAACAGGATAATAACAGGGTCTCTTGGAGGGTTCTCATTCACAGAATCTCCATAGGCCAAAGCCATGATGGTATAGCACAGAGGTAGGTAACCTTTCCCCTTTAAGGGCCGAGGGACTTCAGCTCCCAGAAGCCTCAGCCATGTTGGCCAATAGTCCCATGTTGGCCAATAGCTCCTGGGATTCTGGGAGCTGAAGTCCCTCGGTCCTTAAAGGGAAAAGGTTGCCTACCCTGGTATAGCACATAACAGCTACCACTAAACTCAATGGAATCACACCAAACACTATAATATGCCTTCCCTTTTGTTATATACCGTATTTTTCGCCCTATAACACGCACTTTTTCTTCCCCTAAATGTGCGTGGGGAAGTGAGTGCGCCCTATAGGGCGAAGGGCCGAGGCCGCGGGGAGAAGGAGCCCTCCTTCCCCCCGCGACCTCAGTCTTTGAATGGACTGGTGCTGGGATCGAAGCGATCCCGGCGCCAGCCCATTGAAAGACTGAGGCCACGGGGAGAAGGAGGGCTCCTTCTCCCCGCGGCCTCAGTCTTGGAATCGGCTGGTGCCGGGATCGAAGCGATCCAGGCACCAGCCGATTGAAAGACTGAGGCCGGGGGGAGAAGGAGCCCTCCTTCCCCCCCCGGCCTCAGTCTTGGAATCGGCTGGTGCCGGGATCGAAGCGATCCCGGCACCAGCCCATTGAAAGACTGAGGCCAGGGGGAGAAGGAGCCCTCCTTCCCCCCCCGGCCTCAGTCTTGGAATCGGCTGGTGCCGGGATCGAAGCGATCCCGGCACCAGCCCATTGAAAGACTGAGGCCGGGGGGAGAAGGAGCCCTCCTTCTGAGGCCGGGGGGAGAAGGAGCCCTCGCTTCGATCCCGGCACCAGCCCATTCCAAGACTGAGGCCGGGGGGGGAAGGAGGGCTCCTTCTCCCCCCGGCCTCAGTCTTTCAATGGGCTGGTGCCGGGATCGCTTCGATCCCGGCACCAGCCCATTCCAAGACTGAGGCCGGGGGGGGGGGGGGGGAAGGAGGGCTCCTTCTCCCCGCAACCTCAGTCTTTCAATGGGCTGGCGCCGGGATCGCTTCGATCCCAGCACCAGCCCATTCAAAGACTGAGGTCGCGGGGGGAAGGAGCCCTCCTTCCCCCCGCGACCTCAGTTCAATGGGCTGGTGCTGGGATCGGAGAAGTTCTCCGATCCCAGCACCAGCCCATTGAACAACCGGCCTCCGGCTAAAGGGAGGAATCCTTTTTTCTTGGATTTTCTTCCTTTAAAATTGGGTGCGCCTAATATGCCGGAGCGCCTTATATGGCGAAAAATACGGTACCTTCCCTTTGTTATATGCTGGACTTGACAATAATATTCCTAGGCTGGTTAGGGATGGGAAGAGCTGTAGCAAACACATGTGGATCACTAGAGTGGGGACTCCTCCTGCAAGCCACTTTGTACATGCCATAGTGGTGATGGAGAAAGCACGGGTTGCAGATAATTTCTCCATTTAAATAAATAAATAAATAAAAATTAATTTTTTAAAAAAAATATGCATGCACACTCTCTCAGCCCCAGAAAAGCCATGGCAAAACCCCTGTGGAGATTTTGCCAAGAAAACCCCAAGGACAAGTAATAACAACAATAATCAATATCATCATGGCGGGCGGAGGCGGTGGCAGGACTGGCCTGGGGCCGGTCCAAAGGCCTCGGGGGGCCGCATCCGCCCCCCCCCCCCCCGAGGCCTTAGGTTGCCTACCCCTGCTCTAAATTTTAGGTGAGCAAAGCATGTGAATGCTTTTCTTTTTAGTGGGTGCATTTGCAGCCCATAATGGGGTGAACACCTTTCTCAGGGTAAACATGAATCTCTCATATCTCCTGTCTCATACAACAGATGAAAGGAGAGAGAGCGAGCACAACTTGCATTTTCGGTGCCTGCTACTGTGGAAAATGCAACTGATATGCTCAACATATCCCATTGTGAATCCCAGTGTGAGAGAAAGGTGGGATACAAATCCTTGAAATAAATAAATAAATAAATGTGTGCCTAGTTCCAATCTATCAACCTCAAGCATAACACTATTGGTACTAAGAGAGACAGAAAAACAGCCAGAAAAGAAGTTGAAAATCTGTGCTTCCCAGAAGACAGAGAACTGCACAGAACTGCATGTCATCCTCACAAAAATAAGATCATTAAAAGATTATACCCTGAACCATTGTGTTTATTGTTGTGTCGCTGGAATGTATGTTCAAATTAAACTGAATAGAGTTTTAATGGTCCTCAAATGCATGTCTGCATACCTAAGAAGTAGTGTACAAAGCAACTTAAGGCGCTGTCTACATCACTGTGGCTAACAGAAACAGGTAGTATGATGCCATGATCTCAGCACCTACTGTGTATACTCATCTATAATCTAGGGTTGTCATAATTCTTTTCCACAAAACCAGGACAAAATTTAGGAAACAATGTAAGACAAAATGTGGGACAAATGTAGGACGTTACAAAAAATAGAGGACATGACCAACTAAAAGCCGGCAAAAGTGCAGGAAAGACAGTGGCAGCCTTAAACACACACATCCCAGCATCCCAGTGAGTCCACCAGGCTCCCAGTCGGCCCCAGCCAAGCCTGCCTGCCTGACAAAAAGCACGAGGAAGGAGGCGGGAGCAGCAGCGGCCTTTCATCACTACCCTGGGCCCCCAAGACCACCAGGCCGCCCCTGCCAGGCTTGCCTGCCTGCCCGCCCATGCTGACAAAAGTGTGGGGAAGGAGGCAGGCAGCGGCCTTTCACCACCACCCTAGGCCCTCAAGACCACCAGGCCACCCCTGGGTGGCCCCAGCCAGGCCTACCTGCTGCCTACCCACTTGTGCCACCTCAGATGGTGGGCTGGGCCTCCGGCTCTCTCTGGGCCTCCTCCAGGGGTGGCACCTCTTCCTCCCACCAGCCAGGGCACATTTTGTCAATCTCTAGTCTGACTAGAGATTGACAAAATATGGCCTGGAACAAAGGAATCCAGGATTGGAGGCTCTAAAATGTCCAGCCACTACGGGACAATGTTCAAACCCTCCAATCCGGGATTGTCCCACTTTTCCAGGACGTATGGCAACCCTATATGAGTCTAGAAATTTTAGTTAAAAAAATGACTAATTTAGTCAAAACCTCTGACTCAGTTTATCAACAGGTCAATGTAAGTACTGTATTTTAACTCTCATTTTTAAAAAAGGGAACCATCACCCAGTGAGTGTAATCTTTCCTGGAAGCACAGACACCCCCTCCCCCCTCGTCCCATCCATCCAACCTTTAGTGTGACCACAAACAGTAATGCCTACTGGAATTTTGCAAGTTCTTTGGCATTGTTTTCCTTTTCTTCCTCCTTTAGATCCTTTGTTACATGCCTTTAAGTTTCACCCTCAACTTATCCACGGTTCATATCAAAATTCATAGTTTTGGTCCCAAAACCTGCACTCACCTTATACATGAGGTCAACTTATAGTTGAATATTTACAGTACTCTGAAGCCACAAACCTTCTCAGCCACTGTTCCTAATTTTAGCAGTATTGTTGCTTTATTTCAATATCTGGGTGGACATAAATGTTTAGGATCTTTAAATTTAAGCAATTACGTGTTCCCAGAAGCAGGTATTAAAAAAAATCTCAAGTATTTTGTGGTCACTATAACCAAAAATTAACCATCATAGGAGGAGGAGCATTACATATAATCAACTATGGTAGCCTCAGTGGCTGCAACATCTATGCTTAACATCACTGTTAAGCAGCATGTAATTAGATTTGTAAGAATCTGTCAACTGGATACCAGTTGACTTAAGTGGCAGAGAAAAGGAGCTGCCCATCATCGTCCTTCAGCACAAAATATGACATTGCCTTGTCTCAGACACTTAAATATTGTCAAGAGTAATTAGAAATTGCATATATCATTTAATTTTAAGTGTCTGTTTTTCACTACACTAAGCAGCTTGCAATTTCCAAAATGCATCTTAAGTAGCTTCCATTACAGATTATTAATTTAAGCAGCAGTGTGACTTGTAGACAACACAGACAAACTGAATGCATCCAGCCCCAGCAAAGAGTGAGATGAATGCATTTTGCTTTTATAGAAGTAGGTCATGTACAGAAGAATTTTTTGGCATTTCAAGCATGGTCCTCTTTTCACCACTGTGACAGCCATGTGCTGTACTAAACTTTTAAATTATTCACAGAAATATGTTCAGTGTATGATTGTACCACTTTAATTTGATGAAGTTGTTATGTGCCTTCAAGTCATTTCTTTTTTAATATTTCTTTTTTAAAAATTATTATAAGTAAACAACTATATACAAAACATATCACAACAATAAAGCAATAAAGCAAAATAAAACAATTTATCTCACAACTTTGAATTGTGTTGTGGGTCTCCTTCTGTTCAGTGTAAGTGATCGTTTTAAAGTCCAGTGCTGTCTTTGTGTAAATCTAATCCAGAATGTCCGACCAAAGGTTCAGATCAGATAGAGGTTGTCTTCTCTTGTTTCTGTTTTTGTTTACAAAGTCAATGAGTGGGAACCATTTGTCTATGAAAGTTCCTGATTTTGGCTGTCCTGCATAACTTTCCATTCTGTCAGACAGTTTTTCAACTAACTATGCAGGGGTAGGCAACCTTTCCCCTTTAAGGCCCAAGGGACTTCAGCTCCCAGAATCCCAGGAGCTATTGGCCAACATGGCTGAGGCTTCTGGGAGCTGAAGTCCCTCGGCCCTTAAAGGGAAAGGTTGCCTACCCCTGAACTATAGGTTCCATACCTTTTTCCACCACATATCTAAAGATACCTCCCCTGTTTTCCAGCAATTTCTACACAGGCTGCTGTAATGAAGAAATCTATGAGGTTTTTATGTTTCAAATTTGAGTTTGTATCTACATATATTGATAACAAAAGCATTTCTGGTCAGAATTTTACTTCTTGCTGACCCTAAAGCAAAGCTATCAGAGGTTTCTTTGCAATATTTGTTCAGAGGGGGTTTGTCTTTAACTTCCTTTGAAGCTGAGAGAGTGTGATTTGCCCAAGGTCACCCAGTGGGTTTCCATAGCTGAGCAGGTATTCAAACCCTGGTCTCCCAATAGCTTTGTTCAACACTGAAACCACAACACCACACTGGCTCTCTTAAACTTGATACTTTAAGGAAATAAAGATACTTGAACAAAGAGATCTCAGATCACAATTCATTCCTCTTAAGCAGTACTGATATCATATCTAGATAGCATATCCTGAACTCGCCTGTGAACTCAAAGGGCAACTTAAGAGAAACAGCCTTATTTCAATATCATATGCATTGTAATATGAACTAAATGTATGTGCTAAACATCATATCTACAGCAATGCATAGAACAAAGTACAATTTCTCACTGTATCAGCAACTAATCTCTCCTTACTAAGCAAAGGTGCTACAACTAGAGCAAAGAATAAATTGCATCTCACAGCTTTCCCCCCACAGCTCAAGCTACCAGCAGCAGCAGCAGCAGTAGCAACTCCTTCTACCATTCATTCTTCCTGCCAATTCTAAATCTCATGAGCAAACACCTGCTACCCTGATTATTATTCTTACTGCTAGTGGAAGCATGCCCTTTTCAAACACATGCTTTACATTCTCTCATTAGGAGACCACCATCATATGAACAGAGCTTTAAGTCTCTCTTTTTCATCTTTCCAAAATGGAGTACTGCATACACTGCTCATTCTAACTGTAAATATTCTATTGAATCAATTAGATTCTTGCTTGAAAATAATGAGTATCAAGCAGATTGTATTTTCGTACTGAGTCATGTAAAGATAGTTATGCACAGGAAACTCTAGTTTTTGTGCTTAGAATTTAAAACCAGGAACTAAAACCTATTGGGAGTCCCAACTAAAGTAGAATCAGCTGCTGAATGGTGAATCAAAACTTATGCAAATCCATTAAATTTAGCTGGTTTACTGTCTAGAAAGAATTCCAAAAATAATTCAGGCCTAAACCCAAAGTTCTGTTAGCAGTCACAGTGCTATTCCTCCTCTTTGCCCCTCCTCAGCATTCCAGACCACCAAAAAATAAAAAATAAAATAAAAATAAAAACAACCACAACAGATTTTGTAGGTACATGGGGGTCCTTTCAGGGGAAAGGGGGGGTCATTTCCCTTCCCCATCCTGCTAGTTCCCCCCTTTTACACTACAGGAATACCACCACTGAATAACTCTCTTAACATTTAAGTCTATAGTTGGTCCAATCCTATATTCGGATGTACTAGGAGTAAGGAGAAAGGGACAAAGGCTATTTGAATGCCTATAATATATTGCTGCTCACATTCCAGTTTATATGTTACAGTCATCTAACTTTTTAAATTCATAAGTTGAATATGTAATTATTGCAGCAGTTTCCAACAACAGCAAAGGATACTTCAGGCTCCAGGTGTCAATCTACTTTTTAAATTGTATCTGTAATTATTGTCCATACTTGCTATCCATAATCCCTTAAAGTAAATCACAACAATCCAACTTACAATTTGGCAAGTGTAAGAAACTGAAGCCTAAAATGTTATCCATGATTAACCTCTGTGTTGTAAACTCAAGCGTATGTTCATAGCACAAATGTCTTCTAACCTAGAGATGAGAAGAGTGCCCTCTAGTGCCACTGCAGCAGTACTCCTTGTGTTTTTAAACTAGACATCATCTCAGTAAATCAGTATTTTAAAATGAAACATAGTGTCATACAACCCAAGTATTGTATCAGTACAGAAAAATTTGCAGATTATATATTTATACAGATCCTTTAAAACTAGAATTGACATTTCTTGCTTTATTTTCAAGGACACACATTGAGGTGGGAGGCAACTATTTGAAGACTATTCATATTTAAAATGGCAAAAATAGAACAGTGCAGTGTTTTCTCTACTTGGTTTAAAAAATCTTTTTAAAAATTTATGCAAAAGCATTTTTTCATGTATTTTCATCAACTAAACAGTGCCTGTTACCTTTTGTTTGGATTGTCCCATGCACTTAACAGTAGGGATTTTGCTTGGAACTCTATTCTGTAACTTTCATCTGGGTAGACAACTGCCAAGGTCCAGAAGGGCATACTGGTCCTTCCCATGATGCTGGCGGATTATACACCAATTCCCACACACATCCACATCTCTCAATATATTTGGGATTTTAGAAAACTGTCCCCAAGTTGCCAATAGCCCCCTTAGCATCTTTACCATATATGGGAGAATGTAAGCTCCCTCGTGCTTTTTGGTCAATAGAGATGTTTCTTCTGTCTATATAGACCATTCTTGAGACCAGAAAGTGACTGTCCTCCATGTTCCAGTCATTGTTGAAGAAATGTGCATGTAAGCCAAAAGCAAGTCTCTACAGACCTAAAAAAGTTGCTAGAGGTGAAAATACCCCAAATGTGTTCTGCAAGGACTACACTTTATGAACTCCTAATCCAAAAAATCCCCACCTACAGATCTCTACAGATGAAGAGTTTCACCAAAGGAAAAGCAAATACATTTTGTACCACCAGGTAAAAAGGAAGGGCATCAGCTTCAGGTACTTATAATTTGTGTCAAAATCATAAGCACATTGCATCAGGCTCCTAATTTTGTTTATCAAATATAATAATGGTAATGAAATAACAGCTTGCAAGGGTCTGTTTGCTTTATCCTGAGTAGTTCAACTGATAAATTTCCATCATGCAGCATACGGAAATTGTGACATAATGAAAAGATGCTTTATTAACAGTCTAACTAGTAAGAAGATTCCCCTGACAAACGTCCCTGATCCCCTTTATGGTATTTGGTGTTTGGGGCTGGTGTTGGAAATGTTCAATTCACGGCCCCATATTTCCCCCCACCCCGTTCCTTCCATAGTTGTATGCCACTACCTCTTGATGGGAAGGAAAGTCTAAATGCTCCTAGTGCAGAGGGATTCATCACTCTGTTATTAGCCCATGAGTCTTGTCCACACTGGCTCATTACTAGGATTTTTCTGCCTTTGTCCTGAGCTAGAGCACTTGATGTTGCCTCTCAAGCTGCTTGAGCAGACTGCTGATACCTTCACAATTTACCCCTATTCATTTAATGCTTACAGAGAAGGCAGTTAACAGTGTTGGGTTCCATTCCCATCACAAAGAGGTCTCAGGAAAATGGTCTGTTTTTTTCTATGGTGATTCACACTACCTGCCTTCCATCTCAGGGGCTGCCTCTATCATAGTGTTGCTGTAGTTGTTGCTCATGCATGCCTTTGATCTTTAGATTCAGATACATCCTTCCTGACAGGGGAAGCAGACTTGCTCCTGCCACCATCCTGAGCCTTATTAGGTCATACTGGGGCTAAAAGTGGCTTGCTTCTACTACTACCCAAACTATTGGCTCTTAAAAGTGAAAGTGAACCAGTTTGCCTTCCTCTGTCCAGAGGGGCAACAGTACTTTAGATATACCTCATGACTGACTACAGTTAAACTAATGATCAGATATTAATTAGTTAAGTCTGCAAATAAGTTTAACTAATGAACAAATCTAATGGAAATTAAATGTAATGGTTTGCTCCCTCAACCAAATGGGCAATAAATTTTGCTTTGCTTCTCAATGTGAAATAAAAAATGCAGTAGTAGTAAAAATAATAGTTTGTTTATTAAACAAGTATGCTTGTTGGTAGACCAAAACTGTTAACACAGAGAGACAAAAAGAAGAATGAGAGATATTTATTGAAAATGAATCACACTGGGAAAGCAGATCAAACACTTAATAATAACTAGTGGCAAAGGGGTGGGGCAGGTAGGTTTCACTACATGAAACATACAGAGAGACTCCTGAACAGAATGCTGTTCAAGTTAACAAGTTTAAAAGAAAGGTAAACAGAGGGTTACGCTAAACTATTCAACAAGACAAGCAGTTGGGAAACTTTAAAAGACTCGATTTAGATGACAATCAGTAACTGCCCTAAACCATTCCACAGTTCTTTGATGATCTGCTACTAACACAAAACCTAGTAAATAAATGCAAGAGATAAATTACTATTTGCCTTCAAAGTTCTTATAACATCCCTTCCCTAAGCACTGCAATTGGAGAGGGCTGCTGAAATTCTTGCCCCACAATACATGTTAATTATCAAATCCAACCTTTTTCCACCTTTCCTATCCATCCAATTTAGGCCACCTTGGCATTTTCTTTATATTGTCACACTGAAGACACTGTCTAGCTTTATCAGATTATTATTAACATCCAGAATGATCTGAGATTTTTCAGGTTGTGCCATTTCACTCTGAAAGCAAACTGAGCCAATATGATTCAATACAGTACAAATGAGTCCATACTGGCCTAATTCACTTCAGAATTTGGGATTTACACAAATCAGTGTCACAACCCTACCAAACAGTTCCTTATGACAGCTTAGACAATCCAGTCCTTTACCTACAGAATCCTTTTTAGCCTTGCATCACCTTGAGAAGCAAGGCCAAAAAAACTAAACCAAAGAAGTAATTATGTAGATAAGACATAGTTCTCAAAGGCTCTGAAAGTCTTTCTAAAGATCCACAACATTTTCAGAAAGGTAAGAGAAAGTTGCCATTGTATTTCCCATCACTATGGATGGATGTGAGAGCTGGACAGTCAAGACAGATGATAAGAAAAAAATCAACTCATTTGTGGTGTGGTGTTGGAGAAGAGTTCTGTGGATACTGTGAACTGCTAAAGAGATAAATAAATAGGTCCTAGAATAAATCAAGCCCAAACTCTCCCGAGAAGCCATGGTGACTAAATTGAGGCTGTCATACCTTGGTCATATCATGAGAAGACATGACTCACTAGAAAAGACTATAATGCTAGGTAAAGTAGAGTGCAGAAGAAGAAGAGGAAGATCACATTACAGGTGGATGGACTCAATCAAGGAAGCCATGGCTCTGACTCTGAAAGACCTGAATAAGACGATTGATGACAGAGAGTCTTGGAGATGTCTCATTCATAGGGTCACCATAAGTTGAAGGCAACTTGAAGGCAGTTAACACAAACAGGAAATCGCTCTCAAGAGACTTCAAGGACATCAGCACTGCTTCTGAAAGAACCCTGCTCCAAGCAGAACCTAAACTGAATCAAGCCCTCATCAGAACATTTCTTCCACATGGAGGTTCATCAAGTGGTATTGATGGTGGTCACCTGAGGGCTGTATCCTCACTACTAGTTTGCTTTATAGCAGTGGAAACAAAAGCCATTTTCTGATTTTAAAACAAGGTATACAGAGCACTATGCATGTTGAAGGACTGCATTCCTGGAAGACTAATCAAGGTTTTTCCTCCTGCAGTTCCCCTGAATCAGTGATAGCAGCTTCATACCAGCAGGGCAATATGCTTCCTATGAGCCACATATTGCCCACCTGCTTTGAAACAAATCCTTTCACTCCTCTTCTTTTTTGCATTGATCATTCTCTTCACCTCAAATTTGCACAGACCATTCTTTTTTAAATAATAAGTTATGGCATTAGCTTATTTCTTCCCTCCCCAGTATTGCATTCAATGTCTCATTTGAGAACTTCTTTTTCATTTCCTCTGCCTCTCAGATAAAGGTTTCTGGGTTTGCATCTGGTTTCAGTCATATTCAGTAAAGGTGCACCCTTCCCAAGTGGCACCCTCCGCACCAGGTGACACTCGCTAGTGACACCACTGATACTGGAGAATAGTTCTATGGATACTGTGAACTGCTAAAAGGACAAATAAATTAGTCCTAGAGCAAATCAAGTCTGAACTCTCCCTAGAAGTCAGGATGACTGAACTGAGTCTGTCATACTTTGGCCATATCATGAGAAGACAAGACTCACTAGAAAATATACAGTTGTCCCTCCCTTTTCACAGACTTGGAATCTGCATTCTTTCTCTTTGCGGGAGGGACAAGTGGCCATTAACAGAATGGCCTCATTATTTTCTATGTGACTCGAATATGTGCAAGTCACCATTTTCACAAGGGGGGCCAGAATGGATCCCCCACGAATTGGGAGGGGCAACTGTAATTATGCTTGGTAAGGTAGAAGGCAAATGGAAAAGAGGAAGATTGCATTCCAGATAGATAGACTCAATCAAGGAAGTCACAGCCCTGAGTCTGCAAGAGCTGAGCAGGGCTGTTGATGATGATAGAGTGAACTGGAGATCTGTCATTTATAGGGTCGCCTTAAGTCAAAGTCAATTTGAAGGTAGTTAACAACAAGAAATCTGAAAGTTACTTCTTGAGAGAAATACAACCATATGTATAAATTACATTTCAAGTGATTTTCAGAGCTACATAACATTTATGATTAACTATATAAACTACCCACAACTCTCTCAAAGTGGAAAATAAGTAAAGACAGGAATTATCAAAGTGACCTAGACCAAACACTTTTAAAAAAATGTTTCTGAATTACAACCTCAGCTAAGTAAATGCCTTTGTTATTCTCACTTGTTTAGATGTACATTTAGTTGATACCTTAACAGTCTATAGCAGTACATTTTTAATATATTATGCAACATAATTCATTTTATAATATGTAACATTCTAACATATAGAATAATGCATTTTATCATGTTACTTCCATATAGAAATTACCTTACAAATAGGGATTTTTCAAGGGATATGAGTTCAGGCATGAAGGCCTGAGAAAAGTTAGCATCTGCTGAAGCAAGGCATCTCACCAGATCCAGCAAACACCAGTGAATTTTTTTTTTTATTATAGTGTTGGCATCTTCCCTAGGACAACTATATGAAAAGAGTATTATATGGTATCTGCTAAATATATGTTCACATTTGTAAAAATACAAGAAAAACTCTAAATTAGATTGCTGGAGATAAATATAAGACTTCATAAAGCAAATGGAGATAAAGGACAAATCATAAAGCAACTCCTTAAAGTAAATAAGTACTATATTTTCTGGCATATAAAACGACTTTTTAACCCAGGAAAATCTGGGTTAAATTCGGAGGTGGTCTTATACGCCGGGTATAAGGAGGAGGAGGAGGACAAGGGTGGGGGCAGCAAGAAGCCTTGGGAGAAGAAGAGGACAAGGAGGACAGAGGTGGGGGCGGCAAGAAGCCTTGGGAAAAGAAGAGGACAAGGAGGACAGAGGTAGGGACAGCAAGAAGCCTTGGAAAAGAAGAGGACAAGGAGGAGAGAGGTGGGAGCGGGAAGAAGCCTTAGGAAAAGAAGAGGACAAGGAGGACAGAGGTGGGGGCATGAAGAAGCCTTGGGAAAAGAAGAGGACAAGGAGGACAGAGGTGGGGGCGGCAAGAAGCCTTGGGAAAAGAAGAGGATGAGGAGGACAGAAGTGGGCGACAAGAAGCCTTGGGGAAAGAAGAGGACGAGGAGGACAGAGGTGGGGGCGGGAAGAAGAGAGGAACCCTAAGGCAATCCTCTCCTGGGGTTTTCTTGGCAAGATTCGCTCAGAAGGGGTTTGCCATGGCCTTCTCCTGAGGCTGAGAGTGTGTGACTTATCCAAGTTCACCCAGTGGGTTTCATGGCAGAGTGAGAAATCAAACCCAGGTCTCTAGAGTGGTAGTCTAACACTCAAACCACTACACCATGCTGGCTCCTATTCCCACATAATAATATAATAATAATAATTTTTTATTTGTATTTTCCCACCTCTCCCTGCGGATCGAGGCGGGATTACAGGTAATATAAAAAGTATAAAAATATAATACATAAAATCATCACAACAATGCCCCCCCCAACAATAAACCCCCATATTCCCTATAATTAAAACCAATATCCTATCCGGTGAACAGGTTGGTTGTCACCTTCCCATGACCAGGAGGTCATATCGGTGAAACAATCAATCTTTTACAAATTAGGGAGATCAGGTGGGTAAGCCCGCGGGAAGAGCTCCGTCTTAAGCGCCTTCTTAAAGGCTTCTAGTGTATTAATAAGACAGATCTCCTCCGGCAGGCTATTCCATAGCTTAGGACAGGGGTAGGCAACCTAAGGCCCGGGGGCCGGATGCGGCCCCTCGAGGCCTTTGGACTGGCCCCAGGCCGGTCCTGCCGCCACCGTCGCCGCTGCCACACACCCCCCCCCGCTGCCGCCTGCCATGATGATGTTGATTACTGTTGTTATTACTTGTTCTTGGGGTTTTCTTGGCAAAATCTCCACAGGGGTTTTGCCATGGCTTTTCTGGGGCTGAGAGAGTGTGCATGCATATTTTTTTAATTTTTAAAATTGTTTTAATTATTTTTATTTTTATTTATTCATTTATTTATTTTTGGTGCTTCGGCCCCCCAATTGTCTGAGGTACAGCAACCCGGCCCCCGGCTCAAAAAGGTTGCCTACCCCTGGCTTAGGAGCTGCAGCTGTGAACGATCTCTGGGAGGTTACCTTTAATCTAGTATTATAATACTCCAACAAGTACTTCCCTGATGTTCTGAGAGTGCTACCTATGAAACAATTGCAGACTTTTATGTTCTTGTGTGTCTTCAAGTCCTTTCCAACTTATGGCAACCCTAAGACAACCTTATCATGGGGTTTTCTTGGCATGTTTCTTCAAATGGGGGGTTGCCATTACCATCCTCTGAGGCTGAGAGTGTGTGACATGCCCAGGGTCACTTACTCGGCTGCAAATTATACATACCCCAGAATGCATCACCTAGTATATTGGAAGTCCTTCCCCCCAATATTTTCTCATTTCCCCCCAACCATCTCATAGCTGGGAGATGGAAATCATTTTTAAAGCAGCATTTAAATCTGGACTATTTTTTAAAAAGTAAGGTCCAAAACACACTGCAGAAATAAATGCTAGGGAACACTGGAGCTGTAGTTTGTTGTGTTTATTAGTGACAGTTTTCCTTCTAAGTTCCTGCATGTCATAAGCATTTGAATTAAAATTACCATATTGAAATAAAATCTGATTTTTTTTTAAATTTTTATTTGGTGTGCATTGGAAGAGGGGTAGTCTTATACAGCGAGTATATCCCAAACTCTATATTTTAACTGGGAAAGTTGGGGGTCTTCTTATACACCCAGTCGTCTTATATGCCGGAAAATACAGTAGGTGCAAATGGACATTCTACTTTTAAATGAACTAGATTTAATTGAAGAACTAATAGTGGCAGAAAGGAAATAAATACAAGCTTATATCTGGCTCATTATGTGAATATTTTCATGTTAAAATAAATGAGAGGTTTTTTTCGTTACAGACAGGAAAATAGAACTAAATAGAGCAATCTACACAGTTTATAAGATAATAAGGATGTTTAACCTTTTCAGTTATTATAAAACCACACCTAATCCAAAGCGTCTTATGTACCAATTTCCAAACTTTGGTCTTCCAGCTGTTTTTCACTTCTGCTCCCAGAATTCCTAATTTTTAGCCAATCTAAGTAGGGATTCTGGGAGTTGAAGTCCAAAACAGCTGGAGTACCAAAGTATGGGAAGCACTGTACTAAGGAACACTCTGCAGAAAATTTAAGATCTTGGATTAATGGACCTCCAACTTTTTCTGTACCCAGCATCTCATTCATTTATCACTAAAATAAGGGTGGGAATTGTATGGCCCTCCAGATGTTGCTGCACTCCAACTCCCAGCATTCTTCAGCATTGGCTATGCTGGCTATAGTTGCTGGAAATAATAGTCCCAACAACATCTGGAGTGCCACACGATTCCCAGCCTGCAATTCAAAATGTACAAATAATTTGTTTAAGCAAATTCTGACCAGGATACAAAATCTGATACCTTTGAAATAGATCATACACAATCTCAGTAAAGAACAGCACATACAATATGAAGACAAGGAAGAAGATCTGCAAAGTCATAAGAATCTTCAAAATAACTACAAAGCAACTTGAGTTGCATCCACACTACAGAAATAATCCGGTTTGACACCTCTTTAACTGCCAGGGCTCCATGTGGTGGAATTCTGGGAAGTGCAGTTTCTGGAGCTGCAACAAACTGCACTTCCCAGAATTCCATCGCATGGAGCCCTGGCAGTTAAAGCAGTGTCAAACCAGATTATTTCTGCAGTGTGGATGCAGCCTTGATCATATACATTCTCCTCCTTATGTTTTCCAACAAAATCCCTAGATTAAATATTCCATATCTATTCAGACTTTTTGGCACACACACACACACACACAAATTAGGCTTTAAAAGGTTTAATCTACATTAATAGATCTTTTCTCCACAAGTCTACCTGTTGCAGGGCAAGCGGGTAGATTACAGGCTAGATGCAAAAACTCAGCAGTCCAGAGATATACCACTCAGTTTTGTTTTGTTTTTTATTTTGTTTTGTTTGTTTTTTGAGCACTATAGCAATACATGGTCAGATCTTTAACAGTGCCCTGTACTAGAAAAATACTACATAAACTCCTGTATATCTCACAAGATGATCCCCACTATACCCCTTCAGCTGACACTACAGTGGCCAGGAACAGAGGTTTAAATGAGTCTTTGACTGGGAGCCATGAACCCTGGGATGCCTACCCTTTACCAATTGGATAATGGACCTCCAACTCTTTCTGTACCCAACATCTCATTCATTTATCACTAAAATGAGGGTGGGAATTGTATGGCCCTCCAGTTATAACAGGCCAAAAAATCATACTGCCACAATTTAGACCTCAGCTAAGAACTGTTTAAACTACTACAGGTTTTTGTGCACTGCATGTTATTATGTTTTGTAGGAAATGGCCACTGAAATGAGTTTTTTCTAAATCACACACTAAATTTGTATTATGACATTCTAGCGGCAAGTATCTGATTATGAGTCCTCCAGTATGCAATGCTCATCTTGACCTGAAATTAATTACTATACTACTTGATGCATCTTTTCCATCTATCTAATGATCTGTATTCTACAAACCAGATGACAGATGTATATCAGAACAAGAACTTTCCTTTTTAGAACAAAAAACAAATGTCAATATACAACTACAGATAACATCAAATCATTTGTTATGAAGCCTAACGTACTCTAATCTCATCACAAGTTAAACCAAGTAACTTCCTCCAATGTGCTAATACAGATCACTCCTCAGAGAACAAAACGGTTGCAGGGGGAGTATACACTGGAGTGTTTACTCATTCAACTTCCTTTGCTGTGAGAAAAGCTTTTCCACTACCTTGCAGCTATCTATACTACAGTTGCTCCTCTGTTTTCGTGGGGGATCCGTTCTGGACCACCACCCCCTTGCAAAAATGGAAAAATGCAAACATTCAAGCCCCATTGGCTTGAATGGCAGCACGTGCCTGCGGGAGCCCCATTTTGTCCCCTGTTTGCCACCCGCAAATGAATGAGGCATGCAAACACCAAGTCCGTGAAAACAGAGGGGCAACTGTACATATCTGAATTAGATTAACTACTACAGCATTGCCCCAAGGATCCTCAGGGGTTACCATTAGGGTAAGTCACAAACACGGTCAACAAAAATTCCACACCTAAATAAAAAAAATAAGACAAGATCACTCTTTCAGTGTGTGTGTAAGAGAAAGGGGAGGGTTACTAAAAAGGACCATGTCTGCTTCATTACATCCCCTGCCTTGAAAGGAAGTAAAGTGAATCACCGCGGTGTCATCACTCTCTGTCCACCTCCATAAACACCAGTAATGAAAAGGGCCTAGAAATAGCATACCACTTCCTCTAACGCTAGCGACTACAAAATCTGAATAACATATCTTTATTCATTTTCATACACAATGTCATTTTCACACATAGTATCTTCTACACATTTTCAATACAATATTACTTCATTTAGCTTCATATTTACACAACTTCAAATTTCCACTATTCCGTTGATGATAATAATAATAATAATAATAATAATAATACTTTATTCTTATATCCCACCTTTCTGCCAAAACAATCAAGGCGGCTCACATTAAGTATAATTACATAATGTCACAATATTTATACTTCCTTTATACAGTGTTAAAGCATGTTAATCATATATAATGAAACCTTTCTCTTCTATTCTTCTATCCCATTAGCTTATCATCCTTATAACACCTCTTGGTAGTGTTGTACAGTATTATTGTATAAAAGTCTACAGTCTAAATGTATACATTTAAATTTAAACTTAAATATATAATTCTACACATTCATTCCAAGTGAATAATGAATGATCTTTGTTCTAGATTCCTTCCTCATTCTGATCCTTCCCTGAGCCATCTCTCTTACATTCCTTCCCATTTCTTTCCTTCTACACTCGTCCCTCCACATTTACAGCTTTGACTTTTGCAGATTTGATTATTCACAGATTTTAATATGTTCTCTCTAGGAATATCTAGGTCCTCCAGCACAACTCTATGGTCAATGTCTGGCAGACGTTGACCACAGAGTTGCACTGGGGGACCTAGAGATTCCTAGAGAGGTGTTCTTTCAGGTAAAAACATAGTGTTTTTGTTATTTGTGGTTTTTCCACATCCACGGGGATCCTGTTGCCTAACCCCAGCGACTATGGAGGGACAAGTGTAGTTAACTTTTATTATCCCTCCTTCCACTTCCTACTCTTCTTTTCCTCTCAAAAGCCCTCTTCTTTTCCCACCTTTCTTTTTGTGACAACAAAATTTGAGGACAAAAGAGCCTGTCCCATGTGATTGCATTCACAGAAGAAGCAGTGGAGAAAAGAGAAAGGAGAGAGGCTAAAGCAGCTCCTTCCAAAGATCCACCTCCTCAGTTGTGCTCTGTGGCATAAAGGGAGAAGCACATGTTGGGCTTACAACACCTTGTGCATTTTATGCCTTGACATTTCCCAGTGTAGAGTATGAAGGGAGCATTTGAGAGTCAAGAGGAGCAGAAATATACAGGAGAAAGCAGGGGTGGTGGTGGGGGCAGTGGAGGGGAAAGCAGGCAGCAGTGAGGCTGAGAACAAAGAGCCTGCCCTCAGCCTCTCAGGAGCAGTGCCTGAACAAAAGCCATGAGCTACTACATACAGCAGGAGCCCTTTTTGGGAGCAGGAAGGCAAGCAGACAGGGAGGCAGACAGACAGGGAGTGAGCAACTGGGGGATTACGAAGGTGCTGGCAAGAAAAAGAAATCAGTCAAAGGGAAGGGAAGGAATGAAAGCGAAGAACACCTTCCTCTCTGAAATGGGTGACATCTACTGTTATTCAGGAAACATATGCAGGAGTAGCCGTGTTGGCCATATAAACAAATTATAATAATGTTCCAAACCCCACAAACAGTGATACCTTTATGGGGCCCACCAAAATGCATCATTATCACTGTTTAGGGGATTTGGGATGTTGTTCTAATCTACTATTGTTGTTGTTACTACTACTACTATGATTTAAAGCAGATGTACTACTACTATGCTTTAGAGCTATTGAGGACACTCTGGCTGAGAAAGGAAGGAGTAAATAGTGTGAAGTAGTAGTTTGAGTGTTGGACTCTGACTCTGGAGTTGTTGTGGTTGTGTATCTCCCAAGTCACTTTTCATTTATGGGAACCTTATCATGGGGTTTTCTTGAAGAGGTTTCTTCAGAGGAGGGGGTTTGCCATGGCCATCCTTCTGAGGCTGAGAGAGTGTGACTCGCCCAAAAGTCTACACTCAAGTCATGGAAACCCACTGGGTGGTGACATCTGGGGGCAAGCCACACTCTCTCAGCCTGAAGAGGATGGACGTGGCAAACCCCCTCTGAGGAAACCTAAGAGGAAAACCCCGCCATAGGGTCGCCATAAGTGAGAAAGGACTTGAAGGAGCACAACATGTCTCTGAGGTGGATATGGGGGAAGGAGCCTTCTCCTCCATTCCCAGCCCGGACACCTGTGAGAGAAAGGCCGGGAAGGAGAGGAGGAGGAGGAATGCCTCCCTTTGTGTCGCCTCCTGAGGCGTTCAATGCCCGCCACCGGCGCCTCTGAAAGCGAGACCCGCGAAGCTCCGCCCCCACAAAGAAGAGAGTCCCCCTCATTCCCTCCCTCCTTCCTCGAAGAACGGCGGTTGCTCTCGCGCCTCCCCAACTTTTCAAACCCCCCTCACGTTCCATTACCGTGGTGAGTAGCGGTCTCATCTGCTCCCCTGCCCGCTCCTCCTCCATGGTACTGTCCGCCGTAGGGGCGGATGCGGTGGGACTTGAGAAAGCAGCGCGGACGGAGGGGGGGGTCGGTCGGTCAGTCTGTGGAGCGCTTATTACACGAGAAAGGAAGCGCGTCTCCGTTGGCAAAGACTCCCCCTCCCTCTTTGACGGCTCGTTTTTGCTCTTAGCCGGCTCGCGCGTGGCCACGCCCCCGCCTCCACCCCTCAAGGCGTGGGATTGGCAGCGGCTTGGACCAATGGGCACGGGGATGCGGCTCCTCTTTGGCCCGCCTCTGCTGAGGGGAGGCTAGGCGA
Organism: Phrynosoma blainvillii; assembly: GCA_026167975.1. Classification (NCBI taxonomy): domain Eukaryota; kingdom Metazoa; phylum Chordata; class Lepidosauria; order Squamata; family Phrynosomatidae; genus Phrynosoma; species Phrynosoma blainvillii. Next base: position 58,231,640 of record JANUYF010000005.1, read on the forward strand.
GGCTGGTTTTTCCTCAGAGGCGGTTGGGAGTGGGTGGGGCGAGGGAGGCTGAAAGGAAGGGGTTCTTCGGTGGGTGGAAAGATTACCACACGACCTTCCCCTTCCCTCAAGGGGAACTCTTCGGAGGGACTTGGCTCTCCTCACTCCCGCCGACCAGGCCTGTGTCCACACTGGAGAAATAACCCGGTTCGACACCATTTGGAGTGCCCTGGCTCTGGATTCCCAACAAACGACCCTTCCCAGAATTCCACAGCCTTGAGCCAAAGCAGTCCAAGTGGTGTCGAACCGGGTTATTTCTCCAGTGCGGACGCAGGCTTAAAAGCCCCAAAGGAAGGGACTTTACGCCTGACGACAAGCGCCAAAAATTGAACAGCGGGAGAGGAAATAAGCCACCCACACACAACACACACTGAGAGGAAGAAAAGTTAATTAAGGCTGTTTCCTGGCCAGACTTTCATTATTGTACAGCCATGCGCTATAACGGTCCTCTTTTCTGTGTGGAAATCCAGTGTTTTCCCACTTTTCTTCCTTCCCACCCCCCAGACGAAATAACCACCCAACAGTTTGGTAAGGCTAGGCACCTTTCCAAGGATAATGAGTGAAGAAGTGTCAATAAGAAGAGACAGTTTTGCTCTCTCTCTTGCTCTCTCTCTCTCTCTCCCTCCCAGGGTGACCAAATGTAGTGCAAGGCACTGCAAAATGTAGGACGTTCAATTACAAATATAGCTCCAAATTAGGAGCTAAAACACTAATATAATTGTAAATTCACACTTAGTCATGGTCACAATGGAGGACATTTTGGAATTCCTGCTGGACAGAAGGACATGTCCTGGAATGTAGGACATGTCCTGGAAAAGGAGGGCATCTGATCATCCTGCTTTCTCCACACATATAGAATCAATTATAAGCCAACCTCGTGTATAAACTGAGGGCAAGTTTTGTGGCCAAAATTTTGGATTTTGATATGACCCATAGGTATGTTGAGGGTAAAACTTAGGGACATGAAACAAAGGATCCAAAGGATGAAGCAAAGGAAAACAATGCCAAATACCTTACAAAATTCCAGCAGGCATAATTGTTTGTGCTCACACTAGAGAAATTATCACACACAGCTTTTAAACCGCGATTCCCCTGGGAAAGAAACAGCATCAGTGATGCTGATCGTGCAAAGCCACCTCCCCCCATAGCTATCCCATCCTTCAGCTGCCCCTTTTTATTCATGGGGAAAACCCATGAATGAACTGCCAATCGTGCAATGTCCTGAGTGCGAAAAGCCATTCCCAGGGCAGTTGCGCGATTGACAGTCATGTGGTGTCACTGTCCCTTCCTACTCTCTTTCCTACCTCCCCCTCACTATTTTTATCTTTATTTTTTCCTGCTTTTCATACAATTCCGGAGCTCCAAAGCCTCAACGTTTAAAAATTTGTTTTAAAAAGCTTAAATTGGGACTGCAGAGCTCGAAAATCGTGTGAAACAAGTTGGAAAAAACCCCTAAAGATATGCTGGGTAAGGCACAAGGGAGGGAGGGTGGACTTAAGGGGGAGGATAGGAAGAGAGCTTGATAATTGCAGCAGTCCCTGTCACACAAATGAAAGAAAGGCAGTGGTAGCTGCTCCAAAATCATTATGTTGCTATTTTATTTTTGCTTGCATGACTGCACTGCGAAAGTGGCTGGTGTTATAATGGAGATTTTCACATGGGCAAAAGTGATGGGAGCATAGCGGGATGTTCCCGCCACTATCGTACAATTGTGTGAAGATTATCAGATGACGTCACACGATGTTGCGATAATTGTGTCATTATTCTGTGAATAAAGAACTAATAATCCACTAATAATCCTGTCGCTTTTTATTCACAAGACTTTCTTGTGAATAAAAAGTGACATTAGAATTCTTTATTCACAGGATAATTACACAGTTTTCACGACATTGTCTGATAATCTTTGTGCAATTGCGTGATAGTGATGGGAGCATCTCGCTATGCTCCTGTCACTTTTGCTCATATGAAAATCTCCAGTGTCCCATGGGCTGGATGGATAAGAGAATGGCGGAGGGGGGGAGAGTTAGTGTTTCCAGGACAGATTATACTCTTGTTTTACACCGGGGGATAGTTCCCTTTTTAAGAAGAGTTAAAGTGCAGTACTTACATTGATCTGTGAATAAGTCAACTCAGGTTTTTGGGGATCAATGTTTTGACTAAAATTTCTAGACTTATACATGAACATAGATAGTAAACACTTTCAGTGATGTAGTGAAACCAGAGCTCACAGGGTCAAAGTTCTGGAACAGTTTGATTAGGAGACACAATGGGATAGAATGGCGCTATCTACCACCTTCCTTTGATCCATTTGTTTCCTTTGAGTTTCCTGCAGTCCCCATAGTAACTGAAGGGGAAATGTTATGCACTATCTTTGTTGTGAGAGCTGGACAGTGAAGAAAACTGATAGGAAGAAAATGAGCTCATTTGAGATGTGCTGGAGAATAGTGCTGAGGATACTATGGAACAGTAAAAAACCAATGGGTGAATCCTAGAGTAGTTTAGGGCCAAACTTTCCCTGGAAGGAAAGATGACCAAACTGAGGTTGTCATGTTTTGGCCATGTCATGAGAAGAAAGGACTCACTAAAAAGACTATAATGCTTGGTAAAGTGGAGGGCAATAGGAAAAGAGGATGACCACATTCCAGATGGATAGACTCAATCAAAGAAACCACTGTCATGAATCTGCAGGTCAATTGATGAGAAGGTGACTCTCTCATTCATAGGGTCACCATGGGTCAAAGTTGAATGGAAGGAAGTTAGCAACAACTAATCCCTGTTGTTATCCAAAATACTTTGGGGTTTCTTGAACAGGAAAGACCCTTTTGCTTTAAAACACACCAGGCAGAGATGAGAAGTGTTAGAAATTGTTTAGATTCAATTAATCCAGTGTAACTTTGGACTGTCCTGGTGAGGGCCTGCACTTCAAAATGTATTGCGAAATATAAATATATACACAATCTAGGGCTTATTCACACCTCTTCTTGGCTAAAGAAGTGATGCTCTGAGTATGGCCCTGAATAAGTTAATTTGGGTCCAAAATACACTGCAAAAATAATCAAGTTTGAGATCGCTTTAATTGCCCTAGCTCCGGGCTAGGGAATCCTGAGCGTTGCAGTTTATTGTGGCACTAGAGCTCTCTGAATGTCTCATAAAACTACAGCTCCCAGAATTCCCTAGCATTGAGCCAGGGCAGTTAAACTGGTCTCAAACTGGATTATTTCTGCAGTGTGATTTGGACCTAAGTCTCAGAATTCTTTCAGAAGAGGCTTTTGCCACACCTCACTGTGCCACCTCATTCACTGAACCTCAGAGGACATCCTATTCCACTAATAATTCTGTTTGGTTTTCCGCCACTTTCTCCATTTTTTTTTCTTACTATGAAAAATCTATTAAGTAGAAACAAGTCAAAATAACTGCATTATGCCTTCTAATTGATAGTGAGAATAGCTCTTCATGTGGTGCAGCTATGCTTTAGAAATGATACAATTTGATCACCAGCTATAGCTCCATTCTAAGGGAACCATTCTATGGAACCCAGGGATTTGTAGCTTTACAAGTTCTTTACCTTCTCTGCCAAAGAGTACTAGTGCCTCACAAAACTACAAATCTCATAAAATTACAAAAGAGCCATGACAAAGTGGTGTCAAACAGCATTATTTCTACACCTTTTTTGGGCTACTGCTCTTTTCCTCTTGGGTGACAACCCTAGCACACACCCTGTGCCTATTTTTTTATTTTTATTTTTTATTTTATTTTTTGGGATACAGTAGGCCCTTGATAACAGCTGGGGTTTGGTTCCAGAACCCTCATGGATATCAAAATCTGTGAATATTTAAGTCCCATTAAGTACATTGGCATGGTAAAATGGTGCCCCTTATATAAAATGCCAAAATCAAGGTTGGCTTTCTGGAATTTATATTTTTAAAAAATATTTTCAAGCCATGGATGGTTTGAATCTGTGGATACAGAAGGTCAACTGTATTAGGTCTACTGTTTGTGCAGCAGCCAGCTGGCCAGTGGTATCTATCTCATCCACACCCATCTCCTCAGTCTCTCACATGTGAATGCAGCAGTGGCTCAGGCCTGCTTCTCCCTCTCACCTGCAGCACAAGGAAAGCCAGCTGCTCAGTTGCTGCTCTCAGGTGACTGGGTGCAAAGGAAGCAGCAATTGAGCCCCTGGTCCAGCAGTGATCAGGCAGTGAGTCACCTTGGGAGGAGAAACTGAGGAAGTCTCTCGCCCATGTCAGCCTTGTGGCAAAGGCTAGCACAAGCAACAGGCTTCTCGGTCACTGATCCTTTGCCACCCAGTCACCCTGGGAGCAGCAACTGTGCAAATGGCTGAGCAGTGACCAAGACACCTCTCGCCTGTGCGGTATTGCAGCAAAGCTCAGCACAGGCAATAGGATCTTGGATTGCTGCTTTATTGGTTGCTCTGATTCTGCTTCAAAATGACTGGATGCAAAGGGAGAAACTTCTCCCCAGTGAGGAAAAACTCTCAATTCTTCTTTGTCAAGGCAGAGAGGAGTGCAGCCAACTTCCCACTTTCTCCCTGATGAGGAATCTCTCTCAGTTTGAGAGACACAAGCAACTCTTTTGAAGAATCAACCCTGGATGCTACTCTCTCCTAATAGTCTGCAATCCTATGACACTTGGGTGGATATCCTAGGGTCCTCAGCTGAGGTCAGATCTCTCCCTCCAGAGTCAGAGATAGATGTCCAGCTTCAGAGGGACAGCTCCTATCTCAGCTCTGCCATCTGTACTTCATTGGACATTCCTGCAACATCCTTCAAAACTGACATTGGAGAAGGGGGAAAGAGGTGTGACATGGCCAGAATGATGGAAACTTGATATGCAATTCAAAGTCCTCCAGGTCTACAGTATATCCTTACATGAGGGAAAAATGTTTAGACCAATCCAAGAGCTGGTCTAAATAGTTTAAGCTATTTGAAGATTATTATTTTTTAAAGGAAAATGAGGCAGAAACTCGTGGACTTCTGCCCTCCCTACAGGACACTGGTAGAGTTTAGAAAATGTCTTGTGTATTTCAAATTTACACTAAGATTTACCTGATAAGGGTACAGCGGCTCACAATTCTAAGGAGAGCAGTTCTGTAAGCTAAATGGATAAACAGGGATCAATCTGGACCTCACCTTCCACCTTGCAGTTACCCAGGGCAATGTTAAATAAGCCTCACACTATACTATTAAAACTTTACACCCCCAGCTCCAATCCTGGGGTACAGGGTTTGTACTCCAACCCTGGAGTACAAAAACTGACCCCATATAATCAAATTTAAGAGGAACAGATTATTATTAAAGGTTTGGTGGAAATGTCTGCAAACCAACAGAAGGAAAGTATCAATCTTATTTCCTTCAGGAGGGAGTTCTGCCTCAACTGGAAATGTCCAATCTTGATTAATTCACCAACATAAGCTCTCTAAATGGTAGAGCATGTTAAGAAAAATTCTGATTCTATATGTTTGCTGTGCTTATAGCTGGGTTTACAAATACAATAATCAGCATTATATTGCCAAATAAATTAAAATAATTGTATCATTTTGGTATAATTAATGGCATTTATTAAATGTTATTGTATTGTATTGTTTCTTAAGTTCAAGATGCCACAGAAAAATAATGCAGGAGATACACTTCTGTTCCCCTTTTCCCATGCAAGTTTGTTTTGCTTCTTCTCCCACTCTACTGAGTGACATTACTCCCAGCTGCTATATAGCCACTTACAAATGAACTTGGACAGGCTTTTGGCTTGATACCAAGCTTCCATTTTATTATATGTCCATTCTCTAAATGTTTCAATTGATTCCAGAATTAGCTTTCACTTTGATGCCATCAGGTCCTTCTGCCCATTAACCTTCCTAGGTCTTATTTACAATTCATAATTCTGTTAAAATGTATAGACAATTACTCTGTTGGTGTAGTTAGCATGCCACTGTTCATGGACTATGGAATATATAAGAGACATGAGGACAATCCTGTTATTTCCTCAGTGGCTCAGGTACCTATAAACTTGCCTTTAGTATCCTGCCCATCTCCAATGAGTTTCAGAAAGCCTACATGGTTCTCATAACAAGCAGGTTAGACTGAAAGATTCTGGAGTGACTAGTCCAAAAATCAGCCAGAGAACTCTGTATCTGAATAGTTTTAGAGTGCAGCTTTCACTCTTGGATGGTCCTGGCAGGGAATTCTAATTCATAGCTGAATTCTGAGGTCTAAATCCAACTAAAGTAACCCACTGAATTATTAGGGTTTTCATAAATGCTGGCATAGCATTCAGCAGTTGATTCAATGGGTGAACTCTAATGGCACCTAGCAATTGGATTTAGGTCTAAATTTTGCTGTCATCTTCAAATAGGTTAAAAAGTGTTGAGAGCTCTTTGATTCTGTGATACACATTTCTTTTAATGTCAGTCTGTATAGAAAATAGAGTTCTGTTTCATTAGACACATTAGATGGCACTGTATTATTTATATACTTATGTGAAAGAATTTTCAAGAGACATTGCCTACTACTGGATTATAAAGATTTTATTAGTAAACCAATAAACAGCTATAAAGAACATTTCATGCAAGACAAGAAGTTTTTGGTTCAGTCAATGTTTCTGCTATTGCTCATATTGACTAATAGAATTGCTCACATTAGGAAGGAAGGTCAAGATGAATGTGCTTTGCAGTTTATTAGCAAGAATTACTTTGACAGCTTAATTTGTACCATTGTTTATCACAGCTGAGCCTCAGAACCTTCTCCTAGGACATACAGCATAGCAGTATACTGACATTCTTACTAACCAAGGGCAAGTTCCCTATTTTGGCTGAACAAATTCCCTACTTCTTTTCAAAACTCACTTAGGTCTAATTCTCACCTGAACTCAATGACATAAAATCACAATAATGTACCTTTTATGTCTCATTTTTGTCCGTTGAATTTTTCTTCAGAATATAGTATTAGATGAAATCTAATAGTTACCCTGCAATGATAAATTATCACAAGTCATTGTTTGGTGGTAATAATAATAATAATAATAATAATAATAATAACTCTTTTGGTAATCAGCCTCATTATCATCACCATCGCTATCATCTATCTAAAAATAAAAGTGGTCTCATGTTTCCTTACTTCACCAAAAAAAAATGGCCTACAATCCTGAACACACTTAATAGTAAGCTCCAGTGAACTTGGTTGGATTTTGATTAATCATGCATAGGATGATAATATTAATGTGAGAATTAAGCCTTATTCCTGGATATAGTGAAAGAGAATTAGAATGTACCTTACACATCCTACACAATAGTTTTCTACTGGTGAGGGTGTTTTTTTAAATCCTTAAATTCAGTGCAGAGAATAGTTTGGAAGCACCTAACTCAGTTTTCTTATTTTTATGTACGTTTTCAAAATTAATTAACAAGAACTAAAACTATCAAATGCAATACAATCAAATAATAAAGTACATTGCTAAGCAGTCGAAGTGTCTAATCCAAGTAGTGCCTAACATGGTTTAACATGTGAACAAAAAAGGTATAAGCATGACTACTGACAATTTGAAGACCACCTGAAAATCTTGTGGTATTTGAATTCTTGAAGGAAGGAGAGGATACACATGTTGCAAAAAAGATTATCATTTGGGTTGGTGTTGCCTGGTCTTTGAATAGCAGAAAAGGAGATGAAGAAATGTCAGTGCTTAGTTTGAATTAGAATCCACCCATGCTAGGGTCTCAAATCTGGTTCTTAAGAAAGTTTCTCAGACCAAAATCTCCCATAAATTCAAACTCTTGTCCTCTGCATATAAAGAGAAGAGTGATCCTGCACATGATGAAAACATCAATTCTAGGGGCAGCCCAAACTCTCATATCACTGATGGACCTTATCACATGGGAGAAATCGCATGCAGAAACGGGATTTAAAAGGTGAGGAAAACCCGCAAAAGCAGGTAGATTTTCACACACGTTGCTGTTAAAGTGTGCTTAACCTGAATGGAAAGTAGTCAAAAGCCACTCCTTTTTACTTTTGGGATTTTCCAAAAGTAAAAAGAAGCAGCTTTTGACTACTTTCCATTCAGATTAAATGCACTTTAACAGTGACGTCACCTGAAAATCTACCCGCTTTTGTGGGTTTTTTACTATTTAAAAAACATAGCTATACTATTTATAGCTATGCCTTGACCCTGATTTTCACTACAGCTATTTAATTTATTTGTTTTTTTTATTGTAATTTATTGTTGTTAGTTATTTTAAGTATGTTTTTAAACTTTGATTGTTTAATTGTATTTGGGGAGGGCTATTGGGGGATGGGATTGTTCGTTTTATTGTGTAAGCTGCCTCTGTTGTATTTTACAGAGAGGTGGTATACAAATAAATTTATTATTATTATTATTATTATTGTTATTAAAACCTCATTTCTGCATGGGATTCCCCCCATGTGATAAAGTCCTAAGATAGGAAGACAAGTGCAGCTTCCTCTTTTCACATGGAGGCTACTCTCATATATGTTATTGGCATGAGTAATATTGCAGCCACTGCTGCACAGTGCCAAAAAGGGAAACATGAGATCACCCCTACCCATGACAGGAGGCACAGGATCTGGATGACAGTTGCAATAGCCCTGAACACTCCATATTACAGAAGGAAGGCAAAGATGGTGAAGTGTCAGTGCCCCCCAAAAGCTGCCAAAGGAGGACAAGGAGGCTGTGTCAAAACAAGTTCTATTTAGAGTGGATTTTTTTAAAATGCTAGCTTTGAGGAATCATTGGAACCAAAGCGTGATAGAAGGACTGACCAATAAAATCGTCAGTGGCACAGCACAGGAAATTTTCCAGCTCACCTCTTCCATAGTGCCTTAGCAGCAAGAATCCTTCAAATCCTGGCTTTTAAAAAATACCCAGCTCTCATAAGCCATCTGTAACATCAATGCTCCAAAAAAGAACATACTCCCTGTTGTGGGGCAGAAGCAGTGCAGGCGAGTGGAATATCTGCTGCCCTTCTGTGCTCTACCACTTAAAGTAATGGCCTCATCAGGCTTCATAGTCTGATCAGCCTTGCCTGATTCCTCCCCATAAAATAATAACTAGGTTTTACATTCAGCATTAGGGGGCATCACTTTCAGCTATAGCTTCCAAACATGCTTGAGTCCTAAGAACTCTCATTTGACAAAATTAGCAAATTATTGAGAAAAAGAGATCCACATCAATAATTGGATTAAATAAAACCTATATTATAATTATTTTTTCATTTTAAGCTAGCATGGCATAGTGGTTTGAGAGTTGACCTAGAACTCTTGAAGACCAGAGATCGAATCTCTGCTTTGCCATGAAAACCCACACATGACCTTGGGAAAGTCATACTCCCCTCATCCTCAGAAGAAGACAATGGAAAACCCCTCTGATCAAATCTTGCTGAGAAAACCCCATGATAGGGTCGCCTTAGGATTGCCATAAGTCGGGAATGACTTGAAGGCACACAACAACAAACAAACAACATTTTTTAAAAAAAATAATTGTTTTGAATTTAAGAAATGGGACATGTGTGTTTAGATCCCAATAAATAACTAAGAAAAAGGGTAGGTTTAATTTTCCAACTATCTGATTGGTCTGTAGCATTGAAAAGTCCAGTGCCAATCCCCGGCATCTCCGAGTAGCACTGAGGTAGACTCTTGTAGTATTCAAAATCCTGAGGAACTTCTGCTGGTCACTGAAATCAAAGCTGAACTAATACTCTAATTTGCTATAAGGCAACTTCCTACATTCTAAATTCATACATTTTTTTGGTCAAATGTGCATACCAGCTACTCACTTTAATACATTTTTGCAAGCTTTAGGCCATGAAGCCTATGTGTCTATTGCAGTACAGATTCTATGTCTGCTTAGAAGCAAAGTTATGGAATTAAAATTCCTTTCTCTATAGACCTGAGCAAGATTACTTCCATGGAATTTACAGTTTATTTTTGTGTAGCTAATTGTAGGATTGCAGACTTAAAATCACTGAAATGCTTATAAAATCAGATTTAAATTAATAATTTATTCCAGTTATAGTTGATTCTGTCAAGGGAATTTTGAAACTTCAAACTCAGAAGAAAAAAAATGCCCCACAGTGTGCTAGTAAACATGGAAGGCTACTCCTTAGCCTGAGGCCAATTCATAAAGAGGAGATTTTAAACATTGCTAATGAAAGCAGAAAGCAGAATGAAAAACCTGTTTGCAAAATAAGGTCATGACTGATGTACATGAAGCTACATGTCCCTTGACTCCCCACCACCACCATCAAATGTTATACTTTGTGATCTATTGAAATATGAGCAACTACTTTTCCCACAGAGCCAATACTTGCACATACACGTTAAAACAAAAAACATCTGTTACATCTGGGGAAAAATTAGGTGCAGTATAGGTAAAATTTGCCAAATTATACAGTAGTCCCAAACTGTAGTTCAATGAAAGAGTTTTACTTTGTTGGAGACAGAAACCCTCAAAGCGTTAAGTCCCAGTCATTTGGTTCCTTCTTATTTAGGATATTCCTGTTGCAGCTAAATTTGGTAATTTCCCATTGAGGAAATAAATTAATTCAGGGGTAGCCTTGTTGACTGTGCAGTTTAGGACTACAATTTGGCAGGTTTTTCCTATATGGCACCTAAAAGCTGTTCCAGATGTAGCAGTAGAGAGACTTCTTGAGAAATTCAATGTCCTCTGCCTAATAAAGGAGTAGTTAGCTTCTCATAGGACAGGGACAGCTGGATCTCAAGGGAAGTTACTTTTCTGTTGCTAATGGAACTGAAATGTTATTACCTATCTTTTATTGCTCTTTGTCTCTAGTCCTCACATGGCTAATAAGAGGAATGACCTCCTGTTGTTGTTGTGTGTCTTCAAGTCGTTTCCAACTTATGGCAACCCTAAGCTGAATCTATCATGGGGTTTCTTGGCAAGTTTCTTCAGAGGGGGTTTGCTATTGCCATCCTCTGAGGCTGAGAGACTGTGACATGCCCAAGATCATCCAGTGAGTTTACATAGCCAAGCCATGATTCGAACCTTGGTCTCCAGAGTCCTAGTTCAACGTTCAATCCACTGCACCACACTGGCTCTGGAGGAGGAGTGGCCTCTGCTTGCATTGAAATCCCTCAATACCATCTTAACTGACAATGTCTTAGCTGACAACATATCAGACAGAATGTAGGCCTATGATTCTAACATCATCACCATTTATCTCCTGTATAATTTTTAATACCTTTACCTGATGAAGAAGCCAGTGAAGCTTCGAAAGCTTGCATAATGTATTTTATGCTTTGGAAGTGACTCAATTTTGGATTTGTTGCATTTTGCTGAATGGCCAACATGGCTACCACCGAATATATTTGTCTCCCTTTCATTTCCAAAAGAAATGGAAAATTCCATCCACATCACACATGGCATGGATTGGTTTTACTTCCTTTAGTTCCAACTTTTTTTTAGAAATTGGTTATATAGGTGGGAATAATGTGCCCCCTACTTGTTCTTGAACTGCAGCTCCCAGTATTTTTCATCACATACTTTGCTGACTAGGGCTGCTAGAAGTTGTATTTCAACAATATCTGGAAGGACGCACTCTTTCTTTAGTTGCCCTATACTGAATAGGCCAACAGGCTGATGGGCAGAACCTTCCTGACAGCAAGATGGGTTGTTGTAGAACAAACAGGTAATGTGTTTGTTGTCGCTTCTGCTTTATTTGTTTGTTTGTTTGCTTGCCTGGCCTGATTGCCAATCTGCAATGGATATAAACCAATCTACCAATAGACTATTATTCTTGTAAACAAAGTATGTGATGACAACAGCCAGTTAGAAGGACACATGGTGACATATGATGTCATAACACATGGAATGGGAAAAGAACACCATGTTCCCAAGATGCCATTTTGTTGGTTCACATGTGCAAAAAATAAATAAAAATAAAATAAATTCAGATGCACTTAGAAAATTCATAATACTACAGAACATTGGTCCAGTTGTACTCCACTGGATTCATAAAACTACTACATTATTAATTGTCATTAGAGCCAATGTAGTAGTGGTTTGAGTGCTGGACTACAGCCATGCTGACCAAGGTTTGAATCCCCACTCATTCATGGAAGCCAACTGGGTGATCTTAAGTAAGTCACACTCTCTCAGACTAAGAAAAAGACAATGGTAAATCCCTGGTGGTGCAGTGGTTAAATGCCTGTACTGCAGCCACTCACTCATAGACCACAAGGTTGTGAGTTCAATACTAGCCAGGGCTCAAGCTAGACTCAGGCCTGCATCCTTCCGAGGTCGCTAAAATGAGTATCCAGCTGTTGGGGGGCAATGAGCTTACAGTTGTAAACCACTTGGGGCCTCAGCAGACGACCAATAGGGTCGTCTCTGAGGCAAGGAAGAGGAGGGGCAGCCGCACGAGCGGCGCCCCTTCCTCCTCCCGAGGTTGCCCTCGGAGCTGCCAGCCCTCCGCACGGCCGGCGCACTGAGGGCAACCTCCTGCCACAGCGTCCTCACACGCTGCGGCGGGAAAGCCAGGGAAAGTGCGTCCGACGCGTTTAGGGCGCACTTTCCCTGTCTTCTGAAAGGAGCGCCAATTTGGCGCTCCTTTCAGGGACGCCACTGGTGCGCCGCCGTGCGAGTGCCTCGCTCCAGCGGCGCGCCATCCCAGGGCGTCCCCAACGCCCTGGTCTGCATCCTCCCCTTAGACACCCCATAGTGAAGCTGCTTTGCTTTGCTTTGCTCTGAACAAATCTTGCCAAGAAAATCCCATAATAGGATTGCCATAAGTTGGAAAACACTTGAAGGCAGACAACACAAACACACACAGTTCAGCATTCAGTATTTAATAACTGATGTTGATATAATCCAGAGGTCTCATTTGTAGGAGCAAGAAATGGAGATAGCTGTGCTCTCCCAGCTCTCCATTTTAAAATAACTGCATTGTGCTATTTAAAAGAAATGTGTATATCGATCTGCATTGTTTATTTTTATAGTTATTATTTTTTAAAAAGCAAGAAGGTACAAATTTGTGGTCAGCAATTCTCTTGATGACAATCTTGCCTAGTGTATTGATGCAGTTCTTAAAATAACTTCAAACTGTAAAGAGAGAGCAAATAGGATGAAAATAGGAGAAAGAGATGAGGAGTGATGTCCAATCCCAACCAAAGTGCTGGGTGCAGAATTTCAACCTAGTGCTTGTGAGTCCAAACACATAAGGGTTTTGGACATACTCTTGATGTCATTTAGCCCACAAAGTGGGGAAGCATTACAGCTTTCCATTCTGGTTCCAGAGCTAGGAAGCAACTTTTTTCTAACTAATCACTTTGGTAACTAGATACTATTATGACAATGAGCTGAGGTCAAGTTACATTTTGCTTATTATGACCATTGCTAGAATTCACTACTTTTTAGTAGAATCAGTCTAAACAATGGGACTAGCACAAGAAAGAGTCACATGGATAGCTGCCTTATGCTGCAGCCAGGAAGGATTTCCTTATTTACATTTTTCTCAGGATTTCCAAGATACAATATCAATTACCCATTTGGGGGAACCAGAGAGCACTTTCTTGTATTTTCCAATGGCACAAATTAACAGTGATCTTGTTAGTAATGAGTAACCCAGTAAATTAACTTTCTGGGCTGCTATAACACTAAAATTAATAACCTTTCAGATGATCAAAATAATTATTAAATCATCCAGTTCCTTTTTAAAGAATAACATTCAAAGCTCTGGTCTCCAAAGGAATCAGACACGAATGGAACTATAAGCTTCCATTATCAAAATCCTTATCTAAATCTAGCTTGTGCAAAAAGTTCAGATTGCCTTGAGCCTGATGTTCATTGTATGGTGAAGTTTTATACCACAAAGTGCTGACAAGCTATTGATAAAGTTAGGAGGAATCTAGCATTTATGAATCCCAAAAGAGAAGAAAATAAATTATTTTGTTTTCCTATCCCCTCCAACAGCTAAAGAACAGTCAAAGAACTGTTAATAATGTTAAAATCTAAAATCAAATGTCTTAGTTGTATGTGGAACGCTAAAGTCAGAATTAGTTGTGTTATGACACTGATGCTATGCCCCAATTTTTTAGCTCAGCAATGGTAAATGTTGCATAATTTCTCCTTGTATAAAGAGGAGAGAATTAATTTCAGCATCTAAAATAATCTTGAAATATAATCAGTTGTGGAAAGAACAGTCCTATAAGCCAGCTACATCATTTACAATCTAGACTTGAATTTATTTTGAGATCGTTGGGTAATGTGGTGTCAGTTTCCAGGTTTTCAGAGATCCTTTTGTGCTCAGCTGAAGTGATAACTGGATAAAGCAGAGAACTTTTAATTACACTGTAACTATATCACTTTAGTGGAGCAATCACTACAAGCACTAGAAATAATTCTGCTTAAAAGATTTGGCCTGGGTAAGTCTTGTTTCATGCAGAGTAACTGGTTTAAATGTAAATATAAGTAGGATTTTCAAGGTCATTCTGCAGTGCTTCTCACTATATTCAATGTGATAAAATTCATATTTATTCTTATACAACAACCTTGTAAGGGAATTTAGTATATTCCTATTTCTCATTTATGTACTGGTTGCACAACATGTAGGATCAATCTATCATTAATCCAGTTGTTCTCCCTTGAAAGTAATCCATTTGTAAGGGTAAACCTTTTGTCTCAGCAAGCTTGTGCATGTACTTTATGTACTCATTTTGTTCCAGCATTTTGTTAGGCAGGATTACTCTGCATGCAATAATAAGATATTTACATCCCAGATTTGTTTCTTAACTGAGCAACTATATTCATTCATTGGGACTGCCAGCTATTTGGTGATAAGGCTGTTTAAAATGATGTGAACATTGTTGTACGATCAAGTTGTGACACAAGCACAAAAGTAAAGAACATTTTAAAGCTGATATGCAATAGTCTGATGTGAATATGGTGACTTGATTCATCACCTCTGAGTGCTTTTGAATTGACAACATAATTTAGTGCTTCTATCATCCATACACTCATGTGCCAATGGCCATGCAGGTTGGAGGGTTTGGGGAGTTGCAGTTTTAAAAAGTAACTGCAGTGTCCTGCCACATTGGCAAAATTTATTCCTGAATTCATATGGACAACAAGAGTGGGGCCCAACAGATATGAAGGGATATATTTGCAGGAAAATAATAACTGAAGAGGCAGAAACTCTACATCTCCTCAAATAATGTAAAACCAAAAAAATCCCTGGGCTTCAAATTTATGTATCTACAATGGAGTGTGCAGTCACAAGGTGGCCTTACTACATTCTCATTCATTCTGTTCAGCTAGCTCAAGGAATCATAGTTTATATTACTCGAGTTGTTATTTTTATCAGGATGCTTCTAGATTCAAGGAGGGACCCAGTCAAGTGCCGTTTGGGGCTTCTCTCCATGCACTTTCCAGAGGGAAGAAGCAGGATGTGTAAAGTGTTCTTTCAGCTGAATTTGCAAGGCTAGAACCTTCTAGTAAGGATTGTTGAGAGCACTTGTTTTTCCTGCCCAGGAAAAGGGCTACATAACTCAGCCAGCACTTGGAAGTTGGAAGAAAATGGATGCTTCCTTCCCCTTTCCCAATGTAGAAGGAACAAAATACTTTCAGCAGATCTTGCAAGTGCAGACAGCTGCTGGTTTTGTACATCACTCTCACTCCTGACTGGAAAGAGGGCAGCATGCACATGAATCCCTCCTCTGATTATCTCCAACAACTCATTATCTTCAGTAGTTTCACAATGAGCAAGGCTTGGGATAGGGGAAGTCAAGCTTCTTCAGACTGCCTTCTGACTCTATGTGGTAAGATTAAGCAGATGGATCAGATGTTCCCTTATCCCCACATAGCAAGGCATATCATACCTAATTCTGAAATAAGAGGTTTGGCTAGCGTGTGGGCAATTATTAGAGTTCTCATATAGAGATGGGACAGATGCCTCTTGTCTGGACTTCAGGGTGAGAAGAGGAATCTCAGAGTGAGAACTGACTTGGTGGGTTTATTAAAACAGTCTGAGCCCCATTGCTGTGGGCTACTTTGGCATGGCTACTATAGACTCTCTGTCTAGGGAGTCTGTCTGGACACCTCAAATCCTTCCTTCTTCCTATAAAAATTCTTTAAATTGCAATTTTCACTAGTGCTCAGAAGGAAGCAGTGGTCAGCTTGGAGAAATAGTTAGCTGCCTCAGCATCAGGGGCTGTCCCTAGGTCTCAAGTTTTGGCCCTACCATCTCAGGGCTTTGGAGTGGCTACTGCAGTCTCTCTAAAGCAGGGGTCAGCAGCGTGGTCCTGCCGCCATCCCCGCCATTGCGCACACCACTGCAGTGCGAGTTGCAGCCGCCATTTTGTTTTCCAAAATGGCGCCACGACTCATTTGTGCATGCACCAGAGTACTGCACATGCGCAAACAAGTCGCGGCGCCATTTTGGAAAACAAAATGACCGCCATGACTCACTCGCACATGCGCAGTACACCAGAAGTACTGCACATGCGCGAGCGAGCATGCGCACGTGCCGCCATTTCCCCCCCCCCGGCCCATGGAAGACCTCGGGACCAGTGGATCGGCCCCAGGTAAGCAAAAGTTGCCTACCCCTGCTCTAAAGTGTCTGCCTGGACACCTCAACCCTAATATATTTGATATAGCAGAAATAACTGAATTATGAATGCAACAGGTAGAACTATCAAAATTAGATCCATACCTTCCTGTTTCAAGAAACAGATATACATGAAGAAATGCATACATATGATGAAAATGTGATGAAAAAGGTGAGGACTGCTTTGGAGTGGCTACTGCAGCCCTTTCTTGGTGGAACCCATTCAAGTCACAGACAAAAAAGTGTCTCATGGCCTCCTCCTGAGCACCGGAGTTACTTCCAACACAATGGACGTTATGTTATCACATGGGGGAAATCTGTTGGTTAATCCACACAAATCCCAAACAAAAACTGAATTTGTGCCTCATGATTTCACATGACATCGCACAGAAACTGGACAGAAACTGGTATTATCCGAGATCTTTTTAATTTCGGGAGTTTAGAGGAAATGCATTTGCGAAATTACAATAATTTCGCATTTACTGTAATGTGAAAAGCAAATACGCACGGACAATTCCCTTTTAAAACCTGGAGGAGGGCCAAGAGGAGGAGGAAGAGGAGGGGCCTCCAGGGAGGGAGAGTCCTGGGCTCCTTCTCAGTGCCAGGGAAGGGAAGGGAAGGCAGCCCAGGAGAAAAAAGTTTGGGACGGAGGAGAAGTTTGGCATTTGGGATAGAGGAAAAAGGAGGGGAAAGAAGGCTTCCCTCACAGCAGCTGTGGGGGGATGTGGGTGCAAGTGTGGGGTGTGCTTGTGGAGCAACCTGGAGCTCCATCTCACCATGAAGTTCTGCCCTGCAGGTCCTACAAAGGGGAAAGGCTTATGGGGGGGGCATGGGAGCTACCTCCAGTTTCCCCCTCTCAATCCCTCCCTTGCCTTGCCTTGCCTTTCCAGCCTCCTCCTCCTCCTCCTCCTCCTCCTCCTCTGCTCTCTTGGGAGTCCTAACCCCAATGGAAGGGGGTTAGGACCTGTGCAGGAGGACATGACCCCAAATGTAGGACAGTCTGACATTTCCTCCTGGGAAATGCAGGACCCACCCTGGAAAAAGGAGGAGTCTGGTCATGAAACACACCCATTTCCAGTACATGTACGGGTTCTTTTCACTTGTGTATGAAAGTTTAAAACGTATTTTTTTCGCTTTTAATTTAATTCCATTATTACTGTAATTACGTGTGAAAAGCTTTTGCGTAATTAAGCTCTATTTTCACTTTCTTTTTGGGATGCTTCATTTCCACTTTATTATCTCTTTAACAACGAAACTGGCCCACGTGTGATAACGTCCAATGCTAGACATGTTTACTCAAAAGTAAGTTCATTTGGACTTATTGGGGTTTTCTCCACACATAAACAAGCATCAGGTTGCATCCTTTCAACAGCAAAATCATTCAGACATTTGAGAACTGTGGAGGATCCCATATGTATGGAGGTGTGGTGGAACTGAGGCTACCAGGTCAGAACACCAGAACTTTTCTTAGCAGGCATTAGCAGGGATAATAGAAAAACTCTTAGACTCCTTAGGAATTTAGCTGCAACCCTTACAGTAGTTTGAACAGAGAAGAAATAAGGGGGCTGGTTTTTCTGGGCAATGGTATATAGTGAGTACTCCTTATTCTTATACAAAGTATTGTGTAGCAGCTTGGAGTGGTTGGGGTAACTCTGGAACTCATTAATTCTCCAAACAACAAATTCTTCTGAAAACTCCTGTTTCCTTCCTGCTGGATACAGGAATTAATACAGGTAGTACAGTTAATACAGCCCGGGGAGGGGGGGAGTCTGTCATGATGAATGTCTGCACTTCAACAGTTAGCTCAGCTGCATTACTCTCTCTCCTCCCTGTGAACCATTAAAGTAGGCTTCTATAAAGAAATGTATTTTGTTGGAAGACATTCAGACTATCAGCCTCTTTCACAGTACCTTTCCACTTCAGGGAGATGTTCACATACAACTGTCCATTTGAGCAACTGTTAATGCAAGTGAGCTATTACGCATATGAGGATTTGACTCCTTCCTCCTCTGCTTGGACTTAAAGCAATAAGAAACATCAAATAAGTTTGTATGATTATTTAGATCCCAACATTTCATCCACCTGTCAAAAAAGCAAATACTGTATGAGACAGAACTATATACTGGAATGTCCATGACAAATACTCTGTTTAAGTATGGACAAATACAGAACAACTAGAGGTAACTGATGAATCCTTCATGAAATTATTGCTCAATTGCAACCACAATAGAGCAAAAACATGTTTTCTGGGCTCTACTTGTCTTGTTATTTTCCATCTCTGTTACAGCTGTTGTCTGAACAAGGAATGAAATACATTTCTATAGATGCAGAATTTTCCCCCCTGGATCCCCCCCCCCCATGGTCAAACTTTCCTGCTTTCCTCTTCCCAGTTGGCCTAGAGGCAGCATTTGAAAAAGTTACATTATCAACTACAGCTCCAGAATCAGCCAGTCAGTTCCCCCTCTTCTTTTTATAACTTCCTGCTTGATTAAAAGATCTGAGGATTTTAAAACTGGCACATTTTTTGTTCCCGAATATGTATTTTAGAACTAAACATTTGGTGCAGTACAGATAGTCTGGAGTGTAGTATAGGGGCTCCAGCTTGTGCTCTTATGACAACAGATATCAAATGAAAGCAGAGATCTCTTTAGAGGCACTGCAGGATGTGGGAGGAGCATTCCTGTGTACACAGCAGTGTTATTAATTGTCAAGCCACAATTGGTCATTTGAGAAACACTGAAAATACAGAATTATAAGAGCCATTTCAGACAGAAGATTTGCAAAGTATCTCTCTTCAGCATGGAAAAAATGCAACAGTGTTCAGATACAGATCAACCTCAAACAGCGCACTAAGAATTCCTGAAGCTTTCATTGTACACTGAAGTGATTATATCAAATGTGAAAGAATTCTCAAAAGCGTCTAGTCTTGCGTAGTCTGGCTCACAGGTATAAGCAACTATTAAAGTTGCACCTTTTTTTTATTTGACCAGCCTAAAATGCATGCTTCAGACTGGAGAAAGTAGCTCACATGACCGAGTGCCCTTGTGTAGCATAAAATACAAATAAGATTAAAATCAATTCATAAAAGAAAACAACAACAACAGATATTAAGAGGGAACGATTCTACCTTAGCTTTCAAATAGGATTCTATTACCCCCAAATGCTCATTTTCTGTGTGTAAGAAGCAGCAATACAGTGAAGTCATTTTAGACTGTGAACTCAGAAACATACCGTATGTGGAGGAGGGACAGTTTTATGTAAGGCAATGTGTATAGCCTCATTTATGTCAGCCAATATTTCAAGCAAATCAAGCCTGAACTCTCCCTAGAAGCCAGGATGACTAAACTGAGACTGTCATACTTTGGACATATCATGAGAAGACATGACTCACTAGAAAGACAATAATGCTTGGGAGGGTAGAAGACAGTAGAAAAAAAGAAAGACCTTATTGTAGGTGGGTAGACCCAATTAAGGAACCAACAGCCCTGGGTTTGCAAGACCTGAGCAGGGTTCCTGATGACAGGATGATTTGGAGGTCTCTCATTCATAGGGTTGCCATAAGTCAAAGAAGACTTGATGGCAGTTAACAATGGTGAACCAATCCGGGTGCATTAGGAGCTCTTCTGTTCATTCAATTAAAAGTAATTGAAAGCATGACCATTGGTAAGAAAACAACAAATAAACAGTATTACACATTCTAAAAAGCCCTTTCCCCAGAGCAATTAGCCTTCAAAGGTCTACTGTAGCAAAAAGGTCTACACATACTTACAAAAAGATGTCAAGGAGGGCATCAGTCTAACCTCTTTAGGAAAAGAGTGCTTGGGTGCATCCACACAGAAAATCATCTCCTGTATTCCCACCAGATTCCCACCAGTTTTAACTGGACTTGTTACTTCATTTCCATACCCAAAGGATTTTGAATTTGAATTGATATTCTCACATACCAATGGCATATATATCTCTGTCCCTGGTTTCCACTCCACATGAAGTCTATGAAAGCTCATGCTGCCAACTTCTTTATTTCAGTTAGTCCCAAAGGTGCTACAAGATCTCTCTACGTACTGATTCTACAGACTAACTTGTCTCTATCTTTTAAGTGAATACACTGAGATTCAAATCTGGACTTTCAAGATTTACGGTAAGTATTCCAGGTCATAGACTGGAATGTGCAAATCTGTCATGTTCTTCCACATTCACATTTTAATGCACTCAGGTTTTAAAATATTGTGACTTCTGCTCAATTCTTATCAAAAACACATGGAAACAAAAAAATTACCCACCATCGGCTATGCACTTTATTCACTCAAAATTCATAAAATGGTTATGTGCAAAGATCTAGGATAATGATCTCTTATTTATTTATTTATTTCAAAGATTTATATCCCACCTTTCTCCCACAATGGGATTCAAGGCAGGTTACAATAATTTAAAAAGACAAAATAATTTTAAAGATACAAGTAAAAACGTTAATTTACAAAAGTTGAAAATTATTAAGTATTATTAATATTAAAATGTAAGTTACAACACCGAGCCCACGTGAATGTTGTGCCTCTTAATGGTGCAGTTAAAACTGGCAACCATGATAAACGTTGCCGTCGTTGTGGTCACCCAAACGAGACACTTCCACATGTGCTCTGTAACTGTCCCCCACACTCGACAGCCTGGAAACACTGGCACGATGCTGTGATGAACTGACTGGCTAAAGCTGTCCTAGCGTCACTGGGCACCATCTCTCTAAATCAAACTATGCCTGGGACAGATAGTCATCTGAGACATGATATAGTCATCACAGATGAAGATCACAAAAAGATTACTATTGTGGATGTCACCATCCCCTTTGAAAACAGGAAGTCAGCCATGAGGGAGGCTAGAGAATGTAAACATCAAAAGTACACCCCTCTGGCCGATGTGCTGAGACAAATGGGGTATGAGGTCTCTGTCCATGCATTGCTTGTTGGAGCCCTGGGTGCCTGGGATCCAGCAAATGAACCTGTGCTGAGAGTTTGTGGAGTGGGAAAGCGCTATGCAAAACTTATGCGCAGATTAATGGTGTCAGATACCATTAGATGGTACCGCGACATCTATATTGAGCACATCTCAGGCCATCGTCAGTATGAGGAACCAGCTGCGGTTTTGGTAGAGAAGGAATTGTGATGTTCTCTCTGCTTTCATTTTCTCTACCATATTTGTCTCTTTTTTCTTTTCTTCTATGATATGCAACTGTTTAGATATATTAGTGATTGCCTATTGGTGATTTGAAAGTAAAAGATATATATTTTGGTCTCCTTAGTATGTTTTAATTACCTAAAAATTGTTTTAATAATTTAATAAACAGCAGAAGTAAAATTCAGCCACCAAACGCCTGCCTGAAAGTGTCTTCAGCTGCCAGTGAAAAGAGACCAGGGAGGGGGCTGACCTAACTTCCCATGGCAGAGAGTTCCACAGTCTGGGAGCAGCCATGGAGAAGGCTCTCTCCTGAGTCCTCACCAGTCTCACCTGCAAAGGTGGTGGGACTGAGAGAAAGCCCTCTCTTGCCCATCTTAGCACTCAGGCTGGCTTGTATATGGAGATACAGTCCTTCAGATAGTCCAGACCCAAGCCGTTAGGGCTCTAAAGGTCAAAAACAGCACCTTGAATTCTGCCCGGAAACACACCAGTAACCAGTGCAACTGTTTCAAAAGGGGAGTGACATGATCCCTGTAGCCAGCCCTAGTCAACAGCCTGGCTGCAGCATTTTGCACCCGCTGCAGTTTCCGAACAGTTTCTAAGGCAGCCCCATGTAGAGCACATTACAATAGTCCAAATGGGATGTAATCAAGGCATGTGTCACTGTAGCCAGATCCAACTTCTCAGGAAACAGACACAGTTGGCACACTAGTTTTAACTGTGCAAATGCACTCCTGGCCACAGCTGAAACCCGGGCATTTGAGCTCAGATCCGAATCCAAGAGCACACCCAAGCTGTGAACCTGAGATTTCAGGGGGAGTGTAACCCTATCTATCACAGGCTGAATCCCTATTCCCTGATCTGCCTTACGACTGACTAGGAGCACCTCTGTTTTATCTGGATTAAGTTTCAATTTGTTTACCCTCATCCAGTCCTTACAGACTGATGTTTCTGTATTATATCTAAAAACTGTCCTGTCATTTTTAGCCTCAATTACTGCTGTTAAATCATTGCAAGAATCTGTTCTTATAATGTCCACCCCACCCTCCATCAACCCATATCCAAGCCTCAGCTTATAGAAACCCCTTAAAATATTTCTTTTCAATTGGAGGAAATAGTTTTGAGCTCTAGCTTAATGAGGATACAGAAAAGAAAGAGGAAAGGAAGGAAAGAATTTTTTAAAAAGAGGAAGTAAAAAAACAACTATATCATGGGAAAGAGGAAAACAAGGCATTCAATCACACGGAAGGAAAGTAATCTTATTTGTGAAAGTGGAAAGGTGTGGTGATAATTGTTGCCTTCTACGTGACTAATAGAAAGAGACGAAGTCATTGACTTCTAAGTGTTAGCTAACAGCACTTCAATACATATTTATAATGAGAAATGGAAAATGTCATTCTGTGGAGTCAGATTTTCCATATCATTCCCACATGCAAATTCTTTTAAAATTGGTATATATCTATACAAACAGAATCTTAACTAATACTAATACTTCCAAATCTTTTATTTCATTTTTCTGTAATAGATTATCATGACTATGGTAATTTATTGCAGCAAAAACAACAAAATGTCTTGGTGCAACACCTTAAGAACTTTAAAAGCTGTGAAAAGCTCTATACATTTTTTTTGCATATAATATGTTATGATTTGCATATAATATTGGGTAGAACTTGTTCAATCCTCACAGAGTCAGGTGGCATCAACAGTGTAATTTGTAAACAAAACAAAAACCCTTTCTCTAAGGAGATTACTAAGCAGCTTTTAAACTGCAATTGCACCTGGGGGGAAAACAGCTTTGGTGACACTTATTGCATGACGATACCTCCAAACCACAGCTGCTGCATCCCCCAACCAGGATTAGGGCATCCATTTTCATTGTTGGAGGGAACCCATCAATGAGCTCTCAATAGCACAAGTCCCCAACTGTGAAATATCACTCCTAAGGCAGTTGTGTTAATGGCAGTCAAGTGATGTCATTGACCCCTCCTCTTCCTCTGACCCCTTATCTTTTGCTATTCCCAAACAGCCAGATTAATTTTATTTTTCCCTTTTTAATTTACTGTATATACTCATGTACAAGTCAACCTCATGTATAAGTCAAGGGAATGTTTTCGGGTCAAAATCATGGATTTTTATATGACCTTTGGATAAGTTGAGGATAAAACTTAGGGGCTATAAGGAGGGATGAAAAGGGAGAAATACCACTTCCATCTCTCCTTCTCCTTCTCTGGACCTCTCCTGACCACCTAACACCAATTCCCAGGTGCTGGAAGAGAGTTTTAACATCAGATTGAGAAGAGAAGGAAGTGGTGTTAAAGTTTCTTCCAAGGAGAGAAAGAGCTTGCAAAACAGACTCGGGATGGAAGGAATTGGTGTTAAATGGAGAGTGAGGCATCAGGCTTGCTTGTTTTAGGACCTTTCTTTTTAGGGTCAATTTTGGGACATAAATTTCTTGACCTATAGTCGAGTATATACGGTACATGGCTGTAACAGAGCTACAGAACTTTGTGAATTAAAAATAAAAATAAAAATAAAATACTGAAAGGCATACTGGGTAGGGCCTAAGGCAATGAGGCAGGGGTAAAGGGGATTCAGGAAGAGAGTATTATGGCAGTGGCCACCCCAGTCATGCAGTTCTGAAGACGTATGATATTGGGGCTCTGAATGTAATATGTTTCCTTCTTCTTGTTGTTTTACTGATATAATTGCTGCAAGAATGGGGCTTGTATGATAAAGCACTAAAATTCTGGCACAAGGCAACGAAAAGCATAAGTTTCCAAAACCATCCAAGATATCATTCTGAAAATCACTTTCCCTGTTACACTTATATTTATTGAGTTTCTTCCACTTTCTCTAATAGCTTCCACAAGTTAATGTTCCTGTTTGATCATTCCTAAAATTTAATTGCTCAAATTCTTTACAGTCCCTTAACAACTCATATTTGAGGACACTAAACTATATATTTTTAGTTCTTTTCTTTTGGTTTGTGGAATTTTTCAGATTTAGATTTGGTAGTAGCAAATATTTGCCTACTTACTGTTTGCCTATCCAGTGCCCATCACACAGCCACTCAATACTGTACTTTCTTTTTAACAATTACTTTTCATACTTTTCACACTGTTTTTCAGTGTGGCTATATTTAAAACTCTGAACTTAAGGAATGCTTTTAGAGGCTTTAGCATGTTGCTCAGTTTATCTCTGCTTGGCTGTCTCTTTGTATGATTCTGGAAATATCTAAGATGGCTGCTACCAGTAAACACTGATATTGTTTCTAGGACACAGATTCAACAAGTGAGATCAAGTGAGGCAAGAATGAATGTCTGCATGAAAACAAAATGATACTAAAATGGTGGTCCAGTGGTTAAATGCCTGTACTGCAGCCACTCACTCATAAACCACAAGGTTGCGAGTTCAATACCAGCCAGGGCTGAGGCTCGACTCAGGCCTGCATCCTTCCGAGGTCGCTAAAATGAGTACCCAGCTTGTTGGGGGGCAATCAGCTCACAGTTGTAAACCGCTTAGACACCCCATAGCATGGTATGAAGCGGTATATAAATGAAGCTGCTTTGCTTTTGCTTTAATGGTTAACCAGTGTAATATTGCTAAAGAACATAACTATAGCTCCTGAATAATAATAAAGAAGGTTCAGTGGAAAAGAGTGAAAAATCAATTTTTGAAATGTTGCACATATCCAGATGGGACGTGGTCATTGGGAGAATAAAAAGGAAGAACACAAGGGAGAAAGTGAGGAAAAGCTGTGATATTTCAAGAATGAGTTTGCATGCAGGTGTAGGAATATACTGGTAAAATCGGGGGGGGGGGGGACTGGAAACTCTCAGTACTTTCAGATTATTTTCATTCCTAGATGAACCCTGAAGTAGGAATGAAAAATCCTTGGTAATGTCAGGAGTGCTCAGGAAATACTTACAGATAAAAAAACAAAACAAAAACAAAAACAAAAAAACGTCATGTGTGTTTCCAAAATAAAATTGACCTGTAGAGGAACAAAATCTGGGACTTTCAGATAGTTTTTTTAAAAATGTAATCTGGAGCAGCTCTCTATATTCTCTGTATATGTAAGCGATACACACAGAATTAGTCTCTTAGCTCACAAGCAGTAGACGCACAGCATAGGACGTTTTCACACTGCGCAAAAGGAGGACGCTAGCCGGCCTCCCGCCGGCCTCGCTCCGGCGCCATTTCCCGTGTGTTTACACACACGCGGCGGCAAACCCCGCCCCTTCCGGTGTCATCCCTGCGTCCGGCCGGCTTTTGGCTCCGTGTGTTCAAACACACGGAGCCCTAAGTCCGGCGTCACTCCGGACGAACCAAGGATAACTCCGGCTGAAGCGGCAGAAAGGTAATTCCGGCTGTCCAACCGGAATTAGCCTTTCGGCGGCGGAGCCATTCCGGAATCGGCGGCACGACCCGTTCCGGAATGGCTCCAGCCGGCTTTAGGAGGACAATGTGAAAACGTCCATTGACACAAACCACTGAAAGCAGCAAGCAGTAAAAACAGTGGTGTGTGTGTTTAAAGGCAATTTTTAAGGTGGCTAACAAGCCTGCATGGAGTGATCTCTCTGCAATTAAACAGACTGCTTACTCTGAAGGGGCTGCCATATTTCTATATTTCATGTACTTGTGTAAAACAAAACCCTAAAATATTTTAGATGTTTTGATTCTCCAATGAAGGTTAATGGACAATTCAAAGACTTAGATTTTCCAAATGTCAGTTTGTATTAAGGGGTCCAAAACAGGTCAGATTGGATCTGAACTGGTCCAAACTGAACTGAGGCCCAATCTAGATAACCAATTGTGGCTCTGAACTTAATCAGGACCCCAGCAAAGCCTTTTTCTGAAGATTATGAAAAGGCTTCTCTCTCTCTCTCTCTGTCTTTTTTTTAACTTTCTCCTAGAAGGGAAGTATTTGTCAATTTCTTCTGTATAATATCATTTTACGGAAGACCAGCCATTGTACTTGTGGAAATTTGTTTTGTTGGGTTATTTTTTTCCAAATCTCAAACACTGCAAAGCAGCAGAGATGTTTGTACATTAAATCTCCACACAGAGAGATATGTTGTTGACTTATGAATGGAATCTAAGCACTTGGCTTTCTTAAAACTGGACCCTGGGGCTTTCTTTATCTTTATCAAATGCAATTGAAATTCGTGTAATCGTGGTTTTCCCTAAAATGGTTAGAAGGTTTACTGTAGAAACATCCTGCCAAGCTATACTTTGGAGGACAAAAGCTTTTGTTTTCACAAGAAACAAAGCCGTCCAAAGCTTTACATTCCACTTCATGGTAGAAAACATCTTCTTGCTGCGTGCAGCTCTTTTGACAATGAAATAGACATAACTCCACAGCCTTGAAGGAAATGGATGTATCTCTGCTCTCGGCAATGCATTAAAAATTATTTTCCAGATCTTCAAAAAACCAGTCTCAGAATGGCTTAAATCAGCTTGAAGTACTTCTTATAGCCTGTTAGAAAAAGTGACAGAAAAATCAAGTAGTTTAAAAAACAACAACAACAATCCAACAGGCAAATTAACTGCTCCATAAAAGCTGACCAAAGAGATGTAAACAAGTAACCTGGGGAGAATATTGCATATTTGGGTTGTCTGCATCTGAAAGTGAGGCATCTAGAAGGCCTGTAATGAAGATCTTAAGCAACAAGCAAGTTCAAATGACAAGCACATGGTCCCTCCAATGCTCAGTCCTAAGTTGTACTGGGTTTCATGGCTTAAAAACAGTAATTATTTTCTCCTCATGCTGAGTACTGTTAGTTTTGGATGCCCACCTGGAAAAAAAACCCTGCTGGTGTAGATGGAATGTGGGAGTGGATTGAGGAGAATCTATTCATAAATTCATATATATAAATTTATATGTATACATTTAGGGCAGAGATGCTTTGTTACACAGCCGTCTGCCGCCATCACGTCTAGCTAGTCCCTGAGGCAGAACATCAATACCGCATTTACAAACATGAATTTAATGGCTAAACAGTTCCAATCCTGAAAGCTTGCTAATTAAAGTATGGGTAGAGCTACTGAGATAAGGGGGGAGGGAGAAAGGAAATTCAGTCCAAAGTTTCTTGTGATATAAGTAGATCAATCTACATTAACAAAATAATGGTAATTAACCTTGTATGCTACATGCATTTGTAAGAGGAATGTTGCAATATGGGAAGGTAATGTCAACCACACCCCATCCTGTTATTTTTCTTTTTGCCTTGTAAGGGTCCCTTAGGTTTAGATTTGGTAGCATGTTTATCACCAAAGACTTAATGGTTAGGCAGGATGAGAGGAAAGCAGGTACCTAGGCCCAAGTCACTGACAGTATAATCTTATATATGACTACTCAGAATTAATTCCCACTGAGTTCCTCTGGAATCTCTTCCTCAGAACCCTCCTTTTCATGCACAACCAGGAGCCCCCTTCCTACACAACTCAAAGCTATCACATCAGGTCAAGAGGCTGCCATCAGAGTATGGAGAAACAGAATGGTTCCCAATTGGCAAAAGGGTCAGGTAAGGCTGTATACTATCACCTTAGCTATTCAACTTGCATGCAAAAAACATCATATGCAGAACAGACCTAGACTCAGAGGCAAGAGGAGTGAAGATGGGAGGAAGGAGCATAGCCCTGGGGCAAAGCAGATCGGTGGCTTGGAGTGGTCTCTGGCCGCTCCAGCCCTTATCAGACCCCAATTGTCCTGAGACTAGCTAGACATGATGGCAGCAGACAGGCCTTTTAGGTATTGTTGAGATACAACCCCAAATGCCTTCACCACTCGATATATTACTAGGACTGATGGGAATTGCAGTCCAGCAATGTCTGGAGGACCACACATTCCCCATTCCTGCTGCTCATGACAAGTGGTTGAAATTGGGGGGCATTGTTTACTACAAGGTGTGGCTGATGATGACGTAGCATACCTTAAGAATGTGTTCAGGTGGGCTACATCTGATTCTCCAAATGACCCTGGACTCCAATTTCTATCAGCTCTAGCCAGCCTTGCTGATGGATGAGGATGATGGGATGTTTTAGTCCACTAAAATCTAGCACTGGGGCTTGCAAGTGCAGCAGACCCAAGAGCATCTTTCCAGCCTCTGGAACCTTCCAGGGCACTTGTAGGGTGGAAGAAAGGGATCAAAGTTGGTACAGATTACAGGGACTTGGCCTGAAAAGGTGTCAGGGTCCAAATGATGCTACATATTTTTGTTTTTCACAGTGGTCTCATTATTTGTGTATTTTTAAAATATCCATTGCAAAATCAGTTAATTACAAAGAAATTAATATTGATATACAAAATTTGAAATTTAAGATTTTTAGACAGCCTGCCAAGGACTACGATCTGGTGCTATGCCAGCCATGAAAGGAAGCTGGACTCCTTAGGAGTTACTCCTGCAGCTGCCAAATTGAAGTCAGGTTCCAGGCTACTAAAGGTACCATTCTCCCTCCACTTGCTGCACCCCTGGAATCTCTTCCTCAGATCCCTCCTTTTCATGCACAACCAGGAGCCCCCTTCTTACACAACTCAAAGGACGTTTTCACACGGGGCAAAAGGAGGACGCTAGCCGGCCTCCCGCCGGCCTCACTCCGGCTCCATTTCCCGTGTGTTCACACACACGCGGCAGCAAACCCCGCCCCTTCCGGTGTCATCCCTGCGTCCGGCCGGCTTTTCGCTCCGTGTGTTCAAACACACGGAGCCCTAAGTCCGGCCTCACTCCGGCAGCGGCAGGCTAATTCCTGGCTAACTCCGGCTTCAGGTAATTCTGGGTGGCAAAAGGAATTAGCCTGCCGCCGCCGGAGTCATTCCAGTGTCAGCGGCACGGGGTCCAGCCGGCTTTAGGGGAAGGGCTCCAGCCGGCTTTAGGGAGCCCCGTGTGAAAACGTCCATAGCTACCATACCAGCCCAGAGGTGCTTACCTAACTGGCTAGCCCATCCACAGTCACCCAGCTGCAGCCTTCATCTATCACATAGATCTGCTGCAGTTTAATAGCTAGGAGGACTGCCAGGAAAAAAATCACCAGGGCTGGAACCTGCTCTCAGTGATCATGGGCACCTGTGCTATGAAATATACCCAAAATAACAAGAACCCCGTGGTAGTTTTAAGTCCACTTACAGTTTTGAAAAACAGGTCTTTAAACATGTTAAATAGCATGCAGGGGGTGTGGAGGTCAATTAAAAGGTGAATTTCCACTAATGAAGGCTCCTAGGAAAGGCAATAAAGCAATTTATTTCTTTTTTTGGTGGTGGGAGGGAGGATTGTCTGGGGAGACTTGAAGGGCTGAGGGTCAAAGTTTGTGGATCCTTGACCAAAAATGTGACAGATTCCCCATTCCATTTTTAGCAGCATTGTATGTTATCCACCTCTGTGTGAATTTGGCAACAGAATGTACACTGTGGTGAAAGGGGAAGAGAGGACATTTTGACTTAAATGGCCAGTTTGCAGTACTCCACCGAGTCATTTGTAGCCTCACTTGAATTCTTTCCTTTTATATGCCTTGCTTGCTTGGCCTCTGGAATTTAAAATAAAATAAAATAAAAAAAGATCATGTAGAAGTCCTCTGAGGAAAAGAGGCAGATCTCACTTCTGTATTGACATGAGGAGAGTAATTGAAGTGACCAGTCCTACAAAAACTGGCAGGCAAAAATGACTACAGAAAATGTTGTCAAGGGAACCACTGGAACTCAAACAGCAGAGAAAAACAAGTTGTTGGATGATAACAGACCACAATGTCCAAGAAAACCATGAGGTGAAATATAAAGAAATAGGGGTGTAAAGTCTGAAATTATGCTGGCCTTTCCTAGGCAAATTATACTATTGGTACTGTAAAGAAAGCCCATATGGAATTGATTACATAGTTCAAAGGACTCTTTATCATGCAGCGAAGTCAGTGTATCAGAAATCTGATGTCATACTCTCCATGCTTGGGTGCCTGCAGGCTTGGGTCTTTCCTTCCTCTCCTTCCTGTTGGGAGAGAGCCTGCTGTAGATTACAGGCCAGGCTGGGAGAAAGAGAGGAATTGACTTGGTCAATCCACTGGATAGGAGATCTCCATGAATTCTAAATATTCCCCGATGGAAGAAGACTTTGGAATATTATGGTTTCAACATAGCAGTTTGGAAAGAAATAGCATGAGATTTATCACACAGAAGAATAAAGCAGAAACAGAATGGGACAGTAGCAGCACTCTCGAGGGGAGAAGGAGAAGAAGAAGAAGAAGAGAGCCAGGAGAGAGGAGGAGGAGGAGGATGAGAACAAAGGGAGAAAGAGGAAGAAGCCAGGCGAGAGGAGGAGGAGGAGGAGGAGGAGGATGAGAATGAGGGGGAAAGGAGAAGAGAGCCAGGACAGAGGAGGAGGAGGATGAGAATGAAGGGAGAAAGAGAAGAGAACCAGGAGAGAGGAGGAGGAGGAGGAGAATGAGAGGAGAAAGAGAAGAGAACCAGGAGAGAGGAGGAGGAGGAGGATGAGAATGAGAGGAGAAAGAGAAGAGAACCAGGAGAGAGGAGGAGGAGGAAGGGAGAAAGAAGAGAGCCAGGTGAGAGGAGGAGGAGGAAGATGAAGGGAGAAAGAGAGCTAGGAGAGAGGAAGAGGAGGAGGATAAGAACCAAGGGAGAAAGAGAAGAGAGCCAGGAGAGAGGAGGAGGAGGATGAGAACAAGGGGAGGAAGAGGAGGAAGCCAGGAGAGAGGAGGAGGAGGAGGAGGAGGAGGAGGAGGAGGAGGAGAACGAGGACAGGAGAAGAGAGCCAGGAGAGAGGAGGAGGAGGATGAGAACAGGGGGAGGAAGAGGAGGAAGCCAGGAGAGAGGAGGAGGAGGAGGATGAGAATGAAGGGAGAAAGAGGAGGAAGCCAGGAGAGAGGAGGAGGAGGGGAGAAGGAGAAGGAAGCCAGTTCTACAGTATGGATGCAGCCTGAATCTGCACTGCAGAAATAAAGCAGTTTGACACCGCTGTAACTGCCATGGCTCCATCCTATGGACTCCTAGGATCTGCAGTTTGCTTTGTGGCACCAGAGTTCTCTGACAGAAAAAGCTAAATATCTCACAAAACTGCAAATCCCAGAATAGCCTTGAGCCAGGGCAGTTAAAGAGGTGTCAAACTGCTTTAATAAATTTCTGCAATGCAGACACAGCCAAAGTTTATGTGTTGCTTGGGCATGGCTTCTTTAACAAATAATTCTGCACAATATGAGAGAGAGTGTGTGTACCTTTGAAGATTTATCTCAAGAAGAACCAAGTTCCTCAACATGGAGGTTATATGTGTATGTTGTGTGCCTTCAAATTGTTCCTGACTTATGGTGATCGTGGGGTTTTCTTGGCAAGATTTGCTCAGAGGAGGTTTGCCATTGCCTTCCCCTGAGGCTGAGAGTGTGTGACTTGTCCAAGTTCACCCAGTGGGTTTCATGGCAGAGTGCGGAATCAAACCCAGGTTTCCAGAGTGGTAGTCCAACACTCAAACCGCTACACCATGCTGGCTCCTATTCCCACATACTACCTATGAAACAATTGCAGACTTTTATGTTGTTCTTGTGTGTCTTCAAGTCCTTTCCAACTTATGGCGACCCTAAGGCAATCTTATCATGGGGTTTTCTTGGCATGTTTCTTCAAATGGGGGTTGCCATTACCATCCTCTGAGGCTGAGAGTGTGTGACATGCCCAGAATCACTTACTTGGCTGTAAATTGTACATAACCCAGAATGCATCACCTAGTATATTGGCAGTCTTTCCCAAAAAAACTTTCTCATTTCCCCCCAACCATCTCATAGCTGGGAGATGGAAATAATTTTTAAAGCAGCATTTACATCTGGACTATTTTTTAAAAAGTAAGTTCCAAAACAACCTGCAGAAATAATAAGGTCCAAAACACACTGCAGAAATAAATGCTAGGGAACATGGGAGCTATAGTTTGTTGTGTTTATAAGTAACAGTTTTCCTGCTAAGTACCTGCATGCCATAAGCATATGAATTAAAATTACCATATTGAAATCAAATCTGATTTTTTAAATTTTTTATTTGGTGTGCATTGGAAGAGGTGTAGTCTTATACGGTGAGTATATCCCAAACTCTATATTTTAATTGGAAAAGTTGGGGGTCGTGTTATATGCCCAGTCATCTTATATGCTGGAAAATACGGTATATACAGATTTGGATCTCACCTAGGTGTTGATTTGCACTGTTCTGTATTGCTGGCAGTTCTATGCAGATGTAAGTTAAAAAGTTACCTGTAAAGAGTTACTTTTTATTAACAAGAGTGGAACAAAGTTACATTTTAAGAAAGACTGGTCTTCTTCTTCTTCTAATAACAAATAATAGTAGGAGAAAGTAATGAGTAGCATAACAAGCTGCAAAAAAATAGGTGACAGAGTAGCAACTTGTCTATAACAAATTATGTAATGAGTTTCAGGGGGGGGGGGTTAGAAGGACAAGCTGATGAAAAGAGCAGCCCCTTTGAGAGTAACTGGTATATTTCAGTATAAGCTTTTTGCGGACCCCAGTACACATTTGATAAATTAGATTGGAGTTCATGAAAACCTATGCTGAAATATATCAATTAGTCTCAAAGAAGCTGCTTGCTCCTTCCTTTCCCTACCTCTTCTTTCTTATGCTGAAACAGATGAAGAGCCCTATCACATAAGAAAACAAAGAAGAAATGGGGCTGGAGAGTAACAGCTTTCTCCCTACCTTACCGCAGGACATCGTAGCACTTAAGTTCTCTTCCCATGGGAGATGACTGGAAAAGTGTATATTTTGTCAAATGGATGTTTTCCAGCTGGAAAAAAGACACAACTTTATAATCATCTCCAACAGGAAGATTGGCGTACTCCTCCTCCTCCTCTCTCCTGGCTCTCTTCTCTTTCTCCCCTCAACCTCATCCTCCTCATCCTCTCACCTGGCTCTCTTTTCTTTCTCCCTTCGTCGTTGTGGTCATCGTCGTTGTCGTCGTCCTCCTCCTCCTCTTCTCTCCTGGCTCTCTTCTCTTTCTCCCTTTGTTCTCATCCTCCTCATCCTCTCTCCTGGCTCTCTTCTCTTTCTCTCTTTGTTCTCCTCCTCTCTCCTGGCTCTCTTCTCCTTCTCCCCTCCTCCTCCTCCTCCTCCTCCTCCTCCTCCTCTCTCTTGGCTTCCTCCTCTTTCTCCCCTTGTTCTCATCCTCCTCCTTATCTCTCCTGGCTCTCTTCTCTTTCTCCCTTCATTCTCATTATCCTCATCCTCTCGCCTGGCTTCCTCCTCTTTCTCCCCTTGTTCTCATCCTCCTCCTCCTCTCTCCTGGCTCTCTTCTCTTTCCCTCCTTGTCCTCCTCATCTTCCTTCTCTCTCCTGGCTCCCTTCTCTTTCTCCCCTCATTCTCATCCTCCTTCTTCTCTACCCGGAGTATAAGATGACCCCCAACTTTTGAGACCCTTTTACAGGGTTAAAAAGTCATCTTATATGCCGGAAAATATGGTATATTCAACTAATTTGCTTGCTAGATCATGTAGCTATGGACTAACATCTCCACTGGGCTTTGCCTCTCCTCAGCTGTTACCTAGAAGCCATTCCACCATTAGGTATGTGTCTCTGCTTTTTCTCATTCCTCCTCATCCCCTTTGCCTTTTGTGTGGCATCTTTCAAGAGCAGAGTGAGCAAATGCTAAGAAAGTGTGGGCCTTTTCTTCCCCATTGGTGATCCACAGCATTTTGGCTGTCCAGAAATGTCGTAATGTCACTTCCAGCCACCATTTTGCTGATTTGGGGACTTTTCGGGGGAAGGCTGGTGGACTCTGGAGGGAATTGCCCCATTTGCAGCCAGTTTGGAGTGGTTATGGTCAATTTTGAGGTGAAAAATGACATTAAAATTCTGCAGGCTTTGCTTTCCAAAGGTTATATGCAGCCTGCAAGCCACGCTTTGCCCATTCCTGTTCAAGATCATAACTGCAAGGACTCTCCTGTTTTAAATGATGTGGAGTGTACTCTGAAAGCCTTTCCAATTATAAAGCAGTGTATAAATTGCAGCTGGGGAATCTGGCCCTTTTGCTTCATCTAGGCCAGTGATTCCCAAACTTTGGTCCTTCAGGTGTTTTGGGCTCCAACTCCCAGATGCCCCAGCCAGCTTGGCCAACAGTCAGGAATGCTGGGAGCTGAAGTCGAAAACATCGGGAGAACCAAATTTTGGAAACCACTGATCTTGCCCAATCCAGCTCTGTAGTTCTCCCAATGGCCACAATGTGTCCTTCATGAAGGGATAGTCTCCATCATCACTGGAGCCCCCCACTTTTGTATGGCATTTTCTTCTGCTCAAAGATTGAAATGTTTCTCCTAAAGCTTAGTTGCAGTAGGAAAACAGAAAAACCGCATTACAGGTGGAGAGACTCATCAAGGAAGCCACAGCTGCCCTGAGTTTACAAGATCTAAACAGGGTGTCTTGGAAGTCTCTCATTTACAGAGTCTCCTTAAGGCAAAGCCAAGTTGACAGCAGCTAAAAACTACAACAAAGCTAAAATATACTTTTAGTTTTTATCCCTGTGTTCTGCCTTTAGTCTCATCCATAGCTAGAAAGTGGCCTCTGAGAACTTTCTGCAACTGAATTCATTTCCATGTCAAATATCTCTACTTGGCTACTTGAAAGTAAGTCCACTGAATTCAGTGGGGCTTTCACCCAGGTAAGTTGATATAGGAGCAAAGCCTTAAAATAGAACCATTAGTCAGTGACAAAGTATTCTAGGAGGCTTGTGTTCTCAAATCCTGAGTGACACCAGAATGAGATGCTAATCTTTCCAGGCTTTCCTGAGCTCATTGTAACTTTAATGGGATCAAATGCTTTGACCTCTGTGATATCCTGCCTTACATTGACTAATTGCTCTGATATAAAGATTGAGAAAACAATTTAATGGCACAACCAAAAGGGTAGAGGCCTCAGAGCTTCTCCCCCTTTAAAGTGTGCAGAGATTTAGTACAGCATATATGGGTGGTACACACAGGCTACCTCCTAATACCAAAGGCAAAATTGTTCTGACATCTTCATTTGGGCATAATCCCACTGAGACACAGGACAGGGTGAAGGCTGCAACATACACAGTTAAAGAAAACCCAGAAAAGCATGGCAGAAAAATCAATCCCTCCTGGCTAAACATTACAGAGCAATGAATGTACAGTTTTTGAACCACAAGCTGGAAATACAGATACTTGCCCAGGGTTTATGCTACGTCTGTGTGGGGCATCAGATTTGATTATTTCTGGTTTTGCTACTGATATATATAAGGAAATATCTGCAAACAAGAAGAGCCAGAATGGTGTAATGGCTTGAGCATTGGACTATGACTCTGGAGAACATGGTTCAAATCCTATCTCAGCCATGTAAAAACCCACTGGCCTTGAGCTAGTCACACTCTCTCAACCTTAGAGGATGGCAATGGCAAATCCCCT
This sequence comes from Phrynosoma blainvillii, assembly GCA_026167975.1. Lineage (NCBI taxonomy): Eukaryota > Metazoa > Chordata > Lepidosauria > Squamata > Phrynosomatidae > Phrynosoma > Phrynosoma blainvillii. The sequence continues at coordinate 58,267,835 of JANUYF010000005.1, forward strand.
CTGAAGAAACTTGCCAAGAAAATTCTGTGATAGGCCATAGAGTTGTCATAAGTTGGAAATGACTTGAAGGCATACAACAACAACAAACAACAAATCTGCAAATATTTCTAAAAATAATTGAATAGGTATACGACTGTTCAGTTCAGAGCAGAGAGAAACTTTGGACTCAGCCTCACCATGGCAGCTGTGGGATTCCAGGAGTTGTAGCCCCAAAAGGTACTTTTCCAAACTGTACCAGGAAGTATCAAGATAACTATTAAGGTTGGTGCTCTGTTGGCAACAAGAATATCTACCTGTTGGCAACTACCAACAGGGATGGAGTCCAAAAGCAGTTTGCTCAGTTCATTACAAGGAAGAGCCTGGCTAGAACCAGCTGTTAATGGCATCAAATGAAATCTTATTGGATTCAGTGACAGATGGTGGCTTCTTTGCAAGTGATGCAGTGAATCTCCTCTGGGTTTTTATTCTGAACATTAAAGAAAGCTATTCAAAGTGCTCAGCTCTATCCCCCAAATAGGTTCAACCGTTGAAAAATCTCTTTAAAGGAATGGATTCACTGATCTCCTGGTCTGGGAACCACCAGCTGCCCAAGCTTGGACCCTTTTTCATGGAGATCGCTTTGGAGAAGATAGTTGAAATACCATCTTTGGCCATCTGCACTGATGATGCTGGAATGGTAGAGAGAGCAGGACAGTAATTTCCTCATCTAGAAAGTTAACCTGGTAGGGCAAAGGCCAAGGGACCTGTCCTCCCGCTCCCTGGCACTTATTTCCAAAGTGTCTAATATGGGACTATTTCATACCCTACAATGTTGTTCAACCCTTTTACTTGCAACCACCATTCCCCTAAATCTTCAAAGATGATTCCTGAGATGAAGAGGCAGGTGGAATTGTTACTCCTCAGCTCACTAATATTCTTTTGCATTGCGTCCCCAAAAAATCTAGAACCATTTCAATTAGACTTTGTTTTAAAAAAGAAAGAGCATTTCTTTCTCATGATGTAATTTGTTTAAGTTATCTTTACTTAAGCCAGGCATGCATGCATTCATTATTCTTTCTTCCAAAGGAGCTCCTACTCCCTATTTTGTCCTTACAACAACCCTGTGAGGTAGGTTAGAGATAACAGCCCAAGACTGCAATGTGAGCTTAATGTCTATGAGGCTTTGAAATTGGATCTCTCCCAGTCCTCGATTTTAGTGGGCTATAACTCCCATCATCCTGGCCAGGAGTGACAGAAGCTGGCATATAACAACATCTGGAAATCTACAAATTCCCACCTTTAATCCAAACACTATACCTGCAGAAATATGGCAGTTTGACACCACTTTAACTGCTATGTTGCCTATGGAATCCTGGGATTTGTAGTTTGTTGTGGCACTACAGCTCTCTGACAGAGGCGGCTAAATATCTCACAAAACTACAAATCCCGTAATTCAATCACATTGAGCCATGGCAGTTAAAGCTATGTCAAACTGCATTATTTATGCAGTGCAGATCCCTTGAGAAAGAGGTTTTTGGATACTTCCTTCCAAAAAGTCCATAAAGAGTACATATATAAGCACCCTCCCACACACACACCTGTTACACTTGCTTGTGTCACCAACAAGATGCAGGCTCCAGTCTTCGTTTGCTTATTTATTTTTAATTAATTTCTATCCCACTTTACTTTCAATGAATTTAAAGTGGTAGACTACTTCCTGTCCTTATGTACCCTTTATCTCAGAATAATCCTATCAATTAGATTAGACTGATTGGCCCAAGATCACCCACTGAAGTCCACAACTCAGTAAGTGTTTGAATGTGCATCTCCCATGTCTTAGTCCAACCTTCTGAGCTGACAACTACATCACACTGGCTCCTCACTGCTCTCCACCTTAACTTTTGTTGCTGTTGTTTCCACAGAAAATCCATGAATGAGACATAAATGGATTAGTGAAATCTACAAAATATTTATATTGCCAGACAGTAACTTTCATTATGTAAGGGAATGTTTTTAATAGAAATGGTCTGGAAACATCTAATCAAAAACACACTGCTCTTTCTTGTCGGTTGTATTTATATTCTGTTTCTTCTCTGATATACTCAAAGGATAGATAGCTCTCCTTTTCATTTTCTCCTTACAACGTTCCTGCCAAGTAGCTCGGGCTGAGAAAAAGCTCAAGGTCACTCCATGAGTTTCATGGCTCAGTGGCAACTTGAACCTAAGTTTAACATTCTTACAATTTCATAGGGTGCATCCACACTACAGAATTACGGTGCTATTAGTCCACTTTAACAACCATTAGGCCAACCCTATGGAATCCTGGGATTTGCAATTTAGGGAAGGACATTTGGAATTGCTCTAATACTTCATCAACTACAAACCTCGGGATTCCATAGGATGGGCCCATGACAGTTCAAATGGAATAATTGTGTGGTGTGAATGGGGCCCATAGTAGAGGGAAGTATCTTTCAGCAAAAGAGTCTAGTTCAGTTTTAGAGGCATTTTCATATGTCAGTGATGGGAGTAAAAATGACTAGCATTATTCTAGCATGAAGCTCTTACTGCTGGTAAGGGGAAGGGCTAGACCGCTAGCTGTGACATTTCCAGGAGGCATCCAGCTATGTGATTGAAGGGTTCCTCTACCGTCTCTTCTTACTTTGCATGGGCGCCCTGCTCTACTCTTAGCAGGAGTCATGCACTGGAGAGCATTTCCACAGGTCTCCTGCCAGCAAGGAAGCCACTGTGACAGCTCCACAGGGGACAAGCCAGTGTAGTCAATGTGGTGTCAACCTGGCTAGCTCATCTAGACACCACTGAACTGGGTTCAGCCTGGTGCATGGGGCTGCATAATGCTCCAGACTGACCCTGGGCTTTTGTCCAAGCTCTCTAAGCCTTAGGAAAAGTATTTCAACCATATAGAATGGGGAGAAAACTTCCCATAAGCACCAAATGGTAGTATCCTAATGAAGAGGGCTTGGTTTTGTGGGGACTCTCAGAGTCAGATTAAGGCCCAGGGCTGAGGTTCTCTGCTATACACCACACTGCTTCATTTTTCCCCAATGGCTCTTTCAGTGCTGGGGCACAGAAAGAGCAGTGCCCAGAGAACAGAAGAAGTATTTACAACAACACATCTAGCAACGGCAATATAGGAGTGGGAATGAGAGGAAGTGGAGTAAATAAGGCTGTGTTTACACCAGTTTGAAAGTAAAACTTAGATATTTTTTCCCTATACAGGCACACATTCCTACCGCATGTGCTGACCATTTGGACCTTGTGGTTAAGCACTACTGAAAGCCATTCAGATCTTTCCACTGGGCTTTGAGTCAACTCATGAAAGGCTATTTAAGGTCGTTCAGACCTAACAAGTGAAGAATAGATTAAGAGGAAAAGCACACTGTTCTTTCTTTTAATTTGCTGCCTTAAAATTTACTGTCATAACATCCTTCTCCCTCTTTAATTTGTTTTTTTTTAAAGGGGGAGTTCCCTTTTTTTGTGTGAATTTGCTTAAGCTCCTTATTTCAGCTTACTCAAGAAGAAGCACCTTCCACAGTATCTGAAGCCCTGGATGCTTACTATTCATTTTTGGGTGTGTTCCAGAAGGACACTTCCTGGGCATGCTGCCGGATACATTCTCCATGAAGAGCTTCACTGTATTACAAAAAGTCAGGTCTCATCAGGCACAATTCCATCAGCTCTCTGGGGTATGCATGCAGAATAGGCAGGAGAAATCCCAACTTGGACATGAAATCTCCTACAGATTTCTTGTTATGCTTTCCAAAAGCAGTTCTTGGAAAATGTTGCTTGCATCTTCAGGAGCAGCAGCTTTTCAGAGTCTTCTACTGTTGTTGATAACTATTAGAACACTGGCTTAGATCCAATGTATTCATTTCAACCCACTGAATCAAAAGGAATTTATTAAATCAACACTTATGTAAGTTCCCTCATTCAGTGGGCCTACTCTACTTAGGACTACCTATTGAATTTAACGCATTGTCATTTTCTGAGGCCTGATCCAAACCTGATCTGATTCCCCAATTAATTTCAATGGACCTTTTAACAATAAGACCAGCAGAGAAGGGGAGAATGCATGTATGAGCATAAACACAAAACATATATTCCTTTATTAAAAATGCATATCAGAAAAGCCATTGGTCTATTATTTTAAAACACAAATCAGAAGTCTTTCTGTCTTTTCAAAATTGTCTTGTGCAATTAATTTTTTTTAAAAAAAAAACTTCTAAAAATCCTAAAATTGGGGATAAGCCTGTTTTTCAGCACTTTTTCTTTCTTCAACAGGAAGTAACAATCATTCCCTGTTAGAAAGAAAGCCTTGCTGGGTCTTAAAATGGCTCTGAGAGGGCCATAACATGCTGAAATTGACCTTCACCCCCTCTCCAGGGGCACTGGGAGGCAAACATATTTTTTTCCAATATGTGCAGCAGGGGATACAGCCCCCCAAAGTCCCATGGGGGGGCAGTCACCATTAACAGTGGCCTAATGCTGCACTGGGTATTGTAGTTTGGTGAAAGTGCAAGAATTCTGTGTTAAGAACTGAGATTTGCAGTTTCTCTGACAGAATGGCTATTGAGTCATTTTAAATCCATATTGTAAATACTTGCCCCTTTTTACTTATAGGAAATTGTAGGATTTTGTCCTTTGCAACTACAGGAACAATACTACAAACTCACTTTCAGCAATGTAGATCACAAGGAAAGGCCACTGCTAACAATGTGCAGCAAAATGACTTCATGGTAATGATGGTGAGAAATCTCATGTGATCACTTCCAGTTTAAGCTGGAGCCTGCCATACATCATATAAGGGGAAAGTCAATGGAAATACAGTGTAAATATTAGCAGATGAAAGCACATCAAAAAGGCATCCTGGGACTGTAACTAAAATCTGTCACACATCTGTTCTGCTCAGAGTCTTCCACAGTTGTCTGTTTCTGCTTAACATTGGTCCATCAACAAAGACTTAAGATGTTAATTGAAAGTCATATGATGTAATTCATAGCTCTAGATAGATGGTACACTGCAAGACGGAAGACTATCTGAAGAATAAAAATTGGTTTTAATTGCTTCATATAGAATTAGATGCATTTATTTTTCAAGAACAAAAATAACTGTGCATCACTAATTTATGGATGTAACAGCCAAATGCTGTTGAACAAGAGTTATATTTGTAATCAAGAAGTTTTAGTGATATACTTAAGGTATGTATCAGAAGAATTTGCAACATTATTCAGAATTCCCAACATGTTAATTGTTACTTTTAATATTTATGTATATTATGCACTATCATTAATATTTATGCACACTTTTATGAGCACTGTTACTGAAACATTATTTTAAATTAATTTTTAAAGCCTTAAAATATGCAAATGACTACTGCCCCCCATGGGCAACCCCCTGTAACATTTTAGGAGCAATGGATAAATGTTATTTGTTACATCTACCACACAATGTGTTAACATTAAAACATGGGGATAGAATGCCATTGCCTTCTTGTTATTCCATGAAGTAACATGTTACAGGAAGTGTAATTACTTTTACCATGTTACTTCCAAGTAAAGCACATGAGACTATGTAACAAAATAGCTGCTAATATTTGTTCAAGACTTCTTCAGGAAATGACATCATTAGCATGGTTAGTATTCATCTGAGTTTGGTATGAAATAAATAAGAACTATATAAGATTATGTTTTTATTCCAAGTTATTCCAGTTATAACATCAGATTAATGATTTAAACAATGTAGAAAGGATGTATCTATTTTTATAGGCACTGAACAGGGTTGTTGAGGATAGGGTATCTTGGAGGTGCAGCATTCACAGGGTCACCAGAGGTTGAAGTTGACTTGAGGGCAATTAACAACAACAAAGTAAAACAAGTGTGTTTCTGCTGCCATGATACTAAATACCATTTATTTTGGAATCATTAAAAAGGGAACCATAATCAAATCAACATCTATAACAATGTGCGTTGCTGGTTGGGTATCTGGTAAAATCAGAATATAAGATTCTATGGAGAGAAATGTCAGCCCTAGCATTTCCATGCCAGATGTTGAAGCTGGACAAGTTTGTGACTGGCATCATCACCTGTCATTCTCTCTGTAGTGATTTGGATCTTTGGGCTATGGTGCTTTACACCTTTGCCTTCTTTCCAGCTATGCCACTGTTTATGGGCTTGATGTTAGCATAAATCTACATCAAAGGTTGCCAATGTCACAGTAATATTTGAACTGAAAATTTATTATATTTTAGACTGGACAGCCCTTGTGGAATGGCCCATTCAACTCTATAATGTTAGAGTTGTTAAGTGTTGAACATGACAGAGGCTCTGCTCACACTCAAGATGCATGTATTTGTATAGGGAAGAATAGACAGAGATAGCGACCTCAGTTTCCTGAAGATGGGTGTGCTTGCATAAGGAAGAGCAGACAGAGAAATAGATCTTGTGTTCCTAAATTGTTCCTTGTCTACTCAGTCCAGCGGCATCACTAGGGTTGGTGTCACTCAGTATGATATCTTATGGTGTCACCCTCCCATTGATCACCATACAGAATCCTTAGTACCGGTAATGTTTTTTGTACTAATGTTACTCATAAAGCATAATGTATGGAGGAGGGAACCATGGAGTTACACAAGCTAGCCCACCCACCATCAGAACCATTCGTTACCTCCGCCACTGCCCTGGAAAATATTCACAGGGTGCTCATAATCATGTGTTCTCCATGTATGCCATATGCACAGATAATTTCTGACAATGAGCAGGTCAGAGCACACTTACATCGGTATGCATGGCTAACTTCTTCACATGAAGGGGGAAGCAGAACATAGTTCTAGCAGTAGGTGAAGTCAGCCTCTGTGATCCAAGGGCCTTTGACACTGTACAATTGTAGCACTTCGATTCCATTTCAGTTGGCATGGCTGCATCCTATGAAACTGTGGAACTTGTAGTTTGGTGAGGCACTAGAGCTCTGAGGCAGAAAATTTGAAATACCTCATTAATATTTCTTCATATTCACTTAATAGGGTGAGGGAGGTGATGTTCCATGGGGTTCCCTTCAAATTCTACAATCAGCTAAGATCACTCAACCTACACATATGCTTCAGACTCATTTAGTTCTCTGAATGACCCTCAATGCCAAACTGTGCCCCCTTTAACAAATATTTTCAGCCACAGCAAACTTACCCTCTCCCCACAGTATCCTTTTTTGAACAATAGCTATGAGTGCAAAATTATATTTAAAGATTATAATAAACCATGTTTGGGGTTTGGATTGGAAACAAGAAAGTCTGGAGAATGCAATTTTATGTGAGTGAGATAGGGGAACTGGAGGGAGTCGAGGAGTATAAATATGTTTGATTGACAGGAGTGGGGAGGAAAGAGTTGCATGGATGGTTTGTTACAATGGAACTAAATTCTGTGAGCAGTTAATGAAACATTTGTGATATTCTTACTATGTTAACAGCGATGTGTAGGTGTTATGTGTAGGGGGGTTCATATTCAAATTCTTTAAGTGTAGGTTTCACTGACAGTTACCCAAGATTAGCAACAGTCATAATTCTATTTGAGGCACAAATGGGAACAAAATTCTCAGTAAACTGAAGCATGTGAGAAGTGTGACTAGGGATGCATCTACACCAGGGGTAGGCAACCTTTCCCCTTTAAGGGCCGAGGGACTTCAGCTCCCAGAATAATAATAATAATAATAATAATAATAATAATAATAATAATAATAATAATTTTTATTTATAGCCCGCCTCTCTGCCCAACAATCGAGGCGGGTTACAACATTTAAAAACAGAACAATGTAAAAACATCCCCAAACTTAAGTCCCACCTCCCAACCCCTTAAAACAATATTAAACCAGAAAAGGAATTAAAACAAATTAACAGTTAAAAACAGTACAGTCTAATACAAATATCGCACGTGATAGGCCGGATTAATTAAATAACGGACAAATTCGTCTCCCAGGGCAAATGTTCTGGGGGATATTATTCAGGGAAGGCCTGCCGGAAGAGGTTCGTCTTCACTGCCTTCTTAAAGGCGGTTAGCGTGGAGATAAGACGGATCTCATCCGGCAGGCCATTCCATAGCCTGGGGGCAGTGGCGGAAAAGGCCCTCTGGGAGGTCTGGGACAGCCTGGTCTTTATTGGCTGTAACAGATTCCTCCCAGAGGACCGAAGGGCGCAGGGGGGATCATACGGGGAGAGGTGGTCCCTAAGATAAGATGGACCCAAGCCATGTAGGGCTTTAAAGGTTAAAACCAATACCTTGTACTGCGCCCGGAAACTAATTGGCAGCCAGTGGAGGGATTTAAGCACCGGTGTAATGTGCTCCCTCCTTGATGTCCCAGTAATTAGTCTGGCTGCCATATTTTGTACTAATTGAAGTTTCCGGGTTAGGCACAAGGGTAGCCCCATGTAGAGCGCGTTGCAGAAATCCAGACGTGAGGTTACCAGCGCGTGTGCCACAGATTCCAGGTCCCTCATGTCCAGATAAGGGCGCAGTTGGCGTATCAGCCGAAGCTGATAGCAAGCACTCCTGACCACCGCATTCACCTGACAAGTCATGTGGAGCAACGGATCTAGGAGCACCCCCAAACTGCGAACACAGTCCTTAGAGGAGAGTGTGACTCCATCCAGGACTGGAGACTGTATTCCCAGATCTGGTTTCGGGCCTGTCACAGTAAGTACCTCCGTTTTGTCTGGATTCAACTTCAGTCTGTTTTTCCTCATCCAAGCCTCAGCCATGTTGGCCAATAGTCCCATGTTGGCCAATAGCTCCTGGGATTCTGGGAGCTGAAGTCCCTCGGCCCTTAAAGGGGAAAGGTTGCCTACCCCTGATCTACACTGTAGAAATAATGCAGTTTGACATCACTTGAAGTGCTGCTGTGGCTCCATCCTATGGAATCCTGAGATTTGCAGTTTTACAGGTCTTTAGCCTTTTCCGTCAAATAGTGCCAATACCTCACAAAACTACAAATCCCAGGATTTTATAGGATGGAGCCGTGGCAATTAAAGTGGTGCAAAACTGCACTATTTCTACAATGCAGATGCACCATAAAACTAGCTACAACATATTCCCACCCAGCTAATCCCCTTTCTGTGCATCCTTTCCCCATAGCTGTTGATTGACCATTCCCCACACTTATCACATGTTCCCTTTAACTCCCTCCAGCTCAACTTAACATCTGGGCTGGCACAAGACATTTTTCTCCTTATGACCAAAGACAAAATGTCACTTGTCCCTATTCCATATACAGAAGCTGCTGGACTGGCAGTTGAATCATACTTCAATAGCTTCCTTTACAATGATGGCAACAGCAGACTAGCCTACCAGTAGCAGGGTATGCTGCATGGCACACACCACTCTGCCCATCAACCACTTCCTACTGTTTCCTGTTTCTTTGTGTCTGCAACCAGAGACAGTTGCCTCATTCTGCTTACCTGCAGGGCTAGCCCTTGACATTTCAAATTCTCTCAAACACTCCCAAAAGAAGCCTAAACCCATTTGCCCAGCAAGTGGAGATACACTGATTCCATTGCTGAATGGTAAATTAACGCTTATGTTCTCATGGAGACTAGCAAATGGATTGAGTTTTCAGTCTCCAAACACTGCTGATTTAATATATTTAAAGATGTTTGGGGTAATAAGATTTCAAATCCTCACTACTCATAAACAAAAGTATATTTAATCTCAAATATGTAAATTTTCTAGAAGGAACCAGACACTCCTCTTTATTAGAGAGTTCTGCTTTCTCTAGCAGTCTAGCCATGAAACCATTACTAAAATGAGGCAAATTTGCTGCAGTTATGAGGAGTGCAATGCCTCTGAACACAGACTGCAGTAACAAACTGCAATAACAGAGAAGATTGCAGTGGGCAGGACTTTCAAGTCAAGTATGGGATGGATGTGGAGTAAGCAAGTGTGGGTCCCAGAAGTTCTGAGAGTTCTGGTGAAAAGAGATATGAAGAAAAGGTTCAGAGGGGAAGGAGAGAAAGAAATCTAGGATATTAATTGCAGTGAGGAGGGAGCATGGAGGGTAGTAAGTTGTGTGGGGGTTCATAGTGGTAAAAGGTAGTAGTGAGATACTTGGGAACAGTTGTTTCTAAGGCTACTAAATATAAAGCATAGTAAGTATACTAAAGTTTCTAAGTATAAAATGAACTAAATAAATAAATAAATACTTTCTCATTTATGGCTAGATATTTTGGGCTGAATCCTGTTTGTTAGACCCAACTAGAGTAGACCTATTAAATCAATTGTTAGATGGCAAGTCAACATGTAGGGTAATCCCACAGATTCAATGGGTTTACTCTAGTCGGGAGGAACAATAGGATTTAGGCCCTAGTGTGCCTTGTATAGGTTCCTTTTGCCTTCTGCTTTGGGAGGTATTATGTATGCAGACAGATAATCTGTCACACAGACAAAACCATGTACGTTCATTTCCTCACTGAGAATTTGACAAGAGAGGGATGAAACTATGTTGCATTTGTTTTGTAACCATGAAGTCTAGGGAATTTTATTTAGCTCAATTAAATGGCTGGGTTACAAGCAGCCCAGGCTACTGTCTAATAATAATAATAGTAATAATAATAAGTTTTATTTATAGCCCGCCCCTCTGCACAGCAATCGGGGCAGGTTACAACATTTTAAAACAACATAAGTTAAAACATTCCCTCCTCACATAATCCACCCACCCAACCCCTTAAAACAAGATTAAACCAAGAAAATATTAAAACAACAATAAAATTGAAATTGTAAACCAACAACTAAGAATCAGCAGACCGATGAAGCAAGGTCTCCACTCCCAACAGACAGATATTATCCTGGGAAGGCCTGCCGGAAGAGATCCGTCTTTACTGCCTTTTTGAAAGCAGCAAGAGTAGTAATCAGACGGATCTCGTCCGGCAGGCCATTCCATAGTCTGGGAGTGGTACCAGAAAAGGTCCTCTGGGAGGTCTGGGACAGCCTAGTTTTTATTAGCTGTAGCAGGTTCCTCCCAGAGGACCGCAGGGCACGGGGGGGATTGAACGGGAAGAGGCGGTCCCTAAGATAAGATGGACCCAAGCCATGTAGGGCTTTAAAGGTCAAAACCAACACCTTGTACTGTGCCCGGAAACTAATCAGCAGCCAGTGGAGGGATTTCAGCACTGGTGTTATGTGCTCCCTCCTAGATGTTCCTGTAATTAATCTGGCTGCCATATTTTGCACCATTTGAAGTTTCCGGGTTAGGCACAAGGGTAGCCCCATGTAGAGTGCATTACAGTAATCCAAACGAGAGGTTACCAGAGCGTGTACCACAGCTTCCAGATCCCTCATATCCAGATAAGGGCGCAGTTGGCGTATCAGCTGGAGCTGATAACAGGGGCTCCTGACTGCCGCATTCACCTGTCTAAATTGTTTATGGAGGTGCAGAAGCAAAAAATTGCAGAGGCTGGATTCTTTTATTAACTGTATTTTATTAAAGAAATTAAATGCACACATACACAGAATTCATACTCTCTCTCTCACTCACACACACACAAGGGACTAAGGATCAAAGGAGTGAGGTTAAGATAGAAAAGAGGCTTCACAAGCAGTTATAGTTACCAGTCCAGTATATGCGGATTGGTAATTGAGGTGTGGGACTCAGCCGTTCTTGTGCGCTTGGAGTGGTGGCGAGCCGGGTCTAGTGTAGTTCGGAGCAGCAGACAGTCTGCCTATGAACCAACTAGTTCCAGGAGCACTGGGAATTTGGGGGGGGGGGGGTTATAGGAGAACCCCACCTGGGCAAAGAACAGAGGGTCTCATAGCCAAAGGTCCAAACTGTATGAGGTAATCACCTGGGGAGGGTGGCACTGTGGTGAGACTTAGTGTGGAAATACAGCACTATAATTGTATAGTGTGAGCAGGATATATTGGCAATGTCCTTGGAACTAGAACCAAAATTAAATGAACAATCTAATGATGTTCTCTGGCTTAATCCGAGGTTCTACATCTCACAATTGTGATTTTACTTTTTTACAGAGTCTTCTGGCTTAGTTTAGTGATTACAGCAAGGCTTGGACTTGGGCAAGAGCAAAACCAGAACAGAAGAACCAAACAGGCATACAAAAACAACAGACCCTGACATCTTTTGCAGAAATCTTGGATTTGGAAATCCTGCTCATCCCAACCTGAACCTTTCCAAATGGAACTGCTCCCTTGCATTCCTGCTGTGCCTTAGAGTAAAAGAAGGAAAAATACAAAAGGAGGGTAAGTGAGGGTAAGTCTTCCTTTCTTGCATTAATCCAACCTTATTACCCAACAAACAGAGGAAACACTGGTCTGCAGAGCATCTCTGCCAAGACTTGGAAAAGCCAGGTGTCCAGTACCAATTAGTCAGCACAGGATGATTTCCTTCTCAACAGGGCACAGGCCATGTATCCCTGCCAACTGTAGCTCTTTGCTCCAGTGTACTCAAACACACTCATTACTCTAATTATTGCTCCCCATATCTTCAGGAGGAACCTTATCAGCAGTGGTGGCTAATTGGAATTCTGTTTCTGTACCTTCCTAATAAGTTTTTGCTTAGCTACTATACTAGAGGTTTGTCATGAGCCAACTGTGTTGATCATCACTCTGTTTGCCCTTGAAGACATTATTATTCCTTTCTCAGGCAGGTTCCAAGTTTAACCATTTATGTTGGTCAATGTTCAGCATACAAGACTTAGCAGAGATACTATGTAAATCAGCATAGCCCAGTGGTTCTCAAACTGTGGAGCAGGACCCCCAGGGGGTGCAAGAGTTGCTTAAGGGTGTGTGAGAGAGACTTAAAGACTCTGATCCCTTCTCATCCTCCACTTCCCAAACTTGTTGTCCTGGAGGGGAAGAAAAAGGTAAGATAGGTGCTTGGAGCAGCTGCCTTTTCCTGAGGGGAGAGGACAGCAGGGACCTCACTGGGTCATGACCTCTGGTGGGGTCCATTCTGAGTCATTGCTTCTTCTTCTCCCACCATTCCCATCTTTGCCTTGGTTCTCAGGGTGAGATGCCACTGCAGCCTCAACGAGCAGATCCACTCAGTCCAGTGCACCCTAGGTGCACAGTGGCTAAAAGAGAATCTGAATCCACAATGGCCCCTGGTGGCATTGCCTCTTGCTCGAGGCTGCCACCATCACCTGGTCTGGCTGAGCCCTCTCAGAGGCAGAAGAGAAGTGACCTCGATGGCTCACTCCCAAATGAATGGCATGTCAGACCAGTCAGCCGAGGAGGAGGAGTGGTGCAAGCGCACTGTTTCCTGCGAACCACTGGAGCAAACCATGTGCCTGGGCCCACCTATGACCATGTCTACCCTCATTGCCGGACAGTCAGAGGCATTCACTCACATATGGATGGGTAGGCATGGTAGGGTGGGACTGGACTAGGCTGGATGTGGACCAAGGAGAGGAGGAACAAACAAAGAGGCCTTTAGGCAGCTGTTGGAGGTGTTCCAGGTAGCAGAAGATTTGGGGCCTCAGCGGAACCAGCTTCCAAGAGATGCTGCTTCTCTGCTCCCCTCAAGCACTCTCACATACACACTCATTCTCTCACACATTCAGTTATACTGTTTCTCTCACTCTTTTTCTTTCACATGCTCACTCTTGCAGAGGTTCGTTCACACTAATTCTCTGACCTGCTGACCCATTTCTCTGAGAGGAATATCTTTCAGTCTCAAAAGGTGCTATACAGGATTCCGTTAGCTCTGTTTATGACACTCACAAGCCTCTCTCTTGCACTCTTTCTCTCTCTCTCTCTCACTCACTCACTCACTCACACACATCAGCTGTACATTTCTTCTTGCTTGCTTTCTCCCTCACACCTTAATCAGTTAATTCTTAGATGTACACTCTCAAGTCACAGTCTCTCTCCTTCCCTCACAAGCACTAACTCACATGCATTCTCAAACTCTCTCACATACTAATTCTTCCTCACACATGTACACTGTGACACTCTTTCTCTCACACAATCACACACACATTAAATCTGTAACGTGTCCTTGGTACCTCCCTCAGTGTGTGAGTGATTTTCACACATCCACACACTCAATATTGCTCTTTTTCTGAGCCTCTCCTCCTCAGATACTTTCATTCACACAAGTCTTACACACAAATTCTGACTGTTACACACTCAGTCACGTAGAATCATAGAATTGGAAGAGACATCAAGGGCCATCCAGCCCAAACTGCTGCCATGCAGGAATACACAATCAAACTCCCGGCAGATAGCCATCAGCCTCTGCTTAAAAACCAAAGAAGGAGACTCACCACACTTTGAGGCAGCATATTCCACTGTCAAACAGCTCTTACCATCAGGAAATTATTCTTAATGTTGAGGTGGAATTGTTTTTCCTGTAGTCTCTTCATCTCTTTTTTAACACATTCAGATATGTACTTGTGTATACTCACATATACATAAGAGAATGAAAGCTTCTGTGTGATTGTGTGTGAAAGAGTAAATGAGTGTGTGGGAATGAAAGAAAGAATGAAAGAGTATGACTGAGCATGTACATATCTGTGAACATTGGTGTATGTGAGTGTGGCTATATGAGAGACAGTATGTGTAAAATGTACACATGTGTTGAGTTAGATATTGAATTTATTAGGTTATTTATTCTACTAAAACTCTTCTAATTTGAACAATATGATTTCCTTATAAAATGTGTTTATACACACACACACACACACACACACACCCTATAACCCAAAGGCATGCTGGGTAGGGTATAAGGCAAGGTTAAAGGAGGGTCAAGAAGAGAGTGACATGGAGGCAGCAGCCCCAATTACACAATTGAGAAGATGTTTGGAAATGGCTGTTTTGAAAGCAGTATGTTTGCATTTTATTTTATTATTTTACTAATGTGATTGCTGCAAGAATGGAGCTCGTGTGGTAAAACCCTAAGTTCAAATGCAATCTTGCCCAAAGCAAAGAGTAAACAGGCACTATCACTTATCACACAATGTAACTTCTCACACAGTGGATTTATCAAAAGTTAAGTTTGTCATCAATACACAAGGTGGTGCTGCATTCCTTTCTGAATTGTGGTCCTTATATCATATCTTGAATGCAATAAAAAATGACTAAGCCATGCTTGCGGAAAGCTTATCTACTGCTGCAACAATCTCAGTCTTCTCTTGTAATTATCTAAGATGAATGGTAGAACAGTGGCTTGTAAATAAAACTGAAACAAGAAGAGCACGACTGATATCCTTACACAACCAGCTCTGTACTTAATGGGATATTTCGCATTGAGTGGGCAGTTACACAAGGCAGGAGGAGCATGCCTGTACTATTTACCACCTTTTTATCCTTTCGCAAGTTGCACCCACTCCTTTTGAAAAAAACTCCATATGAGGAGTTTTTCAAGATTTCAAGAGAAAAAGAAAAAATAATTTTGGGCATAAGTAAGAGGGGGAGAAATAACATTATATAATAAGAGAATAATTTCCCCCTTCAGGCCTCTGTAAAAGCAATTATTCATTGATGCTGTGTGCCTTCAAGTTATTTCCAACTTACAGCAACCTCTAGAGTGAACCTATCACAGGGTTTTCTTTGCAAGATTTGTTCAGAGGGGTTTGCCTTTGCCTTCTCTGAAGCTGAGAGAGCATGGCTTGCCCAAGGTCATCCATTCAGTTTCCATGGCTGAGCAGGGATTCAAACCCTGGTCTCCAGAGTTGTAGTCCAATGCTCAAACCACTACACCATTCTGGTTCCCAATTCTCCATTATTTGCTATTTATCTGCAGTGTTTTGTATGCATTCTTTTGGTGCTGTTTCCTATCAGCCTGAAGAAGCCTCATGGGAGTCCACTCTACCATAGGTTTCTGCTTTGCCCAAAAGATGTCTTCCTCCAAATCCTGCACTAAAAATATATTTAAGGGAAATAATGCTGGTGTATCTGGAGATATCAGTGCAACATTGTTGGTTCTCCTGAAGCTATCAGTAGATTTTCACATCACTATCCTTAGTATCTTTCCACTATCCTTAGTATCTGGGAGACTTGATTTTGACTGAGGTTTGAAACAATTTTGAACGTTGCTGCAAGCCCTCCTCAAAGTTTTGATATCCAGTTTGCCGTTTCTCTTGGGCTCAACAAAATCATTTGAGGCACAGATGTCATCAGTGGCCAAGAGTATTCCCTCCACCATCTTAGTCTGAGCTACAACTTGTTACTGTATCTGTAGCAGTGCTAGTGAATCTGTGGCACACGTGCCAAGGGGGCACTCAGAGTCCTCTCTGTGGGCACATGCGCTGTCACCCCGACACTGCACTCCATTTTGAAAATGGAGACACTTCTTCCTCCTTCCTCCTCTTTGTTCCCCCATGCATCTACCACACCATGTCCTCCTTGTCCTCCTTTCTCCTCCCTCTCTTCCTCCCCTTCGTTGGTTGCATCCTCACTTTACAAAGAATCCAGGTTGAAATTGCTTTAACCATCATGGCTCCATGCTATGGAATCTTGGGGGTTTTGTGAGAGGTTTGGCCTTCTCTGTCAGAAAGTTCTGGAGCCACAACCAGGGTGACCAGACACATCCTACATTTCCAGGATTGTCCTACATTCTAGCCTTCTGTCTGGGAGGGATTCCCACATGTCCTCAACTTTGAGCCTCACTAAGAAGTATGAATTTATATTTCTATTCAGTGTTTATACTTTTTGTTCTGTAGGGTCCTACCTTTTTCTTACAGTGTCCTACATTTTAGGTGATCTGCCCTCAGGGTGACCAGAGGCCCTCCTTTTTCCAGGACCTGTCCTACGTTCTAGACTTCTGTCTAAGAGGGATTCCAAAATCCCCTCCTTTTTGAGTATTGCTAAGAACCATGAATTTACATTTATATGAGTGTTTTTAGCTTTTATTTGATCATGTCCTCCATTTTTCCTGAATGTCCAGCATTTGCAGTGCCTTGCCCTCAGGGTTACCAGAAGTCCTCCTTTTCCAGGACCTGTCCAACATTTCAGCTGCCTGTCCAGGAGGGATTCCATAATATCCTTCATTCTGAGCATGACTGAGAAGCATGGATGTGTATTTATATGAGTGTTTTTAGCTTTCCTTTTGGAATGTCCTCCATTTCATCATGCCTTGTTCTCCTTTGGGGACAGGACATCTGGTCACCCTGCTTTTACTGGCCTCATCTTTTCTCCCCCTTGGCTGCATCCACACTGCAGAAATAATCCACTTTGGCACCACTTTAACTGCCTTGGCTTAATACCTTTGAATTCTGGGACTTTTGTGAGTGATTGAATCTACTCTGTCGGAAAGCTGTAGTGCCACAACAAACTACAAGTCCCAAGATTCCATAGCACTCAGCCATTTTCATTAAAGCGGTGTCAGTTTGAAGAACTTGATCCTTCCTGCTTACACTAGTTAGATTTAGGAAATCTGAAAATTGACCTATTGGAATTTTAAGAAAGCTCTATCTGGAAATATAAATTCTATCATTTGCATGAAACACTTTAGAAGATTGAAAGGATGACAAAGGACAGCCACAGTTAGTTCTGAAAATGAAATCCTTAAAGTATGGAATTCTCTGCCAAATAATAAAAGTAAATGAAAGCACTTGGGATTGCTTTCCTTACTTTGTTTGGATCATCTTATGCTTCTGAGTAGCTGTTTTCAGCTTTGAATTATATCAAATGTGACACCAGAAAGAGACTAACAGATGACCTGAGTGCTGCATGTGTTGCTCTCTAATTCACAAAGTAAGAGCCAAGGTTAAACAAATTATCAGCATGTATACAACAGCAAAAATCACATTAATAGTTCAAAAGCATGCCGAATGCAAACTTTTATCTTTCAATAAAAAGTTGTATCTTTGAAAGCTCTGTTATTGTGTTTTACTTTTAGAATAAAATATGATACTGTATGAGTGTTTTTTTCTAAACTAAAACCTCAGTAGTCAGGTTAAATTGCTATGTTGGCACTTTGTGATAAATAAGTGGGGTTTGGGTTGCAGTTTGGGCACTCAGTCTATGGACGTTATCACACGTGGGCCAGTTTCATTGTTAAAGAGATAATAAAGTGGAAATGAAGCATCCCGAAAAGAAAGTGAAAATAGAGCTTAATTACACAAAAGCTTTTCACACGTAATTACAGTAATAACGGAATTAAGTTAAAAGCGGAAAAAAGACATTTTTAACTTTCATACACAAGTGAAAAGAACCCGTACATGTACTGGAAATGGGTGTGTTTTGTGACAAGACTCCTCCTTTTCCAGGGCAGGTCCTGCATTTCCTAGGAGGAAATGTCAGACTGTCCTCCATTTGGGGTCATGTCCTCCTGCACAGGTCCTAACCCCCTTCGTTGGGGTTAGGACCTCTCAAGAGAGCAGAGGAGGAGGCTGGAAAGGCAAGGCAAGGCAAGGGAGGGATTGAGAGGGGGAAACTGGAGGTAGCTCCCATGCCCCCCCATAAGCCTTTCCCCTTTGTAGGACCTGCAGGGCAGAACTTCATGGTGAGAGGGAGCTCCAAGTTGCTCCACAAGCACACCCCACACTTGCACACACATACCCCCACAGCTGCTGCGAGAGAAACCTTCTTTCCCCTCCTTTTCCCTCTATCCCAAATGCCAAACTTCTCCTCCATCCCAAACTTTTTTCTCCTGGGCTGCCTTCCCTTCCCTTCCCTTCCCTGGCACTGAGAAGGAGCCCAAGACTCTCTCTCCCTGGAGGCCCCTCCTCCTCCTCCTCTTGGCCCTCCTCCAGGTTTTAAAAGAGAATTATCCGTGCGTATTTGCTTTTCACATTACAGTAAATGCAAAATTACTGTAATTTTGCAAATGCATTTCCTCTAAACTGCCGAAATTAAAAAGATCTTGGATAATACCAGTTTCTGTCCAGTTTCTGACCAGTTTCTGTGTGACGTCGTGTGAAATCGTGAGGCACAAATTCAGTTTTTGTTTGGGATTTGTGTGGATTAACCAACAGATTTCCCCCGTGTGATAACGTCCTATGAAAGGTTCACCATCACTGATCAAGAGAAAGCCGAGATGCTTTAACTACATTCAGGCTAAACTACTTTGGAGAAGCCTGTGGGGCATTCTCTTTAAGGAGTTTATCACACGGGGGAAATCCCATGCAGAAACAGGGTTTTACATTGAAAAAAACCCACAAAAGTGGGCAGATTTTCAGATGACGTCGCTGTTAAAATGGGGTTAACCCGAACGGAAAGTAGTCAGAAACTGCTTCTTTTTACTTTTGGAAAATCCCGAAAGTAAAAAGAAAGCAGTTTTTGACTACTTTCCGTTTGGGTTAACCCCATTTTAACAGCAATGTGTGTGAAAATCTGCCCGCTTTTGCAGGTCCCCCCCTTTTAAATCCCGTTTCTGCATGGAATTTCCCCCATGTGATAAACTCCTAAGACAGTTCACATCTTGGGCTGCTGCAGAATGCAGCTGATAGGATACTGATGATGGTGAGGAAGCATTTTGTACCAATTGCACTGTTGTAATTCTTTTTTCTGTTGCATTGTTTACTTACCTACTTACAAACTCAGTTTATATTGATTTATTTTTCCAGGATGTTCACTGATCTTGCTGGTGGTGTGTGTGTTTGCATGCAAGGAGTGTTGGTAGTTGTAGTTCGAAATAGCAAGGTTTCTAAACTCAGATTAGCTGCACTCATATGGATCTATACAGGCCTTGTGACCAGGTTCACAGACCATTCTTTTCAGCTGACTAAGAAAGACTCTAGGACGTGACGGCTTAGTGGTTAAGATGCTGACCCTGATGATTGCAAGATCGCCAGGTCGGCAGTTTGAGGCCCAGTTGCCTCATGACAGAGTGAGCTCCTGTCACTACTCCCAGCTTCTTCCAATCTAGCAGTTTGAAAGCATGCAAATACAAGTAGATAAATAGGTACTACTTCAATGGTAAGGTAACAGCATTTGGTGCGGTCATGCTGGCCACATAATCACAGAGTTGTCTTTGACAATGCTGGCTCTTTGGCTGAGTAGTGGAGATGAGCACTGTCCCCTACAGTTGGTTATGACTAGACATTCATGTCAAGGGGAAACCTTTACCTTTTTTTTACTAAAGACTATCAAATTGATGGACACTAGGGACAGGGCTTAATAAGTAGTGATTCCATACCTTTCAAATTTTCTCCCTGGTAATTGTATCTTGCCACCACCTCATTTGTCATTTTTAATAGGTTTTACATTTTCTTTTAAAAATCTGTTCAGCTATTTGCAAGTGGTTTCATTTTTAGCCAATGGTTTTGAAATTTTATACCCAAACATTATGTCTGAGGTTGTTGTTGTGTGTCTTCAAGTCATTTCTGACTTATGGTGATCCTAAGGAGAACCTATAATGGTGTTTTCTTGGTAGAATTTGTTCAAAGGGGGTTTCGTTTTGCTTTTTGAGGCTGAAAGAGTATGACTTGCTCACGGTCACACAGTGGGTTTCCCTGGTCAAGAAGGGATTCAAACCCTGGTCTTCCAGTGTCCTAGTCCAGCACTCAAACCACTGCACCATGCTGGATGTTTAATTAATTTCATAATTCAGTTCTTAGTGGATTATTGTTTGATATGTCTGGATTGTTTGAATTATATGTTGGATTGTTTGAATTATATGTTTTAGCCATCTTGTTTTAATGCAAAAATTGTTTAATTCTTTTTTAAGGGGTGGGAGAGTTGTGTGATTTGGGATTGTATTTTAAAGTTGTATGATGTTTTTAAATTGTTGTGAGCCGCCTCGATTGCTTGGCAGAGGGGCGGGATATAAATAAAATTTATTATTATTATTATTATTATTATTATTATTATTATTATTATGTTTATACATATTGGCTTCTACAAGCCCTCTAAGCACCTGAAAGGGGAAAGTCTATATGTGTGTGTGTGTGTTAATTCAAATTGGCAATTTTGTGTTTGCGGGGAAATGGAGGAAAAGAAAGTCAACTAAATCAATTTTTAACCATTTTCTGCTTTTAAAAAGCTGAAGTAACCAAGAGGCTGTTTGCCAGCTGCAGCTCTATGGTCTGCCAGGAGAGTCAAACACTCACTTTGGGAAAACTCTGGAGCCCAAAGTAAGGCAACATATGCTAGGGAAATTACCTACCAGCCCCCATGACTTCCCTACTGTAAAGCTGAAATTTCGCTTCAGATGCCCTATTAATTCTTCTTGGTCTTGGCTAACATCTGTAGTTCTGGAGGGAAAAAATACAGATCTTTATCTGTTGGACATAAAGAGAGAATGAAGATATGTTGAAGCTCTGCATAGAATAGAAGCTCTGATTGGGTTCCCAAAGGGCGGGATAAAAATACATTTTATTATTATTATTATTATTAGGGGGAAAATACTAGCTCATTCCTACTTACATTTAAGCCGGTTTGCGATTCGCTTTCGCTCCAGGTTGGTGAATTGATTCCAGTCAATGCGTTGTTCCCACTATGGAAGTGGGTCTTTTCTTTATTTGCTTCTTTTTTGGCACGTTTATCATTTCCACTAGTTTGTGCCACTTCAAAATGCCTGTCAAGCATCTATGCATCATTGGTGACACAACCAGCAACACATTGAAGAAAACACAAGAGGGAGTCATTGGTGCCAGAATTCTCCCCTGGGATGCATGCATCCAGGGGTGTCATGGAGAACTCTCCCCTGGGAGGCATGCAATTTTTTAAAAAAAATGACAGTATATGCTCTCCATTGTTTTTGCAATTACTTGTCCCGCTGAGCTGCAGTCAGTCCACTCGCCTGGCTTGCCATCCGCAAGTAATTGCAAATACAATGGAGCACATATACTGTCAACTAGACATATAGATAGATAGATAGATAGATAGACATAAATATAGATATAGATATCTCATGCACCCATAGGTCTCACCACAAAGCACAAAGGCAGCACTGAGAGGGGAGGAAATGGCAGATTTCCTCCAAAACTGGTGAGGGATGTACAAACCCTCTGCTGCAGTAATCCCTCTCCTTCAGTTTGATGCAACTCAGGTCCGTCATTCCCACTTGCTGAACACGCTTGCTAATTGCTTCTTTTCAAAAGGACTGGCAAAAAACTAGTGTCTGAAAAGAGCAATTCTTTTGCATTTGTCTCACTTCAAAGCAAGTCCAAATGATTGCAGTCGCATCTGAAACCATTTCAAATGGGGATGAGGCACATTTAAAGCAATCAGCAAATCAATGTAAATCATAGTGGGAATGAGCCCTTAGAGAAAGCCCCAGTGTTATTAACCACTGGTATCAACTGCATCTCTGCTTTCCAATCAGTTGTGTTGATGTCTGAAGATTACACAGCACTTGAAGAGTCTCCTCTGTCTCTTCCCACATTTAAAATCAACTTCGAAAAGAAATACCGATAGATTCTTTCAATTGTCCTCTTCTGGCTGTGTACTAATACATAACAAACACAGTATAGAAGCAGAAATGTTTTTAAAATGTTTTGTGCTAACCTTCTACATTTTTGGGTTTCCTTGGTTCTTCTCGTTAATAATGTTATCAAAACCCTACCAGAGAGAAGAAATAGATTTGAGTTTATTTCTTATAATAATAATAATAATAAATTTTATTTTTAACCCGCCCCTCTGCATCGCAATCAGGGCGGCTTACAACAATTAAAAAATACAATAGTTAAAAGACAATCCAATATCCCAATCCCTCCACCCACATCCCTCCCACACCCCTTAAAACAAAATTAAACTTGAAAATTTTATAAAAACAAATAAGTGCATAACAATATAAAATTACAAACAAACAGAAGGCTTGGGGAGGAGAAATCCAGTGTTCATTCTCTGAGGAGAGTTATTCTGGGAAGGCCTGCCGGAAGAGATCCATCTTAACTGCTTTCTTAAAGGCAGTAAGTGTTGTAGTAAGACGGATCTCATCCGGCAGGCCGTTCCATAATTTAGGGGCAATGGCGGAAAATGCCCTCTGCGAGGTCTGTGTAGACTTTGACCTCGGCTGTAGTAGTAGGTTCTTTCCAGCTGACTGAAGAGCACGGGGGGGCTCATACGGGGAGAGACGGTCCCTAAGATAAGTTGGACCCAAGCCATGTAGGGCTTTAAAATTTATTTCTGAATTTTTGGAAGTTAGCATTCCTTTTTCCCCCTATGCTTTCAGATAGTTACTAAGACTAGTACTATCTTGTTTCTTTATTTCATTAATTCCTCAAATCTAAAGTTAGGTATTTTCATAGCTACTAGTTTAAATAAAGGTTGAAAGTTTTATGCTAATTTGATAGTAACTGTTTGGATTCTGTAAACCTGTCTGCACAGCTTTTGGTCCTATAGTTGTGCTTTATAGAATCATGTATTATGAGAATTTATAACTCTATTTGCATTCAGTTAATAAGATGTCTCCCCCCGCTTTCCTAGTAATCCTTTCCCTTCAATCAGTTTAGTAATATTTTGTTTCTTTTTGTCATTATCTTCATGGTAATCACATTGTAACAGCTTCATTTGTTATACTTCAGTCATTATTATTACTCAGCCTTATGTATTAGTGTGATGCTCATTTTAACAATACAAATAGAATATAGATTTTTGCATTTATTCAAGTCTTTAAATGTGTATATGTAAAAACAAGCCTGCAAATAGGCAACATTCATCATGATCTGCCAGCCCATCTTGATTCCACACACTGTACACCATTTCAAAAACAACTGATTTATTTTAGTGTGAGTTTTTGTGGATTACTATCCACTTTCTCCAATGCTTCATTAATATTCCATCAGTACATCAGAAGAAATGGATTGTAATCCCCAAAACTCACGCTAAATAAATTGGTTAAGTTAAAGATACCATAAGACACCCCCTCCTTTTTATACTGAAACCATCAAAAACAGCAATCTCTTTGAAAATTGAGGCTTACTTGAGAGAGCATGTGTCTCCAAGTCACCTGTAAGGAATACTCAGAAGTGGTTTTGCCAGACTACAGCACTTGGAATTCATTGGTGATCTTTCATCCAAGTACTAAGCAGGGCTGACTGTGCTTAGCTTTCAAGATCACACAGAAGCTGGTGCACCTAGTTTAGTTTAAAGGGTAAGACTTCCCTAATTGTTAAATCCATGAGGTTAGAGAAGTATTTTATTGTTTCTAAAATTTAACAGAACTGTGAGTCCTGACCCCTATTTTCCATCAGTCTGCTCTACTGGAATTCTCCCTTTTTTCAAGCAATCCTGTTGCTTGTTGAGTGCAAGTGTTAGAGACGCAAATGGAGATTCAGTGTCCCAGAAGGCAGCTTTGATTAAACAAAATGTATTTGTCACTCCAGTTTGGGCTTTAAAAGCCTAAATTGGAGAAATGTCAAAACTTTAACCACAGTTAGGTTTGCTCCTTTTTATGAAATTGAAGCCTAGGTGACTGGAAGCCCAGAAAAGGGAGGAGAGACATTATGGTTAAATGACAATATAAAGGGCATATCAGACATAGGCCATTACCATCAACAGTATAAAACCTAGTGCAGGGCAAGCAGGTGTTAGGAATTTGATTATGTTATTCTGATATTGATATTTAGGTGAGGTATTAATACCAAATCCTGGGGGGGGGGGGATTGTTGTTGTTGTTAGCTCCTGTCAAGTAGACTTCAATTAATGGCAACCCTAGGAATGAGATACCTCAAAGTCTATCTCCAACTGTCCTGGTCAGATCTTGCAGACTCAAAGACATGGTTTTCTTGACTGGAGTCTATCTGAAATTTGGTCTTCCTCTTTTACTGCTGCCCTCTACTTTACCAAGCATTATTGTCTTTTCTAGTGAGTCATGTCTCCTCAGGATATACCCAAAGTACAATAGTCTTGGTTTAGTCATCATGGTTTCTAGGAAGGTGTGAAGTATGATTTGCTCTAGGATCCATTTATTTGTCTTTTTAGCAATTCATGGTATCCAGAGAACTCTTCTCCAGCACCAGACCTCAAACGAATTGATTTTCTTCCTATCTGCTTTCTGCACTGTCCAGCTTTCACAACCATACATAGAAATGGGGAATATGATGGCATGTACAATCCTAACTTTAGTATTCAATGATATATCTTTACTCTTCGAGATCTGGTCTAGTTCTTTTCTAGCAGCTCTTCCTAGTCCCAGTCTTCTGATTTCTTGGCTGCAGTCTCCATTCTGATTAATGACTGGGCCAAAATATGGAAAATCTTGAACTATTTCAACATCTGCATCATCTACTTTAAAGTTGTGTAAACTATATAGGGTATGTAAAATAAATTAAGAATTTCAACAAGCTGTTTCAAAATATTTTGAGTTGGAAACTAGGTTTACCAAGCCATCT
This sequence comes from Phrynosoma blainvillii, assembly GCA_026167975.1. NCBI lineage: Eukaryota > Metazoa > Chordata > Lepidosauria > Squamata > Phrynosomatidae > Phrynosoma > Phrynosoma blainvillii. The sequence continues at coordinate 58,293,045 of JANUYF010000005.1, forward strand.
TTATTCCCTGATGTTGTGACACTGGTCTTCCTTCTTCCAAATGCTCTAATTAAAATGGAGCATAGCATATGAATCTACCTTTTACAAAATCAGAGCAGAATCAGAACATTGGGCTATCAATGGTCTGTTTAGTTTAGTATTGCTCACTCTGATTGGTAGAATGTTTCAAAAGATGGTTTAGGAAGAGAGAAAATAGATATTAAAAGTTTGCATACTGTTTCTAAGATGTAATGGAATCTGAAGAGACTCTCAACTGTATCTCATTGGATGGAGTGGTGGTGTCAAATTTCTCCCAGAGCAGCCCCTAGTCTTGCTGGGAACTATAATTAATAAACATTTATATATTTATATAAGTATCCTTGATTCTTCAAAGTGAAGATAAAAATGCCCTTTATATGCTGTGGCCTCAGAGGGAGAGAAGAACTGGTAGGTACAGCTCTATCATGTTTAGGCCCCACAAGTGAATAAAGGTCCTCCCTACCTACTATACTATACTATACTATACTAATAGTGGTTGATAGTATAAAGCTTCTGGATGTGGAATGTAAGGGTCAACTGGTTGGATCACATGAGAACATACTGATTTCAATATGATCTGACCTACTGACCTTTGCTGGGTCAGGAGAGGCAAGACCATTAGCTTATTGTACCTTCAGATCTTCTATCTCCAGAAATGGACCTCATAAACAGATGAATGTAATCCCAAAGAATGTAGTCCTAGGTCTACTTTTAGGCATAGCATTCAGAACCCAGGCCTAGTGCTGACAGCAGCTAAGTAACATTCTGAGCTATTATAAAATTAAATGCTTTGAGGGGGCAGGGGGACCCAGCTACCAACAACCCAAACCATCTAACAACATTATAGGTGATTGTGAACCTAATATGGAAACAATTTCCTCCTCAGCTAAAACATCATTCATTTTGAATGAAAGGGTATGGCAAAACAGTACAGAACCCTGTCCCCACTGATGTTAATGGCTTAAAAGGAGAGAGAGTGAAAAGAAAACATTACCAATTGATTTCTGTGAGAGCTCAGTTGTGCTCCAGGGAATGATTTTTATAAGCTATTGATATTCAAAGGAACTTCCTCCAATGTCACCCAGTAACCACCAGGCAATAATCGAAGGATGACCTTGCAACCAGTGCAGAATGAAGGTTCACAACCTTTGCATTATTCTCTATTGTGCAAATGTCACTACATTTATTAGGATATTTATGTTTCACTTTGTATAAGGGTACAAATGCAGTAGGAGATATTTTATATTCTTAGAGTGACCTTTGCAAAAGAAGATTAGATTGAAGTAACAAGAGCCTTCAAAGGTCAGGCAACATTATTCTGCCCTAGTAAATATATACAGTGATAATATTGTTTTTAAAATTGCTTTAGGGATAGGCTTTCTAGTGATTTATTGATCATGTGCTTTTATTTTTATATGTTGCTCATTTAAATTATTTATGGTCTATTCTAAAATAGGTTGTGCTATATTTTAAATCTAGCGATATAAAGACCTAAATTAAACAAAATCCAGGATTTTTGTAAAGCATTGTGTGTTTTGGGATCACTATTCAAGGCTAGATGACTGAGTATTTTTTAAAATTCTTAATACACACTATTATTAATTTTTTACAAGCTTAAATTGTCTATAATAGGTAGTGGTAGAAGCAATACTGGAACTAGTGCTTGGAAACATTGTTGGGGGAGACTTTAATTCCAAGAATAGAATTGAAATCTATATTCTTCTGGGGGATGGGATAGTCCAAAAAAGAAATTTCAGGGCAAGCTTCTTCTGGAACACAAAAAGTTGTCTTATCCCGTGTTTTGTCTGTGTAACCCAATATTGTCTACTTTGCTCTGACTTGCAGCAGCTCTCAGTGGACTGAGAGGTTTGTCTCATCAGCAGCTACCGAGGGACTTCAGCTCCCAGAATCCCAGGAGCTATTGGCCAACATGGGACTATTGGCCAACATGGCTGAGGCTTCTGGGAGCTGAAGTCCCTCGGCCCTTAAAGGGGAAAGGTTGCCTACCCCTGAGCTACCAGGTCCTGCACAATAAAGTGTTTCAACGTCGCAGTCCCTTAAGTGAAAATATGTAATTGCTGAATTATATATCTACACTAAATCCTATTACTGTGACTCCCATCGTCATCGTCGTCATCATCATCATCCATTATCATTATCATTATATCCTGCCTTTTTCCCAGTTTGCAAATAAAGATGATTGACAAAAGTTAAAAGAAACATATTTAAAAGCACATAGCACATATCAATTAAAAAGCAGTTAAACTATCATAACATTAAAACCAGTTAAAAACATAATGATAATAATAATAATGATTTATAACCCGCCCCTCTGCTCGTCATTAAACCATTAAACAACACAAACAAAAATGACAAATAAAAATCCAGCATCTTATACAAGGCTTGTTTCCTCTGAAAATCTGTTCTTAAAGGCCTGTCATCCTCCTGTCTTTCTGCAAGCAGGTAATTACCATTTTATTCTTCTTTTGCTCCTCAGTGACAGACCTCAAGTACAGAACTGATAGCACCCTTTTTAAAAGTTGTCCTTCTTTCACTGAAATTAACTGAACAAGCTAGTCCCATTAATTTCAGTGCGAACAAAATGTCTTAGCTTGACTTCATCCTTATACATCTGTTCCTGACAGGGCTGGGAGATATACCCATATTACACACAAACCTATAGGGCAGTCTTCCACAACCTGGTGCCTTCCAGGTATGTTGGACTATAACTCAGGGAAGGCTGTCCTAGGAATTAGGGATTAACAAATACTATTGTTAGTCTCAACTAGAATGGGCTCATTGAATCAACAGGATTTCTGTATAAGTTGATTCACCATTCAGCAGTTGATTCAATGACTCTTATCTATTTGGGACTAACCAATAGCCATAACAATCAGAGCCATGACCCTGTTGGATGAGGGGATTTTGGGAACAGTAGTCCAAATATGTAACTTTCACACTCTCTAATTGTGATCTTAGGAACCTTTCTCCAACTATGAAGGCAGCTGTTGCTCTTCTTCCTCTTCCTCTTCCTCCTTTCCAAAGGGCCTTTGCAGACTGCCAGAAATAGTGCAAATTGAGTTCACTTTAAGGGTTAGGGTTAGGGAATCATGGGAACTGTATTTTATTGTGGCACCAGAGCTCTCTGACAGAGAAGGCTCAATGTCTCAGAAAAAACAAAACAAAACAATTCCCATGATTCCCTAGCACTAACCCTAACCCTTGAAGTGGACTCAATTTGCACTATTTCTGGCAGTCTGCAAAGGCCCTAAGACAATCTATTTGCTCTAAAGAGCTTTTCCAGCAACTTGATACTATTCACTTCTAGTAACAGCCTTTTGAGATAAACTGAACTACAGGCTATAGGACAGATCTGCCCTCTGCTGGAAAAAACAGTGGCATTTAAAAAAAAAGACAATTTTAAATGAATGGATTTTCCTGTTATTTAAATGTTTTTCTCCTTCAAGAGAATACTGAAATTTTACATAAAAATACATTTTATTTTATCTGATTAGTCTAGTGTAGAAAAGCCAAAACATTCCAATAGTATGTTTCCCATAAAAACCTTTGGCTTACCTCTTTAAGACATATAATCCTGCACACACTTTTCCAGGAGTACTACACAGTAAACATTCATAGACTGTGCTGTTCATACTTCATACTGTATGCAAGATTTGATACATATAATAGCATTTCTTCACTTATATCCCTGGTAAGACTATAATTTTCCCTGCCTGTGTTAGAACTAAACAATGACAATGTTTGACTAAACATGATGGGGTTTTGCAGGAACAAAGTAGAAACATAGATCTTAGTGCATGAAGCTGGAGAACAACTGGAACGTCTCTATTCAAAATCCCCTGTGATCCTCCGAGATCAATAAACACAGTAGTTTAACATGTCCAATTGATTATGCTGACAGAGAAGCAACATGTGAAATGCACCGTCAATTTGATTAGCATCCAGTTTACATCTATGAGGTTAAGATAATGGTCTAGTCTTGTGATGTGCAAGAGTGGGCAACCCATGTTCTGTGGACCACATGGACTCCCCTAGTCCACCCTTTCTTCTCCCATGACTGCCACTGTAACCAGGGAAACTACAAGCCAAGATTAATTTGCTTTATAACTAGTTTTCCACCTCTAAGATTACTGTTGCAGTGGAAGCAGGAATACATCCCCCCCCACACACACATGCACATCTTTTCTTTAAAAGAAATTATGTCCCCTAAAATGCTTATTAGCATGTGAGACTATGGTTACAGAAATCTTGCTCCTTGTTTTAAAAGGAAAACTGCTGGACTTGTTACCACTGATACTTAAGCAGCAAACTTGGCAGTAGCTGAGGCCCCCAGTGGATTTGAAAAGTGAGCCCTTATCTTCAGATGTTTCCCACCCTGTTTAAGATATATGGATATGTGTGCTATTTAAAATAAATTACTCTAGTGGGTTGAAGTCTCTTTACGGTGAATATTCTTTGTGCTATGAGTGCTATAAAGAACAGAAATCTTAGCCAATGAGTTAACACTGGAGACTATCACACTCGGTTTACCTGAGCCGGCTTAAAATTAGAAGCGGGTGGCATCCTGATAGTATCACACACATTTAGCTGCTGAAATTGCTGCCCAGCTGCAGCGTGGCTCCATCACCGCTCCGAGGGGTGCTCCTCATGCTTCTTTTCAAAGCTAGGAGTTTTCCAGCTTGAAAAAATGGCCGCTGGAATGCCCCTCAGAGCGGCAATGGAGCTGGGCTGCAGCTGGGTGGTGATTTCGGTGGCTAAATGTGTGTGATACTATCAGGATCCCACTTGCTTCTAATTTTAAGCCTGCTCAGGTAAGCTGCGTTATAACCAAGTGTAATAATCTTCACTGTTAACAAACCCAGGTCAACTCAGATCCTGCTTTACCTTCCCTGGGGCTACTATAGGCCAGGAACATTTGGGTTTATAAATAACTTCTCACTTTTCCTTATTTGCAAAAAGAAAAGGCAGATATTTTTGTACTAGACGAATGAAATCATAAGGACACCTATTATGTGAGACCAACTCAAATCCTGTTTGCTAGTGTGGACCTTGGGGAGGGGATGCTTGAGCATTGCTCTTCGTACAGCACTCATATTTACCTTCAAATAGAGTTCCTGTATTTATCTCCACTGGAATCGTGAGTGACTGTCCTCCTTTTCTCCACTGAGCTGTACAGCAGATGAGATAAGAAGGCAGAAGTAAATGAGAAGATTTTAAAAATTGCTGGAAAACCTGGAACACAAAAGGTTTTGAAAGGGGTTGGGTGATGGAATCTTTTGCTTTATACTGAAAACATGTTGGAAAACTGGGACATTTATTTTATGAACCAGTTTATGATTATGCAGTTTAGAATTGTGACATTGCACAACAGTAATATTTCCAGGAGAGGAGTGTTGTAGCTGTACCAGTGAGACCATTGCACAAACAAAGCAAGCAGCATGACCACTGCACAACAGCTGTGATATGCAACAGTAAAGCACTTTTCAGAACAGACTGCCCATTCATAATGATAACAAAGAAAGTGGAGGGACATCTCTCAGCACTGCCATGGGGCACTGGTAATCCAGAATTGACAACAGTAGAAAGTTATGGTTGTCTTGCACTAGAAAAGTATCTTGAGCTTTTTCTCCATTGTGCAATGAAACATCTTGTGTGGTGCCCCATTATGTGGTGGGATCCACTGTTGTGAAACAGGGCATCTTGCACAGTGCCCTATGGTGCATCACTGCAATTTCTCCAACATGATTGCATGTGTTTGTGACACAGCTCCATCATTGTGAAGTTAAAAATTGCAGCAGTGATACAAGATCTTGGCAAGCGTTTCAGGCTGTGCTTGTAAAGAGGCCATTTGAAGATCCAAGACAAAAGGTCAAATCCATATTTTCACTTCAGTACTATTGAGCTAGCATTATGCTATGTCTTTTGATCATGTCCCTCCTAAAGGATTAGATTCTGGCAACAGAGTGTTGCAAAACAATAATTATTCTAATGCAGGAATCCATACGAGAATTTTCATTTGTAAGATGTTGCATTGATCATAGCATATTCACTTCCTTCTAGAACATTCATGGAGAAGCAGACGCTATAGTGTCTTCCAATTGTGTTAATGCTCTTCAAACAATTTTGCTTAAAAAAATTAGCAGTGAAAGACTCTACTTGTTGAAAGAACAATAAAAAAACAACACCTGGGGAAGTCTCTCTTGACTGAGAATGTTATATGATATAACAAAAGTGGGAAACCTCTCTGATCCTTCAGATATTTTGGAACAACAGCTCCTATAATCCCTTGCTCTTGGCTATTTTAAATGGAGCTAATGGAAGGTGAAGACCAAAACATCTAGAGATGGTTCCCCAAAGGTTCCCCACAAAATAACTGAAATGACGACGGGGAAAAGGCCAGGGTGAGGGAGCTTCTGCACGAAGAGATGGTGGACTCTTGGAATATGTAAGTGGAATATGAAGCAATGGTATGTGAGCTGAATAAAACTGAATAATAATAATAATAATAATAATAATAATAATAATAATAATATGTAATGCAATCAGGGCAGCTTACAACATTAAAATATACATTTCATATCCCACAATCCCACCCACCCCTTAAAATACTATTAAACAATGACAATTTAAAACACACTTAAAATGCTAATAAAAATAAAAAATAAGCAATAACTGCAGCAGAATCAGGGGAGCAGGTTGGGCTGTCTTTTGATGGCTGAGATATCTATTCAGGAAAGGCCCACCTAAAGAGATCCATCTTAACAGCTTTTTTAAAGCTGTTCAAGGTGGTAATATGACGGATCTCATCCGGCAGGCCATTCCATAATCTGGGAAAGGTTGCCGAAAAGGTCCTCTGGGCGGTTGCAGACAGCCTGGTTTTTATAGGCTGCATCAGATTCCTCCCAGAGGACCTGAGTATGCGGGGTGGGCATGTAAAGAATTTTAGCCTAATAAAAAGTTGTATTGGGCTAATAAAAGTTTTATTATCCTAATATGGTGAAATAATTGGGTCCTGAACCAAGCCAATCTCTCCTCTCCCCACTAGATGGCAATACAGCATTGTATCTAGTGTGTGAGCCCAGTATAAGAATGCACACTCCAAATCTTTGGGAAATATCCTACCATACTGGCAGTTTGAAGCCTCTGAAGCATGAACAATCCTGGGCTCAGATTTCTTTTTTCTCTTTTTTTTTTTTTAGAAAAGTTTATTGAATTAAAAAAAAACATACAATTGAACATACATTTAAACAAACAAACAAAAAAGAAACAGACATACACGCATAAAAACACCACTTTGTGAAAATGATTGCAAAAAAATAATATCGCTAAATAAACATAAATTCTACGTAAAACTCTTCCTTTCTAAATCAAATAGTAGTGAATATCTATTTTTTCCCTAACTAAAATACTTCCAGCCAATTATCCTTGTGCTTAGCCCGAAACAATTACCTCTATTTAATCATCAGTTTTTACACTACATACCATACATTGATATTTCCCTTTACTCTAAACATCATGTTACAGTACAATCCTAATATTGTCCACCACCCCATTACATCACCTCATACATTTGTTCCCCAGCTTTTTTATCTAACACTCAAATATCTACTATAATTTTATTTCATTCCATAGTCACTTATTGATACTTTCCACCCTTGTTTTGTCCAATAGTCCAGTAGTGGTTTCCAATTTTTAACAAAAGACTTGTTGTCTTCTCCTCTTAGCAATCCTGTTAATCTGTCTATTTCAAATAAGTCCATCATTTTTAATAGCCAGTCCTGAATTGTGGGAGTCTCCTTGGTCTTCCATTTTGTTACATAAGAGATCCTGGCTGCCGTTAAAAGATTGAATATTAATTTTCCATACTTCCTTTCTAACTCCACATCGGAAATCATCCCCAGTAAAAACGTTTGCGGGTTATTTTCTAATGAGGCCTCGATAATCTCCATTATAACATGTCTTATTTCTCCCCAGAATTTTTGCGCTTTCTCACAACTCCACCACATATGAAAAAAAGAACCCTCTTTCATACCACATTTCCAGCATTCACATTTCTTTAGTTTTTTCATTTTAGCAAGTTTACTCGGCGTTAAATGCCATCTAAATTGTAATTTATAGAAATTTTCTTTTAGATTTATGTTTAATGTATATTTTATTCTTTTAGTCCAACATTTTTCCCACTGTTCCAATTCAATATTAAACCCAAAGTCCTGAGCCCATCTAATCATTTGTGGTTTTATTAGTTCACTTTCTAAATCTCTTCTTAATAGTAATTGATATAACTTTCTTATTTTATGTTTGCCTTCATCCAAGATTATCTCTTCAAATTGTTCATCCAAAATTCCTATTTGTCTTGTCTTTATATCTTTTTTATATTGCTCTCTAATTTGTCTATAAGTGTACCAGCTATAATTGTAACCTTCCTGATTGAGTTCTTCCTGGGATTTAATCGTCATATCATTACCTGTTCTTTTCAATAAATCTTTATATGTCAACCAATAATTATTTCCAAATTTGTTATTCTTGTCAACCACTTCCCCTATGGCCGTCCAGTACGGTATAATGTCCGGCCACTTTTTCTTTACTTTCATCCAAATGTTTAATAACGTCCTCCTCACATAATGATCGTTAAAGTCTTTATGTACTTTTACCTTATCGTATATTAGATAACTATGCCATGAGTAAACATTATCGTACCCTTCTATTCTCAGATTTTTTTCATTGTGTAGGCAGATCCAATCTCTTAACCAAGTCATGACACACGAGTAATAATAAAGCCTAAAATTTGGAACTACGGAAAATTTTAAAATACAAAAGGGTATAAGACAAGGCTGTCCATTGTCCCCATTGCTTTTCATTATGTGTTTTGAAATTTTACTTAATGATATCCGTAAAAATGAAAAAATTAAAGGTATTAAACTGAAGGGAACAGAGTATAAATTAAAAGCATTTGCGGATGATTTAATGGTTTCATTAACAGACCCTGGAGACAATATACAGAATTTGATGGAGACAATGAGAGAATTTAGTAAAGCATCAGGCTTAAAAATTAATAAAGAAAAAACAAAAATGATGTTGTTAAATTTAGAGGATAAAGAAAAACAGAAGTTAAAGGAAAGAGTTCAATTCGAGGAAGTAAATATAATTAGATATTTAGGTATAAACTTTACAAAAAAAAAATGTTGATCTTTATAAAAATAACTATGATAAAATTTGGTTAGAAATTAAACAAGATTTGGAAAGATGGAGTAAACTGAAATTATCCTGGATGGGAAGAATTGCGGCGATAAAAATGAATGTTTTACCTAAAGTGACTTATCTTTTTTTAAACATCCCAATTATAACAAACGATTCTCCATTTTTGAAATGGGGCAGAGACTTATCAAAATTTATATGGGACAACAAAAAACCAAGAGTCAAATTAAAATATTTACAAGATACGGTAGATCGAGGTGGACTGGGAGTTCCAAATTTTAGGGCTCAGATTTCAACTTGTATCACACTGCTGTGAATCAGTGGGAAATTCCAAATGGAAGAGTAGTGCACATGAAAGCGGTGCTGAATGATTTCTGGCTGCTCCTGGGGGCATATCTCCAACTAGTCATGCTTCTCTCAGCCAAAATCTGAGAAGAAAAGTAAGCCTGGCTGAGATAAATGCAGCAGGGGAAGATTTAGGGGAAAACTGTGATGCAGGAGGCCTCAGCACCCTCTGCCACCAATCACTGTTCATGTTTGCCCCATCCTGATTTCAGTGGCAACACCAGAAAAACAAATTGGGGTTGTATATAAGGTGAGCTACATCCCACATTGACAGAAAATTGCAAGGTAATTAAACAGAAAAAATGGGCTGGGCTGGGCTGGGCTGCAAAAGAGGCTTGAGGTATGCGTAATATACATCTGTGTATATGTGTATATGTTAAAAGTGTCTTTCTTTAAAGTAATGTGAAATGGGAGGAGGGCAAGTGAGGTAGAGTTTATAAGCCCAGCCAAGAAATACTGGAAGGAATAGGAAGTCCTTTCCTCTCTCTCCTACTGGTATTGTCTGGTAACTTTGGAATCATTGCTAGGCTTAACTTCACCAGTGAATTTTTTGGGCTGACTAGTTAGTTACAATGACTCTTCTCGGCCTTAACTCTACCAGTCAATTACTTTGGCGACTAGTTAGTTACAGTGTCTCAGCAAAATACATGAGCCCTGCTCTTACTTATTACAGCTGTCTTTTGGGAAGCCATTGGGTCTGAATAACTCCTAAGAGAAAGAGAGAGGTTTAGACTTATGGTTGAAAAAGTATCCAGCCCCACAGTGTCCATTACAACGATTGGATTTACCATTAAATGTTGCTTGGTCTGTAGTGTTCGCTCTATTAAGGAAGGCTGCCAGCTTGTATTTGTACATGTCATGACCACAATGGATCTCTTTCCTCCTTAGTTTCATACAAGCTCCCAGTGAGTTCCTTAGTCACTCAGACATAAGTGGTCCAATATACTAATAGCAAATCAGTTGTGATTATTCTCAGTTAGGCAAAATAGCATTATCCACACACAACTGGAAGGTATTGGTAGGCTTTTGGAACCCATGAGGTTTGCTATGACAAACTACCTAAGTTGGAAGTAGAAGTTCAAGCAGCCTAGTGATGACTAGGCATGCTCAGCACAGAATGCTGACAACCTATATTGTAATAGTGATAGCCATAAATCATATTAGAAGAACTGCACTTGAGGGTTAATTTGTTCTTAAAAGGTTTAAAACAGGCAACACAGGTGCTAGTAGGGGGTCACCTGGGTGCAGAACTGATTAATGGCCCCAGAGTGGAAATAGAGGGTGATGTAGAAGGGTGCTGCCTAGTAACTCAGTGATGCCTAGATGCTTCTCACTTAACTTGAGCCTCTTGTGTAAAAAAATTATCTTCAGGATTCTTTGGATTTCTGTCATCATAGAAAAGACCAGTTTGTTCAGCCAAGGCTTCAACCACAGATTCAATAATTTAGTAGCTCTTATTAGCAGACTGTTGAGCAAAGAACTGGGAAACTATGGGGTATTTGTAAAATGGACCATCCATAAGAAAGACAATTGGATGATACCTGCCCGTACTCTTTTAACATTTTGTTGTATGTCTCACATGCATATTTAAATCAGAATATTGTTGAAAATATTTGCATGTGAAACTGGTGTTATTTGGGAAGTAATCATGACTGAATTGATTTGTGCCATTTTAACTGATCTGATTTTGTTAGGTTTACATTTTAATTTTCTCCAACTTGGGGGTGGCTATAAGGCACATAGCAAAAATACATAGCAGCAAAAGTTCAGACAAATACAAATCTATATGTGCACTAAAAAAAGACTTATCAAGGGGCTCTTCCAGATGAGTCTAAAGAATCAAAGAATCATAGAGCTGGAAGAGATCACAAGAGCCATTCAGTCCAATCCCCTGCCATGCAGGAACTCTCAATCAAATCACCCCTGAGAAATGACCATCCAAGGAAGGAGACTCCACCACACTCCAAGGGAGTGTGTTCCATTATCAAACAGCTCTTACTGTCAGGAAGTTCCTCCTAATGTTGAGGTGGAATCTCTTTTCCTGTAGCTTGCATCCATAGTTCTGGGTCCTGTTCTCTGGAGCAGTAGAAAACAAGCTTGTCCATCTTCAATGTGACACCCCTTCAAATACTTAAAAAGGATTGTCATATCACCTCTTAACCATCTCTTCTCCAGGCTAAACTTACCCAGCTCTCTAAATCTCTCCTCATAAGGCATGGTTTCCAGACTCTTCACCATTTTGGTAGCTCTCCTCTGGACATGCTGCAACTTGTCAACATCCTTTTTCTTTTTCTTTTTCTTTTTTAATAAATTTTTAAAGTTTATTATGAATAAAAACAAACACAAAAATGCAAAAACGCATATAAGACATATTTCAAAACACATAAGACATCCAGCCTAATACCTAATACATATAACATACTACATACATTTGTGACAAAAGACAATAAAAGAAAACAAAGACAGAAAAAAAAGGGGGGGGGGGGGAAAGGAAAAAAATAATCAAAATAAAAATCAACTTCCTAGACAGTGCAGAGAGATTACTCATATGTTAATCTTAATAACTCTTAATAAACATTTATAACTCACTTATATCATACATCATAGACAATAAATTTTGTTATACAAGGCAAATATTTCTCTTAAATCCTCTATAAGCCCAGTTTTCGGGATAGCTACTTCCCTGAAAAGCATCCCTATTGTATCAATTATATCAATTTATAATACTATAATTTACATTCTAAGTCCTATAACCTATTCCCAGTCTATTACACTTCATCAAACCGATTGTTTAGTCTTAATCCCAATAACCATCTTTCAACACATACTTAGTTCTATCTAGCAAAAACATAACAATTTCTTATTCTACATCTTTAAATATAATATATTAATTTCCTTCATCTGTTATTTTCATATATCTATACCATGGAACCCAATTTTTATAAAATCCAGACAGTGGTTTATTATCTAGTAAATGAGTTAATTTCTCCATTTCATAAATTTCAAATATTTTTATTTTCCAATCTACTAAGGTAGGAACTTCTTTTTTCCGCCAATACCTGGCGTACATAATTCTAGCTGCTGTTATTAGAACAAACATTAATTTACCATATTTCCTTTCAATATCTTCCTTAACAATATTTAACAGATATACCTTTGGGTCAACATGCAATTGTATATTCAATAACGTACCTATTTCCGAATTTATCTGATCCCAGAATTTTTTAGCTAATTTACACTTCCACCACATATGCCAATAAGATCCTATTTCTTCTTCACATTTCCAACAAACAGGGTTTAGACTTTTATACATTTTTGACAATTTTAACGGAGTCAAGTACCATCGTAACATGGACTTATACAAGTTTTCTTTCAGATCAACGTTTACAGAATATTTTATTCTTTTTTTCCAAATTTTCTCCCATTCAATCAAGAGAATTTCTTGATTTAAATCTTGAGACCATTTTATCATATAGTCCTTAATTTGGTTATCTTCCAACTCCTAATTTCTTATTAACTTATAAAATTTAGCTATCAACTTAATACTATCCCCATTTATAATTTTTTCAAAAGGTTCAAAGGCAGGTCCAATTTGGTTTGTCAACATCCTTTTTTAATTGTGGTGCCCAGAACTGGACACAGTATTCCAGGTGAGGCACTATTACTTCCCTTGATCTAGATGCTATACTTCTATTGATGCAGCCTAAAATTGCATTGGCCTTTTTGCTGCGACATCAAACTGTTGACTCATGTTCATCTTGTGCAAACATATTATGGGGGACCTTATGAAAGGCCTTACTGAAATAAAGATGCGTTATATCTATAGCATTCCTTTCATCTACCAAGCTGGTAATGTTATCAAAAAAAGGAGATCAGATTAGTCTGGCATGACTTGTTTCTCAGAAACCCATGTTGACTTTTTGTGATTATGGCATTCCCTTCTAAATGTTCACAGACTGTCTGTTTAGAATCTTTCCTGGTATTGATGTCAGACTAACTGGGCGATAACTGTTGGGATCCTCTTTTTCTCCCTTTTTGAAGATGGGGACACCTGTCCTCCTCCAGTCTGATGGGACTTCTTCTGTTCTCCAGGAGTTCTCAAAGATTATTACCAATGGCTCTGAGATTACATTTGCCATTTTTTAAAATAGATAGTTCACCTGGTCCTGGAGATTTAGGGGCTGAAAGACCGGCATTTTAGGCTGGCCTGGGGGTGGAGTGGGAGCATGGTGACTGCATGCTGGCTGCCCCGACTCTGCTGTTCTCTTGCTGCCTGCCCCACTGCACTGCAGGAGGCACCAGGGCACTCCCTTGGTGCACCGTCCACATGCGCTGCACCAAAGGAGCGCTGAAAAGCCGCTGCCACCATGGCAGTAAGGGTGCCTTTTTGCCCGCTCTAAAAAGGAGCAGCATTTGCCAGCTCTTTCTAGAGTAGTAAAGCACCAGATTGGGGCTGCAGCGTGCAGTTGCCGTGGCCTCAATCTGGCAAGGAAAGGAGGGGTGGGATACCACCCCTTAGGGACCATCTGTTCAGCCCCTTAAATTCATTTAGAACTTATTTGGCCTACCACCCTCTTTCCAGAAAAAATATTACTCAGCGGCCCCTGGAAATTAATTTTTTAAAAATTTTAATAGCAATTAAACAGAAAGATATATGTATTAATGTTTCTACCTCTTTCGTAAAATATAGTAAAGAAAGGTGTAAATTAGAAACATTGAAGTTTGAAATTATGAAACTATTTATTGAACTCAGAATAGAAAGGTAATACAAAAAAAGTTAAAACATTCAAAATCATCTTAATGAGAAGGATGAACCTGGCATGCTGCTACCAATTTAGTAATCCTCGGCTCTATTTTTGTCAGCAGTAATCTTAAATCACCGCGATTGACTATTTGCAATTGGTTTCTTTTTTTGTTGTTGTTGTTAATAAATTGTTTACTGCACTGAATCCACGTTCCACTAAATATGATGAAGGAAATGCAATTAAGAACTTTTGAATTACAGCCCATATTTCAGGATAAGCCATAGGAATCTCCTTTTGCAGCCAGAATTGTTGGTAGCCGCTTTTGAATTTCAATTTCAATTCATCATTTGTAGTTACTTCCATCAGTTCTTCTTGTAACTGTGGAGATTCTTCTGTGTTTGCACTTGAAAAAGGATCCAAAATCCAATCAGGCATGTTCATTTTCAAAATATAATCAAATCGTTGATTAAAATCTGAATGGAGAGCATCCAAGTGCTCACAATAAGAAAGTATGTCTTCATCTTTTTTTTTCTCTGCTCCTGATAAATTTGGGAACTGGCTGAATTCCCCTCGTCCAAAATTTCATTTGTACAGAAGAAGTTTTGTCACAAATGCAGAAATAACAGATTTTGTTTTTATTAAATTCAGTTCATCACCTTGAAGCTGAAGATTGCTTTCATTAAATTTTTGAAACAAATCGGTCAAGTAAGCAATGTCACTTTTGGATTGAATTAAATTGGATCGTAAAGCATCATTTTTATCTTTCAAGAACTCCAGCACTGAGTTAAACAGCTTATAAAACCTATCTAAATAAGCACCCTTTGACAACCAACAAACTTCTGTATGAAGCAGCAAACGATTAAATTCTTCATCGTTTTCAATATAAAGCTGTTTAAATAATCTGTCATTCAATGATTTGCTTCTGACTGTGTTGATAGCTTTAATTTCATATTGTAAGGAATTATGTAGGCGTGCACTTACATTTTTGGCAACTAGATGTTAACGATGGATGACACAGTGTACTGTGAATGTATTTGGCACCTCCTTTTTAAAATATGCAAGAAAACCCCTGTAGCGCCCTACCATTGCTGGAGCACCATCTGTGGCTACTGATAAGATATTACTCAGAGGTATTTCTTTTTCTTTAAAAAACGCATCCAACTCATGAAATATTGATTCTCCTTTAGTATCAGTTTTGGCAAATTTGTTCTTCCTTTGTGAACCACACGTATGCTAAAAGTAAAGCTTCATTTCCTAACAAAGTTGACTCATCAAGTTGAATAGAAAACTGAGATGTTTTAAATAGCCACACAATGAATCTTCAACATCTTGAGCCACTTCATCCATTCTACTTTGCACTGTATTATTGCTCAACGAAATTTTCTTGATAATATCAGATGCTGGCTTGTGTAGCACAGTACGTATTACTTCACTTATAGCCGGTATAATTAGTTCTTCACCAATAGTATGAGGTTTTCTCAATTTGGCAATCATTAACGAAATATTATAAGAAGCAAGCAAGCCAACGCCATCTTGTGTGGTTGTGGTTGAAAAAAGTTTTGCCATTGTCGGTTGTTTGATAAATTTTTCTTTTAGTGTTTGAAAATAAGATAAATCCTTATCTTTTTTTTATCACCATGAATTTTAGTCAAATGTTCTTGTAGTCTGGAAGGCTTCATAGCTTCAGTTGATAAAACTTTCTGGCAAATCAGGCACATTGGTAATGTATTGTTTACAGGCGACTCAATAAAGCCATATTTCAAATATTCAATATTATATTGTCTACATTTTTTCTTTGGTTGAGCCATTATTATCTGTAGAAAAAATAATTTTTTTATGGAGATATTTTTAATTAATATTTTCTTTTGCAATTTTTTGAAATATTTTTGTAAAAAACAAACTAGAATAAATACTAATGAAATAAACAAACATGATATTCTTAATTGTAAAGTGCATATAATTATTACACAATAAATAAATAATACTCACCAATTATCGTCGCACTATTTGTTAGTTAACTTTAACTTGTCACAATATCACAACAATCTAACTTAGAGTTATATTACGCCATAATTTTCCCATAATAATTACGGGAAATCTCCTGATTCATAGCGTGCTCCAAAATCTGCTGGTATTACTGCCAGTAGCCAGTACTGCCGCTGCCATTCCAGGCTTTGGCCTTGAGATCGACCAATCGCACGAGTGGCAATTGCCCGCAGCAATGCTCGTAGTGCTCACGTGTTTTGGAATGGCAAATCAGTGGACATGAACAGTAGCAGTGCGCGATTGCACATACCTCCATGCAAGTGAGGGAGTATGCGGGAACTGAGCCAACATCCAGTATGTTGTTCAAAGAAAAATTAAGCATTATGAGCGGAATACATAAATCAATTTTTCTAAAACTTCTTTCTTTTATGCTTTCATCACCCCCTTACAGTTATTCATCACCCCCAAATGCACCTGTGGCCATCACTGCCCCCCTGGATCGCTGCAGCACCCACCAGGGGGAGGTAGCACCCACTTTGGGAATCACTGATTTAGATTAACCAGGTATTCCTGTACTTCCTCTTTACTTATTCTGTGCTGCATTTCTCCTATTGTGTCCTCTGCTCCATTTCCCTCAGTTTGAGCACTCTTTTCCTTTTCTGAGAAGACTGAGACAAAGAAGATGTTGAGTAGTTCTACCTTTTCTCTGTGAGTTCTCTCAGTATAGCTCCTTTGTTCTTTCCAGATATGCTGGTTGTTGTCACCGCTTACTCCCTGTCAGTGAGCTTTTGTCTGTTATTTCTGGAGGCTGTTTGTTACTGCAGATGATGATTTCTTGGATCATCACTAGAGGGTTATATATATTTTTTAAACTGGGAGCATAGTTTGCTGAAGTTGGGGTGTGTTCCTAGGCTTTTGAACTGTGGTGCATCAGTGAAATGGCATTTCAGTGTAAAAGTACTATTTCACTGATATACTATAATGCTATAACTTTTTAAAAAAATTAAAAAGTAGAAGAGAGTGCAGAAGAGGGTAAAAGAATTGTATTTGCCTTTCCCATCATCCATCTGAAAACCATTCAGCATACAAATATTACAGCCAACCTGACATTAGAAAATACTAGAGGAATAATCAGAAAAACTGGTATGAACCACAACAAAAGATGAGCATATGCCCCTCAGGGTCTTTTTGATCCTATATGTTTTGGAATTAAAATAATAAACATTCAGAGAATGGTAGTAAAAAGTTGCAGTAAATAGTCTGGGATAACAAAATGTCATTTGGATAATTAAAACCATCAGCTACAGCTACAAATATTGGAATCTGTCTTTGTACCAATATTTGCTCTGTTTTCTCCCAAAGTTAAAATATTTTCTCACAGAAGATAATTATCTCAACAAATCTCCTGAACCAAAACAAGAATTTGTCCATCACCTGAAGCATCTCAGTGTTGCATAGAATGCAGAGCAACTCTACTAAGTTCATTTTAACCCAAGCTCTCCTTGCTAACCTCTGGAGCACGGCAGGTACATTTGTCAAGCTAAAGGGCATAACACTAAAATGGTGTAATCCCATGCGACATACAAAGGCAGTGTCTGATTTGTTTCTATCATCCTAAGACACTTGCTTGTAGCCATGTGCTACCTAAATCTAAGGTGTTAATGTACTTGCCTGGCTTCTGAAATCTCAATTGTTAACCCCAGGCAAAAGATATGTATCTTTTAGGGCCACTTCTCTTTAATGTAACATATAAAAGCTCTTTTTCAGCTAGAGAGAGAGAAAAAAGGACAATTCCTTTTTAGGCTACAGCTACGGCAAACAGTTCCCCAGTGAATTTAACTTGTGATATACTAAGGAAATTGGACAAAAGTGAACTGGCCCCAAAGAAGTGGGGAATTCTTACAAAGAATTCTTTCCCTCAAGTCATTGCACATGCTCAAAATGATGAGGCTGGGAGCAGATGGTTGGCACAGTTGATTAAATATTTCACTTAAATATTAAATATTCCACTGGTCCCTGAGTTCTACATAGCAAACACACATACCAGTCCCTATTCACATATACACACTCTTAACTGGGCACCACAATTCAAAAAGGATGTTGAGAAACTGGAGCGCGTCCAAAGAAGGGCGACTAAAATGGTGATGGGTCTGGAAATCATGCCCTATGAGGAACGACTTAGGGAACTGGGTATGTTTAGTCTGAAGAAGAGACAGTTAAGAGGTGATATGATAGCCCTGTATAAATATTTGAAAGGATGTCATATTGAGGAGGGAGAAAGCTTGTTTTCTGCTGCTTCAGAGAATAGGACCTGGAACAATGGATGTAAGCTACCGGTAAAGAGATTTCACCTAAACATTAGGAGGAACTTGCTGACAGTAAGGGCTGTTCGACAGTGGAACACACTCCCTCGGGGAGTGGCGGAGTCTCCTTCTTTGGAGATCTTTAAACAGAGGCTGGATGGCCATCTGTTGGGTATGCTTTGATTGAGAGTTCCTGCATGGCAGGTTGGACTGGACGGTCCTTGTGGTCTTTTCCAACTCTGTGATTCTATGATTCTATGAATCCTCAAGCCCAAATTGGCCAAGATATGCAGGGCGTTGCATCTCAAAAAGTACATTTTGCCAGGCTTTGCTCAGGACACATGGAAGAAGTTAGCAAGGGAAACATTACACTACCTATCTAGTTTCCTGGCTCATCTTGTCTCTGTGTTATTGTCTTTTCTTCAGAGAATTTCTCTTGCTCAGATTAGGATTTAATTGTATTTATAGTGAGTCCCTTCTGGTTGCACTCATTCTTTCAGATGAATGTTTCATCAATATGATTAGGATCACATCTCCAGTCTAGTTTATTCATACAATCCGTTGTGACAGCTCCGAGCATAATACTCCCTGAAGGAACTAGTCGATACCATCCCTATCATTTTATTCAAATCATAGTTTGCATTCCGCACTGACAGTATAATGTTCTTCTCCCCTGGATTATATTTTGTGAAATCCAGCAAACACTAAAATCCTTCCCATAAGGGATTAGATTAATATTCATATTAGCTAACATCATCATATTATTAGCATATTGGGATATTCTGCCAAAAAAAGAGAGCAACAAGGGACATATGGTCAACATCATAATACTAATTTTGTAAAAATCTCTTTGGAAACTGGAATAGCAAAAGGGGGAAAGAACTCTGAAGGGTTGCAATATGAATTCTCACACTTTGCCAGATTTTCTTCTTGCTCACCAGAACTACAATTTTTTTACTTGGAGGTAAAATAAGAAATCACTGAAAAGGCAGACTGTGAGTTCTGCTGGTGGGTTGAAATGAAATCCCTTGAATTCAAAAGCATGTTAGATGATGATCATATAGGCAAAAGAATGGGTATTTCAATATAATTATGTTGGATAGTTCCACATATATCAATTTGTGTCCCTCTTTACATTCTGCAGTATCAACAAACTCTGGAAACAATGAGTTATTGATCAATGCCTGAAACAAGTTATCCTTTTTGCTTACAAGGGTATATTAAGATCATTTTTTAAAAGTAGCTTAATGCATAGGAATGAAATTACTCTCTGGGTGCAATTAGTAATGTTTTCTAATTAAATTTAACATAATGTTAAAAGGGCATAATCAAAGATAATGCTTAAAGAGTAAAAGGGCATTATCAAATGTTATTTAAAAGAGCTTTTTGATGGGATGTTTCAGATTTTGTGCCATCAATCCTAACATGTTTTCTGTTCACAAAAAGTAATTAAAAAGTAATATACACTGCAACAGATAACACAATGAGTTACTTTTATAATATAGTAATGAGTAATGACAGAAAATTAGATATTAAACCATGAGTGGGAATTGGGCAGCCTTCCCAATGTTGCTGGACTGCAACTTCTATCAGCAGTAGCCAGCACAACCAATGGTAAGGATTGTTGGGTTCAGAGTTATGGTTTCTTTGTGGTTCAAAGTTATTGGTCCTTTAGTGGGTACAGTTCAAGATGCTTGGCTTTGTTACCTTTTAGTCTGAGGAGGAAAATCCATGACACTTCATGCATAGGCAGCCTTCAGCATTAAAGTGGGGTGGCACAGAGACCAAGAAGAAGGGGAGGGAAGGAGTGGCATAGAAAGAGTGAACCACAGCTGGCTCTACTAGCAAACAAAGTGAGGTATTGGGCTCAGATGGCAGAATTGTAAAAAGGTAAAGGTATTCCCCATTGACAAGGTTGTCAATTTGTGTTTGACCATAGGGGGTGGTGCTCATTTCCGTTACTAAGTCGAAGAGACAGTGTTATCAGAGACTACTCTGTAATCATGGGGCCAGCATGATTGCACAGTATAGTTATCAAATAAGAATTCTTTTCCCTCTTCCCCCATGAAATTTTCATTCAGCTTCCAAATTTCTAGCATTTCATTGCCTTAAAATTTCAGCTGATACCATGTGTGTGTGTGTGTGTGTGTGTGTGTTGCCATTGCCTTTCTCTGGGGATGAGAGAGTGTGATCCGTCATAGGGTATGCAGAGTGTGCTAACAACACCAACACCATTTTATGCTTTACCACTACATTTATTTATTTATTTATTTATTTACTATTAAAATATTTATATCCCAACCTATATCTAACTATTCCAGCGAAGTGTGTAATATATTCTACATACCTGATGATATATTAGAGCCAAACAACAACAACAACAGCACAAGTTTGTCATCTCTGGTTGAAATAATATTATGACGATAAAAAGTTTGGCATTTTTAAACACTCAAATTATGGATAGTATGGTGAGTAGTTTGGATGTTGGACTAGGACTCTGGGCGACCAGGGTTCAAATCACTTCCCAGCCATGGATACCCACTGGGTGACCTTGGACAAGTCATACTCTTTTGGAGGAAGGCAGTGGCTAATCCCCTTTGAAGAAATTTTGCCAAGAAAACATCATGGTGGGTCTTAGGTAACTTGGAAACAATATAATAATAATAATAATAATAATAATAATAATAATAATAATAACAACAACAACAACAATAATATTTATTTATACCCCGCCCCTCTGTTAAAACAGAGGCACACAAACACAACAAAGGGAAACCTAGCTGCTGGGCTCAAACCACCACAACCCACAATACCATTATGACTGTTTCCCTGCTTTTGTACATCCTATCCATTTTTTAAAAACTTAAGGCTTAATTGCTGGCAAGAAGAGTTTTAAGTTAAAATATACTGGCATTTTGGGTCCTGTTCATCTGCCTTTGGTCCTATCCACCACTGGAGTGTGACCCTAAGAACTATTCTGAACCCTTGACCCCTAGACTCAAACAGATCCCCCAGCCTTTCCTTAGATCACAACTTTATTGAAATAATTTCTGCTCCTCTGTTGTAAATGCTTAGGAATATGCACATTTTTGTCATCAAAAAGAAGAAAATATTTATAATACACAATGATAAAATATACATCTGTAGTAGTGATCCCAGATCTCAAGGGCTGGACATTCTTCTCTGGTTTTCAGGGTTCTCAGGGAGGAATCTCAAGGTGAGAACACTATCTTGAAAAGTGTATGTGTGTTTGTATGTGTGTATAATTTCCCCCCGTTTATTAGACTTGATGTTTTTTCAGCGAATGTTGTGGAACTATGCTTCAGTGCTTCATGTATCATGCTTAATTACATCATGAGGGCCTGCTCCATCTGATATCAAGATGTGATAGCAACAAGCTCCAGTAGGTCCAACCATGCTCATGCTGGGTCAGGGGCTGAACCCAGGCCTTGTTTTTACTATCCACTCATTGCATGCTACTGTCTGGATGGTCCTTGGCCCCAAGGTCCATTCCTAATGCACCAGGCACTATGACCAAGATCCTGTTCACCAGGGATCGCCAAAGCCCCAAGCCTCATGTCTGTGGCCTCTGAAACCCAAAGCTCCCCCAATGCTTAGTTGTTTTTTTTTTTTTTTTAAATATCTGTGCTGATTTTCAGGGTGTGTGTGTGTGTGTGTGTGTGAAAAACTAGCTTAAAATTGGCTGGTTTACATTGTGATGGTTTACATGTTCTCCCTCCCCTCCCCAAAGCAGCTGAAAACCAACCTCAGTAGAGCCAGAAATGGCACAAGCAAAGACTTTGCTATAGGTTTTTATGGGTTTTTCAGGCTGTGAGGCCATGTTCTAGAAGAGTTTATTCCTAATATTTTGCCTGAATCTGTGGCTGGCATCTTCAGAGAATGGTGGCATGGAGATGTGTGGGGTATATATACTGTGTGAGCCTTGGTTGAGAGGATTAGCATGTAAAATAACATGTAAATCTGTGTATTGTTCTGTTGAGGCAAGGTGGGAGGAGATGGCAGGAAGATTGGTGTCTATTTAATTAATGGTCCATTGTCTGCTGGGAAAACCCCTGCCCATGGGTGAAGTTCATTTGCATTTCCTGAGACTTGATTTTTGTGTTTTTCAGGACTGGTAGCCAAACTTTGTTTACTTTCAGGGTTCTTCTTTCCTTTTAAAGTTGTCCAAGTTTTTATGGATTTCAGTAGCTTCCCTGTGCATTCTGACCTGATAGTTTTTGGCATTGTCCAGAATTTCAGTGTTTTCATTCTTATTATGAAAACAAATATTAATTTATCCAATCAAAAGTAACCAACAAATAATATCTTGTTAGTCCTGCTTTTATATTTGATGGGTGGAGGTGTATTTCCTTATTTATAACATTTGTATACTTTCTGTGAGACATTGGTTACCATGCTGTCCAGGGACTGTGGGAGTTGTACCCTATCATATGATACTGAGGTGTGAGGTTTTTGGTGGGGCTTTCGGGCTATGTGGCTGTGTTCTAGAAGATTTTATTCCTGATGTTTCACCAACATCTGTGGCTGGTATCTTCAGAGAATCTCTGAAGATGCCAGCCACAGGTGCTCGAGAAACATTAAGAATAAAATCTTCTAGAACACGGCCACATAACCCGAAAAGCCCACAAAAAACCATGGATGCCGGCTGTGAAAACCTTTGACTTGATATTGAGGTGGTTTACAACTGATCCTTTATTATAATTCTTAATTTGTAATTAAAGTATTATCTTCCTTCTGCCACCCCATCCTATATTATTTATTTATTTATACTTTGCTCTTCAGCCAAAAGGCTATCAGAGTAGCTTACAAATGGTTAATTAGACATTACCCTGCCCTCAGGCTTACAATCTAAAAAGACAAGACACATAAGGAGAAGGGAATGGTGGTGGGGAAGGGGGAAAAGTCCAGCAGATCTTCTCTTCCTCTAAAGCCTGGACCAAGAGAGATGATCTGGAGGGAGGGCCCTTCTTCTTACTGTGGCTAGGCATGATGAAGCTGGCCTGCCTAAATGGCTTGTACACATGAGACTACAGTATTTGTCAACTACTACAGCCCAGTGATCTTCTGAGAAGGAGACAGATTTTATTTAGGACATTTTAGCTGATAGATTACTGTGGTTGCTGTATGTGACTTTGGCCACTAGATGGAAGCTTGTTTGTTTTCTTATAGGCACTAGGAAGATCCAAGACCCAAGTAACCAGTGCTGGAGATTGAAAGAGAAATGTGCTGGAGCTTATGGCTACTCAAAGATGCCTCCTTTCTCTTGAAAAATCTTCCTCCTAAGACTGGCAGGAATGCATGGCCCCAATGACAGATTTAAGCAACAAATAAGAAGCTACTGTTTAGAACCTCAGATTGCTTGAGTCCTATTAATATAAACAGAATCCCTTCCCCAAAAAACCTTGTAAAATAATAGATATTTTGAGGATGATGCTATTGGGCCATACAAACTTGATATAACTAAATGGGGGTGGGGGGATAAATGCAATGGGTCATAGGATCAAATTTCTGCCCTGGGACACCTCTGGGGGTTGCACAAACTGACAAAATGCCTTCCCAAAGCAATGAGCCAGAGGTCCACTGAGAAATTTATTAGTTTAAAGATTTCTATCTCTAGTTCTGAGGATCTCAGGGCATCATCCAATACAATCAACTCCACAGTTTAAAACACTAACAGTAGATTAAGTAGGTTAAAAACGCTTTGAGCTATAAGACAAATTAAAACAAAAACAAATTTTAAAACAAAACAATTTAAGACAATTTATAATCAAATACATGTGCAAATTTAGATGAAATCCCCTGTGCTTGGTGCCAGAATGACACTGGCATGGCTACCAATTGGGCCTCTAAGAGAAGCTTATACCATAACCAGGGTGCTACAACAGAAAAGTCTCCTTCCCATGGTTCTTTGTGAATTGGGGTGCCCAGAACTGGACACAGTATTCCAGGTAAAGCCTGACCAAAGCAGAATAGAGTGGTACTTTTACTTCCCTCAGTCTAGACACTATACTTCATTTGATGCAGCCTAGAATTGCATTGGCTTTTTAGCTGCTACATCACACTGTTGACTCACATTCAACTTGTGATCTACTAGGACTCCTAAATCCTTTTCTCATGTAATCTTGTTAAGCCAGGTGTCCCCCATCCTATAGCTATGCATTTCATTTTTTCTGCCTAAGTGTAGTGCTCTACATTTCTCGCAGTTGAAAATCTTTTTGTTAGTCTTGGCCCAGCTTTCTAATCTATTAAGGTCATTTTGAATGTTGATCCTGTCCTCTGCAGTATTAGCTACCTTTCATAATTTAGGGCCTTTGCAGACTGCCAGAAATAGTGCACATTAAATTGAGGCACTGCCCTGGCTCAGTGCTAGGGAATCATGGGAACTGTAGTTTATTGTGGCACCAGAGCTCTCTGACAGAGAAGGCTCAATGTCCCAGAAAAAAATACAATTCCCATGACTCCCTAGCACTGAGCCAGGGCAGTGCCTCAATTTAATGTGCACTATTTCTGGCAGTCTGCAAAGGCCCTTAGTGTCATCTGCAAATTTGATAAGCATGCCCTCTATTCCTTAATCTGATTCATTGATAAAGATGTTAAAAGCACTGGTCCCAGGACTGAACCCTGTGGCACCCTACTGGTCACTTCTCTCTCACCCTTTAGGTTCTATCACCGGTCAACCAATTACAAATCCACCTAACAATAGCATTGACTAGTCTGCATTTTACTAGCTTGTTTGCAAGAATATCAGGGACCTTGTCAAAGGACCTACTGAAATCCTACATCCACAGCATTTCCTTCATTTACCAAGCTGGTAATTTTATCAAATGAGTAAATTATTTTTATACCTTTTAAAGAAGACAGTTTGATTCTTGACTCAGCTAGATGCACATATAGGGGTGGTGTCTGGATCTTGCTGTTCTACATTGCTGTTCTACATTTCTGCTTTAGTGCAGTTTTATACTCTGCTAATGAGATTCAACAAATCTAATTTTTAACTAAACCCAATAGGTTATGGTGCCCAGAGATTAAGAGCAGTTAAAACCAGATTGTTCAGTCTTTTGTTCTTTTGTGTTTTTTGATGTCAGTTTGTCCCCCATCCACCCCTTTGAAATACACGTTAGTCAGAGAATATTCCCCTTTGGGGGTGCTGAGTTCCTTTTCTATCTTTTTTGGATTACTAACCAAGCAAAATGTCTTCAACAAAAGAAGCTGGCATGCATAGACAACAACTATTGTTTACATCTGATAATTATATCCAGTGACGGCAGAGACTGGAAACTTGTTTTAAAGCACAGGTTAACTGCATTCAGAGAGCAAGGCAAGCAGTGGATGATAACAACACCTTCTCTCAGGATACAATTTGGAATTCTTTGGAAGATTGTCAATTAACTTATGTTAAAGATTGCACCACTGAACAACATAAACTTTGTAAGACTGAACAAAATTTGTTTAATTTTGTCCATTGATGAATCTCAAACTGCATGCTAAGCAAGACTGTGAATCACATATTACCAAGTTGATCACAATTTTTGAGAAAATGGCTTTGTGTGATCTTCATCTAACTGAGAAGCAAAAAAGTTTATTTATAGGGACATTGAATCCAGTTTGATGCTTATATCTCTGTATTTGATGTGTTAGAAGAAATTTATTTTGATAATGCTTTGAGAGGAATGTGTTGATCAAAGAACTTCAGGCTCTTTCCTCTGCCCAAATGCCAGTGGCTCAGATTATCTGACTGATGGGCAGGACAGGTGGAGGTCTCATCCCAAGAACCAATCAGAGCTTGACAGTTATCATTGTCACCCTCCCTAAAACAGTTTCAGCTAATGGTATCTCTCTTCCTGTTGCACAGTTTGGAAAACAAAGGCAGCAGGACGAGGTTGATTCCAGCAACAAGTCTCACAGACCACAAGAGAAAGTAATTTTCTTTTAAAAGAAAAGTTTTGATGAATTGATGGATAGAAACAAAAATTAAATAAATGAATTGTGGATTTTGACAGGACTTACTCCCTGCCTGGTAGAAACAGGTTTCAGTCTTGGTGGTTTTAGGGCATTTTGAAAGCCATAGTTCAGGATCCAAAAGAGACTGAGCATTTGAGACGGGGCTCAGTCTGCACTAGGCCAAGATATCCAACCTCTGAAGGATCACAAGTGATCAGGGGGACCAATATGCCTCCAGATTGCCTGTTGCTTTACGGTGATTCCATGAATTTCATAGAGCTTTCTTAGGCAAGGTATACTCAGAGATGGTTTTGCCAATTCCTTTCCCTGAAATGCAGTCTACATGACCTGCTATTCATTGTCAGATTCCCATCCAAGTACTAACCAGGGCTGGCCCTGCTTAGCTTCCAAGATCTGATGGAATCTGGTGCATTTAGGCTATTGAGACCCCCTCCAAATAGGGAGAAGAGAGTTTAGCAAATCTTACACTGAGAAATGCACAACTTTCTAGTTGGCTGGCTGAGATATGGAAAAAAACATTCTGCATACACTCAGAAACCTCCACTTAGGAATGTATATATTTAATTAAACAGTTTGAAGGACTTGAGAATATGTCTCTCTCTTTGGGACAGGAGCCAGAAAGAGGCACATGGGTGTGTGTGTCAAGATTTCATTGCTGTTGTTGTTAGCTGCTGTCAAGTTGACTTTGATTTAATGATGACCCTTTGAATGAGAGACTTCTAAGTCACACTATCACCATCAGCCCTGCTCAAGTCTTGCACATTCAGGGCCATGGCTTCCTTGATTGAACCTATCCATCTGTGAAACAGTCTTCCCCTTTTTCTACTGCCTTCTATCTTTCCAAGCATTATTGTCTTTTTTAGTGAGCTATTTCTTCTCATGATGTCCAAAATATGACAGTCTTAGAAAAGAGCAAGGGGGGGGGGAGAGAAAAAGGAATGTGGCAGCACCGTTAAGTCTAACTGGTTTTTATTTTTGCATGAGTTTTCATGGATATAAGGTTTTGTGTATCTTCTGTATCTGAAGAATTTGGTTGGTATGCATGAAAGCTCATGAAAAAATACAAACAAATGAAATAACAACAAAACAATTATAAGTGCTGTCACATTTCTTTTCCCCCTCTTTTTCTTCCCCTTCCTTCCTCCTTTTTATGCTACAAGAGCTACTTCTTTGAAAACTCCCAATTTAGTTATCTTGGTTTCTATACAGCATTCAGCCTTCTTTTACTCAATAGCCATTTATTTGTTTGTTTGTTTTTAGCAGTCAAAGATATCCATAGAACTCCACTACCACATTTCAAATGAGTTGTTTTTTCCCTGTCAACTTTCTTCCTGTTCAGCCTGCATAACCATTACTAGAAATGGGAAATACGATGACATGGGCAATTCTAACTTTAGCATTCAGTGATATATTCTTTACACATCAGGATCTTGTCTAGTTCCTTCCTAGCTGCCCTTCCAAGTCCTAGTCTACTTCTGATTTCGTGACCGCAGTCTCCATTCTGATTAATGATTGACCAAAGGGTTTGGAAAATGAACTATTTCAATGTCTTCATCATCTACTTCCAATTTATGTAAATCATCTGTTGTTATTATTTTTGTTTTCTTAATGGTTAGCTGTAAATCTGCTTTTACTCTTTTTTACTTTAATTTCATCAGTAATTGTTCCAAGTTTTTGTTATTTTCTGCTAGCAGTATGATGTCATCTGCAAATCTTAAATTCTTGATGTTCCTTTCTCCAATTTTCACACCTCCTTTCTCTGAATCTAATCCTGTTACTCAAATATTTTTGGCATACAAGTTAAACAGATAGGGGGATGAAATGCAGCCTTGCTTGAGCCCCTTACTAGTTGGAAACCAATCAGTTTATTTGTATTCTGTCCTGGGTACAGATTATCTATCAGGTTAATCAAATGTTGTGGCACACTCATTTCTTTAAGAGCAATCCCATAGTTTTTCATGATTCACACTATATAAAGCTTTGCTATAATATGTAAGGCACAGGCTGATTTTCTTCTGAAAGTAAAGCCAGTGTATTTTTGCAATATGATCCTAGTACCTCTTCCTTTCCTGAATTCAGCTTGGATATCTGGCATTTTTCACACCATATAAGGTAAAAATCTTTGTTGTAGAATGTTGCTTACATAAGGGATTACTGCAATGGTCCTGTGGTTACTGCAATCCCTAGTGTCCCTTTTTTGGGGAACTGGAATGTATATTGAACATTTCTAATCTGTAGGCCCTTCTTTTGTTTCCCCTATTTGTTGACAGATTTTTGTTAGAACTAGAGTAGATTTTCTGTCTCTATAACATGAAGCAGTTCTATTGGTATGACATTTGTTCCTAGTGATTTAATTCTCTCAAGTGCTCTGAGTACAGCTTCTACTTCACTTTATAAAACTATAGGTTTGCCTTCAAATGGTTCTTCCTTGAGTGAATCTGTCATCCTTTCATCTCTTTTATATAGTTATATATAACTATATGTTATATATATTATATATAATATATATATAAAACTATAACAGTGTATTGTTTCTATCATATTTTTATTTGTACTTGGTCATGTACTGTGTTCCCCTGCTGGTCATATAGCATCTCCACTCTTGGTTTAATTTTCCCTTTGATTTCTTGGATCTAATGAAAGAGGTCTCTTGTTTTTCCTCTTTTTTGTCATCTTGTATTTCTCAACATTGATTATTATAATACAGTGATGGCGAACCTTTCAGAGACCAAGTGCCCAAACTATGGAGGATGGTCCTACATATGGAAGATGGTCTTACATAGGACAATCCAGGTTTGTAGGACAGTCCTACATAGGGCAATTCAAGTTTGTAGGACAGTCCTGCATGTGGAGGATGGACTTACATAGAACAATCTAGATTTCTAGGACAGTTCTACAATGGAAGGATGATTCCATGTAGGGGACTCTAGATTTGTAGGACAGTCCTACATGTGCAGAATGCATCCAACAGGTGGAGGCTGCCCTGCATTTTTAGGGGCCCCATACCACATTGCCAAAGTATTCATTATTGGGTTCCTCTACATCAGTAGTGGCGAACCTATGGCATGCATGCCATAGGGGGCACTCAGAGTCCTCTCTGTGGCCACAGGCACCATCACCCCAACACTGGAATGGTAGGTGCAGGGGAGATGAAGGAGGAAGAGGCATCTCCATTTTAAAAATGGAGTGCAGTGTTGGGGCGACAATACACATCCCCACAGAGAGGACTCTGAGTGCCCCCTATGGCATGTGTGCCATAGGTTCGCCACCACTGTTATAGTAGTTTTCTTTGTCCCTGTGCATGTTACATTCATGATTCTGTCCCTATTTCTAACCCCTTTTGCTTCTTGTCTGTTAATTGCTTGAGGAGTTTCATCTCTCTTCTCTCTCTCTCTCTTTTCTGGCTGCAGATATATATTTTTGCATTCCTCCCTGATAATGTCCCTGGTTTCAGTCCAGAGTTTTTCTGGCTCTCATTCACTTGGGCTCAATAGTGCAATTTTATTTTTTACATTATCTTTAAATTCTATGAGGTTATTCTTTGGTTGCATTTTGGCACAATGATTGGTTTAATGTTCTTTATTTTTGTTCTAATTTTTGATAATAGCAATTCATAGTATCTGCTCATGGTCTTGTTTTTGCAGAGAGAATGCAGATTCATCTTCTGGTTCCAAATATGTTGTCTATTTCAGTTTTGGATTGGCCATCAGGTATGTTCATGGGTAAAGTCACCTCTTTGGTTTCTTAAAGAATGTGTTTGCAATGAACAAATTGTTGGCCTCACAAAATTCAATCATTCCCTCTCCTGCATCATTTCTTGATCCTATGCTAATTTTCCTACAATCTTTGATTATGCTGTTTCCTGCTTTGCATTCCGATTGCCTATGATTAACAAGAAGTTTTGTTCTGGTATGTGGTCAGTTTTCTTCTGGATTTCACCATAGAATCTTTCCATTTATTCTTCTTAATACCTCTGCAGTTGGATCTTAAATGTGGATTATGGTTATATTGATAGGTTTTATCTGAAGATTTATAGGTTTTATCTGAAGATTTGTTTCCTGAATAAAACACTGTGTAATTATCTGACTTAAATTGTCTAATTCCCATCTACTTTAGCTCACTCACACTGGTATTGCAATGTTTATACATTCTGAAGTTGTAGGCTTTCATGGCCGGCATCCATAGTTTTTTGTGGGTTTGTGGGCGAAACGTCAGAAAGAAACTCTTCTAGAACATGGTCACACAGCCTGAAAAACCCACAAAAAACTATTTATACATTCTGTTTCTTGTTTTTCTATGGGGCTGTACAGATGGGCAGGAAAAGGTGACATGAAGCTGCCTTTTCTCTAAGCCACAGCAACTGCACCACCTGCCCCAAGGATGCCCTAAACGGGGATGGAGCAACCGCATTGGGGGGCAATCGATGTGGCTTTTCTGAGGCCATAATGAAGCCCCGCCAACTGCACTGCCAGTCCCAAGGAAGCCATGAAGAAAGGTGGAGCAAACGCACGGGCTGGCAGCAGCTGCTTTAATTTTTTCCTTGTTCTCTCAGACACATGAACACGTGCGCAGGAACACATCCCTGCACACCTGCACACCTGTGCAGAACATGTCATAGGGTAGTATACACTCTGTCATTTTGTTTGTACAAAGGTGACTGATTTCAGCATCCCTATGCACCTGTGCAGGACCTGTCATACACCCACAGATAATGCAATGATTTGCTGACCTCAGCTTCCTCCAAGAAGTGGGTGCTGTAGACAGGTGCCACTGTCTGACTGTGCCACCTTTGGGGCAGAGGAATGAGTTTGTCAACCGAAAAGACACCTATTCCACTGTCCTTCACAAAACATGTTCCACACAGATCAGGGGGGAGGGGAGAGGTACATGCAAGGAACGTTTGTGTGGACAGACTTGAAACATGCAGCTGGTGGTCATGCAAGGGACATGGTCAATAGGACACACAGACAAATGTTACTCCAAGAGCCCCCCCCCAGCATGCCAGGAAGTGGTGTGCAAGTCTTATGCACACCTGCAAAGAGGTCACAAAAGCCTCTTTCATGCAAACTACTGTGCATTCTGACAGCAAGTGTACATGCAACGGAATGCATTTACTGTCATAATAGAGTACAGTTGTTAGGGAGCATGCATAGGGTTACAATTAGGGTTAGGGTTCTAATATTCAAGCGCACCTGCAGCAGTGCATCCACACATGGGTGCTTTAAATTAAAGCCTGCATCATAGGGCGCATGCTCTGGATCGCTGACTCAATTTCTGCTGCATATGCGGTATATGGACGTTTTAAATATCCAGTGCCCTTTTTCCGATACACTGGTGTCACTGCATACATACGCACATGCGAAGGTGTGCATCTTTCCGGAAGAAGCAGAAAAAAAGCTGTTCCTTTTTGGAGCAGCTTTTCCTGGCATACAGTGCCTAGAGGCCGCTTTCCTGCCATCTTTTAGGTGTGCATCATTTAAATGCCATGCTTCAAAGTCAACCTGAAAGCACCCCCTTTTCCCCTATGTACAGACCCTATGTCTAGTTTCCCCTGATTCATGCTTCTCACATTCCATGTTCTTATAATAGGTATTGTGCAGCTTCAGACTTTCATTTCACCTCTGAGCACATCAACAACTGAATGTCCTTTCTGCTTGAGTCCAGTTGCATCATTAGTCACAGCACTATTGGTACTTGTCCTCTGTTGTACCTCAGTAGCTTGTTGAGTGCCATCTGACCTGGGAGTGTCATCTTCTGGCACTATCTCTTGTTTCATTTTGGATTGTCTTATAGGGTTTTTGTGGTAAAAGTCATTTAAAAGGTAAACTGGTGTCTCTTTCTGGTGCCATTGCCTGAGAGATCCCCTGCCAGTGTCACACACACATACACACCAGCTGTTTGGCACATTTGAAGTCACTCCTGATCTTGATAATAATGATGTTTATTTATAATGCCCTTTCACCAAAGGGCAGAACATGAGATATATACAGTCAAGAACAAAACAATAAAACTCAACACTATAATATATTAAAATAATAAAATATTATACCAATGTAAACCCTCATCAGGATGATGGAACAGATCTCTCTGCAGGAGTCTTGGTGGTGCTCTTCTCTGCAGGAGTGCTGGTGGTGCTTCCTCTGGAGTGTGCCAATTTCTTCAGGCCACCCAGTCAGCCCCTTATATCCCTTTCAGGCAAGGGAGCAGATGATGTTCACCAGCTGCTGTCTCAGTCCTGGTGACACAGGGAACTTGCTCCTGCCAGTATCTTCACAGTCCTATTCAGCAGGAAGCAGACATGCATGCAGCAGCCTTGGAGGGAGAGACCAGAGGAATGGATGATGGAACAGGTCTCTCTCTCTCTCTTCTCTTCAGGAGTCTTGGTGATGCTTTCTTCTGCAGGAATGATGGTCTTCCCAGAGTTTTTCTGGCCTGCACTTGGGAATGGTATCCTTGGTTAATTTTGTGTTGGAGGAGGCTTCAGAGTGTCCTGGAGCACAGCCCTCTTCGATGGGACCAGCCTGCAGAGGTGACTGTGATCCAAGGGTTGTAGCAGAGAAGACCAAAAATAGGACTGAACTCAAGGGATGAAAAACATTGGATTCAAATTGCAGGATCCTTTTTATTGATAGTTGAGATGCATCTGGAGAGGACAGAAAGAAGAGGGGAGCAGAGAAAGGGAAACGTTTGAATCTGGAACAGTCTTTGGAGACTAAACCAGGCTAGGGTCAACCTGCCCTGTAAAATGTGAACAGGCCTAGCTCTCTCTTTTTTATTTCTTGGCTGAGAACCACCAGCTTGTGGAAACAGGGCTGATGTGTATGGCGTAGGGTGGGGGGATCTAGTTCAGGATTAGTCCTCTGATTCCCAGGGCTAAGCAATGCAAACCGATGAATATGGGACTGAAATTCCACTGCTCACCTCTACATTAAGGATGGTGAAAGGGATTTTTTTATTTTTGGAAAAAGAAAAAGTCACTTGGTGATGATGACACTGATATCTTAGGAAAAAGCAAACTGCTGCCTCTCCTAGTTTGTGCATTTTCCCTTATTAATAACTTTTGCCACTATGACCACATTCTGATGTTTCTTGTGAACTCTTCTCCACAAGGGTATCATAAAGTAATAATTATCACCCGGAAGTTATGGTATATTTGATGAAATTTTGTCAGGGTCATCATCACCAAGTGACTTTTTATTTTCCCAAAAATAAAAAAAAATCCATTGTGGGGGCATTAAGGCGCAATCTGCAGACTTCTCCAATAATGTTTTTTTGGGTTGTTTTTTTTTGTAAATTATATTTTATTAATTTTAAAATACTTGTGTAATACATTAGTCTTCTCCATCTACTACCTATATACATTTCTATACACTTCTCCTTAGTTCCTCAAAAGTAAGTACACATTTCTTTTTCCTTAAAATTTATCTTTCTATATCTCTTAATTTGTTAATTGATACTCTTACTTATAATACAAAAGAACATATCTTTAAACAATTATTTTTCAATATCTATCTAGATTACTTTCTACTTACTAGCTTTGCCAATTTATTCCCATCTTAATTTTAAATATTCTTCTATTTGAGCCCAATCTTCTTTGATTAATTCTGAATCTTTATTATTAAGTATTCTTGTTAATCTGTCCATCTCTTTCATTTCAATTAATTTGGAAAGCCAGTCATCAATTGTTGGGATCTCTTCTTGTTTCCACTTTGAAGCAATTTGTATCCTTGCACCTGATACCATATAAAGGAGGATCTTCCAATATTTATTTCTATATTTGGGTCTATTCTATTTGTCATGTTTAACAGGTATAGCTCTGGGTGTAATTCAAACTTGAATTTAAATATTTTCAATTGTAGTATGTATTTTTTCCAATAGGTTTTCATCTTTGGACATCTCCACCATATGTGGTACCTTCTCCAATAATGGTATTTGGAAGGTCAAGAAATGCTGGAAAAATGTGTAAATCTGAATGGTGACTACGTAGAGATGTATTATCAACTACAAATCAAAACAAACTTTCTGTCAATTTTTTTTAAAGTTGATAATTAAAACTTTATGATACCCCCTCATACTGGTCTCTTTGCTGCAATCCTGTGTTCCTATGGGGTGTCTGTCTCTCAAGGGCAGCTCCAGGATGGGACTATAGATGTCCAGAGCTTCAAGGGGCAAAATGGAAGAGGAGCACCTCCAAAACCAGTGGCTGCATCTGCATTGCAGAAATAATCCAGGTTGACACCACTTTAACTGCCCTGGGAATTGTAGTTTTTTGAGACATTTAGACTTCTGTGCCAGAGTTCTGGTACCACTAGTTGCTGTTGTTAACCACCTTTAAGTAGATCCAGACTTGTGGTGACTTTGTGGATGAAACATCTCCAAGACCCACTATCCTCCGCTGCTCTGCTTAAGTCCTGCAAATTCATACCTATAACCTCCTTTATAGAATCCATCCATCTAGCATGTGGTCTTCCTCTCTTTCTGCTTCCCTCTACCTTGTTGGAATATTAGCATCAATGCTTGTGTGTAGTTCTATGTTTTCCTTAAGAAAGGGGTGTTCTACACAGGAACACTGATTTATATCTCTATAGTCATTTGGTCAGCATTGCTTGTGATGAGGTCACTTCCCATACCCCTCCTTTTCTTGAGGATAATAAAGTTTTATGATTGTTTGTTTGCTAGCACATTTTCCCTCTCTGCTCTTACCAAGCATGGATGCATAAACTTTGCTCCTAAAGATGTTTTTCTTCTAACTTGCACATATGGAGGTCAGCTATCTAGAGATCTCTGTACCAAAGTGTAGTTTTTTCTACTGATTAGTTATTTTTGTAGAAACTATGTATTGCTGTTGCTGCTGTGTTGTTGCTGCTGCTAATTTACCACAAATTACCAAAACCATAATTTTAACAGGTTATGGACCCCAGCTAGGCTCCAGAAGGTAAAAAATTTTGAGTTGTGGCTTTGGAAGCCAGAGATTTTTGGATTTTTGTCACAAGTGAGGTTGCCAGTGCATTTTTACCCCTGAATTTTATAAACAGGAGGTTTTGTTTTGTTTTGTGTGGGCAGAAATGGTACAAGCATCAGTGGTATGTGGCCGGTCTTTGATACCTAAACTAAGTGAGGATCATTTTAATATTTGGTTTCAACGAATGAAACTTTGGATGGATGAAGAAGGAATTCTATCTATCTTGGAAATGGAATGTCCAGAAGGAGCAAGAGAGAGACAGACATGGGAAAAGAATCATGTGAAGGTGAAGTGTTTTATTGCTCAAACTTTGGGAGATGATCAACATATTCATGTAAAATATAAAACTGATGCTAAAAATATGATAAAAATCTTAAAGAAATGCTAT
Organism: Phrynosoma blainvillii; assembly: GCA_026167975.1. Taxonomy (NCBI): domain Eukaryota; kingdom Metazoa; phylum Chordata; class Lepidosauria; order Squamata; family Phrynosomatidae; genus Phrynosoma; species Phrynosoma blainvillii. The sequence continues at coordinate 58,328,991 of JANUYF010000005.1, forward strand.
GGCAAAGCAGACATTAAACATCAAACAAATTACTACATAGATCTGTTTGCATTGCAGTTTTGCAGTGGTGGGAATTATTCAAAGCATATTCAAACCATGAAAACGCTCCTAGATAAACTTTATTTAGCTGGTGGACATCTGGATAATCAACAGAAAATAGCAGTTCTGTTGCAATCTTTGCCACAAGAATTTGGTCCTTTTGTAACTGGAGTCGGATCTTTGCAGCAATCCATGCAAGAAAATCTGATGTTTGATGATGTATTGTATAGATTTAAGTCAGAAGCAGAGCAGATTCAAAGTATGCAAAGAAAGGGTGAGGATAACTTCTCTCAGCCAGAATCCGTGCTCAACAAAGAATCAATGCAGGCTGGATCAAATTTCACTGCTAGAACTCAACAAAGGCAAGACAGATTTGCATTTGAAACACTAAATGGCTCATTAGCAAGAGAGAGATATTTTTCATTGTTTTTCATGTGGTCAAAGAGGGCATTTTCAAAGAGACTGTAGAACCAATCAGAAGTCACAGATGATGTCATCAAATCCAACCAATTGTAGCTATCACCCTCAGCACTTCACAAGCTCACAGACAAAGCATGGACACAGTGGAATGATTTCAAAGCTGTTAAGAACAATGTAAGTTTACTAGCAGCAGTGGTGAACAAGCCAAATTGTAATGATGCTGTTCTTATAGATTTTGGAGCCAGTAAACACATGGCTGGAAATTCAAATTTGTTAAGCAACTTGAGTCCAATTGATCACAATGAGGTTGTGAAAACTGCAAGTGGTTAATTTCTGCAAGATGTGTCTGAAGGAGATTGCCTGTTAAGATGCAATACAGATAATGGCACAAATTTAATCACAACTAAGAATATTTTATTTGTACCAGGGTTAAGTAAAACTCTGTTCAGTGTGTCAGTCATAACAGAAAAAGGGGTTGATGTGCATTTCAGTGGGAATCTATGCACAATAAGTCATGATAGAGAAATATATGCCAGAGCATTTAAGGAAAATGGTGTTTATGTTCTAGACTGTGCACAAGAGAGAAGGTCCAAATTTGATGAAAGTGGGAAACCAGGTATGACATGTGCAACAACAGTTTGTACACAAACAGAAGGGGAGAATGAGCAAACAGAACCAGGTTTGGAACTGGACATCCCTATGGAAACAGACAGGGTTCCAGAACCATAGCTCAGATGCTCATCTCGAACAAACAGAGGAGTATTGCCTCTACCATTTTCTTACATTGCAAGCACAGAAGTACCAAATGAATGTTTTACATAAGAGGACATAGACAGATGTGGAGCACTTAGCTACAAGAGCTTCAAATGGGAAACTACATGAGGTGTTAATCAAAGAAGGTTTTAAACAAGACAAAGCTGATCTTCATCTTTATGCAAGATGCAAAAATGACAAATGGACTTACATTCTAACTTCTGTTGATGATTTGATCTTAGCTTACCAAGACAAAGCTGATTGTGAAGAAATCATTACTCATTTGAGCAAAGAGACTGATATCAAAAGACTAGAACAAATGACTTGTTATCAAGGAATAAAAATAGAAAGAGAAGATGAAAGTTACCTTCTCAGTCAGGAACAAAAGATTCATGAACTTATAGAATTCTTAAGACTCAAAGAGGCCCACCTAGTGGCTACACCTATGGAAACAAACTACTACAAGATAGATGGACACAGTGAATGTTTAGCAAACAATAACAAATTCAAAAGTGGTATAGGAAAACTTCTGTACCTAGCTGCAAGTACAAGACCAGACATTGCATCAGTAGTTAGAATTCTTTCTGAAAAGACTAGATCACTTAGAAAAATGGTCTGAAATGCTATGAAAAGAGTGGTCAGATATTTGAAAGATACAAAGCATTTAAAGTTAAAGTTGCAGGGCACCAATAGTCCCAGACTAATAGCTTATACAGATGCGGACTGGGCTGGAGATCCTTCGGATAGATAATCTGCCAGTGGAAACTTGTTCCTCTATGGAGATGGATTGGTGAGTTGGACAAGCAAGAAGTAAGATGTTATAGCACTCTTATCAAGGGAAGCAGAATACATTTCAGCAGCTCAAGTAAATCAAGAAATTTTACGGTTATGTCAATTACTGGAAGAATTTGGAATAAATGAATCATTGCCCATAGATGTTTATGAAGATAATCAAAGTTGCATTAAACTTTCAAAGAGTGAAAGCATTTTGATGTGAGATATCACGTGTTGAGAGATCTACAGAAAGAAAAGTTTATTGAAATGAAGTACTGTACATCAAAGGAAATGACTGCAGATATTCTCACCAAGCCACTACCTAGAGATCAATTTCAGTTCTTGAGAAATAAGATAAATTTTGTGACATGAAGACAAGAATTGGTGAGAAGGGGTGTTGGAATATTAGCATCAATGTTTGGGTGTAGATCTATGTTTTCCTTGAGAAGAGGGTACTCTACACAGAAACATGATCTCTATGGTAATATGGTCAGTGTTGCTTGTGAAGAGGTCACTTCCCATACCCCTCCTTTTCTTGAGGATAATAAAGTTTTATGATTGTTTGTTTGCTAGCACATTTTTCCTCTCTGCTTTTGCAAGCATGGATGCATAAACTTTGCTCCTAAAGATGTTTTTCTTCTTACTTGCACAGATGGAGGTCAGCTATCTAGGGACCTCTGTACCAAAATGTAGTTTTTTCTACTGATTAGTTATTTTTGTAGAACCTAGATGTAACAATAGAGTAAGTTTCTTTTTACCCATTTATGTATCCTGTTTATTTAACAGAAGCTCAGATCTAGTTGTTTTTACCAAATACCTGTGGAGTATATGCTTGCTGTTGCTGTTGCTGTTGTGTTGCTGCTGCTGCTAAACTGATTTTACCACAAATTATCAAAAGCATACTTTTAACATACCTCTCCTAGCATCATTGTTTTTTAACCCAAGGAGTCTTCCCTTCTCACGAAGTGGCCAACATAGGACACCCTCAACTATTATCTTGGCCATCATAAATTGCAGTTGCCAGAATGCCATAGCACTGAGCCATGGCAGTTAAAATGGTGTTTTGCAGGCGGAGGCAGCCAGGAACAGGGCTGTTTTTGCGCTGGTTTGGAGCGTGTGAATGGAATACACGGGTCAGGATTTAACTGAGGAAGGGTGGTTTGAGATCAGGATGCTCAGATAGAGTCTGGAAAAGAGGGTCCTGTTCGATATTTGGGCGATCCTGGCTGATCTCCAGGGGAAATGATGTTTTCCCGAAGCCGTGAAAGCATCATTTCCCCTGGAGATCAGCCCAGATCGCCCAAATTTCAAGCAGGACCCTTTTTTCCAGATTCCATCGGATCCAGAGTCAGCCCCATTGAAATCGATGGGACTGAAGTTAGGATTCACTGATTGCTATGCCTCTCTTCTTAGGAAGGCTTCAATCGGGATCCAACGCATGGCAAGCAATTCTTTTTGGAGCAGGGCGATCAGAGCGTCCTCCTTTTGCAGGACCTGTCCCCCATTTGAACAGGAGGGATCCCCTCAATGTCCTCCATTTGGAGCAGGACTAAGGAGCACGGATGTATATTTCTATGGTTTTTGAGCTTTTCTTTGGCCCTGCCCTCCCTTTTTCTGGAATGTCCTCCAATCTGTGGTGCCTCATCTGGTCCCCCCGAGAGCCAAAGACATTTGAGGAGACTTTCCTTTTGCTTTGACTTGTTTCCGATGCGTCCGAAGGTGCTTCCTTCCCAAATCCAACCCCGTTTGTTGTGCGATTTTAGTCCTTTCCGACTTATGACGACCTTAAGGAGAACTTATCACGGGGTTTTCTTGGCAGGTTTTGTTCAGAGGGGGTTTGCCATTGCCATCCCCTGAGGCTGAGAGAGTGTGACTTCTCACCCAGAGGATTTCTTGGCCGAGAAAGGATTTGAATCCTCTGCTCCAGAGTGATAGCTGCACCCACGCTGCAGAAATAATCCAGGTTGACACCACTTGAACTGCCCTGGCTCCATGCTATGGAATTCTGGGAAGTGTAGTTTTAGTGAAACATTGAGCCTTCTCTGTCAGAGAGCTCTGGTGTCACAACAAACTACAGTTCCCAGTGTTCCATAGCATTGAGCCTTGGCAGGTAAAGTGGTGTCAGACTGGGTTATTTTTGCAGTGAGTACGCAGCCCATAGTTTTAACGCTCAAACCACTACACCACACTGCCTCTCAAAAGACACTGTTTAGGGAACACGGAAGAGAGCTTTTCAAACCAGGAGCAGAACTCTTCCGGAAGATTTGTGAGAACGTGTTTATTTCGCCCACGAAGGTCTATGCGACCTTGAGTGATGTTGATCCATGTGCCTTCAAGTCGTTTCTAACTTATGGCGACCCTAAGGCAAATCTATCATGGGGTTTTCTTGGCAAGATTGGGTCAGAGGAGGTTTGCCATGGCCTTCCCCTGAGGCTGAGAGAGTGTGACTTGCCCAAGGTCACCCGGTGGGTTTTATGGCCGAGTTGGGAATCGAACCCTGGCCTCCTGAGTCGTAGTCCAACACTGAAACCACTAAGCCACGCTGCCTGGGGAGGAAAGAGCCATCAGCCCATGGGTACAAAGGATCAGGGTTGAAAGGAGGTGTCATTTATCTTATTTTCCTTGTTGGGTAGACCGGGGCTCTGTAGGACTGTCAGACAATATTCTCTGGATGCTTTTAATTTCATCCGGAGGGGGCTTTAAAAAGCCCCACAACTGATGGGAATTTTTTCTTGAGTTTCTTTAGAAAGTTCAGGAAAATAGGAGAGATTGATTTAATCTCACCAGCAGAGTGAGGAAAAATCAAACTAGTCCACTTTTAATCTCCAGCCCTCATGTGTCTTTCAATAAAGAACCAAGACCACTTAGAGTATTATAATAAAAAAAGGTAAATTTACTTACAAAATCATGTGCATATTCATACACAGGTAAAAGCTTCATGTAGAAAATAGCCTACATGCTTGCAGAGAAAGTTTCTTATGGGAGTGCTAGAAAGCCATGCTGCCCTGGTCAGGGAGCAAAAGGAGGGACATAATGGCAATTCCTCCAGAGACAAAGAAGAGGTGTGCTCTCTTTTAGGAGGAGGACATTGAAGGGGTCAGAAAGCAATAAAGATCATAGACATGTTTCTGTCATGCTTAAGTTGCAAAATCCCCAAGAGCAACACATCTCTCCCCCGTGCTCATGCTCGTATGTCGTTTCTGACCTATATCAAACGTATCATGGGACTTTCTTGGCAAGATTTAGTCAGAGGAGGTTTACCATTGCCTTCCCTTGGGGCTGAGAGAGTGTGACTTGCCCAAGATCACCCAGCGGGTTTCGAACCCTGGTCTCTATAGAGTCCCAGTCCAGTACTCAAACCACTACAGAAGTGTAGTTTCCCCACTGGGAAGGGGCTCTGAGCACACTGCTTCAGGAAAAAGGTCCGGCTGAAGAGTCCTGGGTCTCCTTCTCTTCCCTTTGGAGTAGCAGTGCCTTTCTTGGATCGCGGACATCTCACAAGCAATGCCAGCTTTCGAGTTCAACAGAGCTCTTCGTCCTGTTCAGCTGACATACACGGAGAGGCAGGAGAAAATGGAGGAGGTGGGTGGAAATCCCTCGAGAGGAACAGCTTCTCTGCAAGGAGAATGGACTCCATTTGCGACACTGGAGTGACCCAGGGAAGCCTTGGCTTTTGCTTGGCTTCAGGATCGCAAGACTTTTAATCGGGGGGCGCATGATCCTTTAGGAAGAGGAGGAAGGGTGCGATGGGTCACCTCCTTATTTCCAGGCGTCCTCCTTCTCCAGGACATGTCCTCCATTCCAACCCTCTGCCCAGGAGGAATCCCCAAATGCCTCCCATTTTGAGCAGGACTAAGCAGCATCCACGTATATCTGTGTGAGTGTTTCGACTTTTTAATTTGCTCATGTCCTCCATTTTTCTTGCACGTCCTCCACGTTGCGGTGCCGTGTCCTCCTTGGCAGTGAGGGCCACATCTGGTCACCCTGGGCACAAGCCAGTCCGACTCGTTGCTCTTATGCTGGTCTCCCAGGATTTAACATTTTTCTAGATAGCAAAATTTTTTAAAAAGAAAAAGTACCGTTGCTCTTATGCAGGTATCCTGGTATTTCGTATTTTTCTCGAAAACAACAGAAAACAGAGCCTGCTAAGTCTAGAAATGGATCCCTCCCATTCAAACCTCTTAGGAAGGAAAAAAAAAACCCTGTCCATTTTTGTTGCTGTTGTTGTGTGCCTTCAAGTCGTTTCCGACTTATGGCGACCCTATCGTAGGGTTTTCTTGGCAGGCTTTGCTCAGAGGGGGTTTGCCACGGCCATCCCCTGAGGCTGAGAGAGTGTGACCACCCCGTGGGTTTCCATGGCTCAGCTGGGATTGGAACCCTGGTCTCCAGTCAGCGCTCCAACCACTAGGCCACACTGTTCAAGTTCTCTCCGCCTTTGCAAGTTCTTTGCGCTTCTCCGAACTGTATTCGGTTCAATGTGTTCTTGGAGTCTAAATGCTTTATCGATTTTCATTTGGAACCGTTTCGTTTGCTTATATTATTTTATCTGTTCGCCGCCCTGAGATGGCGTGATATAAGGGGCAGGGCTGAGAATAGTTTAATCAACAACAAATAAATAAATAAATAAATAAATATTTTTCTCTTCCTTCCTCATGTGATGTATTTATTATTGGGCCACTCTAGATGGAAGGCGCTTGAAAGCTGCGGTCTCTGGTCGCGTTGGGATGCTTTAGAGGTGGCTTTCTTTCTTCACCTGCTATGTAACGATAAGGACTAGAAGACCTTTGGAGGTCCCTTCCAACTCTTAGTACTCTGCGATCGCTCTGTGTGTGTGTGTGTGTGTGTGTGTGTGTGTTGGGGGGCACCCTTCCAGTTAAACTCCCCCACCTTTACAGAACCTGCTATCCCTACGGAATCCACCTCGATTCCCTCTCCACTGCTTTAGTTTCTTCTCAGATTTTAGCGCTGAAGCTGTTCGGGACCGAGAATTTCCCTTTGGAGACAGACCTCCCTTCCCTTTCGGGTCCCTGCATCGCTTCAGAGCTTCAGGAGGAGAAGAAAGAAAGAGAAAGGAAAGGAAAGGAAAGGAAAGAAAGAAGGGAGGGAGGGACGGAGGGAGGGAGGGAAAGAAAGAGAAATAAATAAATAAAAAGTAAGGAAGGGAGGAAAGGGAAGGGAAAGGAAGGGAAGGGAAGAAAAGGAAAGGAGAGAGAGAGAGGGAAGGAAGGAAGGAAGGAAGGAAGGAAGGAAGGAAAGGAAAAGGGAAGGAACGAAGGAAGGAAGGAAAGAAGGAAGGAAAGAAAGAGAGAGGGGGAAGGAAGGAAGGAAGGAAAAGGGAATGGGAGGGAAGAAGGAGAAAAGAAGAGAGGAGAGAAAGGAAGGAGCGAGAGAGGGAGGGAAGAAAAGAAAGAAAGAGGAAGGAAGGAAGGAAGGAAGGAAGGAAGGAAGGAGAAGGGAAGGGAGGGAAGAAAAGGGAAGGAGAGAGAGAGAGGGAAGGAAGGAAGGAAAGGAAAGGAAAAGGGAAGGAACGAAGGAAGGAAGGAAGGAAGGAAGAAAAGAAAGAAAGAGAGAGAGAGGAAAGGAAGGAAGGAAGGAAGGAAGGAAGGAAAGGGAATGGGAGAGATGAAGGAGAAAAGAGGAGAGGAGAGAAAGGAAGGAGCGGGAGAGGGAGGGAAGAAAAGAAAGAAAGAGGAAGGAAGGAAGGAAGGAAGGAAGGAAGGAAGGAAGAGAAGGGGAGGGGAGGGGAGGGGAGGGAGCGAGGGACGGAAGGAAAGAAAGAAAGAAAGAAAGGAAAGGAAAGGAAAGAAGGGTAGGAAGGGAGAGAAAGAGAGCGGGCGAGAGTGAGGCTCTTTCGCTGCTCTTCCCCCCCCCCCCCGATCCCGCTTCCTTCCTTCCACTCGAGCGAAGTCTTTTTCCTGGGCGGCGGATTCAGGCGAGCCCCTTCCTCCTCCTCCTCCTCCTCCTCCTCCTCTTCCTCTTTCTTGCCGGTGCGTCGTCTGGCGCCTGCATTTGGGGCCTGGCTCGGCGGGAGGTGTTAATTGGGGCCAGGCAGGCACTTACGGCGCCCTTGAACGTGTGAGAACTTTTCCTCCCCCTCCTTCTTTCCTGTCCTCTGTGTGTGTGTGTGTGTGTGTGTGTGTGTGTTAACCACAAGGTGCAAAAATACACCGCCTGGGTGGAAACTGTGCTGAGAGGATGGACCCGCACTGGAGAAATGATGCGGTTTGAGAGCGCTTTAAGTGCTGTGGCTCGGTGCTCTGGAATTCTGGGAATGGTAGTTTGCTGTGGAGTCACTCTTGTCTTGACGAAAGGAGACGAAAGGAGGCAGCAACAAACTACCATTCCCAGAATTCCAGGGCACGGAGCCACAGCACTTAAAGCGCTCTCAAACCGCATCATTTCTCCAGTGCCGATCCAGCCTGAGCGATCGGACGGGAAAACCAACTTGACCCCGGGTGAAGCGAATTTGTAAGGCTGTCATCTTGACAAAAGGTTTTGCTCTGGCCAAGGAGAGGCTGTTGGACAACATCACCACCCAGCAGGAAAAAAAAAGTTGGCAAGCTTTCGGCATCCACAGAGTTCTTCGCCGGGAGAGAGTGGAACTCGAAAACCTTATAACCCGACCGAAATTGACTTTTACCCCCCTCTCCTGTGTTTCCATCCGTCTTTTCTCCTCCCATTCAGTGTTAACAAAGAACGTGGTGGGGGAATCCAAGCTACGTTCCTTCTGCGTTATTTTCTGCCTGTGTGGTTTGAAAGGCAAACGATTTTCGGGCCCTAATAGTCATTTTGTGGGGTTCTCCCGGCAAAGGACTGGCGTTGCAAATGCAGTCACTCTTGGCGAAAGAAGACGTCCAACCAACATGCAAGAAAGTAGACTCTCTCTCTCTCTCTTTCTCCTTGTCAAACATGATATTTAATTCTGTTTTAAGGGGGGGAGGGTTGGTACAGGGACATTTTGTACTGTTTTAATTGTAAGCCGCTTAGATTGATTTATCACATAAGCGGGATATAAATAAATTTTATTATTATTATTATAAACACACACACACACATCCAAATTATTTTGTTCAGAAGCCCTATTGATTTTGACGGCGCGATGTCCACAAGCAGGCTAGGACTCCATCTTCTGATTTGTTTCTCTCCTAATTATTATCCAGGTAGCTATATGCCTAATTATTATTTTGATAAATATATTCCCAATTACTATCCAGGCAACTATCTGCCTAATTATTATTGAGATAAATATATTCCCAATATTATCCAGGTAACTATATGCCTAATTATTATCCAGGTAACTATATGCCCAATTATCATTCAGATAAGTATATTCCCAATATTATCCAGGTAACTATATGCCTAATTATTGTCCAGGTCTGCCTAATTATTATTGAGATAAATATATTCCCAATATTATCCAGGTAACTATATAAAGTAAAACTAAAACTAAATGCCTAATTATTATCCAGGTAAGTATATTCCCAATTATTATCCAGGTAACTATATGCCCAATTATCATTCAGATAAGTATATTCCCGATATTATCCAGGTAACTATATGCCTAATTATTGTCCAGGTAACTATCTGCCTAATTATTATTGAGATAAATATATTCCCAATATTATCCAGGTAACTATATGCCTAATTATTATCGGTCACAATCAGCGCGTTTATTCTGATATTCAAAGGGGAAGATCGCTGTGCAAATGCGCCTTGGATCAGACGATCCGGGAGAAAAATAAAATAAAAATAAAAGACATAAATCAATGGAAATGGCGGGCGCTTCCTCCAGCAGAACCGACGCCCAAATCCTTGGACCGAAGCCCATCAAGGAAACCTTTTCCCTCCTCAATGCTCCCATCCCAGACTCAGTCGGTTTCTGCCTCTGTTCCCCAAAATGCTTTTTGATTTTTTTTTTTTTTAAAAAGAACAAGAAAAAAAAAAAGGTGGCTTTAAAACAAACCATCATCCCAGAAACTGGGGACAGGAAAGGAGACCATTACCAAACTGTGCACTCTCGCGAACGGCATTTCAACATTTTGCACAAATTCGGGCTGCGTCCGCACAGGAGAAATAATCCGGTCTGACACCCTTTTAAGTGCCATGGCTCAAGGCTATGGAATTCGGGGCTCCGCTCAGGTGCCACAACCAAACTACAACCCCCAGAATTCCACAACCTTGAGCCATGGCAATTAAAGGGGTGTCAAACCGGATTGTTTCTGTAGTGCGGATCCAGCCCTCTAGACCCAGACCGGTGCCCGTCTGAACGATCAAACGGCCTAGGTCTACTCGAAAGTAAGCCGCCTCGTGTTCAAGGGAGGCTTTAACCTAGGTCTGATCCTCACTGTATTCAGTTTGACACCGCGTTAACTGCCATAGTGCCAACCTATGGAACCCTGGGATTTGCAGTTTGTTGGGGCAGAGAAGGCTCAATGTCTCACAAAACTGCAAATCCCAAAATTCCCTAGCATTGAGCCAGGGCAGTTAAAGCAGGTGTCCAACTTCATTAATTTTGCTTGGGAGGAGAGGATCGAAACCGACTTTTTCCAGTCTTTGCTGCGAAGAAAGTCTCTCTGGATTTAAGCCAGGCTCCTCTGACCCAGCTGACTCTAACCTACTGTAAGTCTTATTACAACAGAGGCCCAAATTAATTGGATTAACCTACACCTGGTCTTATCATTCAACAGTTAATTCCTTGGATCTACTTTATTTTATTTTTTCTAAAAAATTTCCAAGGATCTACTTTAAGCTGGAACTGACCAATAGGATGCCAGCCCATCCCAAACCACCTTTGGGAACTAGGCACATCTTTTTTTGGGGGGGGGAGAATAGCCCAAAGTCAAAGGCACACAATTTTACCCAGAATCACACAGGGCTAATGTGAAATAGTCTATCTCCAATTCAGGCTGTGGGAAGGACCAAGAAACACAAGAGGCACAGTTGATCACTTCACTGCTTCCTTTTGGATGGCTCCTGTTATCTTTTTTTTTGGGGGGGGGAATCTGGGCAGTAAAGAACTTTTTAACAATTCTACATGGGAAAAATGCAATGGAAAACTTGGAGAACTTCTGTTCGTTGTCCTATGTACATTTATCATGTTCTTGAGGTTTTCTTGGCAAGATTTAGAGGCTTTCCATGGCTGAGCACAGATTTGAACCTTGGGTTTCCAGCGTCTTAGTCCAACATAGTCCCGCTACACCATGCTGGCCCTCCACCATGTTATGTTATTAGAGCTACAGATAACTCCTTACACCAGAATAGTAAGAAACAGCTCCTACCATGGCAACACATTTATTAAAAACCATGTATGTACAGACAAAAGTTATCCCCAAATAAAACTAACGCTTTGTTTTTAAAGTCTTCTGTCACTTCAACAGCATCTGGTAAGATTATTTACAAACTGAGCAACAGGAGTCACAACACACTTTCCATTTAGAAGAGCTGAAACATACACTCACCAATTACCAATAAATAGATAATTTAATGTGCTCTCGGCATCAGTGCCCACTGTCAGATCAAAAGTTGTTTAAAAGTTGTTTAAAAGCGAAACTCCCAACACACACCACTTTCTGACACCCAGCTGCACTGCCATTGACTAGAACTATATAGAATTAATTTTTTTGGTCATAAGTCTACAATATACCTAGACACAGAGCTGTACATGTAATATTGTATTTTGTTCACCTTACCTTCACAGGCTTCTCTCATTCTGCCAACATATTTTAATGTCAAGTCTTCCAAAACAAGACAAAAGATTTTTTTAAAATCCCTAATATATATATATTTTAGTTCTTGTGTGCTTTCTGAAGAATCCCCTCTATAGGTAAAACTTCAATTTTGAATATTTTCTGCTATAAAAAAATTCAATTGGATATAATAACGCCCGCAAATCCACCAAATTGCAACCTTGAGCCTACTGGACAGTTCACAAGACAGCCATTGGTAGAACTGTGAGCCTTTCATTTTTATCATATCCCCTTCTTGTCCAAGAAAGCCTTACTGAATGGCAAGATGCCAGTAAGACCTCTTCCTTCAAGTTTGCTTCAGGGAGTTGGGAGACAGGCGTAAGGTTGGGTGCTTTTTTTCACCAGGTGGGGAGGGGAGTGCTACCTTGTTTGTTCCCTTTTTTACCTGCAAAATTCAGTCAAAAACTTTGGCACCTTCTATAGAATTGCACAAGAACATCTCAGAAGGTGGAAGGCAGCATTTTTTGCCACACACCTCTGCACCACCACTGAGGGAAAATAACATAAATATTATAAGACAGTCAGGTTTTAACCCAAGTCTGGGACTGTCAGTCTCTTTAAGAACTGGCATAGAAAGCATAATAACCCATGCCTTTTGAAGTGTCTTTTCCATAGTCCTCAGCATTAATGTCCTCACATTTCATCGTGGGAGAGTTTTCATTGCTGGAGGTGCTGGGGGAGAGTCGCCGCCTTTTGCAAGCCCCAGTGTAGACCCCAGAATCATTTGAATCTAGAGATTTGATGGATGGTGGAGTCTCTATCCAGGATGACCCAATCTCTTCTTTCACTTTCTCCTTGTGAAGGAGGTCTTCAGAGAAACCAGGAGGGCTGGTTCTTGAGGTCCAAGGTAAGCCAGCAGACATTTTCCTTTGATAAGAGCCTCTGCTCCCCCATCCTGCCATGGGGGAGAATGCTGGGTCAGGGTAATATCCCAAGGCATGGGAAGTCTGGAGGGGAAGGGATTTGATGCCATAAGGGAGTAAGGTACTAGAAGAATAGTCAGCTTCATAGGAGTTCATGTCCAGTTTGTTGGTTCCAGGCTGCTGGACTGGAGTAACAAACCATCTCTGGGGAGGGTTGGTCATCTCTTCATTCTGCTGAGGGGACAGTAGGCCATTGGTTTGAGGGACAGTTCTTTCCCCATTATAGAATCTAGCAGGTGGCAGGTTGTTGACAAATTGTTCCTGGAAGAAGGGTTGTACGCTGTACCGGGCTCCTGGGACAATCTGGTGGGATCTAGGAGAATCCGTGGGAGATGGAGTTAATCTGTCATTTTCTGAAGCTGTGTACATGCTACAAATATAAGAGAGAAATGCTAAGATTTTTTTGCTCTTTACCATACAGCTAGCCGGCATTAACATGCAAGGAGGCCGAATGCAGCACCAAACACAGGGTGTGGCAATGCTCATTCATTCTGCCTCTTAAGATTTTAAGACAACCCACATTAAAAGACATTTTCATACTGGTTTTTACTGCATGCAGTGCACCTCTTCTGCTGATTTTACCAGTTAAAATATTTTTTTTCTGCTTGCCAACAGCATTTTAAAAATATAACCAATACTGCTGGCATGTTCTGAATAAAATTTTGAGAAGTCAAATTTAGATCTCATCCCACAGCAAAATTATTATCGTTTCTAACAACCTATTCAACCATATATGTTCTATGCAATATTATACATATTTATTCAGAAGTTTGCCCACTGAATTCAAACGATTTATTGACAGGGGTGTGCAATAGATAAGTTATGCATGGGGGGGGGGGATTACATTCTAATCATTTCATTTTCAGCCAAAGATGAAATTATTTTCTTTAGATGTATAGTTAACTGATTTCAATATAAATTGTTTTCAGGTAACAAATGAAAACTGAGGACTATTGCTAACAACTAATGGAAGCCTTTTTGAAAGAATATAATTTAATTTTACCTCAAATGTTTCTACAATATAATCATTTATTTTATATAGAGATGAGAATACTTCTTACGAATCATAGTTGTCCCGGAAGCCTTTTGCAAAAGGATTATGGTCAATTTTAAGCTGTGTAATCTGGAAAGTAAAATAGCACTGTCAATTAGATACATCTCACAAAAAATAATGTCTGCAAAAAAGGGTGTCTTTTTTGAAAATAAGATTTCCATTCTAAAATGAAATGCATGAATGCTAATGAGTTGTTTTAATAGTTCAGATAAAGCAGATTTGTGAAAACAAGCAGTTTACAATTATCACTAATATTAAAACAAACATCTGTTTGCTTACCTCCCTATTTTTGTCACTTAATTTAGGGGTGTATTTATAAACCTATAGAGCACATTTTAAAAAACAATAACAAATGTTATCCTTACATCTGTGTTCTGATATGCAGTGACAGCTATGAACTGTGTTTCTGGGAAGTTAAAGGTCTGTGTCTTTGAGGAGTCATTCATGTCTTCAACACCATCTTCTGTCACTTCCACAATATGAAGCCGAGGCTGATACTTGTGCAGAGACTGAAGAACTATCATCTGGAAAAATAAGAACCCCAGCAAAGCTTGTAACTATCAAACCCCTGTCTGGTTTGAGGAAAGTCATATGATCATCAAAATTTGCAAGCCTTTAATACAGGCTAGTGCTTTCTACATGCCCCCAGACTTTAAATATAATGTAATTTACAGCAACAAATATCAAATTCACCATAGGCACACTTAAAAAGAAACCCACTGTAGAAAAAAGAAACCCAAGTTGCTGCAACCCTGAATCATCAAGCCTGATCTCTTCTGTACTTTCTAAATCCTAACTCAGGCAAGGAAATGAAATCTAAGTACACAGTTTTACCTGGGTGTTGTTATTATTGGCCCCTTTGTTATTGGTTAGCTTCAGTTTTCCAAAAGATATCTCTTGCCTCATCCAGTGAGCTCCAGTGTTGGGAGATTCAGGATGAACATAAACCTTGTTGCCTGTTAGAGAATGAAAGGAGGAGGGGGAGGAATCAGAAAAAAGGTGTTGTTTTCTCTGCTTCACCCTGCACAGAATTGAGATTGCCATATCCCAAAAGTAGACACAATAACAGAAAGGTGTACACAAGCTTTAACCAGATAGCCAAGAATGAGATCAAAGCAACTCTTTATTGTTTTTTGCATCTAACTGGTATTCTGAGAGCTTACAAAGTCTGTAATAAGATAAGGAATATACCTGAGGAAGCAAAAAGAAGCAAAAAGAAGAAATCCTCCACACTAAACCTTCTCCATTTTATTGAGAATTGAGAGACACTGAGGTCATCCAGACCCACCTGCAATCTGTCACCCTCCCCAGAGGAAGACTTGTGCCCTTGGTTTATAGACATAGACCAGGGGTAGGCAACCTTTCCCCTTTAAGGGCCGAGGGACTTCAGCTCCCAGAAGCCTCAGCCATATTGGCCAATAGTCCCATGTTGGCCAATAGCTCCTGGGATTCTGGGAGCTGAAGTCCCTCAGCCCTTAAAGAGGAAAGGTTGCCTACCCCTGACATAGACCCAGGGGATGGGAAAGGGTAAAGACTCCCAAGATTAGGCTGAGGTAGGATTAACCCCTCTGACATATTCTGTCAAAATTGGACCACCAAAACTCTTATACAGAAGCCTCCTTTTGAGCCCTTTCAGAACATATCAACCAAAAGTATACTTATATCATCATTATCTTGCTGTTGCTTTCAGGGTCCTCTGATTCTTACCAGCTTCAGTTGGTGGTGATCGTTTAAATGTAATATCTTTTGTTGTCATTTTTTTGGGGGAAATCCGCAAGTAGTCAAAATTACCAAGATGGAGCTCCCCCCCTAAAAACAGTCCTGGGTCGTTGTTTATAGAAGCCATACCTGAGTGGGAAGAGGGCATAGCTTCAAAAAGCATTATTAGCTTCCCAGTGGAAAGCTACTTACAAACAAGGGACACACAGGAAGCAAGAATTTCTACAAGATTATTGTGCCTGCTCCAGGATGCCATACAACCCCACCTGGTTCAAGGAAAGAAGGCACTGGGCCACTCTAGTCCCAGGCATCCTTACCTTGCATGTTGTTGTCAGCTTTGCCACAGGTCACCCACTTTCCTCCCTGGAAGCGCCAGTGGTTGGGGTCAGCCAGCACCACCTCCACAAAGACATTGTAGTGAGCAGTGGGGTTGAGGCCGGTGATGTTGAAGCTCAGGAAGGGAAACATCCGCCTGGCAATTGGGGAGAGAGAGAGAGATTGCTTTGGGGGCTTTCAAGGGGGAGAAGAAGGAAGAGGAGAGGGCGCCTGTACCAGCTCTGTGCCAGGCCTTCCTGCTGACACCTTTGGCAGCCTCTCCAGCCTTGGCTAGCACCTGGGCAGGAGAAGGGAGCGCAGATGGCGACTCCCCTCATGGGTTTTATATTTAGAGAGAGTCACCACAGAAGCTTTGGCTCTGAGTCTCTCTTTCTCTCTCCTGAAAGCATCAGGGAAAAAGGAAGAGAGGAGCCATCTCAAGATCAGGCAGGCTCTGGCCTCTAAGGAGGTGGGAACATCTCAACCCTCAGTCTCTCAGTCCTCCAATCCTATTATATACATTTCCCCTAACCTCCATCATAATTTCTAAAGGCTGGGATTTTAGCTCTTATTCCCCACCTACCTGAGGATTATTATTTCACAGAATCAGTGTAAAGAAAATCATTCTACTCCTTGGCCCCTTGATAATTCCCCAAGTTCAGCTATAATTGTTTTGCAGAACTTAAGTGCCCTGCTCGCTTTTATGGCGCAAGATACCAAACTGACTTAAAAGGGAGAGGCCTTTTCCCAAAAGTAAATACAAGGAATGTTTGTTTTGTTTTGTTTTCTTTTTAAATTAAAAAAAAGTGGAATTCACAGTTTAACTTGCTCTGAAATCCGAAAAGGAGATTAGTTGGTCACAGGATTCAAGGGCGTTGCCTTCCTTTGGTTGGGAAATTCTCAAGTCCAAGGAAAGCCATTCCACTGATTTGAGGGAATTCGTTTTCAAGCAACGAATTTTGGGAATCGGGAGGTTAAAGAGTTGTTGACTAAAATCAAATAGGGCTCAGACAGTTTTTTAAGAAGCGCAGTTAAATGTGTACCCAGCAAGGAATTTAGGTATTTTGCAATATTGGTTATTGAAAATACTGGTATTTCCCAGTAGTGCACCCAGCAATGATAGAGGTGAAGCTTCTCTGTGGTCAATGGAGGCTGCTCCAAGCACTTAGTGAGATGGAAAAATTGGTTTCATAGCGAGATCCTACACCTCTTGATTTAGGAATACAGCCTGCTGCGCTCAATACGATTTACCCCAAATGAGATGGGAGCTGCTGTTATTGTCTGCCTTCAAATCACTCCTGATTTAAGGCAACCCTATCATGGGGGTTTTATAGCAGAATTGGACTTCCCTTTGCCTTCCTCTACAGATGAGAGAATTCAAAAATATAGCCGTGTTCGTCTCTAAAATCAAAATATATAGAGAGATCTTGTAGCCCCTTTGAGACTAACTGAAAGAAAGAAGTTGGCAGCATGAGAGGAAATGCATCTGAGGAAGTAAACTGAAGTCTACAAAAACTCTTGCTGCCAACTTCTTTCTTTCAGTTAGTCTCAAAGGGACTACAAGATCCCTTTACATACTACGGCTGAGAGAGTGTGACTTGCCCAAGGTCACCCAGTGGGTTTCCATGGCGAAGCGGGGATTCGAATCCACTAGTCCAGCATTCAGACCAAAGCACCTCTCCTAAGAAAAACGCATGAAAGTCTTGGGGTCACACTCACACAAACGTGGGAGGATTCACATCCAAGCCGTTTATGGTGGAGCGGGAGACTCCGGTATTCTGTAAAAATAAGAACAGCCGACAAAAACGGGATGGCTGCCTGGGAGGACGAAATGAGACCGGAAAGGAAAGAATTGGGAGAAATGCGAAAACCCGTCCAAATCCACAGAGACCGACACAGATTAGTCGACGTCAAAAAATTTACTCCAGATGACTCTGCCGGCGCCCCTTTCCAGGACGCGTCCTCCTTTTCCAGGACGCGCCCTCCATTTCAACCTTGCGTCCAGGAGGAATTTCCCAAACGTCCTCCGTTTTGAGCAGGGCCAAAAAGCAACCACTTACACCGCTATGAGTGTGTTTTTAAAGCTTTTCTTTGGCCACGTCCTCCAGTTTTGTAGCGGCTTCTCCTTCTTTGCAGTGAGGAGGACCTCCGGTTACTCTGCCGGCGCCAAACTTTCGGGAGACGAGAGCCCCAAAGCCGGCTCCGTTCCCAAGGAAGCCCGAAGGGCCCCGATCCCAGCCTGGCCCAAAATCTCCTCGGAGGGGGGCTGAGTGCCTTTAAGTCATTTCCGACTTATGGCGAGCCGATCCTGGGGTTTTCTTGGCCAGATTGGTTCAGAGGAGGTTTGCCACTACCTTCCCCTGAGGAGGCTGAGAGTGTGTGACTTGCCCAATGTAGGTTTCATTGCTGAGCTGAGACTCAAAACCTGGTCTCCAGAGTTTATAGTCCAACACTCAAACCACTACGCCACGACGTCTATCTATGCATATTTGTGTGTGCATGGGTGCATGCACGCACACACACACACACACACACAATGTGTGTGTGTGTGTGTGTAGTGTAAACAAAAGTAAAGAATATATATAAGGCAGGTTTCGGATTTCTGGCTCAAAAAGGGCAGGATCCGGAGTATTTAGATTGCTCTTTTGTATGCGTGGGTGTGTATGAGGTGTACCTTTAAGTCCTTTCCAATTTACGGCGACTTTAAGGTGAACCTATCCCGGGCTTTTCTTGTCCAGATTTCTTCAGAGGAGCTTTGCCATTGCCTTCCTCTGAGGAAATCCTACGCCTCTTGACTTGGGAATCTAGCCCTGATAAGATGGGAGCTGCTGTTACTAATGTCTGCCTTCAAGTCAGTTCTGATTTAAGATGACCCTAGCATGGGCTTTCAGAAAGGGGCTTGCTTGGCCATGCCTTCCTCTGAGGCTGAGAGAGTGTGACTTGCCCAAGACCAACGCAATGGGTTCCTAGGGGCGAGCCGGGATTCTCTAGGGTGGCAGTCCAACACTCCAACCACACTGTCTCTTCCTCCCTCCCTTCCTTTTTCCTTCCTTCCTTCCTTCCCTCCCTCCCAGCCACCCCCCGCCAATCCTCCCTCCTCCTACCTGCCCTGCTTGGTGATGATCATCTCGGTCTGATGCCGGTGGAACTTGAGCCAGAGGGGCCGGTTGCAGAGGAAGACTTGGGCCCGGAGCCCTCCCGCCCCGCCGGACATGGCCAAGGCGCTCAGCCCTCCGCATGACCCTGCAGCGACCGCTACCGCCGCCGCCGCCGCCGCCGCCGGGTAAGGGCTGTAGAGGCTTCCCGGAGGGGGTCCTTGGCCGTACTGGTAGCCGCCCCCGGCCGAAGCGGCCCCGAAGGGCGTCCTGCCAGCCGCCGCCGCCGCCGCCGAGAAGCCCCCAGGAGGGGAGAGGACGGAGCCATACGGGTAGCGGGCCCCTGCAGGGGGCGGCGGGGGCGGCGGGGGCGGCTGGTACATGGAGCCCGGCTGAGGAGGGGCCGCCCCGGCCGGCGCGTAAGGGAAGAGGGCGCAGGGGCCGCCCAGGTCCGGCCCCGCTCCCGTCGGTCCGGGAGACTGGAGGTAGTAGCGCTCGGGGCTCAGGCCCTCCAGAGAGTAGCGGGCCGGGGCCAGGGCCGGGGCTGGCGGGAGACCGCTGCCGCCCTCCTCCTGCTCCTGCTGCTGCTGCTGCTGCTCCTCCTCCTCGGCGGGGCAAGGCGAGCCCTTCCGTCCGGCGTCCCCCCCCACCGCCTTGGCCGCCTCTCCTTCGGACCCTTCGCCCAACAGGCCTCCTCCTCCTCCTCCTCCTCCTCCAAACTTTTTGGCGCCTTTTTCCAAGTCCAGGCGAGGAAGAGGAGGAGGAGGAGGAGGAGGCGAGGAGGTGGAGGCGAGGTGTCGGGAGGAAGCAGTGGGGCGCCCTCCTGCGCTCTCCAAGGGGTAAAAAGGGGCGCCGGGGAGGTTGGCTGCGCTGCCCAAGAGAGGAGGATGCTCCCCCAATTGCATGGCGGCCAAAGAGAGCCCCCTCCTTTAAGGCTTGGGTGAAGAGACCCCCCAGCGGCCCCGAGCCTTCCGCCAAGCCGCCCCTGGGGCTCCCCGCCTGGCCCTCATTGACCGACCGACCACCCACCCACCCGCCCTCCTTTCCTCCCTTCCCTGCCCTTCCCTTCTTCCTCTCGAACCGGACCTCGGACTGCGGCACCGGCCCGGGAGGGGAGCGCTTTATATACGCGCGAGGGGCGGGGCTTGGAGGGCTCCATTCGGAGGGCGCGCGCTCCTGAGGGTCGCCCACCTATTGGCTGAGCCCCGAGACAGGCATTCAATTAGACAGGGATTAATTGGGGACGAGTCACCTGCAGTCCTTCCTCCGACCCTTGGCTGCTGCTGCTTCGTCTTCTTCTTCTGTTTTTTTCTTTTAAATAAAACTCCTGATGGGGACAGAAAAGTTGGTGCGTAGAGGAAGATCGTTGTGGATGTATATATATGTGTGTGTGTGTGTGTGTGTGTGTGTTGCTGTTGTTGTTTTTGTTGTTGTGTGCCTTTTCTTTAAGTCGTTTCCGATTCTAGCCTGGGTTTTTCTTGGCCGGATTTGCTCAGAGGAGGTTTGCCATGGCCAACTCCTGAGGCTGAGAGCGTGTGACTTGCTCAAGGTCACCCCTAGTGGGTTTTCGTAGCTGAGCTGGGATCCGAAGCCTGGTCTCCAGAGTCGCAGTCCAATATATATATATATATATATATATATATATACAGAGAGAGAGAGAGAGAGAAAACACACACATATATGCATAAATAGATAGACATCGTGGCGTAATAAGTTGAGCGTTGGACTAGGACAAATAGCATTCAAGACATATGCATATATGTATATGTGTCTCTGTCTGTGTGTACACACACGTGTATATACACACACACATACACTTACACAAATGCATTTACAGACATATGTATATATGTATATTTCTCTCTCTAATATATATATATATATATATATATATATAAAACGTGTATACTGTACGTGTGTGTGTGTATACACATATACACAAATGCATACACACAAACATATATATGTATATCTCTCTGTGTGTGTATATAGGGCAGGTTTCGGATGTCTGGCCCCAAAAGGGCTGGATCAGGAGTTTTCAGATTGCTCTTTTCTGTATGAGAGTGTGTGTATGTGTGCCTTCATATCCTTTCTGACTTATGGCGAGTCGAAGGCGACCCTATCCGGGGGTTTTCTTGGCGTGGTTAGTTCAGAGGAGCTTTGCCGTTGCCTTCCCCCGAGGAGGCTGAGAGAGTGTGACTTGTCACCCCGTGGGTAGATTGCTCTGTCTGGGCTGAGAGGGAAAGGGCAGAACCGGCGTCTCTGGGTGGCCTCGCCTGCTCCTGGGGATCTAGAGAGGGTCAAGTCCAGGACTGCATCCGCAGGGCGGAAATAAATCGGTTTGGGAGCGCTTTAACTGCTGTGGTTCCAGGCGATGGCATTCTGGGAATGGTCGTTTGTTGTGGCACCAGAGCGAAGCGACCATTCCCAGAATGCCATCGCCTGGAGCCACAGCAGTTAAAGCGCTCCCAAACCGGGTTATTTTTTCAGTGGGGATGCAGCCCATGGAGAAGTGATCCTCCCTCTCCTTGCCGAGCTTTCCTCCCCCATGGACCCCGCTGCATCCTCCCCTCCCTCCCCTCCCCTTCAAACATCCCCCCCCCCCAAAAAAAATCACTTTCGATGCAAGAGAAGTTCCTTCCGTCGGGAGGCCTTTGCTTGCAACCTGCCAGCACTTCGCACCTTCTCAGGGATCCTCCTTTAAAGCAGACGGCGGGGGGGGGGGCACGATTGTCACTCTCCTCCTCCTGAACAGGCTTTTCTCTCCGCCTTTTGCTTTGAAAGGAAAGAAGGAAGGAAGGAAGGAAGGAAGGAAGTTGGGGAGAACTGTGCAGAACTTGCCCCCACCTTTCCCACCTGCAGAACAAACGCATCCGCCTCGTCTTTCCTCCCCCCAAAAAATTCAGTCTCCCTCCCCCTCCTGATCAATTCCTCACCCTTTTTCTGAGCCCAGAAAGAGGACAGCAATTGGGGCACAAAAGGCCCAGACAGGATGCAATTGCTTGGATACCGTGGTGCTGCTTTTTACTGGGATTTATAGTACTGTAAGGTACTTACAACTCTAATACGGGGGGGGGGGGGGGTTTGCATTGGGGAGTCCCAAGGCTCCACAGGATGGAGCCCTGGAAGTCTAAAAGGAATGCCGCCCCGTCGCTCAGAAATGGATTCCAATGACTAAGGATCGCACAACCCGTCTATGGCGCTATTATCCCGCTTTCATTGCGGTGGCTGCTTTCTGTGGCATTCTGCTCCGGCTGAAAATGTTAAATGCCCCTCCTTCCCGGGGATTCCTCAGGAGCAATTGTCCCGAGACTTATTCTTGGTCGGTTAGCATCCGATTTTAGGCAACCGTTTCCCTTTACCTGAGAGTCAAGTCCACTCAATTCAGCAGGACTTACTCCTGAGAAGACTAGCGCTAGGATGGCGCTTTTAAACTGCCAAGCCTATGCGCCTTTCTGTGGAAGTAAACCCCCTGAAAGTTTACGAAAATAGCCATCGGATGTTGACTTAGGTCTTTCAGATTTCTTTCCTTTCCTTTCCTTTCTCTCTTTCTCCTTTCTTTCTTTACTTTTTCTCCCTCCCTCCCTCCCTCCCTTTCCTTTATTTCCTCTCTCTCTCTCTTCCTTCCTTCCTTCCTTCCTTCCTTCCTTCCTTCCTCTCTGTTTCTCCCTCCCTCCCTTTCCTTTATTTCCTCTCTCTCTCTCTCTTCCTTCCTTCCTTCCTTCCTCTCTGTTTCTCCCTCCCTCCCTTTCCTTTATTTCCTTTCTCTCTCTCTCTCTTTCTCCCTTCCTTCCTTCCTTCCTTCCTTCCTTCCTTCCTTCCTCTGTTTCTCTTCCTTCCTTCCTTCCTTCCTTCCTTCCTTCCTTCCTTCCTCTCTGTTTCTCTCTCTCTCTCTTCCTTCCTTCCTTTCTCTCTCTGTTTCATTCTCTCTCTTTCTCCTTTCTTTCTTTCTTTCTTTCTTTCTTTACTTTTTCTCCCTCCCTCCCTCTCCTTTATTTCCTCTCTCTCTCTCTCTTCCTTCCTTCCTTCCTTCCTTCCTTCCTTCCTTCCCTTCCCTTCCCTTCCCTTCTCTCTCCCATCCTCCCTTTCCTTTATTTCCTTTCTCTCTTTTTTCCCCCCTTCCTTCCTTCCTCTCTGTTTCTCTCTCTTCCTTCCTTTCTCTCTCTGTTTCATTCTCTCTCTTCCTTTCCTTTCCTTTCGTTTCCCTCTCTCTCCCTTTCCTTTCCTTTCCTTTCCTTTCCTTTCCTTTCCTTTCCTTTCTCTTCCCTCCTCCTCCTCCTCCTCCTTCTCTCTCTCTCTCTCTTTCCTTAGCCAAGGAATCCCCGGAACTCCTTGTAAGGAGAGATACTGAACGTGGGGCAGGCCAGGTGTTTTGAATTCTTCCAGGTGGAGGAAGACTGCTTCCCTCCCTCCCTCCCTCCTTCCTCCTCCTCCAAGCCGCCTTAAACCCGAAGCGTCTTGAGAGCGGAGGGCCTTCCCTCCCTCCAGTCAGTCACTGTGGCTTCCTCCCCAAATAAGTGAGGCCTCAGGCGGCCTTTGCGGTTCCGTCGCCCCCCTTGGGTTGACCTTTCCTAGCGCTTGGTCGTTCATTGCTAAGGCTCCGGAGGACTTACTTGCGTGGGCTTCCCTTCCCAGATCAGGTCGAGAACTCCGCTTTTCTTTGTCAGCTTCTTTTATTTTCAGGACCCCCGGAAGACCCTGGACAGATCTATAGCTAGACCCTAACAGGCTTGGCTTTGATATTTTTTTATATATTTAAATATTTTGTTCCCTAAATAAAACCTGAAGCCTTAGGAAACTGGGATTGCCCCCAAGAGGTTGTCCATCTGTTGAAGGGAGGGCAAGAGAAAAGGCGATCTTTGTCAAGCAAGAAGGGGACGCTTTCTTTGGAAAGCCGACTTCTTCCTTTCTGTTTTGCAATTATCATCTGCCGCTTCCCTGAGGCTGCATCCGCACTGCAGGAATAATCCAGTTTGATCCCGCTTTCATTGCCACGGCTGTATGCTATGGAATTCTGGGAATGGTAGTTGGTTGTGGCACCAGAGTGGTGCCACAACCAACTACCATTCCCAGAATTTCATAGCATACAGCCGTGGCAATGAAAGCGAGATCAAACTGGATTATTCCTGCAATGCGAATGCAGCCTGTGGTTTTTGTTGTTGTTGTTGTTGTTGTTTGCTTACAACTTGGTCTTGGAAATTTTAAAAAATGTATTATTTGGGAGCGAGTGGCAAGGTGCCAGGCTTTTGGGGATGACAGTGTTGCCAAACAAAACAAAGCCACCAATTTTAGAGACGAACAGGCTTCTTTAAAAGCATTTTAAACCGAGAATTTCATCTCCTCCCTTCAGGACGCAATGTAGGCAATTTTTTAAAAAAATCCATATATATACCCAATTTTGAAAAGTAACTTCAAACATTACTTTCCTCTTCAAACGCACCGTTGTTTTTGTTGTTGTTGTTGTTGTTGTTGTTTTAAATAATCTTTAGCTCACAAGGAATGGCAAACGCGTTTCTCTCTCTTATTCCGTTTTAGGAAGGGAAAAAAAAATCCCACCAAGAATACACGAAACGGAGGTTTCCCATAACCGATTGCCACGCTTTCCGTTGGCCTTTTACTCAGGAGTAACCCCTCCGAGCTTCAAATGGCCTCTCTTGGGCTTTTCAGTCGCCAAACCGAAGTCAAGTTCGTCGGAGGGCGGCGGATCGAGGACATGATGGTTGCCACTCCTCTTGGAAGGGGCAAAGGGGCGCTTTTGCAACGAGTTTATCACCCAGGTGCCAAGCGGATCCGTCTGCCAGCCTGCGATCAGCTGAAGAAAAACCAAACACACGCGTCAACCCGCTCAGACAACGCGACAATGTGGGTTAAGATACCGGAAGGAAGGAAGGAAGGAAGGAAGGAAGGAAGGAAGAAAGAAAGAAAGAAAGAAAGAAAGAGATGGATCAAAAGAAAGAAAGGAAGGAGGGAGGGAAGGAAGGAAGGAAGGGGGAGAGAAAGGAAGGAAGGAAGATGGAAAGAAAGAAAGAAAAAGATTAATGGATGGAAAGAACAAAAGAAAGAAAGAAAGAAAGAAAAAGAAAGTAAGAAAGAAAGAAAGGAGAGAAGGGAGGGAGGGAGGGAGGGAGGGAGGAAGGAAGGAAGGAAGTAAAAAAGAAAGAAGGGAGGGAAGGAAGGAAGGAAGGAAGGAAGGGGGAGAGAAAGGAAGGAAGGAAGATGGAAAGAAAAAGAAAGAGATGGATCGAAAGAAAGAAAGGAAGGAGGGAGGGAAGGAAGGAAGGAAGGGGGAGAGAAAGGAAGGAAGGAAGATGGAAAGAAAGAAAGAAAAAGATTAATGGATGGAAAGAACGAAAGAAAGAAAGAAAGAAAGGAGAGAAGGGAGGGAGGGAGGGAGGGAGGGAGGGAGGGAGGGTGGAAGGAAGGAAGGAAGGAAGGAAGT
Organism: Phrynosoma blainvillii; assembly: GCA_026167975.1. Lineage (NCBI taxonomy): Eukaryota > Metazoa > Chordata > Lepidosauria > Squamata > Phrynosomatidae > Phrynosoma > Phrynosoma blainvillii. Next base: position 58,354,268 of record JANUYF010000005.1, read on the forward strand.
AAAAAAGAAAGAAGGGAGGGAAGGAAGGAAGGAAGATGGAAAGAAAAAGAAAGAGATGGATCGAAAGAAAGAAAGGAAGGAGGGAGGGAAGGAAGGAAGGAAGGAAGGAAGGAAGGGGGAGACAAAGGAAGGAAGGAAGGAAGGAAGGAAGGAAGGAAGGAAGATGGAAAGAAAGAAAGAAAGAAAAAGATTAATGGATGGAAAGAAAGAAAGAAAGAAAGAAAGAGAAAGAAAGAACGGAGAGAAGGAAGGGAGGGAGGGAGGGAGGAAGGAAGATGAAAGGAAATAAATAAATAAATAAATAAATAAAAAGATGGATGGAAAGGAAGGAAGGAAGAGGGACCCAACTTTGTCCTGTTTTCTGTCAGGTTTTTTTTCACGGGGCACCCAGCCAGGTGTTTATTCCAGGGAATTTTTTTGGGGGGGGAGGATGGTATTTAGGACTAGCCATTTAAAAAGTAACCCCACTGAGCCGTAGGAGTTTGGAAGCTCTGGCTTGCAGAATGTTTACTGACATGTTTTAAACATCCATCCCCCCACCCCTCCCCGTGAACCGTCTTGGGTCTCTTCTGGGAGAAAGGTGGCATACAAATGAATAAAATAAAATAAGGATGGGAATAAATGGATGAGTTATTCCTGAGTAACGGGCACCGGGTTGGACAGCCCAGGAGGAAAGTGGCTGAAAAAAAGGAGCTTTTCCTCTCACTCTTTCTTGAGGGATTTCTCCTTGGATTTTCGCAGATCCAAGGGAGCCAGCATTTAAATGGGAGCGGGGAGGTCGAGGTGAAGGTGAATCCTTTTTTCGGACCCTGACCCCAATTGGCACCCTCCGAAATCTGAGAACTCCCTACTCTGGAAAAGAAGGGATTCGTGCCAATGTTTCTTCGTGGAAAAGGATCTGGGCACAAGCAACAAGCTGCGTAGGGCATCGGCAGGACAAGGTGATGGGTGCCAGGCCAGAATTTTGGAGCACTTACACTTTGCTCCTCTGGATGTTTGGGTCTTCATCTCCCAGAATTCCTGGCCTTGGGCCATACTAGGTGGGACTTCTGGGTGTTAGAAGACCAAATCATCTCAAGGATCAAGCTTACCAAGTGCTGCTTTGGAGGAGCTGTCCGATTTCAGTTCAAACCTTGGAGGACCTATTGGGCGGTCAAGTTCAGCACCTTGGACAGATCCGCTAAAATCTAGGTTTAACCTTGAGGCGGATTCTTTGGCTGCATCCACACTGCAGAAATAATGCGGTTTGACACCGCTTTAACTGCCCTGGCTGAATGGTATGGATTCCTGGGAACTGTAGTTTGTTGTATGGATTTCTGGAAATTGTACTTTATTTGTTTTATTCCTATCATTCCTGTGCCACCTTTCTCTCAGAAAGGGATGCAAGGCGGCTCACAAATAAAACCATTAAAAAACATCTTAACAACAAAAATGTAAAAGACAATTAAAATCAACTAACTAAAACCAGTATAAAATTACATCAACATACAAAAGTTAAAAACATAACTAAGGGGGGTTGCAGACTGCCAGAAATAGTGCAAATTGAGTCCACTTTAAGGGTTAGGGTTAGTGCTAGGGAATCATGGGAATGGTTTTTTTCTGAGGCATTGAGCCTTCTCTGTCAGAGAGCTTTGGTGCCACAATAAAATACAGTTCCCATGATTCCCTAACCCTAAAAGTGGACTCAATTTGCACTATTTCTGGCAGTCTGCAACCCCCCTAACACTCCCTGTATAAGAGCCTCCCTGCCAAGAAAACCCTACAAACTTATTTCCTTTGAAGGTACATGACAACAACAGACCTACAGGTATCTCTACTCAGAAGGAAGTCCCTTTGGAGTTCAATAGGACATATTCCCTGACTCCTTCCTGTATGAGATTGCAGTCTCACACTGTTCAGGACTGAGAACTGGTTTGCACATTTTAAAAATGCCTTCAACTGATTCAGTTGGTATAAATAAATAAATAAAGTTGATATAAAGATGGTAGGGTTTCTGTGTCTTGCTGTCAACTCTGCCCTCAGTAAAGCCAATGTTGTATACAAAGTGAATGGATGCTGGAAGGTAGGGGAGGGAGTTGTTGTTGTTGTTATTTCTATTTCTTACCCTCCTCTCCCTGTGGATCAAGGTAGGGAACAACAACAATTAACAGGCACACCACATCAGTTTAAAGACATCAGTTAAAATACACATCAACTTGAAAGGACAAATAAGGTACACACATATTTTAAAAATCTACTGTACATTTCAAATTAATCATTTAAAATGCACAATTTAAAAATAATCTGGATAAGGCTGCCAGAAGAGGTAGATAGTGAGTCCTTTCAAGTATGGAGAAATTACTGGCTGGATTGCTGTTCCCAGCACACTCACACACCAGCATGGCTACTCCTGGGATGTTACTTGGCAAGATGGGACTATCTGGTGGTGGCTTTGAACTACTAGGAAGAGGAGCTGGTTGCTCCTGGTTATTGGTCCAAACAGCCCTCCTGACTGATTCAGATGGGCTCCCTCTTTCTCCTTCCTAGTTATCTGTAATCCAGGAAATGCAAACAAACAAACAAACAAAAACAAACCAAACCCCAAACCCTGGGGCCATGTTATCTTTTATTGAGCCTCCCACTCCCAGCTTCTGCTTCCCAGCTTCATGCCACACAGAGCTCATGGCTCTACAGAAGAGGCTGGCCAGATCCACAGCCACTTTCCCTTGTCTTGGACCATAGAGGCCCTGGAAATTGGAGTCCAACAAGCACCTGTTCCCCATAGTTGACCTAGAGAGTGAGCCTCTGAAGGCAGAGCTTGGAAAATGACTTTTTTGAACTACATCTCCCAGAATCTCTCAGCCAGAATGTCCATTGGGAGCTGTAGTCACTCCCCCAAAGCTAGAGGCTGTTATTTATGCCTGAGCTTAGTATATGTCTTGGTCAGACCTCATAGCTGCTTTGATAGAGGGGGAGAGTGTTGGAATCCAATTCCAGGAGGGGAACAGTCCCAAATGAAATAGACTAGCTGAGGACCCTTTCACACTCCACAATTGCAGTGTTATGACTCCACTTCAGTTGCCGTAACAACATGGAATCCTAGGATTTCAGCCTGAGTGCTCCTCTTGTGTCTCACCAAACTGCCAACTCCAGAAATCCATAAGATGCAGCTAGGGCATGTAAAGTGGCATCACAATGCTATAATTGTATAGTGTGGAAGAGCCCTGAATCAATTAAAGTGACCACTTTCAGCCACTGTAAAGCCCACTGATTTAATGGGTCAACTCTAGCTGGCAATGAGGATTAGATTTAGGTCTTCATAGGCATCTTTCCCAAAGGATTCGATGGGTACTTTGTGGTACTCCTTTGTTTTGCATGTCGCACCCATGAAAGAGCATTTATGGGAGTATAAGAGATTGGCAGGGCATGCCTTGGGACTGGCAGAGCTGTTTTTTGTGGTGCCATTGGGGCTGATAGAATGAGAGTATCATGATTTTGTATGTGGTGATGAAGATGATGGGTGTTTCTTAGCTTTTTCTGAGTATAGACCAGGGGTAGGCAACCTTTTTGAGCCGGGGGCCGGGTTGCTGTCCCTCAGACAATTGGGGGGCTGAAGCACCATAAATAAATAAATAAATAAATAAATAAATAAATAAATAAAATGCACGCTCTCTCAGTCCCAGAAAAGCCATGGCAAAACCCCTGTGGAGATTTTGCCAAGAAAACCCCAAGAACAAGTAGTAACAGCAATAATCAATATCATCATGGTGGGTGGTGGCAGTGGCAGAGGTCGGCGGCGGCAGCAGCAGAACTGGCCTGGGGCCGGTCCAAAGGCCTCAGGGGGCCGCATCCAGCCCCTGGGCCTTAGGTTGCCTACCCCTGGTATAGACAGTGGGTATCTCTGCTGGCACAGTCCCTAGAGCTTCTAGGAATGCTAAGTGATGGTTATTTTGGTCATTTTCTAACCATTTTGTATCTTCCCTGTGTGTATTTTCCTCAGCCATAGTGAGCAGAGATTGGATATAGTGGCCATTGTATTAGCCCAATAAGGGACAGGTCTCCTTTTCCTGCCTAGCTGAAAAGAGGGAATGATGCTAATGTAATGATTGGACTAGAATTTTGAAGATCTGTGTTTAAAGTGGTATCTACACTGTAGAAATAATGCAGTTTGACACTACTTTAAATGCTGTAGGTCCATTTTATGAAACACTGGGATTTCCAGTTTGCAAGGCCTTTAGCCTTCTCTTCTAAAGAGTGCTGGTGCCTCACAAAACTACAGATCCCAGGATTCTGTAGGATGGAGCCATGACAGTTAAAGTGGTACCAAACTGCATTACTTCTACAGTGTGGACACACCCTAAGTCAACACTAAACTTTAAAACTTAGGGCCGATGCAGATGGCCCGTTTGGGACAGCTCTGGGCTGCCCCTGGGAGTGGCGGATCGAGGCCATGGCAACCACATGCCGCAGCCCCAATCTTCCTTTTTGCCACCCCTAAAAGACCAAAATGACACTCCTTTGGGGGACGGCAAAAGGCTGCCCTTAGAGCTTCCACCACAGCTCTTTTGCGCCCTTTTGGCACAGCATATGTGCACACTGCACCAATAGGACACCCTTGTGGATGGGTGTGAGGCGCCAGGGGGCTGGCATGTGGTTGTCCTGCCCCAACTCCACCCCCAAGCCGGCCTATAGTGCCGGTCTGCATTGGCCCTAGGTTCCATGATCTTGGATACTTTTTCTCAGTCTGACCTACCTTTCAAAATTGTTGTGAGGATAAAGTGGGAAGTCCCATGTATACCACTTTGAGCTTATTAGAGGCAAGGCAGCATATACATTTAAATAATAAATACTATGAACACTGCTTTGCTCTATAATGGGTGAGCAGTGTGACCATCCAGATGCTGGTACATTGAAACTCTGAGCATTCCTCATCACTTGTTATGGTGGGTAGGATTCATAGGAGCTGCAGTCCAATAACACTCCTGTTCTGTAAAGTACTATCCATTATGTTACAACTATCTGGATTTTATAGCAGCCACAAAGAAACATTATTTTAGTTTTTTTTTAATTACAAAGCAAAGAATGCATGGCAGCAACTTTCAGCTTGATTATATTACTAATTATCACATAGTTCTGTCTCAAATGGTGTGTCTTAAAGCAAAACTCTTTAAGAAGTTGAAAATTAAATGACCCTGGTCCTGTAAAATATTTGATTAACACTCTTCATTTTATGCCTTATGAAGCATTGCATTGAAGCAAAATGCAATTTTAAATGGACATATAGTTTTGTGGGATTGGTTCCACAGGGTTTAATGTGTCATCTAGAATCAAATATATAAAAATTGCAATTATCAATTAAATTTATTTCAAACTGGTGCTTGGAATCAACACACCCCATTACTGAAATGTTTTTTAAAGCACATGAGCTGTTAACGCTGCTTAAATTTACTCCAGATCTAAAAATCTTAAGTTTTTATTCAGTTTCCATCTGTTATACTTTAGCTTATGTAGTTTAGAACTCAATGGTTCAGTGACATCAGTTTACACAGAACTCTATCTTAAAAATACATTTTCTTGGACTTTGAGGTGGCAATCCCCAGAGACTTGATGCTACAAATGCCTTATGTCTTTTTCTTATGAAAAACTGAGCATAATAATAAACAATAACTGTAGAAACAAGCTAAATAAAACAGACCAAGCAACAAATACCAGTGGTGTTAAATTACAACTAACCTCTTCCCCAGATCTGGTACCTTTCTTAGTGTGGTTCTTACATTTTAAAAAGCTGCCTGGCAGGCAGAAATTTAACAGATAAAATTACTCCCATACAACCACACTCCACTTTTAAATCACAAAAGCCTTTGTAACACCACCACAAGATGGTATCTCTGTTCAGATACACCCCTTCTCTCTTCATCACATCCACCCACACTACTCTAAATGGCTCCTTAAAAGCCAGCATAAATACAAAGACTGTAAGATGTGTCCTCAAGATGCTTGAGTATGGATGGCACTAAAGTGCCAGGTCAGGTCCTGAAATTTCAGTCCACAAATCTGAGACGTAGAAACAATCCTTTTGGATATCCCTGATTATGTTATAGGGGTTATATTATAAAATAGATAATCAGTGATGTCAGTAAGCATCAACCACAGTTGCACCAATATGTCATTCAAGTAAAAAACACCAAGTAAGTCCAAAAAATACAAGTATTCTTACCCTAGGATCAGGCCCCTCTCAGTTGTGATGTCAATTTAATATTAAAAGGGACACTGAGGTGGGTAACCTTGAAAGGCTCCCCAATGTGGATACCTAGCCATACCACATTTTGGAAACCTGTCTGGCTTTGGCAAGGAGGGAGCAAGAGCACCCACTGTGATGAGGTCACTCAAGACTGTCATCAGCGTAATCCCTTCTCAATGGAGGGTGTTGATGGGATTCTGGCTGAAAAAGATTGTTGTACATACACAGACAAAGGATTCCTCTCCAGTAGTAGGAGTTTTCCCTGTCTGAGATATTCATGCCAATTGTCTGAACATTTCCTCTATCTCCTGACCATTCTTCTTCCTTGGGGGAAACCATTTAGCAGTGAGGTAATCCATTCATCCCTAAATGGCTGCCTCAGATATAATTTTGAGTATATATACCACCACCTAGGCACTAGCAAGTTGGTCTAGTCTGAACCAGGACAGAATCTCTGTTTGACTTCTGCTAGATTCCTCAATGAGCCGGCCACCCTACTTGCCATGGCAGCTATTGAGCCCTCTCCGTTCCATACACCCCTTGATTGGAACCAAGCTTCAAGATCAGTACAGTATTACCATTAGCAAGGCCTCCACTTTTTACCTGCTCCCACCTTTGCTTCTTTAGTTCTTGTGTGTGTGCATCAGAGTGTGTGCATGAGAATATGTTGATTATTTTATTAATGAAACTGCAAAATCTATTTGGAATTGCCTCTGGAGTTCTGTGTGGTTTGGAACTGATATACAAAGGGAAAGATCCCAGACTGAATGTTACCCCAGCCATTCCCCTAAAATTAATTTGTGAGTGTCTTCCCGGGACACCCAGCTTTTTGGATAACAATATATTTATGTCTATATTTTATTTATTTCTATATCTAGGCAGTGGTCTCACCCTGAGATTCCTTCTCCTCACCCTGAGGACTGGAGAAAAGTCTCCAGGCCTTGAGATCAAGAAACTCTGTTAGGTAACCTTGCTATAGGGAAATGGTACACAAATTGAGCTATTGTGTTTAGAAAGAAATTGCTCCTCTAAAAGTGTTACTTAACAGCATGATCCTAATCCAGTTTCACTGACTTCCATGGGACATAATCAGGGCCAGTATAACGGTTAATATGGCTTGCCACCTACCAGTACCTAGGTACCTAGGCGGCTAATTCTGAGAGCTTATTGGCCTCAATGTTTCTCTTTGCTTTTGCTATCTGTAAAGCAGCTTCATTTATATACCGCTTCATATCAATAATAATAATAATAATAATAATAAATTTTATTTTTATACCGCCCTTTGGCGAACCAATCTGGGTGGTTTACAACATTAAAACATACAACATAAACAGTATATTTCCCTCCCCCTTTAAAAAGTTATTAAACTATATATCAATTAAAATCACAATAACAAATTAAAAACAGAAAATAATACTAACAATTTAAAACCCCTGTAACTACAGTTCTAAGGGGAGCGATGGAGACACAGCTAAGGAGGAGGGGCGGGGGGAGATCCCGAGGCCGGGATATTTTAGTCTGGGTTTACAACTGTAAGCTCATTGCCCCCCAACAGTTGGGTATTCGTTTTAGCGACCTTGGAAGGATGCTGGCCTGAGTTTAGCCTGAGCCCTGGCTAGTATTGATCTCACAGCCTTGTGGTCTATGAGTGAGTGGCTGCAGTACAGGCATTTAACCACTGCGCCAGCAGAGCTCTTATCTGTTTGCACACCCAATCTTGGAGCCAAAGAGGTGGTATCCCTTATGCTTGAAACCAACACAGAAGAACTGACAATGAGCATAGTGTCCTAAGGCCTTTGCAGACTGCCAGAAATAGTGCAAATTGAGTCCACTTTAAGGGTTAGGGTTAGTGATAGGGAATCATGGGAATTAGTTTTTTTCCCTGAGACATTGAGCCTTCTGTGTCAGAGAGCTCTGGTGCCACAATAAATACAGTTCCCATGTTTCACTAAGCCTAACTATAACCCTTAAAGTGGACTCAATTTGCACTATTTCTAGCAATCTGCAAAGGCCCCTAGTCTTCTTGACTAGAGTTATCAGAGTGAAAACTGGATGAAGCTCCTGTACCTTTAATGATTGTATAGAAGACAGAAATATGAGTAGGCACTCATTCTCTGAAGATGCCAGCCCCAAATGCTGGTGAAACATCAGAAAGAAACTCTTCTAGAATATAGCCACACAGCCCAAAAAACCCACAAAAAACTATCAGTAGGTACTGCTTGTAACCTGGTTGCTTGATGAGCAACACCTGCTGAAATTCTCTCCTCTATACAACCATTAAATATATTCAGGGTAGCTGTGTTGGCCATGCAGCAAAATACAAAAAATACAAAATCCACAAAAGAGTAATACCTTTATTGGTCAAAAAAATTCAGAAAATACATTATGCAAACTTTTGAAGCTTCACTGGCTTCTTCATCAGGCAAAGATTTCCCAAATTATATAGGAAGAGGAGATGACTGACAATATTAGAGTCACAGAACTATATTTTGTCTCAAATGTAACATCTGTTGTCAGTTAAGATGGTTTAAAGGGATATCAATGCAGGCAATGTACCATTAAAGGTACAGAACAATAGCATCACTGGGGTGTGTGGGGTGTGTGGACTGCACCGGGTGACATCCCAGAAGAAGAGGGGGTGACACCTGGTCAGTCTGTGTGGAGGCTACTCAGCACTGTTGCGGGAGCTGCTTGGGCCTGCGTTGGGTAGTCCTCTGGGCTGTGGGGCTTCTCCCTGGGCCTTCCCAGGGCAGCTGGGCTTCTCCCTGGGTGGTGGGGTTCTCCCTGGGGCTTCCTAGGGTGGCAGGGCTGCTCCCTGGGGCTGCGAGGCTTCTCCCTGGGCCTTCCCTGGACAATGGGGCTGCTCCTTGGGGCCGCATGCACACTCCCATGTGGCCTGCACATACTCCCGCATGCCGCACACCCCAGAAGTCCATAGGAAATCCCACTCTGGAAGTCCCACCCCCCAGAAGTCCCACTCTCTGCACCAGTTGTCACCTGGTTGGGGAACACCACTGGTACAGAAGCCTGCTCCAGTTTTCAGTCTGGCAACCTCAGCCAGACTGCATGCCCCTGAAGAGGTAAATAGGGCAAGGACAGGACATCTGAGGAGGATTGCTTAAAAATGCAGCTTTAGAAAATAGACTACACAGATCATAAACATTTGAAAAGATGGATACTAGGGGTAAACGTTAAGGCCAAGAACCTACTGGCTCACTTTGTTGTTATTTGCCATCACGTTGATTTTGAATTTTGGCAACCTATGAATGAGAGTCCTGCAAGAGTCCCAGTCAACCAGGAATTGCAAACATAGGGCCCACTAGTAGGATATAAATCTCTACCAGTATACTGTTGCTCAGGGATGAAGGCTGCTCTTTCTTCCTTGGTGTACAAGGGCAGCCAGATTATATCCAAACATGTCCCAGCAGCCACTCAGTGTCAAGAGAACAGAACTGCATCCAGAAACCTGATGCCCAAGGAGATATTGGGTACTACTTTGTGCAATCCCTAGAAAAGTACTCACATCAGCACAATTAGGGGATACACAAACAAAACCCACCAATCCAATTCCATAGCAGTCAAGATGTATATATGTGTATATCTGTGTATTTGAGTACAGGTTTTGGGGGAGTGTAGGGCTTTTGAGAAGATGTTAACATATAAATACACTAGTACTCCCATTCAAAGTACAGTGGGTCCTTGGTATCCACTGGGGTTTGGTACCAGGACCCCCCATGGATAACAAAATCCATGGATTCTCAAGTCCCATTAAATACAATGTTATAGTAAAATTGTGCCCCTTATATAAAATGGCAAAATAAAGATTTGCTTTTTGGAATTTATACATGTTTAAAAATATTTTCAAACTATGGATGCTTGAATCTGTGGATAAAAAAATCTGTGGATATGGAGGGCTGATTGTAGATGACATTCTTCTAATGACTACTTCTAAATTTCTAGTCATCAATGTAGTTTGAAGAGGTTTTAGACGACAGCCTTCTCCAGCCTGGTGCCTTTAGCTGAGCTGAGCTACAAGCTCCATTGTGCCAGGGATGATATAGCCCAGTACAGTTGGAGGACACCATGTGAGGGATGATAGTAGGGATGGCTTCCAAAAGCCATAACTTCCCCTTTCAAGGGTTCAGAGGGCTCTGCCAATCCACAGGTAACTATTCCAGATAATTTGAAAGATTATTAATGTTAGTCTAAAGCAAAATTAAATCTAAATTGCTGTCTTGAATAGCTACTTTGTATTCAAGACAAGAATAGACACTATATAGCCCAGTTCTCAGTAATGTGAGAAACTTTAGATGCTAAAGCTTAGAGCAGGGGTAGGCAACCTAAGGCCCGGGGCCTGGGGGCCGGATGCGGCCCTCCAAGGCCTTTGGACTGGCCCCAGGCTGGTCCTGCCGCCACCGCCCCCGCTGCTCCCCGCTTCTGCCACCGCCCGCCATGATGATATTGATTATTGTTGTTATTACTTGTTCTTGGGGTTTTCTTGGCAAAATCTCCACAGGGGTTTTGCCATGGCTTTTCTGGGGCTGAGAGAGTGTGCATGCATATTTTAATTTTTTTTTTATTTTTTAAATGTATTTATTTATTTATTTTTGGTGCTTTGGCCCCCCAATTGTCTGTGGGACAGCAACCCGGCCCCCGGCTCAAAAGGTTGCCTACCCCTGGCTTAGAGGTTCAAAAATATATATCTTTGCTTTTCCTGTCACAACTTTTGTGCTATTGGGCACAGGAACAAATCCAGGATGTGTTGTCTTTCCTGGCCTCCAGATATAGTGATTCACCAGCAGGATTATTGTTTGGCCCAAGGCTACCAGTGGCACATTTGTAGAAAATTCAACAGATGTTAAAAATGAATGCTGCTGCAAGGAACAAAAAACAAAAAAACAAAACCTGAAACAAAGAACAGCTCAATTAACCATCTTTACACAATTTGGAATTTTTACAATGGCAGTGTGATGTTATGTATGTCTACACAAGCATAAGCCCTATTGAGTTGAGTGGGGCTCACTCCCACTTAAGTGTGTAAAAGTGTATAGTATTGTATATAGTATGTAAGAATGTATAGTATAGTAGTCTGTTTTACAGTGTTGAAACTGTGCTCCCAGGTATAGTAAATGTGGTCTTGTTAAGCCAAGGCTGGGCAACTGTTAGGGGCAAAATAATATCATCTCAAAACCAAAAATTTCAAAAAAGGATTTGCTCAAAATGCTCCCCATAACTCTTAGGGAGCTTTGAGGGCAATTTCATATGTTTTGGTGGTGTGCCCTGTTTTAAGCCCAGGAAAAGTCTTTTTTTTTTTTTCCAATAAGAAGTGACTGGAAATTAATTTTGTATCACTTCCTGTTAGGGAACAAAAGCAGTGTAAAACAGTTTGGAGGCACTCCCAAATATGGCAATATTTCTAGTTATGTAACTTCCTGGGAGCATTGAAGGAATTTTGGGGTGACAAAAATTGGGGGGGGGGGATGCTGAGGGGCTCAGGAGCCAAAAACTGGTCATGGGGAACAGGTGAGGCCTGTGGGGTGCACTTTCCTTTGTTGCTACTGTGTGCCTTCAAGTCATTTTTGACATTTGGCTACCCTAAGGCAAACCTATCAAGCCATGTTGAGGAATGCTTGATGCTCCAAATATTGGAAAGCAACCCCAGTCCCAGCCAGCATTATTAATGGTGAGTGATGATAGGCAGTACAATCAAGCCCCCTCCACATTACCAGCATGTATTATTACTAGTGTACTATTCTTAGCTTGGTTTTTAAATATTCACCTGGGAACAGCCATTCCATTGAGTTTCACCAGAAAAGATGCAGAAGGATGCAGTGCTGATCTAGTAACACTTTCTCTCCCAGCACAACTGTTCTTCCAGCAGACTGTTGTAAAAATAATAATAATAATATGGAATTCTATGAATTGGACTTGAATCTGAAGATTGGACCTTATTTTCCTTTTCTTTTATCCCCTTGAAGATTTGCTGTATACTGTAGATCCCAACCTACATTCTTCCCACATCAACATAGCCCATCACTCTGCCAACAAAGGCAGACAGATGATTCTGAATATATCATTGTCCCTGCACAATGATATCTTCCCAGCATCTGGTATTTGGAGGCAAACCATTTCTCAGTATAAACATATCCATGTATGTCATTACATGTCCATATGACTATCACAGCAAATAGCCACTGACAGCAATTAGAATTGAACCACAGGCTTCTATCTTAACTTGTAGGCAAATGCTTTGACACTTAAACTACCAGTCTACTTGGTATGAATGCACATGATAGCTAGGTTCAATTATAATTCAGCAGCTATTCAAAGAATAGATAGGTAGAAAGACTTGAAAATCTAGTTCACCATCTCTGGGTTATCTGTCACCTTCACCGATTAGCTTACCTTACATCATTTTAAATCTACCTGAATTGTGAAAAATGGATTAATATGGGAGCCAATCATACTGTGGTCTGTCTGCCCAGAATCGGGGAACAACTTGCAGCAACACAGAAACAAACCAAAAGGTGAAAACCAATCATGAGCCAATTCCACCCCCCTCCATATGTGTCCCTGAAGAAAGAGCAAGGTTGGTGGTGGCTGTTCTTGTTTTTGTTGTCTGTCTTCATGACTTATGGTGACCCTAAGGAGACTCTACCATAGGCTTTTCTGACACCTTTCTTCAGAGGAGGTTTTTCAGGAAGCTAAAAACATCATTATCTGTATCTATAAACATCCCCCCCCCCAATATCTCCCAGCCTTATGTTAACTATGTTCTTGGAGGAATCACCTGGAGGATGTATGATCAGGTTCTTCTATGCTGTTGATTGGTCAGTTTGAATTTCTGTCTTTGGAATTTGCCTAGCCTACCCAGAAATACCTCTGCTTTTTTAAAGACCATCCATGATTTAAGACCAACAATGAGTCGAGAGAAAATTGAAGTGTGTTACAAAGATGTAGGCAGGCTTATACCCTTCACCTCCTTTCTTTGGTGAGTTACATAATGTTTAGCTACCGTATTATAATTTTTATTTTAAAATCTGCCTGCCTATTTTTGAATTTCACTTTGTTTTGCAATAAATATATTGAATTGGGAGGAACTGACTGAGTTCCATTACTTGTTCTGAAGACTGACATTATTAATGCATTGGATTTCCTGGACAATGCTCTCATTTGGATTCCAGAAATCCCCAAATTTCTAACATTCCAGAGAGGGAGGAATTTAAAAACACTGCACCAAGAATTCTTAAATTTGTTGTGTTCACATTCCTTTGGAAAAGGGGTTGCTTACTCCTTTTGCTTGGATGCTGAAACTGTATTTCCAAATGTTCAGCTGAAATTTTAAGTTACTGAAAAGCTAGAAATTTAGGGAATGAAGGAAAATTTAGTGGGAAGCAGAATTTTTGTTTGGGGGGGCAAAACCTTAATTTTGCTCCTCTTATAACTACACCCCTGATTCCCCCCACAGCTGTCAAGTCCTTAGAAGGACTGTTGCTGTTGCTTCTGTTTCTTATTGGTGGATAGGGTATGAAAAACCAGCTTGTCTTGGCTCAGAGGGGAAAGGAAATGGGAATGAGTGCAGAGATGGCATGTACTTTCTAATGCTGCTCCTGGGAACTGCTCTGAATTGCCTCTCCCTTCCTTCCTTTGCTCTTCACTTGCAAGCACAGCAGTGGTCCCTGACAGCTGCATGAGGGGAAGGTTTTAGATGTTGTGCTGAGGCAGAAAAGTTCAGGTCCTCTGCTGAATCCTACCCTAAGCTGAATCTGGACCTTTGGCCTTCCCTAGATGGCCACATCCCTTTAGAGTTTAGCCTCCCATAACTTCTTCTCATTTCTGCCCCTCATTTATATCCTTTCCCTCTCTAATGATCTTAGAATAAAAGAACCATAGAACTGGAAGGGGCTCTATCAGGTCCAACTTCATCAGGTCCAACTTGAGATCCAAGTTCAAGAGGAACATTTCATTTTGTCTTGCTCAGGACAAGCATCTCAAGAGAAGCATCTCTTTTTGTCTTGCTAATGGAACTTTTTTTTTTTTTTACTGTCTTGGAATACCCACATGGCCAGAAAGAGATGGGGTCTGCCTGCATAAATGTCCCTCCATATATAAAAAAATGCTTTTGAACTGAGAACGGGGGGTTGCAGACTGCCAGAAATAGTGTGAATTCAGTCCACTTTTAGGGTTAGGGTTAGTGCTAGGGAATCATGGGAACTGTTATTTTTCTGAGACATTGAGCCTTCTCTGTCAGACAACTCTGATGCCACAATAAAATACAGTTCCCATGGTTCCCTAACTCTAACCCTAACCCTAAAAGTGGACTGAATTCACACTATTTCTGGCAGTCTGCAACCCCCCAACATCCACATCTTGACAAAATGCAAGCTTGTGAACATACTTTTTTGCCTCCTGTATGATTTTTAACATCGGGCCTGTACAGACTGCCAGAAATAATCCAGCTTGAGGCCACTTTAACTGCCCTGGCTCAGTGCTAGGGAATCATGGGAACTGTAGTTTATTGTGGCACCAGAGCTCTCTGACAGAGAAGGCTCAATGTCTCAGAAAAAAAAACCACTACAATTCCCATGATTCCCTAGCACTGAGCCAGGACAGTTAAAGTGGTCTCAAGATGAATTATATCTAGCAGTCTGTACAGGCCCGATTATCTTTTCCTGATAAAAAAGCCAGTGGAGCTTTGGAAATTTGCAACATGTGTTTTGTGCATTTTGGTTGACTTCATAAAAGTATCACTGTTGTGTGGATTTTAGATATTATTGTATTTTGCTACATGGCTACCACTGGATATAGTCTCAGTTTAGTCATCTTGACTTCTAGGGAGAGTTCTAGCTTAATTGGCTCTAGGACCCATTTATTTGCCTTTTTAATAGCCCACAGTATCTGTAAAATTCTCTTCCAGCACCACATTTCAAATGAGTTGATTATCAGTTTTCAGTTTTCTTCATTGTCACAACCATACATAAAGACAAGAAAATCCCCACTTAGCTATGAAACTCATTGGGTGACTTTAGACCTATCACCAACTCTTAGTCTAACCTACCAGATATGCCTGTTTGAGGATTAGATAGAACACATAAACACCATGTCCATTACCTTGAACTCCTAGAAGGAATGGAAAAGTATAAAAGTGGTCCAAAAATACATCAATACAATGTAGTTTTTCTACACAGACTACATCTGAGGTGACTGCTACAAAATAACCTTACAATTATCATAGTAAATGATAACTATCTTAACTGATGGATATGTACACACACAGTCAACCATGAAAGTAGTCATAATTATTGTAATGCATGTGGGAGAATGTTACACTATCAGTGGTAAGGGAGCAGCACCCATAACACTAAGACCATGGTGTTATGACACCTTTGCTGTAGCTGAGAGAGTTCCGACTTGAACGACTTCTGTCTGTCAGGTGGGGTTACAGCTTCCCTTACTTTTATGAGTGTTGTTTTCAAATTTGGAAACAGGCAAGTGAACAATGTGAGACCAAACAGTGTGAGACATTTGCTTAAGTACATGTGCCTATGTACTTTTTGAATTCCCCATGAGTATGTCTCTGGTGCCGTTTATGCCAGAGCTTACTAGTTAGGGGTTTCTGGGATTATAGTCCAAAAAGGTAATTTGTTCAAGCTCTAGTTTATATAACAAATGAGCACAAATATAGAACTGATATCAGTTCTTTTATCTAGTCCTGGCATTTTAGTTGAGGTTCTGCAGTACTAAATGTCAACTAGAGTAAGCAGGTTCAGGTTGAAAAATGCTTTTGAAAACCTGACTACAGGCAGGTCTCTATTTACATAAAAGTTGCATTCCTGGACTCATAATGTAAATTGAGACTGAAGAAAATAGGGAGTCCCACAAGGAAATTAGGGGGATGTGTTCTGATGGAGCTGATGTGGCCACAGTTAGTGATTGCACTTATTTTTTTTTTTTTTTTATTTAGAGTATTTATACCCTGCTCTTCAGCCACAAAAGTTCTCAGAGCAGTTTACAGATTGCTAATCTGACAGTTCTCTGTCTTCAGGTTTACAATCCAAAAAGTTGTGGCACAAAAGGAAAAGGGAATGGCAGAGGGAAAGGGGATAAGTCCATCTAATACTACTGGTCCTTCTCTCCCTCCAAGCCAGGGTGGTAGCACTTAACCCACCACTAATTTTAAATAGGTTCAAAGCACAAAACACCAGAGCTCATCTTTTGCAGAAATGTGAAGATGATGTTAAGAGGGACTTGGGCGGGGGGGAGAGACATGTTCTCAAGAGGATTTGGCTGGGGTGAACTAGCTTGCCATTAGAATGACACAAGTTCCTCTTTAGAGGAGAATACAGACAGAGAGCAATGGGTAAGAACTGTGCTCTTCTGCTGTGCCTTTTCCATCAGGTTTCCCAAGTGGAGAAAGTACACAAGGAGAAAGGTCTCATATCTTCTACTGTGTCTCCTGCAGCAGGTGCAGAGAGCAGAACAGGAGGAGAGGTAGCACATTTTCTGTTGTGCCCTCAGGCTTGCCAGGTGAAGAAGATAGACTCTGCTTGCTTACTACCCTCCTAAGCAGGCAGAAGCAACCTCTCCTAGGACCTTATCACATGTGGCCCACAAAGCGATAATAATCCTGAAATTACAGATTCCGAAAAGAAACCGAAAATAAACCTTCATTCCGCAAATGGTTTTCACACGCAATTACCTTCATCGCGCATTTAAGGAAAGTGCTCCCGGGAACCGTATTTGCCGTTCACACACAAGTGAGAAAATCCCGTACATGAACAAGCAATGATGTTCTTGCACATGCACACTATGCTTGCCGCGGCTGTCACTCGCCACAGCTGTCACCCTTTCCCAGGTCATCCTCGGTGCAGCTGGCCCTCTGCACGGCCGGCGCTCTGAGGAGGACCTCCTGCCACAGCGTTCACCGAGGAGGTCCTCCTTGGAGCGCTGGCCCTGTGTCGGATCAGCGCTCTGAGGAGGTCCTCCTTGGAGTGCTGGCCCTGCGTCGGATCGGCGCTCCGAGGAGGTCCTCCTTGGAGCGCCGGCCCTGTGTCGGATCGGCGCTCTGAGGAGGTCCCCCTTGGAGATCCGGCTCTCTGAGGAGGAAATGATGGGGAAATGCTCCCCAATACATATTTGGCAATACGTATTTGGTGATCGCACTTACGGTAAAAGCGATATTAATCCCGTCGCGCAATTGTACTTCCTGAAGAAACCAAAATTCAAAAGATCTCGGATCATTCCGCATTCTGTCGGGGTTCTGTCGGGGTTCTGTGCGACGTCGTGTGGAAACACAGGAAAATAATACGTATTAGGTCGGGATTTCGATTGGATTCTGTCTGGATTGGGCCCCGTGTGATAAGGTCCCTAGTCACACCAAAACTCCAGTTTCTTTCTCTCTTTCTTCCTCCCCTTCTAATCAGGCAAAACTAAGCCCTTCCTCCAAATTACACAAGGAATTGAGTTTCTTCCTCCCTTTCAAGCTCCCACATCTAAGAAGGCAAGGAAACCTCTTCCTTTCCTTTCAACAACACCATTGAAGGTGCAGTATGATACAGATGAGCAACACTCCTACTTTCTGAGCTTGGTGCAATGGGGGAGGGATAGTTGATCATCATCCTGAATTCTCACATTTACACTGTATTTTGGAGGCATTGTAACTCTGAGTCAGGCTCCTGGTGACAACACATTTTGACTGGCTGGCTAGGCCCATGAAAATACATGGATTCCTGTTATAATAGAGACACTCTTCATTTGTGCTTCATGTTATATAGTGTCATATTTGTGAAGCAAGTTGTACGGAGAGAGAGAGAGAGAGGTCTCCAGGGATGACCAGACCAGCATTTTGGTACCTACCCTTTTTTGGTTGCTTATACATAATGAAACTTGCAAACGTAATATCCAAACTAGAACATTCCTCGTTTATAGCCCAACTTCTTAGTAATTATATCAGCGTATTCAATGATAATTTTGAGAAAATCCAAATGCTCAAACTGGAGGCAGAAAAACAACCACACTATTATTGTATATACTTGCCTATAAGTTGACCTCATATATAAATCAAGGACAGGTTTGGAAGGGCAACATTATGTATGGATTTTGATGTGATCTGTGGCTAGGGCGAGGGTAAAATTTAGAGGAACAAAGGATGTAAAGGCAACGTAAAGGAAAACAATTCCAGGAGGCATAACTGTTTGTGCTCATCCTAAAGGCTGGCTGGATGGGGAGGGAACCATGATAAATCATGGCTATGCAATGTGTAGGGGAAGGAACCAGGCACAGGCAGGGCTAAGAAAATGCATACATGTCAAAAAAGATGAAAATCACAGCAAAGAAAATTGCAACTACATTAGCTGTAATTCTAGCCTTTAACTGTGATTTGATAACTTTGCCTGATTTTAACCCAGAAAACCCACCACAATAAGACATTTGTGTATTTTAACCCCAAAATACACACATTTCTTATTTCTTATCTCACCACTCCTTTGAGAGGAAGCACCAAAGAGCTGCCACTGCTGCCATTTTCCCACCCAGGCATTCAAAAATGTTAGAACCAGTGTCACAGCAGAGAGAGTAGATGCTTTTTAGGCGCTTTAGCCTTTTACCATCTTAGAGAAGGGAATGGTTTTGGGTTGTTGTTGTTTTTTGACAAGAGTTAAAGTATACTACTTATATTGACCCATGGATGAGAAGACTCAGGTTATTTTATTTTTTTTACTAAAACTTATAGACGTATACACGAATATATATTATTTCAAATTTTATGAATCTTTGACATTTGTATGGTATATTGCTTATTAATAAGCTGTGAAGATCCTGTTCATTTGTTAACTGGAACCAGCTGCAGATATTTTGAAGCAGTAATGGGTTCATTTACATTTTATGAGCAACTACTGAGTAAGGACTTTGAAGAAAATTATAGAGATCAAAATAATGCCTGCATTTATTTTAAGACAAGTGCAATTCTTTGGGATGCTTTGGCCTATGGGCATTAAGTTATCACTTAGGCATAGTTTATCGGTGGGAACTGTGAAGGAGGTTGTCAAAACACTTTGCTAGAGGTGAGCAACTCCCACTACTAGCTCAGCTGTTGTTGGTTTTGTATAGTTATTTCTCAAAATCTATGCAGAGATACTTGGTTTTTAAAAAGTTTTGTGAATTGTTGAAATACTATTGTAACTTTGTTAATATATGTGAAAACTTTTATTACTCAATGCTTATTTATGCATTGCTTTTATATTATTATTATTATTATTATTATTATTATTATTATTATTATTATTATTAGGTGACACTAAGGGGGAATGACTCCACTGCTCCTCAAACACCACAGGCTGTGGCATTCATCTGGTTCCCTTTATAATGCTTTAAGAGGCGATGGGAAGGGGGTGATGCTCAGAGGGAAGAGAAAGGAGAGGCCCCAGATTTTTTAAAATTTTAAATTTCAAAATGTTAATTTTTAAAAATTTTAAAATTTTAAAATTTTAAAATTTTAAAAAAATTTCCCAATTTTCTTTAAAAACATTACATTTTAACCAAATCTTCACTATGTATATGCAAAAACATTTAGGCTATGTGTACGATATTGTAATTTGAAGGTATAATTTTAATTTTGCTACTTGTTTATGTCACAACTATTCCCATGACATTCAGAGGTACTATATGGGAATTATGATTTATGAGGAGAATTAGTGCAGAAAAGCATTGGTGGGAAATGGGAGGAGGAGGTCAATGGGGGGGGTGCCACCATGAATGAGCGCACTGGGTGACACCAATCTTAAGGATGCTACTGACTCAAAGCAATGAATTCAAACTAGTGGAGAAGAAATTCCACTTAAACATTAGGAAGAACTTCCTGACAGTAAGAGCTGTTTGACAGCGGAATATGCTGCCTCAGAGTGTAGTGGAGTCTCCTTCTTTGGAGATGTTTAAAAGAAACTGGATGGCCATCTGTCATGGGTCCTTTGATTGTGTATTCCTGCATAGGAGGGTGTTGGACTGGATGTCTCTTGTGATCTCTTCCAACTCTAGGATTCTATTATTACAGCATGGTTTAGTGGTTTGAACATTGGACTACAACTATGGAGATCAGGTTTGATTCCCCACTTGAACATAGAAACCCACTGGGTGACCTTGGGCAAGTTTAACACTCTCTCATCCTCAAAGGATGGCAATGTCAAATCCTCTCCAAAGAAACTTGCCAAGAAAACCCTATGATAACTTCACCTTAGGGTCAGCATAAGTCAAAAATGATTTGGAGGCACAAAAAAACAACAAATGATTTTTTTAACTTGTTTATTGTTATCCAGGTGGAACATAGGGTGTTTCTCTGTATGGAAAATCATCATAGAAATTAAAGTCAAATGTGTCTTATCTAAGAATTTGTAATGTGCTTTTTAATATAAGTCCAAAACACACTGCAGAAATAATCCAGTTTGAAACTGCTTTAACTGCACTTGCTCAGTGCTAGGGAATCGTGGAAATTGTAGTTTGTTGTGGCACCAGAGCTCTCTGATGGAGAAAGCTAAATGTCTCACAAAACTACAGTTCCCAGAATTCCCTAGCATTGAGCCAGGGCAGTTAAAGCGGTCTCAAACTGGATTATTTCTGCAGTGTGTTTTGGACCACAAATGTGTTCTCAAAGAAGAGACCCATACAGATGGCCCTCCTTATCCATGGATTAAACTATCCACACCTTGAAAATATTTTAAAGAAATATATACATTCCAAAAAGCAAAACTCAATTTTACCATTTTATATAAGGGGCATCATTTTACTATGTGATTACAATTAATGAGACTTGAGCATCTACAGATTTTGGTATCCATGGGGGGGGGGGTTCCTGGAACCAAACCCCAGTGGATACTAAGGGCCCACTGTATTTTTAAAAGCAGGTGGGATTCAATAGACCCATAAAAATCAATGGGATGTTGCTCTTAAGTATGAGTAAAACTGCATTCAGCTAAGCTGGTTGCTTGATGCAAATACACAAAAATGGCTGAAGACATTTACAGTCTATTCATGCAGTCACTTCACTGTCCAAGGTTACAGATTTTCCTAAAAGGATCTCTTCCTCACCTTAAATTGTAGAATGATATGCAGAAATGAAACTGGAGAAACTTCCTAGAATTTTTTCTCCATTTCAAGAAAAGCTGCTGTTACTGACTTGAAGATTAACATTTCATCCCTCTGTAATATAACAAATATTCAATAACTCTCCACCATTATGTGAAAAACCAGGACCTTCCATATATGCTGTGAAGTGTCTGCTCACAAGCCTTTCTGCAAATCAGGTGACAAAATATTGGAGCCATAACACTTTAAAAGAAAGTTGCACCAAGTTGCAGCACAGAGGCACTAGTGGGCACCACCATGACTTGATTTTATTTGCTCATGTAAAAACAACACTATTGAAGTTCTTTAAAGCTTTCCTGTCTTTTGAGCTTGCACAGACTGCTGTTTATTTTCCTGTTTGAAAGTATGTGGCAGAGGATGACAGTTTGCAGAAGGGTCTTTCTTAATTAAAAACTGTTATTAAGCATCTAGAAATGATCCATTACTATATATCAACTAGGCTATATATATGGTGAATTCAGTGTTGTACATTGTAGACACAATTGTATCCCATCTATAGTCTTGCAGGCCTGGATTAATCAGTAATGCAAAGAAATTAAAGGGTCTAATAATGAAACTGGGATGATTTTTGTCAGCGATTTATCCATTTGGAAAGTAAGGGCTTCTTGCATGTTTGCATGTCTACTAGTGAAAAACATTCCTCTAAAGTGTCCATATTGTTTTATATTACTTGGTGTTTCATCTCTCTCTTTGTTTCAGTGTTGTAAGATAGGCAATCTAAGGGATTAAAAAAAAATCCACTCTTGCTGACATTGAACATGGGGGCGGGGAAGTTGGGAAAACCCCACTTGTTTTGTGGAGACCCCCTCAATAAAGCCAAATCATATCTGGGAAAACATATAAAGAGAGTGATGGAAATCCCCAAACATAAGAATTTTGCTGGCTAAGACAGGGTAACATCTGTATGTGTAGAATTGCCACCACCGTTGCTTCCTGTGCCTTTTCCTCCATGTGTGGGTGGGTGGTGGTCAACTCTTAATCGTGGTTGTGTCACATCCTGAGCTTATATTATTCTCTACTAAGCTTTGCTTATATTCCCACCCTCCCTTATCTTCATTTCTTTCTTGCCTCCCTAGTGCTCTTAGTGTTTTCATAACAAAGTTAGAAATTCATGGGAAGATATGGAAGATATTTGCAGTGATGATGCTTTGCACATTCCCCTTGCTCTGTCCTGGCATCTTTGGGTATGAAAGATGTCCTGGCACCTGAGACAGAAGGATATGTGGTGTCCCCTGATGTTTTGCCCCATCCCACTTGCTCTAGCTTCCAACTTCTTCTGAGATGGTCCTTCCTTGGAGCATGCCGTTATGGGATGGCAATAGGGTAGCAATTTCCACAGCCACGCCACCCACAATGTCTTGCTCTGAGGACCCCTCAAAGCAAGCCATCTTTGGAGAGCTGCACTCCAGCTCTTTTTCTGAAATGACATTAATTTATGCTATAGGAAAACTAAAGGGAGACTCTGGACTCAAGTATAGAACAATGTATATGAATTGTGTCCAGATGCAATCACCCCACTCCCACCCTGCCAATGTTAGGTCCATGGAGGCCCAGCTGTGAACTAGGTATATATATCAGTCTCTGTTTTACCCCAGATCCTATTCTGGTGCTTTTCAAAACAACCTACTTCTATTCAGGCTGATTCAGACCTACTTCAGTCCACTTCAGCCTGGGACCTGAACACTGAGATTTGTAAATTGTGAATCAGATTTCAATTTATGGGCATATCTCCATGGGCCAAATGAACTGGCTTCTATCCACCCTCATGGCACTCTGTCTTTATGACACAGGGCCAAAGTGCCAGTTCGAGTGTTTACTGCTTCATGATGTAAGGTCAGTTCTGCACTGAATCCAGCTCATCCCTCCCTTAAACCAGATTAAAAAAGACTTTTGTTCTGGATTTTCCAGGAAAACCCAGAGCACTCCAGAGCAACACCAGGTGGCCATCTACACAAGTATCTCACTGAGCCACCCAGTACTACCACCACTGGTGCAAGTGGTCACAACAAGGCACCCAGCCATGTGATCAATGTTGGGCAGCTCATTTTTGACCTCAAAGGGAGAGACTCACACATAGTCACAACAGTGTTGGAAGCAATGGCAGCCAGCATAGTGGGATGTGTGTGTAGACAGCCACCTGACATCGCTCTAAAGTGTGGAGATAATGGGGGTAATTTGGAGCAGTTGTGAGGCCAAAATTCCTGGGAGCAGCCAGAGTATCCTGGCCACTGTCTCAGTGCCCTGAGATCCAGATTCAGAAATCCATAGTATTGTGTCTGTAGAGGGGCGGGATAATAATAATAATAATAATAATAATAATAATAATAATGTGGCACCTTATTTATTTCAGTGTATGTTTTTGTGAACCTAGAGCACACTGTAGTTACACCCTTGCAGCTGAGAAACTGAACTATAGTCCAGTTTGTGCTGAAATAAATAAATTATTATTTAAAGTGCCACAGGCCTCTGTCTCAGAAGAGAGAAAAAGCTACAGAGAAAAGGGGCTGAGAGGTTGAAAAAAAGAAAGGGGATTTTAAAAATGGTTGTTTGCAAGACTGGAAGTCTCATAATGGCCAACGGAGAAGTAGGATGGTTGGGAATGCCAATATAGCCCTGGAGTGGCTCACAACCCTGAATATTGCATCTCCCATCCCGACTTTTTAAAAACATCACTCTGTCTTGTCACACTCCTTATTGGAAGAGCTTGAGAGGATAAAGGACTCCAGAAGAAGGCAAAATGACTTGACTTTCAAGAAAGGTCTGTGGCCACAATCACTACCATTGGTCCAAAAGAAGAAACACTGCACCTAAGTGGTGGGGCTCTCACCTAAAACCTGATTTAAAAATAGAATAAAAATTTCCCTGAAACATCAGCATATCACAAAAAGGGGTGAGGGAAATGGAGGGAGCTATGATGAAAAGGAAAATCAGTAACCCAACAGAATGCAGATTATTTCTGCAGAGCATGAGCTTTTGAGATGCTGCAGTTGGTTAGTAGGACTGCGTGGCATGAGCTTCAGGTTCTGTGTTTAATATTAACTAGTTAAGCTCATTGCCTTGGCCAGGGATTTAACCCAGTTAATACTGAGGTAGTGGTTTTAGCATAAGATTAGGAGGTGTTAAGAAAGTAGGTATACAATACATAAGCCCCAAAACAGGAATCCACATTCACAGGCCATGCAGGGCACAATTCTCTCCCTCTCTTTCTCTTACATCCTTTCCCCTGGTGAATGAGACTCAAGAACCACTGAAACCTTTTGCAAGGGTATCCCAAAAAGGATGCAATTATCTTTGTAGGTTCTTTATGGAAAGTGTGGTATACAGTTAATAGTTGTATACAAGAGGCAATTTCAGAAATTCCTTTATTTTTCATAACAATTAGTCATCGCAACTTTTAAAGGTAAAGGAGCCCTGTCCTCTTTTTGTCTGGGCACTCTGCTTGTGGAACATTAATTTTAAAATAACAGACAGCATAGAGGTGACCTTAACTAACAATTCTGTCATATTCCAAAAGAGGTTTATGTGGAAGGAAAGTCCTGAATTTTGGGGGGAGCAATGGTATCCATTATACAACTGTTTCTAGGCAAGAATTTTGCCCACAGGGATAGTTTAGGGACTGGGGCAGAGGTGGAAATCATCTGCCCTCCAAGGATTGTTGAACTACAGTTCTCAGCAGCCTTAAACAGCATAGCCAATAATGAGGAATATTGAGAACTGCAGCACAACAATGATGGAGTGAAACTAGTTCCCACCACAAGGGAATGCTTTGTTTAAGAATTTTTAAATATTGAGCAAGAGGAAAGCCTAGGAAACCACTGTTCCTCAAATTCCTTGCACAAAACACAGTTGGAATGCCTCTCATAAAATGTGCCCTAGGAGAAAAAGGTAGCCCTGCCAGTAACTCAGCCTCATTATCTTCTTCTACTCTCCCACAGCTTCAGTGTTTTCACACAGATGTAACCTAAAATTTTGTTGCTGTGTACTTTCAAGTCACTTTTGACTTATGGTGACCCTAAAATAACCCTATTATGTGGTTTTCTTGGCATATTTCTTCAGAGGGGGTTCACCATTCCCATCCTCTGAGGCTGAGAGAGTGTGACTTGCCCAGAGTCACCCAGTGGTTTACCATTGCTGAGCAGGGATTCAAACCCTGGTCTTCAGAGTCATAGTCCAAACCACTACACCAGGGGTAGGCAACCTTTTTGAGCCGGGGGCCAGGTTGCTGTCCTTCAGACAATTGGGGGAGGGGGCGAAGCACAATAAATAAATAAATAAATAAATAAATAAATAACATTAACTTTTTTTAAAAAAAAATATTTTATTTTTTAAAATATGCATGCACACTCTCTCATCCCCAGAAAAGCCATGGCAAAAACCCTGTGGAGATTTTGCCAAGAAAACCCCAAGAACAAGTAATAACAACAATAATCAATATCATCATGGCAAGCGTTGGCGTCGGTGGCAGGACTGGCCTGGGGCCGGTCCAAAGGCCTTGGGGGCCGCATCACGCCCCTGGGCCTTAGGTTGCCTACCCCTGCACTACACCAAGATGGCTCACTTAAATGTTGCATCATTTTCTAGTTTCTTTTTTTTTTTTTTTAATCTCAGGAAGCTCCAGAACTGATCTGAATCTAATTCATAACATTTACCATATTTCTAAGCACTAGTTCTACCATTAGGGAGGTAAGTGGTGGCGATTCAGGTGGCAGAGTCTAGAATTTGTGAGAAGTGGCTGCAACAAAGGAGTTCCCCAACTATTCCTTCTAAGCCCCTGTGTTGCTCACCTTGAATGCCCCTCATCTGTTCTCATCTCCCAGCATTGGCACCCACCTAAGTGAGTGGGTTGATTGTTTCATCTAGCTGCATCACAGAGAGCATTGCTGGGAAAGATCTCTAACAGAGCAAGGAGGTGTGCTGTCTCTTTTACATGTTTTCAGTGTGTCTTTGTTTCAAATGAATGTTTTAAGTCAGGGACCATGCGCCACCGCCACTGCTGCGGCGCGTTTTTGCCGCTCTGCGGCCGCGCTTGCTGCGACCACCATTTGGGAAATCAAAATGGCGGTCACGACATGTTTGCGCATGTGCAGTACTCTCGCGCATGCACAAATGCATTGTGGCCACCATTTTGATTTCCAAAATGGTGGCCGTGACATGCGCCGCGGTGGCTGCGGCTGCGCACGCGGCAGCGGCGGTGGCAGTGTGCATGGGGGGGGGTCGCACGTGGTGGCGGAGGGTGCGCGCGCGCTGGCATTCCCCCCCCCCCTCGGCCCAGCCGAGACCTGGGCTACGGGAGACTGGCCCAGGTCTTAAAAAGGTTGCTTTCCCCTGTTTTAAGTGAATTGGTTGCTTGATGGTTTTTAAACTTTTGAATATGATATATTGTTCTTGCTTTAGCTCAGTTTGTAAGCTGCTTTGGGTCCCATACTGGAAGAAAAGTGGGCTAACAATAAAATAAAGAAGTCAGCAAAGAAGCAACCACCCAGACCAGGCACTTGGTACATATTACCCACCCATTTGTGTTGCTTTGCCAACATGCTGCATATTGGTGCTACTGCTCAGTGCAGCCATTGTCTGACTGGGTAGAAAACAGGTGCCAGGTATAGGAGATCAGTGTCAAAGAAGAATACTCAGTGTGTTACATTCCTTACCAAGGCCCCCTAAAGTAGCATACTGCACTTATAGAAACAATGGAAAAATGCTAACCTATTGCCAGTAATAGTCAACTGTCACTCATGTTTGGTCTTCTTAGGCTGATGTGGGTGGGGGATGCCAACTTTAACAAAAAAATTGCTTAGGGCAGCAAAATAGCTTCATTTGATCCACCCAAAAAGGACATTTAGGATTGCAGTATCCACTGTGGATCAAGCAGAGAGCCAGGAAGGATAAAATTTGTGGTGGAAACAAAAGCTCTATGAATCACCAAGAGACTGGCTTGGATGGCCACAGAGAGATTTTTGTCAAGGGTTTGAGACAAGTAAAATCAATCCGTCCACTTTATCTGTTTTGAACATGCTACAGAGGCAGCTAAAGATGTCACAAATGGTTATAGTTGCCTGGAAACCTTCAAAGTGTCAATTGACTATATTTTTAGGTACAGGAATGTTACATGGACATGCCAGTTTCACCAGTGATTTTTTAAAAGACTAAAAACAAAACAAATGGACTTGGCAATATACCAGGGAATAAAAAGATTATGGGAGTGAGGCTGGGTTGAGGCAGGGTAAATCAAAATCAATATTTTGCTTTTAAACTCTTAAGAGGAAGCCCATGAGGGCTGCACTCATTTTGTCCTCCTTACTTATTATTCCCAGAGGATTGGCTGAAAAGTGTCAAGGCTACTCCATACTTACAGCTAAGACATTCCATGATGACATCCCACTTGTAAGACTATTTTGCTCTCCTTTACCCCCTTCCATGGGGCTTATGTAGAGTACAAAGCAAAAGAGCAACAACAAGAACCCGCACTTTGTTGTAAAATTTAGTGGCTTCATTTCATTGTAAGCTCATTGTTTACTTCTTTCAACTAACAGCTTTTCCATTTCTCCAAAGCACAGTGCATACTCTGCAGAAGTCAAGTGAGTGATAGAATGCAGATGGGGTATCAGAAGGAAAGGCTCATCATCAAAATAATACCTTTATTCACATGAGGTCACCCACCCTGCACACAAATTGGCCTTTTAAAGAATTTCTAGGTAGAGATACCTAATTAATTGTTATTTAAACATTTGACATGGTTAAAGTTATGTTTGTCACTGGTTTGAAGTTTTTGCAAGTAGAGTAGACTTTAAAAATTCTCAGTAATTTATGATTTTCTTAGTTTTGTTCCTGTTCTTTCCCCGGTTTCGAGCTTTGAAAGGGAAATGCATATTTTCAAGAGTCATTGACTGGTCTGAGAATCTTGCAAATTGCCCTCACACTCACTATGGCTAGCCAATCCTCCAGACTCCACAGGATGTATTGGTCTTTGTCAACCATATGTGAACTAGGAAACATATTCAGGGATAGCCATGTTGGCCATGTAACAAAAATGCAGCAAATTCTAAAATCCACAAAGCAATGATAACTTTATTCAGTCAACTCCAAAGCATAAAAAATATTATACAGGTTTTTGAAGCTTCACTGGCTTATTCATCAGGCAAACATGTTAAAAATCATACAGGGAGAAAATGTGAAGATGTTAGAGTCACAGGCCTACATTCTGTCTCAGAACATTCTTAGGAAATTCAGCATTCATAGAATCCTAGAGTTGGAAGAGACCACAAGAGCAATCCAGTCCAATCCCTTCCATGCAGGAATTCACAATCAAAGCACTCATGGTATATTCTAAAACATATCCAAGGATGGTTTTTTTTACCAGCCTCCAGTTTTCTTATGATTTGCATTTCTGGTAGTCAAACTTAAAAGTCTGTGTTTTTGTTTTTGTTTTTGTTTTAAATTGCTGGGGATAGCTGGTGAGGCATACTTGTCTGCTCTCTCCTTTTTTCTCCATTTTGCTGCTCACACATGCTCAGTAAGGGATTTTGGAGGCAGCAGCTGTTTACCTTTCCTGTTACAGCTGCAATAGGATTGGCTAGGGTAGAATCCCACTCTTTATTAGCTCAAGCTTTATTGCATTGCCTCCTAGAAACAGGTTGCTGAGGCCCAGCATTGAAAACATGCATTTCTGTCCTCATTCATTATCTTCCCAATTCTGATGCTGCTATAAAACCTTCCAGCTAGACAGAGGACAAGTAAGCAAAGGGGACTGGGTGGGTGTAAAAAGACTTTGTAAAAAGAAGCTTCTTTGTCAGAGGCTATGTGAATTTAGGTATACCTAAGGCTATGTGAGGGGACGTGGTGGTTCAGGGGTCAAGACACTGACTCTGATGATTGCAAGATCAGAAGGTTAGCAGTTTGAGGCCCAAGTGTCCCATGAAGGGGTGAGCTGCCCTCACTAGTCCCAGCTTCTGCCAACCTAGTAGTTTGAAAGCCTGTAAAAGTGCAAGTAGGTAAATAGGTACCACTTCAGTGGGAAGGTAAACAGCGTTCTGTGCAGTCATGCCGGCCACATGATCACAGAGTTGTCTTTGACAATGCTGGCTCTTCGGCTTAGTCACAGAGATGAGCACTGCCCCTATAGTCAGACACGTCAAGGCAATCTTGAGTTAATGGAATGCACAATACTTTTGCATTTTGAACTCAGTTTGCAGCAATTGAAGTAAACCATGAAAAAAGGGAAACCATGGGAGTATTAGAGTGAAACTGAGACATTTTAAAAAGCAGATGAAAAAGTGGGATGAGAGAGAATTAATTAAACCTGCCCCTGTCAAGTTGGGACCATTGAATATAAGGTGTGGGATTCATGTAGTCCCCAGGCCCATTTTTCTGGCTTTAGGACCCCTCCCAGAGAATCCAATGACCCCCCAGAAAAAATAAAATAAGATAAAATTAAAATCTAAACACTTGCAAAATAGGGAATTTCTACTCCAAAAATTGTTTCTAGGACTCCTAGTCCTTGCCCAGAAACATTTCACAAATATACCAAGAACTTCATATCCTTTTAGAGTTACCAGGTCTCAGGGTCTGGACCATCTTCTCTTATCTTCAGAGTGAAGAAGAGGGGTCTCAGGGTGAAAGCACTACCCTGAAAATTCTCTGTCCTCCTCGCTTACCCTCACCCCTATTGCAGGCTGCTTTGGAGCAGCTAATGTAGGATGTTTTCTGTTCAATGCAGAGCTTGGAAAATTGAATTCCAGCCACACAAATGTTTTTGTTGTTGTTGTTAGATTAGAATTATTTCTATTTCTGCTTGAATTACATGCTCTGAGCAACTGTGATTGATGCTTAATGTATCATGTTTAATGATATCACCAGGGCCCATATTTTGTGACGTCAAGAGGAAATGTTGTTCTATCTAAGATTTTGGCCCTGAAATCCCAAGGCTTGGGTTGCTCCTTGCCTGGCAACCCTGATCGGAAACTGGCTGGTGGAAGCTTCCAGGTCCTCCTCCTCCTCCCCATGCCCTGACAGCCTATGAGGAAGAAGAATCTCCATAATTTGCTCCATATAACTATGGTGATTTCCCTGTCTGTCACTCTACCTCCCAGTGAGGCCCATTCTGTGCTGGCATTTGTAGAAGCCAGCTGAACCCAACTGTAGTTTGCAAACACCTACTGACAGCATTTCACTCTTTCCCCCCCTTCTCTGAGTGAAGAAGAGGGGGAAAAACATCAAAAAAGACTTCTCTGTCCATATTTGTTAGCAGCACCTTCACTCTTTCTTTCTCTTGTCTGTGTAGAGAAGAAAGAGAGAAACCACTTGCATTTTTCATCAGGGTGTGAAACAACCTGGAATGAGGGCCACAACAACCTTCTGGTGGATTCTAGATCATTAGGGGGAGAAGGGGAACTGGAAAGGGGCACTAGATACCTTCATACAATTTTTTAAAAAGTATTTATTTATTTTATATCCCATCTTCCTCCAGGACCCATCTAAAGTATGTAAAAAGTATAGCCAGTTGGACAAGTTGCAATTGCACTGGTGTAGTGCCCTAGTGGGATGCTGGCCCAAGAATCCAGAAAGCAGGATGTGAACGTGATACATTAGGTTTATAGATTTTACTTGGGATTTAATTTGTTTCTTGCTTTGTTTTAATTGAAAAGGAACATTTTTGCACATGTTCTTAAATGACTGCCAGTGTTTAACTGTCACCATGGCAATAGAAAGGCATGTGTGTTGACAGCTCCAGTATAAAATCCTTTTAATTTCCCAGGAGGGGAAGATATTTTCTGGAGAGTGGTCTCCATAAAGTCATTTTATTATCATTTCACTGCTGGATCTGTATCTAAGCATGCCTGTCCTGACAGTGATCATATAGGCAGCAAGGAGAAGCCCATCCCAGGAGATTTTCAGTAGGTACTTGTGGTCGTTTCCATTTCACTTCTCCAGCTACAATTCCATTTATTATTTATCACAGCCCTATAGTTATGTGTATTCCTGGGCAAAATAAATAAATAAATAAATAAAATCCCTTTGCCCTAAACATGACTCTAGTCCTGCAATAATCTGAAAGAAAGAAGGATAGGATAAATAAGTAAGTAAAATCCCAGAGATTTTCCCAGGAAAATCCCAAATCATTCATTCACTCCTTTTCTTACTGTTTTCCCACCTTCTACAATTACATACCAGTTTCTACGAAATATGGTTTGCAATCAGTGCAATTATTCTCAGCAGCAGACAAAATTCAATGACTGTTTAAAGGCCCTGGAAACAGTAACAATTTTACTGGCATTATCATGTGAATGGAAGAGTCATTAGTGAGGGTTGGGAATGCCTTGGTATAACTATGAGTCTGTCAGTCTTGGGACTTGAATCTCATTAACTTCAATGATTGACTCATGTATGTGATTTCTTTTTCAGTATGTGTTATTTCTGTTCTTAATAGCACCTTACATATCAGCCCCCCACTGGAGCAGCTGGGTGGGTGTTATAGGCAGAAAAATATGTATATTTATCATTTCCACTGCTCACATCATGCATCTGGTAATCAGACTCTTGTGTATGAGAGCTAATCCTTCAGTAGCCTTTAAGGTGTTATTTTAACAGCACAGTAATAAAACAGGTGTTGCTTCAACTATACAGCAATAGGATATATAATGCAAATATTTAATATTAAAGATAGGTAAGTTGGTATTCACAATAAATACATTATTCATTGTCTGCTAGAACCAGTGGCTGTATGGCACTGCCATGATGAAAAACAGTATGTCCCGATGTCCATGTAGTTTGGGACCAAGAGTGAAGGATGACCTGTATGATAGCCTTTCGGAGACATATGACTGGCCTTTGCAGAAGAATGATGGATTAGATCCGGGGTGAGGTACCTTGGGCTCTGGTGCTAGATCAGGCCTTCTAGGGTTGCGCCAGTGACCACTCTACCTTCCCCATGATACCACTGTTTGATGATTTCCAAGCTTTGGGTAGCTTCTCTCCCCACTGACCCCCATTCTAAAAGGTCAAAATGCATCTTCTACTAGTTATAAGAAATTTAAGCTAAAATATGCTGATCTTTTTAATCTCACTCTTTTAGATCTCCTTATATAAATCAGAGCATGCTTTGAGATTGCTGTTTCATCACCTTCACAGGCACAGTGTTGGAATAGTAACAAGCTCTACACTTGAGCCATTATAGGGTTAATGACCATTATAGGGTTAATGGAGAGTTACTGAGAACAGATGATCTCCAGCTGTATATGCATAGCTCTAATCAACCTTAGAGTCTTGGGGCTAGCTTTGTAGTGAGCTCTCTCTCTCTCTCCCTCTTTTGCTCAGTCTATCCTCAGCCTTCTTTCCTGTTACATTATATTTGTGTTATTTGCTTGTATTATATAGTTTGTATTATTACTATTTGCTATTTGTGATTATGTTTGCCATTACTACTATGTTTTATTTTTTATGTATTGTATATATGGGTTTTGTATGATTTTGTTACATATATTGTTTATTACCCTTTTAAACAATTCTAGATAAAGCCTTATTTATAGTACTTTAGTCTCATTTTGTCTCTTTTCAAATCCATTGTCTCAACACACAGTTGGGGAAGACTTGGGAGGGAGCCTTCTCTAAGGCTGCTCCCAGGCTGTGGAACTCCCTTCCATGGAAGATCTGGTTGGCCCCCTCCCTCCTGTCTTTTTGCTGGCAGGTGAAGACATTTTTATTTAGGCAGGTTTTTGAATTTTAATTAAGGAGTTGCAGTGTGTGAAGTGGTGTGTTGTGTGCCTTCAAGTCTGACTTATGGCAATCCTAAGGTGATCAAGGTTTTTTTTTTTTTTTTTGGCAGGTTTCTTCAGAGGAGGTTTGCCATTGTCATCCTCTGAGGCTGAGTGAGTATCACTTGCTCAAAGTCACCCATTGGTTTTTCATGATTGAGTGGGGTTCAAACACTGCTCTCCAGAGTCATAGTCCAAAAGCTCAAACCTTTATACCATGCTGGATCATCCATCTATCTATCTGATATCTATCTATCTATCTGATCTCTCTCTCTCATCAACCTTTTATTGAAACCGTGTTTTAAATACAGTTTTTAGTGTAGTGTTTTTAGCATTTTAGCTGTTTTTAATTATGTTGATTTTTTACTTTTTAACTTTTGTAAATTTTGTAAAGTTTTAGTTGGGCATTTTAGAAAATATTGTAAGCTGCATTGGATCCCATTTTGGGAGAAAGGTAGGATATAAGTGCAATAATATAATATACGGTAATATAATATTGTTTCCACACTATGGGAAAGTTGTTTTCAGTCTCTCCCAGTGCCCTCTCACACTATACAATAAGATCACTATGATTCCACTTTAACTGCCATGGCTGCATCCTATGGAATCGTGGGGAATCTAGGGGCACTAGAGCTGTGGCTGCATATTCTAAGGACCTCTCCTCTCCCTAAACTGTAAATCCTAGGGCTCCAACTGATGCAGCCATGTTAATTGAAATGGAATCATAGTACTACAGTTGTGCAGTGTGAAAGAGCCCTCAGATTATTGGCTTTTAAATCTGTCCAAACCAATGTCTAAAAGAAAATAAGAAAATTACATTATGCGATATGGTTCTAATGCATAGATTCTTTTCTTAAAACATGAGACTTGGGGAGGTAAGAAAATGTAGGCAGAAGGTCTGCATGCAATCTTCTGTGGTGGTAGAATTGATATATTCTCTGACGGGCTTTTATAAATAAAATAAATATAAAAAGACAAGTAACTTTCTCACCTAATTTGCTTGCAGAACTGATAATTAAGTGTTGCTGCCTGCATCACCAGCACACATTTGTGATACTTGATATTGTGTCTCTGCATATTTAGAAGCTAAAATCGTTTTGCTGAGTAAAACATCCATTTCATGGATGCTTTCCACCCCCAGATAATGTCTAGCTCTTTTGTTATAACTTTTCTTTCAGCAGAAAAACCTATTTGGGTTTAAAATCCCTTCAGATCTGAAATCTTCAGGGGAATTATTCCTGATTCTCAATGACATTATGCACTAGGAGTGCAAGAATTAAAGGCTTTCAGATTTTCAATAACCAAGTAGAACAGTTAATAAAGGATAATGTAGGTTCACATTCAAAGTTTCTGTCTAGTTGTAAAATTCTAGAATAGGCTTTGGAGGATGTTCTGGGGACAAATTACTTCATTGGCTGTTCCAAAACATAAACTCTGTGAAAAATTGTATCTGATACATACAAAGAAGCCATCTCATAATGGGCTGATGATAAACAGATAAACTAAACCCAAACTGGCATCTTTATTGAGCTGTACTTTTTATGGTTTTATATTTAGTCTTCTACCTTTCTTTAATTGCAAATATGGAATTGTTTCTCCACCCCCAAATGTGGTATTTGTATAAGTCTAGAAGGGGAATCCCTCATTTTGTTCAGTTATTTTCCACAATAATTCTATTCAGACACAATTGCATGTTGTGGGTGGGATTCCTATAGGCTTATTCTTGCTTATAAATGAGCAAACTTACAAGCAGTTGATATCCATAAAAATATGAGTTCTTAGCCTCAGAGCAATTAAGCCAATGTCCACACAGGGGGAAGAAGAATTTGTAGTTTTATTTGCTGCAGCGAGTAGGGTCTCAGACCCAAAAGACTGATGCCAAGGAAAGAAAAATACATTCATGTACTTATAGTTGTCCATATTGTAACCACATAGTATCCTATCTCTACATAGCCATAGTGCCACTAATTAGCAAGTCACATTTCATGAGCATGCATACTAAACAGATCATATACTACAATCCTATAATGATCCTGTACTGCCTAGCAACTCAGAAACTGATGAGGGCACCTTTTGGTAGACAGATATGTTTTAGGGCTTGTGACATCAATAAAGCACCCAGAGTTCAGGAACTCTGTACAACCCTGGAAAGTATCTAAGCTGTCCCAGGTATCATCTAAAACTCTGGTGCCTGTTAGCTATTTTGTTTTCCAGTTAAGCCTTGTAAATTTGCTCCTCTCACCTGCTCTCTGCATCTCTTGTCAGGCTGACACTA
The DNA here is from genome assembly GCA_026167975.1 of Phrynosoma blainvillii. Classification (NCBI taxonomy): domain Eukaryota; kingdom Metazoa; phylum Chordata; class Lepidosauria; order Squamata; family Phrynosomatidae; genus Phrynosoma; species Phrynosoma blainvillii. The sequence goes on from JANUYF010000005.1 coordinate 58,389,645, forward strand.
CCATGGTTGTTTGCTACACTGAAAAAACTAAAGGCCAAAACCAAGCATACATTTTTCCTTTTTATTCTATTGGCATGATATTTCCAAACTGGTTCCTCTTACTGGTTTCTCATTTCCCCCCAGTACACCATATCTCACTTCCTGCCTGTAATAACTGTACTTACTCCACAGACACAAGGCAATTCTTATACATATTATAATCTCTTTTTTTGACAACTACTACTGTTTGTCTTACTACTAAGAACTTCTACTCCAAAGTTGATTCAGTACTGTAAATGCATGTTCTTTCATTGGTGCCCCAGGCTTTCCTTCTTTGGCGTTTATCACACGGGGGAAATCCCATGTGGAAACGGGGCTTTAAATTAAACAAAACCTGCAAAAGCGGGTGTTTCTTCAGACGACGTCACTGTTAAAAGGAGGTTAATCCGAACGGAAATTAAACAAAAACTGCTTTTTTTACTTTCGGAAGATCCCAAAAGTAAAAAGAAGCAGTGTTTAATTTCCGTTCGGATTAACCTCCTTTTAACAGCGCGTTCACTTTTCACACAGGGCAGAACAGGAGAAATCCCGTTCATTAAAAGCTTCTGCTTTTGGGTTTTTGTTTTTTTTTTTACTTTAAAGAGCGATTTTGCACGGGACTCCCCGTGTGATAAACTCCTTTGTTGCTGTTAGATGACTTCAAGTTGACTCATGTTGATCCTAGTATAGGGTTTTCTTGACAAGATTTATCTAGAGGAGGTTTGCCATTACCTTCCTCCACAAGCTAGTAAAATGTAGGCTAGACAATACAACTGTTAGGTGGCTTAGTAATTGGTTGACTGGCCAAACCCAAAAGGTGCTCATCTTGGAGAGAAGTGGGGTGCCACATGATTCTCTCCTGAGCCCAGTGCTATTCAACATCTTTATCAACAACTTGGATGAAAGCATAGAGGGCATGCTTATCAAATTTGCAGATGACACCAAATTAGGAGGAGTAGCTAATACCCTAGAGGAGAAGATCAAAATTTAATCTGAATATATTAGAAAGCTGAGCCAAAACTAACAAAATGAATTTCAACAGGGAGAAATATAAGGTACTGCACTTAGGAAGAAAAAAATGAAATGCATAGATATAGAATGGGGGACACCTGACTTAACAAGACAACATGTGAAAGGGATCTAGAAGTCCTAGTAGACCACAAGTTGAACATGAATCAACAGTATAATGTGGCAACCCAAAAGGCCAATGTGATTCTAGGCTGCATTAATAGAAGTATAGTGTCTAGATCAGGGGTAGGCAACCTTTTTGAGCTGGGGGTCGGGTTGCTGTCCCTCAAACAATTAGGGGGGTGAAGCACCAAAAATAAATAAATAAAGAAAAAGAATATGCATGCACACTCTCTCAGTCCCAGAAAAGCCATGGCAAAACCCCTGTGGAGATTTTGCCAAGAAAACCCCAAGAACAAGTAATAATAACAATAATTAATATCATCATGGCAGGCGGCGGTGGGCGGTGGCGGCGGTAGGACCGGCCTAGGGCCAGTCAAAAGGCCTCGGGGGGCCACATCTGGCCCCCGGGCCTTAGGTTGCCTACCCCTGGTCTAGATCAAAGGGAGTAATAGTGCCATTGTATTCTGCTTTGGTCAGACCCCACCTGGAATACTGTGTCCAGTTCTGGGCACCATAATTCAAAAAAGATGTTGAGAAACTGGAGCGAGTCCAAAGGAGGGTGACTAAAATGGTGAAGGGACTGGAACCCAAGCTCTATGAGGAATGACTTAGGGACCTGGGTGTGTTTAGCCTAGAGAAGAGATGGTTAAGAGGTGATATGATAGTCTTGTTTAAATATTTGAAGAGGTTTCATATTAAGGAGGGAGCAAGCTTGTTTTCTGTTTCCATAGGACATGGAACAATGGATACAAAATATAGGAAAAGAGATTTCATCTAAACATTCAGAAGAACCTCCTAACAGTAAGACCTGTTCACCAGTGGAACACACTCCCTAGGAGACAGTGGTGACTCTCTTTACTGCCTGGACAGAGAAGCACCAGACTCAGAAGGTAGCCCAGCTCCATCAGCCACAGCTGATGGAAGTGGGCTGTTCCTGCCACCCCACAGCCTTTTCTGGGCTCAAACAGTTCAAAGTACAAAATGGGGAAGTGGAGTGAAGCAGGTGGAATATTACCCTTTCCAGTACACTCAGGCAAAAGCAAAGTGCTGCAGCCTTTCCTAGCTTGTCTGTTCTTCCCCATTAATAACTTTAGCCACACATGTCCCATTTTTCTTCTGTAAAATGTTGGAGGGTATGGCTGTGTCTTGTGCACTGTTTTGAATATTGAGGTAAAAATGAGGTACATGGAAGGACACTGGCTTGCGTACCATAGGCTAGAGGTTTGGAGCATTTAGGACCTAGGTGATTTTAAAATAACAGTCAAATAGCTATAACTAGCTATTTTAGTTACTTCAGTGTACAGTAATAGGAAAACAGAATTCCTCTTTAAAAATCGTCATTATCAAAGTAGTTAAATAATTCAAGGCGTCTTGTAAGCACAGTGAATGACTTTTTAAAAGCTAGTCTCTAACCTCTGAAATTTATCGCAATGGATGTATGTATAAAAATATTTATATCCCAGCCTGTATCCTAGGATCTCAGAGCAGTATACAATACAATCAACTCAGAACGGTTTACAACAATAATTATAGATTTAAAAGAATAAAAGCATATTAATCAATTTAACATTGGAAACAAGACAATTTAAAACCAGTTTAACAGTTTCAAATAATGCAAACCATAGTACATGTGCAATTGGTGCTCAAAACTCCAGTCAGTAAGTCTGTCCCAAAATGGCACTGTGGAAATAGCACTTCACATGGGCAGGTGAAGATGAAAGACACCAGCATGTGAAGAAATCAATGAGGCTGCGTGGTGGTTTTAAGGGATCCTGAAAAGAAGTTATGCAAACTTCATTCCAACCATGGTCCAAAAGGCTACTGGTTCCCCTTGTCTTTCTTGCATGCCAGTACTTTGACTAAAGGCCCCTCTGTGATCCTCTTTTTCTTCACAGCCTATCTGCTTTCCCAAACCACTTTATTTGGGAACCACTTTATTTATTCTATTTGTCATCAGGTTAATTTTGACATGGTGACTCTATGAATGAAAGACTACAAGAGCTTCAGTTGTCAACTTGCCCAACCCAGCTCTTAAATTAGGGCTGTGGCTTCTTTGATTCAACCATTCTACTGTAGTACACTTGTTCTCTTTTCCTGCTGCCTTTCATTATATTAAGCATTATTGTCATCTTTACTAAGCATTACAATGAATGCCAGATGATTGTAACATTCTTTTATCTAGCTATCATTTTTATTTTGGTTTCATATACTGTAGTGCTTTATTCTTCATGGGTTTTATTTTGGATTTACCTTCCATGCTGTTTTACTGTTAGTATGTTATGTTTTGTATGCATTGTACACCAAACAGAGAACCTTCATCATGAGGAGATCTAAAAATGCAATTTTACACACACACACACACACTAAATTAAAATATTCAAATCAATCACTTTCTAGCTGTTGTTCCATTCTAGTGGACATACAGTATTCAGAACTGGATGGACACAAGTGATATAACAATAATGAAAATAAAGTTGAAACGTCAGTGCAATGATATCCTGATACTGTTTTAGAGACATATATGCAAAAGTCAGCAGGAAATCATGTGAAAAAATTGTCACTTTTGCCCATGTTACTTTATCCTATTGTAATTCAGCAAGAGTACAAAGCCGTACAGTCTGGTATGACAGGTTAGCAATAGCAATAGCATGTACATTTGTATACCACTTAATAGTGAACTCAGTACTCTCGATGGTTTACAATGTGTAAGCCAATTGCCCCAACAAGTTGGTTACTCATTTTACTGACCTACAAAAGGATGGAAAGCTGAGTCAACCTTGGAGCCCCTGGGATCGAATTCATAACCTTATGGCTGCAGTATCTGTATTTAATCACTGCACCACTAGGTTAAAGGTTAAAGAAGCAAACTGTTATTATATTGGATTTATTGAGTTACCACTGATTTAGTTTTTAAAACTGACTGCATTAATTTCAGAGCATTTGACTGCTTACAGCTTTTCTATCTAGTATTGCATATGTCAGGCAAATCATTTAATCCAACCTAAAACCTGAAATTTAATCAAGCTCTTTCTTTGAACTAGTAATTTAGGCAAGTTGCTAAATTTGATACATACATCACTTTTGTCCACCATGTACATTGGTTTGTAGACCTTTACAGACTAGAAGGGACTCTTCCAGAATTTCATGTGAATCTCTATGGAACCATATATCTAGACCACGCTCCAAATTTCTGTAATTAACAAATGGAAAATGCAGATGGGTCTGTCTTAATTTCTGTTGCCTATAATTGTATTCAGAAAGTGACTTTTTAGGATAGAGTGCCAAACTCTGTTTGGGTTATTATCCAAATATATCTAGGAAAGGCAGAAGTTGAAAACAGCAAAACCTTTAGTTTTTCCTCTATGTTTAGATCAGAAATTATGATTTTGAGTCTGTTATTATTGCAAACCACGGCTAGATGTTACACCTGAAACAATCTATTGAGGCCAAGGAGATACTGTACAAAGGGTCAACTAGGCCTTTAAATATTTAGTTGCAGGTCTTTAGTTATTTTAGTTATTGTAATTTGTTACTCTTATATTTCACCAAAAAAGGCTATTCTTCAGCAATAGTAAACCAGTTCAAAGGTGGTAAATTATTTCACAGACCACTCACTTTTAAAAAAAAGCTGTAGCAAACCTTTTGTTACAGGAAATATGTCATAGTATGCATTCATATTATATGATTATATTGTCAGGGATTTAGTGGATCTATTAAATTCTAGGAGTGAAATAGCATCTATAACCTCACTTCTTTTTCTCCTTTACCATCTTGTAAGAAGTCCACAGAATACATGACATTTATCATAACAGGTTTGATCCATGCAGTTGACAATTAGAAATCCCCTGCGGCTGGCATTGGGGCCTGGTATTTGTTTGTGTTTTTAAGATTCTGTGTTTCTGTAACCCTTTGTTTCCATTGGTGCAAGCCAAAGGTCATCACCTATACATACTTCAAATATACTTAACTCAATAATGGTATCTTTGCAGCAGATTGAGAAGGACTTTGGTTACGATGCATCACCTATGTGGGGGTGTTAAAAGGAGGTGAAAGTAATATACTGTTGCTCAGAAGGCATACTTGCAAATATCAGTCTTGTATCATTCCACTGTTGAGAACCCAGCAATGGGGAACAAGCAGAAGCAGAAGAAAACAAGTTCACTGAAAAAATGGATGTGTACACATAGAATCAATGTCACAATATTTCTGTTATACCTGTATATGACCTGATTGAGAGTCTTATCTCAGTTTCAGTGGTTTAATTCTCCAAACAGATGTGGATATATGGTATTATCACTAAAACTAGAGTCTCTCTCTCTCTCTCAAAAGATTTTATTTTTCTGTGTAATGTATTACAATATTTCCAATTAAACAATTTCCATTAAATAGAACGTACTGTAAAGAAAAGAGTTAAGTTTCTGAGACTCACACTCCAACATTCCCTATATTCTGGTATCTATTCATAGTGAATGTCCTTTCCTATTTTGTCTGTTCTGTTGCTTTTGGTGGACGGTTTCTTAAAAAGTTATTGGTTGCTCTCCAGGTCTCAGTTCTCAGTCCACCATGCCCTGTAGTTAAATGTTTGAAGTGAGAAAGATGTACATCATCTGTCATGTGCATCCCCCTAAAGGCTATATGAAATGGCCTCCCGTTTCATATATTGCTGAGCTTCTAAGATATTTTCTCAGTGGCTGATAACACACTGCAGAAGAATTTTGTGTCTTTGTTTTCCTGTATTTTTCACTTAAATAACCTCTTGACTTTTAATCAATGGAAGTCAAGCTACTGGAGAGTATCCAGTGATGGGGACAGGAGGCCTTGAGATAGGGTCCTTGGTATGAGGAAAAGGTATATTATAAAGTGTATTGGTGGGTATTGGCATGATATATACAGTGGCCATGTGTCCCATGACAGGCCTCTGAAGGTCTTCCCTACATCAAAGGTGGGAATCATTACTTCCTCCAGATGCTGTGGCTATGCAATGCAAACTGCATTGGCTATGCTCGCTAAGGCTGATGGGAGTTGCAGTTTGACAACATCTGGAGGGCAACACGATTCCCATTTCTGGTCTATCTGAAGACCTGTTCAATCCAAAGATAAAGAACCATAAGAAAGGGAAGCAGAGGCTTTGCAGTTGCTGATCCACGCTTAGCTTGACTAGCCACATATGTTACCTAGTCAGAGCTTATGTCAATTATGCTGAGATGCACTGTAATTTCAACTTAAATTATAGCAATTATTTCTAAACTTGCATCTATACATGCACATTTTGTTGTTGTTGCTATGTGCCTTCAAGTCAATGCTAGTTTATGGCATCCCTGTTATAGGTTTTCCCCCCAGCAAAATTTATTCTGAGGAGGTTTGCCATTGCCTTCCTCCAAGGCTGAGGTAGTATAACTTGCCCAAGATCGCCAAGTAGTTTGCATGGCTGATCAGGTATTTAAACCTGCTCTCCCACATTAGCCCCTCTTTTTGAGCGATCCACTTCTGCTTTAGTACTGTATAACTGGCCACTCTATTAGATATTAGACGTTATTTCTAAGCAATATTTCGTTATAATTCCTTATTGCTCTTTATTTAAACTTTTCTTTTCCACTTCCTTGTCTTTCTAACATTCTTCAAAAGTGGGTCCCAAAATATCTGTTCAGCAGGGGATGTGTGATTGTATGGCTCAGTTTTTAGAATGGGGTCAGTGCTTTCCTCTGTTATCAGGACAGACCACTTGTTCCATATTTTCATATCTAAAGTGGGCAAAATAACACTATCCTCCTTAGCATGCATGGATGTTCCAGTATAAAGTTCTTTAGCAGAGAAAAGAATGAGGCCCCCAACATCCTTAGATAAAGGCTTGACTACTAGCTGTTCAGGGGGACTAGCTGTTGTAGTTTTGACACAACAAATAATGTACTATATGTGAGTTAATACTGAGAAAAACAAGAACTGTCTCTGTCATTCATACATTTGTAATTTTAAATCTTAAGTCAAGCCAATCTTTCCTACCTCTAGAAAGAATGTATTTGCTTTTCTAGCCTGGACTGTAGACTGGACTGTCAGGCTTTGCTTCTGTGTCATCCACACCACAGATTCTGTTCTACCAGAACTGCTATTACCACTAGTTGCAATGGGTGCAACTTCACAGTTGGTAAATTCCCCCTCCAATGGCTGTAATCCTGCACTGCCCGGAGGTGTGGAATGTTGATTGAAGCATGGTTCCTAAGCCTTATGTGTCAAGGAGAATATGTCACTCAACCATCCTTGAAACTCTTCCCCCCTCCCACATTCCTCCCTGGAACAAGGACTTGATGATGACTTTATATATATATATATACAGAATGAACATTTATTTTTTTCCCCTTTACAGTCTATTCTGCATCTCAAGATGGGGGAATATGTTTGAGAATACACTGACTACATTAATACACCATGGAGATAACTACTGTTGAGAGTGTGTTGCTTATCTAAGACCATATACAGTTAGGGTCTGTCAGAAATGAGAGATGGACAGTAATCATTTAGGCACAAATTTAGCTCTTTGTCTGCTTGATCATACTGTATCATTCAGACTCAAATCCTGAATCTTTGACTTCACATTCAGGTTTATTTAGTCACTACACTCCAGTTTTTCCCAGGTACCGGTACTTAGTGTGACAAGTTAACCTTGGTTACGCTTATTGTACCAGTATGCAAAGAGATCTTGTTGCACCTTTGAGACTAATTTAGTGAAAAACATTGTAGCATAAGCTTTCATAGACTTGGTCTACTTCCTCAGATGCACTGTGCATCTGAGGAAGTAGACCAAGTCTATGAAAGTTTATGCTACAATGACTTTCATTCAGTGAGTTTCAAAGGTACTACAAGATCTCTGCATACTGATATTCCAGACTAACACAACTATGTCTGCATTCTACTCACTGTACCGGTGTTGTAACTTAGATTGCCACCAAACTATGGGCCTTTGCAGACTGCCAGAAATAGTGCAAATTGAGTCCACTTTAACTGCCCTGACTCAGTGCTAGGGAATCATGGGAACTGTAGTTTATTGTGGCACCAGAGTTCTCTGACAGAGAAGGCTCAATGTCTCAGAAAAAACTACAGTTCCCACGATTCCCTAGCACTGAACCAGGGCAGTTAAAGCGGACTCAGTTTTCACTATTTCTGGCAGTCTGCAAAGGCCCCATATGGGACAACTATCGTCTCCAGGATTTGGGATAAGATGTTCCCTGGGAGTCCTCCAACCTAAGTGGGCCCATTTTCTTCATGTGCTGACATCACATGCCCTCTTTCTTTGGAATGGGGTTGAGTTCAATCCACACAAGAAAATTGACTTGTAAAGCAACAGGCATGAATGAGAAATGTTTCAGAGTCTAGCCAGCCCCTATTAAAATCTTAATGTTTTCCCATTGACACTCTCCTCTCTAAAATTCTCAAATACAAATGGTCCTTGATCTTTATCTTTGGTCTATTCCACATAGCAAAAATGGGAGTAGACAAACATCACAATGCAAACCATTTTTGTTTTTGCTATTTGCCATCAAGTTGACTTTGATTTATAGTGATCCTATGAATGAATGTAATGGTTTGAGTGTTGATCTAGGACTCTGGAGATCAGGGTTCAATTCCCCACTTGGCTATGTAAACCAACTGGGTGATCTTAGGTGAGCCACAGACTCTCAGCCCCAGAAAACCCTGTGATATGTTTGCCTTAGGGTCACCATAACTTGAAGGGACATGAGAACAAAAAAATGATTGACAGGCATCCAAGAGCCCTGGTCATCAATTGCTGTGTTCAGGTCTTGCAAACCTATTGAATCAATCCACCTGTAATACAACCTTAATTTTTTCTTATTGCCTTCCACTTTTCAAACATTATTGTCTTTTCTAATGTTTTATGTCTCCTCTTCATAGGTCCAAAATATAATAGTCCAAAGTTAGTTATTTTGGCTTCTAGGGAAAATTCAGGCTTGTTTTGCCCTAAGATCCACTCATTTGTTCATATAGCATTTGAAGCTTTCTGTAGAACTCTCCCCCAACACCACATTTCAAATGAGTCAATTCTCTTCCTCTCAGCTTTCTGTCCAGGCTTCACATCCATACATTGGTAGGTCTTCATAAGTATCTACAATTGCAACTGAAACAGTGAATTGGTAACTCTTCATTGTAATTTTTAAAAGGTGTCATTTATTGTTACATACTCAATTGTAGGACACAGAAGCATTTTTAAAACAAGATCTGACAAGTCAGTGTTGAGCAGTTTTTACTGCAAATTCTAGCTTGACCACTGGTCTGAATTTTAAAACTACAACAAGCAAAAGAGATGGGTAAGGAAGGTTGAGGTTGTTAGGGCAAAACCCAGCCAATCACAATAAAAAAAATTAATTTAAAAACCAGCCAATCACAATGAATACTTTTTAATATTAACTAGTACAGTGGGCCTGGTCAGAGGCCACCAGGCCTCTGTTTCTTTAACTATATATTACAGAAAAGGTATAGTAAATTACCTGAAATTCTCTGCATAATAATGGAAGAGAGAAATATTTGGACCAAGATCCTGTCCACCAGTTCCACATTGCAAAATGATGGCAGTGTAACAATGCTGGACTTGTACTGGACAGAGCCATTGCACAAACATGTGGCAGGTACTTAAATGGACATGGCTAGTTGTGGATTACTTAGCTGCACTACACACTGGCCTTGTACAACATTCTAACCTATAACAACCTATAACAATGGTTCAACCAGCATCTGGCCATCTGCACAATTCTGATTAGGGTACTGCCTTTATACACCATCCTAAAAAGCAAGAATTGCTTTTGTAACAGCATTTGCACTAGTGAAAGGTACCAACAAGATTCCAGCTTCAGTTTTTCTTTGACAACAAAATAGAGGTTACTGCTGTCCATCAGTGAAGAGGCCTTTCAGATTTAGTTTGGAGAAGCTTTGCCTTTCGGACTTACACATCCATGGAGCCCAGCTTACCTTAACCGCCTTTGAGTCCATCCTGACTCATGGTGATCTTGTGGATGAGACATCTCCAAGATGGAGATGTCTCATCCACAGGGTCGCCATGTGTCAGGATTAACTCAAAGGCACTTGACAACAACAACAGTTTTCTCCCTACATGTTCCCTTCTGAGCTTTAGTCCAGATTGTATGCTTCACCAGATTCATCTGCTTTTCTTTCAATGAGATGGCAGAAATTTCTTGAACCAGTCTCTCACCAATTTCCCACCTGTTTGAAGGCCTTGGTTGGCTCCTTGGTTGATGACAAGAAATCCTGATAGCAAGCCTTTTAAAATATTTGAAGAATACATGTATAGAAGGAGGGGATTATGTCTTTTATTGATTGGGATTACTACTGATTTTTTAGTCACTATTGATAATTTAAAAAAACAAAAACAAAATGAGAATATATTAAAATATTTTCTTTTGAAATAGACAACATATTTCAAGGTTAAATATTCACCATTACTGGTTGATTACAGCAGGATGTAAACATGTATTTCACTTTGGATGTCAAAAATGAGTATCAAATAATTAGTTATTTTAAGTTATATTCTATTTTTATTCTCAGGGAGGGAGTAAAAATAGATTTTCCATCTTATGTGACAAAATAACCTGGCCAATCTAGGTTACTATGTACTATGACCACTTTGTGTACATGTGTCATCTTGCATTTTCAAGCCTTATCATAGTGTGATTAACATGGGTTAGACCTGTTCCATTGTACTGATTTTTTTAAATGACAGTGGTCACAACCCATCTTGCATACAAGCTAAATGCATTAGTCTACTAAAATCCACAGACACCCCTGCCCCTCAATTTACCTTAATCAGGGATTATGTGGAATTGTATGTATATGTTTTCAAAGCCTTGTTAACTCATTAGAAAGTACAATATGGTAATGCACCTCTTTTAAGTTGTGATCAAGTAAGCCCAACCAATCAGAATGTTAAACTCTGCCCATTTATATTTCAGGATGTAGGAAATCATGGAGAGTCCCTTGTGCTTAGCATTCTTAACTATTGTCAATGTCCCATTGTCTCTAGATCTGATCACCTTTAACTCAGTTGCCAGTTAAGGAGGTCCTTAAATGGCTGCTCTGAGTGGTTGAGGCTGTTAGAAACAGAATAAAGAACTGAGAAATACCACCAAAGCAGACAAGCATGGGTGACAATTCACCAGTTTAGTAGGAATGAGTCTAATCTAAATATTTGAATTCCAAAGGAAGACCAATCAAACTCTAATTGGTTACTCTTGCAACCAGTATTTCGCCCCCAGCTACACCTGGGTGTCATTCAGACAGAGTCTCTGTAGTTTTGCTGAGTGAGGTCTGGAAAACAACCGGGAGAGATCAAAGTCCATTACAGGAGAATACACATAAATGTTTGGATTACTGATCAGCACTAGTGAGCAGTGGAAAGTAACTTTAGAAGGCAAGATATTTACCAGAATGTTCATTACAAGATGCAGGCAGTAACCTATTGAAAATGACAGCTTGTCCAAAATATCTTTCTAAAGGTATGAACACTCCTTCAGATAGCACCTGGTCAAACTCAAGTTCCCATGCACATAACCAGAGGCTGGATTTTCTTGATGCATCTTTTTATTTATTTTTATTTGCCATTCTTCTTGGAGAAATCATCTACACGGTGAAGGGCCAGCCTTTTTCTTCCAGCATAGCAAACCGCTTTGCTCTTAAAAAGCTGCCCTGCATCAAAACCATGAAAGACCTTTTCCCCTGTTCCTTTTCCCCATTTTAATTTCCTTCAGCAATTTAGCACCTTTTTGCAGCTCACACATATGGAACAACCAGGGAAATTTCCTAACACCCCTTTTGGCAAGTCACATGGAGAGAACGGCCGCAACATTTTTCATTTTCAGAGCCCAGGGCATGGCAGACTAAAGAGCACCCAGCCCAAAACCAAAGTCCACTAAAAGATATATATTAATTTATTTTAGCAACTGACAGCCTCAGGTAACAGGCAGGCAAAGAGCATGAAAAGCCATGGTCCTTTAAAAAACAAACAAACAAATGCTTACCTGTAGAAATAGAAAACATTGTAGATTCAAACACAAAGTAATACATATTTATTGTTGTCATTTATTGTAAAATATTACTCGTGACATGAAACCTCCTCAAAGTATTTTACCATGTAAAATTTTTACAAGGTAATAAAATATAGAATAAGTTGATTATATCAGTGTAAAACATTGGAAAGAGAGCAATTAAACTCACGTACAAAAAACGAGGCTATGGTCAAATAAAAGCAGCCTAGAAAAGCTGGGCCTTTAAGCCCATTAAAAAAATAATCAGAGAAGGAGCCACAAACACATATTCTGTGAAGAGTATGAGGGCTGAGCTATGAAATGGCCTTCTCTCTTTTGCACCCACCAGACTAGTAGAGCAGGGTAGGGAACTGTATTTGTATGGGGAAAGGCCATTCCTGTCCTTCTGCTCTCCCCAATGGGTTGCAGTTTTGCTCTCATGATTGAGACTGATGTCATATCATTTCTGGTTTTGATTTTTGACTAAACCTGTCCTTTATTGTTTTTTTCACCCCAGCATTTTAAGGTTATTCAAAACCATGTAAAGGTTTTGTATATGTATGGAGGGCAAGGTGACCCAGAATTGTTATGGTGGTTGGATTGTTTTTGTGGCAATTTGAACTGCAAAACTGGCCAAAAAAAGTTTTAAATTTGAGAAGCAATGGGTTTCTTGTCAAGGACTGCATACTTCCCCCACTTCTATAATAACCTTGTCCCAAACCATTTAGGCCTTTAAATGTGATTTCCAACACCAGTGGCAGCTACTAGGGCAGTGAATGTAATTTAGGGTTTAGTATTCCTTTAAAAGTGTCCTGTTTTAAAACAGACAGGCACTCCGGAGCATACACTCCACAACCTGCAGAAGGAATCACGAAAAAGCCAGGACATTGGATGGATACTATAGATGAATGACAAGTTTTCTGCATGCAGGAAAATAAAGTAGTAGAATTCTGGTTTATGTCAGTTCAGATGCAGGTAGGGAACATATTTTTGAATCAAAGAGTTATAGCATCAAAAGGGATCATGAAAAGCATCTGGTCCAGTCCCCTGTAATGTAAAAATACACAACGAAAGCACTGGTGAGTGATGGCCATCCAACCTCTGTTGAAAGACTTCCAAAGGAAGACAGTCCACCACCTCTGAGGTGCCGTATTTTACTGTTGAGCAATTTTTATAGTAAAGAAGTTCTACAAATTTGTTATAACTATAAACAAACACTTTTTCGTAAAATAACATTAGCTATTCTGCCACAGGAAACCTTCTTTAGGAAAGGTTGAAAATAGGAGACTGTTGTTTTATGATGATCTTTTGTATTTTGGACAAGACAATTGGAAGTTTAAATCAAGAGGGGCACTTCTCAGGGAAGGCAGAGAGCTTAATTGATTTGCTTATATGCAACTTAATGACAGATCTAATCAAGGCAAGATAAATGCATCAATGGAGGTTGGAAAATATGAATTTAGAGTTGTGTAAAGATGATAAACATGTAATTTAAAAAGTGTATAAATGACTATTGAAACTAGAGATAAATTTGTTAAATTTTATGATGTGATCATTTGTAATTGTTTACGGTCTTAGATTGTACCCTAGAGGCAAGGTTTTTATTGGTTTTATTGGTATTTGAATGTCCATTTTGTACAGCACTGTGTAAATTTAGAGCGCTTTATAAATAAACTTTAATAATAATAATAATAATAATAATAATAATAATAATAATATAAACAAAAGATAAACTCATGAAAGAATATATCACAATGAGCCTCAAATTTTGGGTAAATGTGCAAATGGATGTAAGGGAGAAAATGTGGTCCAAAAGTATAAAATATACTTTGTGTAGCAATTTAAAAGAAAATCTTTATAAACTGATGTATTGATTAAATTTAACACCAAATAAGTTGTAAAAAATGCTCAAGAGGGTTTCTTTTTTCATATGAGGTGGACTTGTAAGAAGAAAAAAATTATTGGTCCAAGATTTATAAATTAATCCAAAAAATTCTTAAAGGTACGGTAGATCTTGTAATGTCACCAGAAATATTTCTGGAGGGCATTATAGATAAAGAACTGGATAGTAAATGTGGAATCGCTTCTTTGTAACATGTCAAAGCAGCAAGAAAATTGTTTGATCAAACTTGGAAATGGACTGAAGCACTAACAATGGAAGAATGAATTGTTAATGTTTCTGAGTTAGCCCAAGTTGCCAAACTAACATGGACTTTTTTGGCAATAATAAATCTAATGATGTAGTAATTTGTGGTTATGGTTATTAGCAATTCTAGTAGCTTTATTTAGTTCACTCTCTAATGGTAGAATAATATTCATTCTCTTTTTAAAATTTCTCTTTTCATTACAGTTAGAGCTTGGGGGGCATTGTGCTGTTTTTTCTCTTTTCTGTTCCCCCCCTTCTCTTTGTCTTTTTATTTTCTATTTTCTATCTTTAACATCAGAAAGTATTCTCTAAATGTATTTTATCTTGGTTTTGATTGTAAACTAGACTGTTAGTGTGAAATAAATACGTAAATAAATTACAGAAGTTCTTCCTAATGTTTAGGTGAAATCTCTTTCCCTGTACTTTGAATCCATAGGTTTGTGTTCTAGTTTCTGGAGCAGCAGAAAACAAGCTTATATCATCTTCTGCATGACATCCCTTCAGCTATTTAAAAATGACTAGCATGCCACCTCTCAGTCTTCTCCAGGCTAAATATATCCGGATCCCTAAATTTTGCATGATGCTTGGTTTCTAGACCTTTGATCATCTTGGTCTTCTGGACTGATTCTTCCATGTTGAAAGAAAGCAACCCCTTGCATTTGTAAACAAAACAAAACAAAACAAAATAAAACACTTTCTGTACCTAAGAGAAAAACTCTAATGCACACCTCTAATGTAGTAAGAGGATGCTTTGTATAAACTGGAAAAAAATGAAATTGAAAAAAAAAAGCATTTCCTTTAGCTATGGTAGTGTAATTCATTCTACTGTAGTTATATTTCATTTCCAAAATTCTGGTCTACATGTAGGTCTGACCAGTGAAACAACAATTTTTTATTCCTAAAACATTTCCATAAGTGAATCATACTTCTAATGGGATTAGTTCAAGAATGTAGCATACTGATGGCTATGACTTGGACAGCTTTAAAAGGTTATTAAAATTTTCAAGGTTAGGGTTTTCGATGACTGTTATGTTAAGGAAAATGCAACATGGGACATACAGTAATAGAAATAAAATATGTATGTGATAGTCACAGTGATTAAGCAGGAGCAATCATGAAGCTACACAGGTGAAAAGGATAATGTAATTTGGAAGCCTTGAGAGCCAAGGACAAAGTTATAGAGTGCATATTGAAAACACCTGTTATAGATTGCAAACACCTGAGATTCATTAAGTAGTCAAGGTAAAATGATGAAATACTTGGGTTGGTCTTAAGTATGGGATGATCTATGTAAACCAATCAAAATGAATGTACACGCCCACTGGGTGGAAACTGACTAGTGGATGGTGACTAACAATGGCTATAAGTGCAATGTTTGCCAATGCATATTGTGGAGTGGTTTGGAGTAGTTTTGGAGATATTGTGAAGTGTAGAGATTGTGATTTGTAGGGCATATAGTATTTATATATAGTAGAATAAAGTAGATCTTTTATATAAGACTACTGAGTTGTCTGGTGTCTTGAGGGAAGATACAAGAACCAGAAGAATCCTGGAGAGGTTTGGAGACATCTCAGGAAGAAGAGAGAGAAGGCTTGGAGAGTTTGTCAGGGTCTTCAGCCTATTCTCTGAAACTCTGCTGCTTGGGAAAGAAGCATCAACCACTGATCAAAGCAGGTCAGCTCTGCTGCATAACAAGGTGGTGAGTTAGAGCCAGAGGTGAAGAGCTACAACTCCCATCGTCCCTGACATGTTACCCAGGATGGCAATCTATCACCATTAGTTTGGGGCAAATATGTTGTGTATCATTACAGGCAGATAAACTCAAGATTATGCAAGGCCTGAGCAGGGCTGTTGATAACAGGATGACCTGGTGACATCTCATTCATAAGGTTGCCATAAGCAGAAGTTGATTTGACAACAATTAACAACAATATCAGTTTCTGGAGAATAAGAGATAAATGCACTATTATCCTGCTGGTGAGAGTTCCATAAACAACTAGTTGTCAGCTGTATGAACAGAATGTTGGAATAACCAGGCCTTTGGTATGATCTTGCAAAACGATTCTTCTTCTATTCTTGTATTCCTAAGAACCAAGTAATATCAGTACTGAAATTACCAATAAAGCATTATCTTCAGTAACTACTGCATGAATACTGTTACGATTCTTACCTGTACAAGATCTGTCCCGCTAAATGTTAAAGTAGATGGCAGTTGGAGAAGTTTTAATGGGTGAAGGAATCTTTAAGATCTTCTCTTGGCAGTGTCCAAGTGATGGACCATCTTGAGAATAGAAGTGGATCATTCTTCATAGTGCTCTGTTCCTTTTCTATAGAAGAATCACTCTGTGTTCTGTGTGGCTGTACTAGTGATTTTATTCAACCCAAGTCAAAAAGTCTTGCTTGACAAAATGCTTTGGACTGCATTTCTTCCACCATACACATTCACAAGAATCTGTATTACATTCTCCTATATTATGGTAGCATAATACTCTAGAATTTTTATTTCTTTGAAATCTTCTAGAAAAGGCACTGCTGAACTTTTCAGATATATTTACATGCCTTAACACTAGTCTCAGAATTCAGTTCTTGAGTTCCTTCCTCTCTTAGGGAATGGATTTATTTCAAAATGAATATTATTTGCCTGTTCAAAGGAGCCTTGATTTCCAGTTCTAGGGGTATGGTGGGATATAAATAAAGTAAAGGATAATCTTAAATATTTTAGGTATAGAAATCAACCCAGTACCAGCCTCAACTTAATGTTATGTTTTTCTCTATATGTAGAACTTCAGCTCTCATTACGATGATTGTTCTCATTTCCTCAGCTTTTCTTTTGAAAATATAGTTCAGGCATAGATATTGGTCCAATGTCTTTTTCAGGGAAGACAGCTAAAAAGAACTCATTTATCTTCTCTTGAGTTCATTATCCTTTTTCCGACCCAATTTCTTGCTTCCTGTGTATGTAAAAAGTCTTAAATTCTTATATTATTTTATGACTGATTTGTGAATTAGTGATGGTGTAAATAATTTAGAGTGTATCTGCACTAAAAAATTACAGCAGATTGATACCATTCTGACAGTGTAGCTCCATCCTATGCAATCCTGGGATTTGTAGTTTGATGAAGAGCTCAGAATCCTCTGCTAGATAGCTGTAGAGCTTTAGTTCAGGGCAGTGAGCTAGAGCTCTTTAGTTCCTCATTAAACTACAAATTCCAGGATTCAATGGATGATACCATGGAAATTAAAGTGGTTTCTAAGTTCTGCAACAGTAAATTGTAGATACACTCTTAATCTTAAAAGGGGAATACTCTAGGGCAGCACACCCAAGATGTCAACTGTGAAGAACATTGAGAAAGGCCTCTCTAAACAGAACAGACATGGATGGTTCTGACTTGCAGTAAGATCCAAGCTATTGTCCATTTGGAATCAGAAACTGACATTTTGAAATCTAGTTCTCAAGCATTGAAATCACAGAGAGGAAATGGTTTGCCGTATGAACCAAATAAGTATCTCAAGATT